>JAKWJA010002500.1:54105025-54740164 GCA_027704765.1 Solanum habrochaites
CAACCAACATTGAGACTTTTCTGTCATTTTTCCTTCTCATCTCTGCTAAGAAAGAGCACCATTGGTAGTAACCTTTTACAACGAAGTCCCTCTCCTTGAGAAAATTTGCCTTTGGTTTCATCATGAGGTGCAAAATGTGTCTCAAACACTATTACCCTCTTCAAAATGTCTGGGACGCACCTTTTGTTTGATGCCCCGTGCCATTCTTTTCTGATGATAATTGTCAAAACCATGAACTACTAATGTTAGACTCTTCTCATCATCAACTTAATTTCTCTAACCTAGTTTTGATCCTCTCATCATCCTCATTTCAGGCTCCACACATTCGTAAAGATGGGATCTCACTCTCTGCAGGTCACTCCTCTTCCCATACCATAGTGAATATGGGGTACCTGCCACTGATGTAGGGACTGTAACAATGGATAAACCACAAAGCAAAAGGTACTTTTCATGCCATTGTCATAACGTTTTGCAACCTCTTACAAGTATCGTTTTTTAAGAGTTTTGACAACTTCACAACCCCGTTTTTGCCTTTGAGCAATACGGAGTTTGAACTTTTCGATGCTCAATCTTAATCGGTAGCAACCTCTTGCATTAGGAGAGTTGAGATTTGCGGCGTTGTCAGTTATAATCACCTTGGAATACCCACTGAAAATGCTTTTGGAAAGGATGAAATCCACCAGACCTTCTGCTCCTGACTTGTGAAAGTTACTGGTTCCACCGTTTTTAAATAATCAATGGCCCCACAATATGATCTGTGACCATTGGATGCTTTTGGTTCTATCGGTCCAATCACATCAAGATTCCCCATGCCACGAAAGGCCATGGAGTATACATTGTATGCAAACTCGAAAGGGGGAGAATGTATCAAATCACATGTTATTGTGACATTCATTACATTTACAACAATTGTATGGAATCCCGCTCCATGGTTAGCCAATATATCCTGCTCTGAAGTAGCTTCCCTTTTCACTAGAACATATCCCTTTATATGAGGTCCACAAACTCCATTTCTCTTGAGGTACTTCAATCATGGATTGTGGAAGCGTCTGAGCATTTACACACCTTATAAGACCTAAATCTGATGCCGTCTTGTACTGTATGTCTCCGTTAAGAAAGAAAACCCCTTGCCTAGTCGTTGACTAGTCCCTTGGTTGATTACTGGTTACATCGACGAACATTTCTGCGACTTACGATATGTTTTGATAGCATGAACCAAGGCTTACCATCAAATTCCTCCTCAATCCTGTTGCATAAGCATGTTTGATCACGAATTTGTAATGTATAAGGGTCGATATGAGCGCCTCAAGGGTGTTGGATCATCAAAGATAAGTGGACAATGCATCTGCAATCTCATTGTGTAACAACTCGGGAATGGTCTAAACTTTATTGTCACGAATTGTGACAAAGACCTTGTTAACAATGTTTGAATATGGTATGAGCGTTTGGGTTCTCGAGTTTTCCCATTCTCCCTTGAATGTACATAAACTAGTAAGTCCTGAGCTAGTCTCCTAACACTACCAATGCTGTGATTAACCCATGTCAAAAGCTGACCTCGTAAACAACCAAAAGAATTATCAGTACTGACATATCCAATTCAAAGGTCTTCACCGGCTCGGGAGACCGCAACACGGGGTGGATTCGCTAGGTATTTTCTTAATTATTTCAAAAGTTTCTCGCATTCTCTTCGGGCCACTCGACTGTGGCATTCTTTTCAACAACTTAAAGATAGCGCACAAGTTGTTGGAGTTGGAATTAATCTGCTGATGTAGTTTAAAACTAGTAGAGGCTCCTACACTCATTTTGTTCTTTGGCAAGGTGGCAATTCTTGAATGCATTATTTTTGAGTCCAACTCGATACCCGTCTCTTCGAATGACTTACAACCCCAAAAGCTTCCCCGATGGTACTCCCAAAGAACACCTGTGCAATGATTAGCTTGAGATTATCTGCAGAGCCTTTCGCTGAATCTTTGTAAGTCTTTTTTACCCCTGATTTGACTTTTTTTGACATTTAATGATACATCATCCACATAAACTTCTGATTATCTATACATCATATCATGAAACAATGGTTGTCCTTGCTCTCACATAAGTTTTCCCCCTGGCAATTTATAAACAAAAGGCTTAACCGATATCAATACGTCCCCGTGGATTGATACAGATGTTTGTTCTACTTCTTCATCATCCATAATAAGGTAAGGTAGCCCGCATAACAATCAACAAAGTGCAACCTAATGTTTAGCACCAATTATCCAATAAAATATGGATGTTGTCAAGAAAGATCATCTTTTGGACTGTTCTTAATTCAAACCAACCACATCATCAACTACACATTCAACTTGACGTCTTTTCTTAGGGATGGGTACGATATTGGCTAACCAGAAGGATATTTGAGAGACTTTAATAACTTTGGCCTCAATTTTTTGTGATCTCCTCTTTAACTTATTACACTCATGTCGGTTTTGTGTTTTCCTCAACTTCTGCTTTACCGGAGGAAATTAGGATCATTGGTAACTGGTTGAACAACATGTCTGCTTATCTAAGGCATGTCATCATAATATGAACGCAAAAACATCTTTGTAATGAAACAGGGCAAGGATATATCATTTGTTTATGTCGACATGTACACTATCTTAGTCGCCGTATATTTCCTTATCCCCAATTTATCATCTCAGTTTTCACTCATGTTGGATTTGACTTATTTTCAAAGATTGGAAATCCCTCTTAGTTCTCAAATACTCTTCTTCATCATATTCGATTTCTAGACTTATTATTTCAATATTAGGTCGAGATTAGATGGATTAGATCTAGCGAAAAATTCTTCACATGCATGTCATATCACTAGAATCATTAAAGAAATCACTGGTATAAAGAAAACAACAAATATAATATACTAACAAAGATTGCAATTCATATTTGAAAAGGAAATACGAAGTTTGAAATAAAACAACAATAAAATCCGAATTACAAGTCCTTGAATGAAATCTGACGACAAAGAAAAAAACAATAAAGACACCTAAACTCGTCTTTAACAGGGATAAGGGTTGCCTCCCATTGTTTACTTAATCATGACCAATTAATTGCACTCTCGTCGCTAGTGGCCTTCTCCGAGTTCCACCCCTATTAACCAATCTACATAATCTGAATAGTTGATCATTACTCTGACTACTTCATCACTGGCTCTGGAAAGATGATTTAATATTCTATTGCGCGGGCTTTGATGAAAGATTTGTAGATTTGTTTATTAGGCTTGGTAAGTGACCATACATCTCTATTCTTCTTCATTGTCTTCATTTTATCCTCGTTCCTAGGTTTAGCCTAATCCAACAGTACCGATGCTCGTTTTCGTAGACTCAAATGTATAAGCTACTCCCTTGTGCCATGCAGATTCCAATCCTTAACCGGCTCAAATCCATGTTTAGCATTCATTCATCACCAACATTAATAGACTCGATATGTATCTTTGGTTTTGAAAAGACACTCCTCCCCTCGGGACCTGCTCAATAAAAACCACTACCCTCAAAGCTTGATAAACCAGAGTTCATCTTATTATTCGCCTTGATTAAAAGGGGAGGAAATTCCTTGTAGATTGACAAATCCCTCTCACTATGACAATAACTCTTGTCGGTTGTATTCAACTTAATCATTTGAGTGCAACGTTTAGGGACTGCTCCAGCATTATGCACCCATGGCCTCCCAAACAATAGATTTCTGAACCGTTATAATCCACACATTGAAAATCACATGCGAAATCCACAAGGCCTATGGTTAGTACGAGCTCTATCTCACCAATGACATCTGCTTTGACCATCAAAAGCTTCTAACACATACATTTTTGTGTTTGGTACCCCTTTCACACTACTATTCAATTTCTGTAGAGTTGATAAAGGACAATATTTGCTCCAGATCCTCCCGTCAATTATAACTTGATTGACAGATGAAAGCTCAACACTTAAAGTGATATGTAGGCTTGGTTATGTCCTGTAACCGTCTTTGGGTAGTTCATCATCTGAAAAGTGATGTGTTTACTCAATATTCTCCCAGCACTCTTCTCAAATTGACTCACTGTTACTTACTAGGCACATGTGCTTAATTCACAATGTTTTCATTACAGCCTTACGTTTTCATCAGAATGTATTAGGCAAGCAACAAGAGAATTGGGTAGAGTTTTTCTTATTGTGTTCACCACGGAGTATTCTGATAGTTTTCATCTTTCCCCAATTAGGAATTCCTCTGGCATCTCATTCATTACCAGACGCTTTATTTGTTTTGGTCTTTTTAGTTTTCCTGTAATTCCAATCGGACATAACATAGATTCCAAACTGGTTATTCCTCTTCTTCATCTATTTCGTTATCATTTTCCTCTTCTTTTGAATTCACGACAGTATGCTCAAATAATTCCAGGGAAAACTTTGGGGTTGTCATGCAAGCTGGGATATGACCTGATAGCCACAAAGGAATATGGCCTCGTTGCAACATCAGATAGGCTTGTTGGCTTTTTTGGAACAAACAATTTTTCTTACCGGACTTTTGCCCAACATCTTCAAAGGGCTCCTTTCACATTAAGATGGGTGTGTTGATGGACTAACTTTTCTAACACACTTTCTTCTGCCTCTAAAGGCATCATTTTTTTTGTGAAATCAACAACTTTGCTGACCTTCTAAATGCCAGCTCCCACCCAAGGATTGGTTTATACGGATCGCAAACTTTCATGACCCTTCATCATTTCTGAGAATGTTTGTTTCAGTATACCCCTCGGCAATGGATTTTTATTGATGTTGGTCCCTCAGACTTTGAACTATAGATTCGATTAGAATCGATCATATCCTGAATCGACCTTTTCATTAGCAACCTCGTCTCTATTTTGTGCCCTGGGGCATTCGAACATATGCGCAATGTTGAGAAATATGCAAATTTCCAGGGGAGGATTCGAATTTTTTTCTCAATAGGACTCAAAACCATTTAACGTCCTTAATTTGGAATAAGCTATTAATACGACTCCCAATAGGAGTGAACTCATTTTAACGCCATTCCTTTTTGTGAATTGTGGTCTAGGACAGAAAGGAATTCTAGTAGTATTTTGATGAACTTGTGGGGTGGTGTATGACTTTGTGGAGTTGGCGTACGCCGTTGTATATAAAGGTGGACAATGGTTGTGCATTAAAAACATGATTGGAAAAAAGTGTAATGGGACAAATATGTGGAGCGTGGGAAGGAAAATATTGTTGTGGGGAATTATCTTGGACTGAGTCCTAGGTGCTATACAATATTGCCACAATCCTCCCTTCTCTTCTTCCATCCCTCCAATATTTCCTATCTGATCGGCCATTTTCCACCACCAGTTCCCCTACCTTAATAACTTCGCGAATGTCTTCCCGTCGGCAGAAAGCAGCATAGTGAAAGTGAATCAGGTTCTTGTCTCCAGAGAACACGTCGAAGCATATCTGACTCCTTCATGCGGTTGTTTACCTGCAAGCTTGTTTTCTTCCACAGATAGCATATTCATTAAATTTCCATGGTCTTTTTTTTTTTTTCCTCGGTTGGCTACGGGAGCGATCTGGCACAATGTAATTTATATTGGCATTGTTGTTACAAAACATCGAGCCAAATCATCCATGTGTGCCACTTTGGTGATATCCTGATCTAGAACAATTTAGATCAATCCCTACTAATCTTTCCCCATAATAGCTATAAGTAAATCTCATTCCCTCTGTCATCCCCTCATTTGTTGTAATATCTCTTTAGATGAGCTATGGGTCTCCGTGACCATCGTATTTTTTAAACTTTGGAGTTCTAAAACCAGCAGGCAAATGGACTTGAGGAAACATACACAGTCACTGAAAGAGATGCCTCCTCGTCCTGCATATCTCTACCTATGTTCCACAACTCTTCATTTTCTTATTCATTTCTCATGTTCCTCATTCTTGACCATCTTCTCATTTTCGACAGAGGAACTCTATTGATGAATGGAGGATTAGAGCTTGGAATTTAAATGGCCTCTTCAAGAGTTTAGATCTCTGTATCAAGTCGAACTTTGGCGTAGGATCTTTGTTGGATTGGGCACCATCGTTGGGTGCGGTATGTTGTGAGTCGGGCAATTGAACAGAGTGGATTACTTATCACAGTCGTATGCGAGGGCCCCACTAGAAGTTCCAACGACATTGATGTGTTATAATGGGAGAAAATCCAGGGGATAATATCAATCGCATGTCCGACACCTTGATAGGTGAGACATATTTGGTATTAAAATAGTCTCTGATTGAAGACGGTGGAGGTTGTCCACTCATCCAATCCTCGTACACATCTCTTCATTTGTTTTTAAAAAAACGCGCTTATCTCGTTGTTGTCCTGTTTCTTGGAAGTACTCTGTTTTTTGGATCTCCTCACATCATTTTCCGATTCATTTCCGTCTTGGGGGTGATTCTGTTTCCCTTTCGATCTGTGTGGATAAGGTTGGTGATTCAATTTAACCACAAACAACTACCTTTAAGCTAGTATGTCTCTCTTTATTATCTCTCCTCTTTCTCTCCCTATCCTCTCTCTGAATGGATTAACATCCGATTAGTGTAAGAAATTATGTCACATGGCATCCAATACACACTCTCACATCTGGAGGACCTATTTTTTCATCCCAGCTTACCTAGGCATTCTTCTCTTCATTAGTATTTTAATTTTTATTATTAGTACTTATTTATTGATATTATTAATCATGATGATCATTATTTTTAAAGAGAGAGAAGAAACAAAAAAGAAAAATAATAAATAATTTGGATCGAACCCCCTTGGGTTGCCTACGTCTCATGTTTTGGCCTATGAATCAGATCTTGTAGTTCGAGAAAATATAATTAAATTTTTTTTTGCATGACATATACCATACAGGTGACCGAAGCAAATCTTTTTCATTCATTTAGCAACATTACAAATATTTTAAACAATGTTTTAAATACAACAAAGAAAAAATTAATAACTAGAAGTACCTAGGACTTTATAATAGACTCTAAATGAGATAAATAAAAAACACAACGAAATACAAAAAACAAAAATATCATAAAATGAAATAATCACTACTAAGAAAATAGACTCGAAAGAAATGGAATCCGCGAATCTATCTAATCTCATCATCTCCAGACCTTATAAATCTTTGCCAACACTTTCGTAGATATTGAGCCAAAGCACGGCATGTTCAGCCAACCCTCATCGCTTGGTGTAATTCTAGCATAAACATTGGTTGAAGTTCATCCCTGAGTTGTAAGTATTTTCGTTCTCTCTGGCTTCAGCTATATTGTCATAACAATTCTATACCAGTGGTGAGCAGTATTGACTTCATGCGTCAAATTTTCTTTGTTCTTGGATCTCTTCAATTTGAGGTGGAGCGCATCTCTTTCGGCTATCCTTTTGACCTCTCGCAATCCACAGTCTGCCTTATAGCACTGAAACACCTTGCTATTTTCTTTCCCGTTCCATCGAGGCTTTTAACTTGAGTTTGGAGTCTAGACTATGCCGCAGATAGCTGGGCCTTTTCTTTCTTTCTCATCTTCCCGTTGCTTCCGCTGTGGTAATGCCCAGTCTTCTTGTAAGTTTATATTGTAGAGAGGTGTTTTCTAACTCGCACATCAATGTTCGCATCACGTTGGGGTGGGCGCACTCCTCTTTATGTTTTTCGGTCATTACTTAGGATATCCCATAGTAGATTTAATAGTCTTCTTTCGACTTTGAGGCAGCTTACTTAATATTAACCTCACTTTCCTGTTTCTCGATCTAAGGTCCTTCTATGACCCTTCTGGAATAATAACCTTAGGTGGGGCTGATCATGTGACCCAGTCGAAGTTGCTTGGTCCACCTCGCCTCTTGTGCGATCCTTCACCATAATCTTTTGGGACTTGAGAGTATGCATCCCCCCAAATCTTAATATCTATGATTTCATAAAGGTTTCTGGGATTAAACTCATACATGAATTCAAGCATATTTCATTAGGTGGTATGATAACTCGTGTTGCCCAAGTTTGTCGCATGAACTCTAAGGGCATGGAAGGCTATAGACACCTCGAAGACCCATTAAGACAATGAATGATCGAAAAAGTTGACATCTATATCACCTAGCCCGATGAAACCAATTATAATTCCACACACAACTTGTTAGGCAGTCAGATTATTGAGGTGTTTGCTTCCAGCTTCAATACCCCTTCAGAAAACTATGATCTTTGATTCTTTCTTTGGGGCCTCCATATAATCATTCCATTCTACTTTAAAGCCCACCGCATAAGGGATGTATGTGTTTAATCATCCAAGTTTTAATAACAAATTGCATCCTCAAAGTATTCTTTCCATCCTTGCAAATATTAAAACACGATAGAGTCTGTCCAGAATCATTGGTACGAGGGTGATATTAGGCTTTTTCTCTAAGCTGTAATGACTGCAAGCTAAGCTCATCTAATCTATCCTCCCTTTTTTTGGAAAATCCATAATCCCCAAAACCCCCACGAAGGCATCATAACTGTTGCTTTCCCATGTCGAAGACACCCATTATTACGGAGTTTCCTTTCATAACTACTTCGATCCTCACTTTTTTCTCCATATCTTTTGTACAAATTTAACGTAACCAACCCATCCATTTATCGATACCAACCACCTATATCATTCTCATTTTTTTATATGCTGTAATTCGTAAACCTCCTCCAATTAAGATATTTTGGGGATCATATGCTCTCCTTTGTAAAGATGTTATAGGCTCTCCTTTGTAAAGATCTGTTTACCCTTTCCTATGAATGCCCCTATCTTTTTCAAGGGTGGGGGTTGGGGTGAGTTCACACCAGAAAAAAGGGAATATATTCCTTAATAGGTCCAAAAAATTGTCACTTAGTGCTTCATTCCAAATCCCGCCGAGGGATCAACATAGAAAAGACTATGTTGAAAATGCCCAAGCGTTGTTTGTATTGAAAACCATCCTCGTCCTTGGTTTGTCATATTTTCATTACTAGTCTTCAAGAGTGTCGGGGGCTTTTATCCAAGAGTATGAATCAAGGTATTGATCCTCTCTGTTTGTTCTTATTCCCTTTCACATGGTTTCATATTTCCTTATATTATGATAGTTACCAAAATTAGGCCTTAATAAAATATATTTTTTAAATAAAAATAGACGTAAAATCATCCACAAGAAATAAGTAATTTGGATTTTTTATGTTTATTTATTTGTTTAGTTATTTATTTTTTAAAATTTTTTTATTAAAGAAGAATAGAGAGATAGAGAAAAAATAATATATATAAGTAGCCCTCAAAAAAAGTTTTTTTTAAAAAACATTAAAATATTAGTATATTTCGATGGTATTTATTTTTGCTTAACTAAAATTTTCAACCTTATTTTTAGTTTTATATAAAAACTTGATGGTAATGATTAGATATTTTTCTATTTGTAAAAGAAATAAAAAATTTGATAGAGAAAATTGTGTTTAATAAACGGAATAGGTAAAAACTTTTTTAATTTATATTTTTCGTATATTAGTTAATTTTTTTTTTTGGTTTTTTAAATTCATTATCTAAAGCCGATCAAATTGTATAGTCTTTCCCAATAAGGAAACAAAGTAACACCAAATACTGTACATATAATATCTTAAGTGGGATTACTTCTCCTAGACAGGCTCGACCCCAATGTACGAGTCCCCCTTAATTCAACATATGATGATGCAGATAAATTTATCATATTGGGATAGTCATAGATTGAGGCTTGTTTTGCTAGGTAAACAACCTAATAGGGAAAGTGGCTAGACTGTGGTGTAAAAACGACGGCTACTCGAGTCGACACAGGGGCATGCTACGGTAGTAGGGCTTTCTAACTCACTGTTACTCCTCCCCATCCAAGAAATGTGTTATTATAGATCCTCGATCATTTCCGCATGGTTTCTCATGCGAATCGGACGGAGTGTAATCGTATCTACCGAATACGTATCTCAGAAGACTAAGATTGAGCGCGAGGAAAGATAGTTATATGATAATTCACATATTATCAAAAGTGTAAAAATAACAAGCAAATAACAATTTAGCATTTTAAACACAACTATCCCACAAAATAGATAAGTACGTAAATACATAAGAAAGTTAATGTGAAGTCCATATGTACAAGCTCGAATTCTAGTCCCTAGCAGAGTCGCTAGAGATGTCATACCCCATTTTCGCGCAGCGGCGTAAGGGTTTTTCAAATTTAAGTGACATAATTAAATAGGGGATTATTTTAATTTTTTTTAGAGTCACCACTTGGATTTGAGTTACGGTTTTCCAAGTCACCTTTTTTTTAATCCTAATCAAAAGGAAATGACTCTTTTTTTTGTCTGCAAACCAGTTCGGGTAAGAACTTTTGTTCACCGAGGGGAAGGTATTAGGCATCTCTCCAGTCCCATGATTCTAACACGGCCTCTTTCTTGCCTTGTCTCACTTAACTCATTGTTCTTATTATTTATACAAAAAAATAATGTATTTGACACCCCAATTTGACTTTCTCCGATATATTTAAATCTATCCCATTGTACAAGTGTCAGCAGTTTTTTATACATTATTATTTATTTTTTTATTCCTTCACACATTTGTGTTTCTTTATATCTTGTTTATAGGCATGTCATGTTTTTGGACTTTGCTGACTTTTTTGCTTTTTTTTTTTTGGGCGGATCGGGATTTCTTTTTTACGTTTTTGGTTGTTTTTTCTAATTCTCTTGCAGATTCTTTTTTTTCTAGTTAATTTCTATTTTTGTTACTCTTTTTTTCCCATTCTTTATATTTAATATATGTCTTTCATCTTATTTATTAATTATATTTTTTTGCTCACATGTTTCCCCCTTTTTTTATCTTTTATCTCAATTTTCATTGCACGTTTTTTGAAAAAAGGGCAATGGTGTTAGCACCCTGCTGTCTAAAAAATACGCACAAATATATTATTATACATTTTCGTACTTAGATTCTTATTTTGTTCTTAATTTTCCTTTTCACCCTGTTTTCCTTTTTTTATTTTGTTGGTTGTGTTGTTTTTTTCTATATTTTTTGTAGATGCATGTTTAACCATTTTTTCCGTATTAACGTTGTTGAACTCTTTCTTATGTTTTATTTTACCTCTTTAAGTTATATTTCTGTCACGTATTGTTTATATTAATTATGTTCTTTTTTTTTCTTAAACCCAATAACAAAACAAATAGAATGACAGTTCAGTTTAGGTACTATTATGCAAAATACACATATGATTAATGAATAGGAATTGTCAGCAGATAACCCGTTTTTATATTTTTAAAGTTATCCAAACAAGAATATTTCACGGGCACTGTCAATCGATTAGTCATCCACAAATGTACTAAAGTAAACATAAACAAATAAAGTTCATGACTATCTACGTATTGTATACACTTAATATGTAAAAAATAAATAGACCTTTTGTAATGTGATAACATAATTACATATAGTCACCACCGCTTTTACATTATAGTTAATGAAAATAAAACTCATTATAATATGTTATTAGGTCAAAAGAAAATTATTAATATAGTTTCAATAGAAACTTTGATTTGGTACGAAATTCAATAATTACGCAATGTCTACACATAACAGTTATAAAAACATAGGATATAAAATAAATGTTACCTCTGAGAAACTGTGTTTCAGAGAAAAGAAAATGAAAAACCAGCAATTAGGTTCTGATGGACCGCAAGAATGGACCCAAGATTTCTATCAAATAAATAAAATCGATGTTATATTTTTTTCATTCTTCAAAATCCCCCTACTATGTGATTTTTTTTTCTTCCCTTTTTCCTCGTCTTTTTCTTCCTCTTTCCGTTTTTTTTCTTCTGTCTGATCTTCTCCCGTTTTTTTATTTTGTGTAAGTGGGACGTCTGTGCAGCGTTGGTGTAGTGTGAGTGGGGAGTAGGGAGTGGGGTCATGGGATCAAGGGGTGTGTTGGAGTGTTTTCTTTTTTTTTCTTTTTTTCTTTTTATATATATATATATATATATAATGTAAATTATATAATTATTAAGTGTTTTAAGTTAAATAAATAAATAAAAACTTAAGGGATAATTATAAACAAAAAAAAACTTTATCTAATAAAATATTATATTTTATGTGGTTATTCTTATATCTTTTAAATAAACTAATGAAAATAATAAGAAAGTCAAAATATATTTAATTAGTGATTTAAACTATATGCTCTAAAAAAATGGTTAGTTAAACTTAAATTCGGTCAAAATATACGTGTCTACAAATTAGCGGTTACATAATTTGTGCTAATTGTCAATATTTAATTAAAAACAACAGGTTAAGTTAGAAAACCAACAAAGGCCTGGTTGTTGGTTCGAAAATTAAAAACTGATGGAATAGAAGTGGGGATAATTAGTATAGATTTCATATCAGGTTTACGAAGGCTCGCCAGCAGAATGATTCTATATGGGGTGACTGGCGACAAAACCCCAAAACAACAAATAACACAAAATCACACCACTTAGTTGCGGGTTGGTAAAAATTAATCCTGTGTTAGAATAGACAGTATGCTAAGTTTATTTTCAAGAGGTGGCTAGATATTAGGAGTTTCTGGTGTCCATCATTTTGACAGGAAGAGGAGGCAACCCAATTTTACTGCACAGTTTTGGAGGTCATTCAAAAAATTCCTAGGTTCAAAGGTGAACTTAAGTACCACATTTAATGCTTAGATAGATAGGCAATCAAAGGGAACTATTCAGACTATAGAGGATATGTTGAAAGTGCGCGTGATCGATTTCAAAGGAAATTAGTTTGATCACCTACCTCTAATCGAGTTGGCGTACAACAATAGTTACCACTCGATCATCAAAATGACTTTATATGAAGATCTTTATGGGAGAAGATGTAGATATCCTATAGGATGGTTTTAAGTCAGTGCAACAGGGTTAATAGGACAAGATCTAGTCCATCAAGCTATGGAGAAGGTTAGATTTATTTAAGAGATGTTGAAAATGACATAGAGAATAGTCAGAAATCCTACTGTGATGTTAGGAAAATGGCATTGAGTTCGAACTAGATTATTGTGTATATTTATAAGTTTCACCCGTAAAGGGTGTTATGAGGTTTGGTAAAAATGTGAAGCTTAGTCCGTTGTATATTTGACCTTATCGAATATTAAAGAGGATTGGAATGGTAGCTTATGAGTTGGAGCTACCATAAGAGTCGGCCGTGGTTTGGGGGAATGGTGGTAAGGTGGTAAGGGTTAAGTCATATATCAATGTAGACAAATTGAGAGTGGCAGAGTGGGCAGAGTCCTTCATTGATCATAAAAGTGAAAATATTGGGATCAAGGGGATAAATGTATCTGTATGAGAGACCCTTGTTAGATGCTAGATTGCCAAGTGCGCAAGTGAAAACAAAAAGAGGTAGAATTAGTCAAAGCCCTTTGGAGAATAAATTTTGAGAAAGATAATTAGGAAGCTGAGATGACTTGAAAACAAAGAGAGACCCCAAATGATCTTGACTCGGGAGAAAATGTAGACAAAGGTACTTACTAATCTATTCCAGTACTCGTTTAATATGGGTTGAGACGTGTTTGGTTGGTTTTGTTTGCATTTACTTGTTGGGGTGGGCTGTTGAACTTCATGTTACAGTGTGTCCTAGCCTAGTAAGAGTAATCTCATTTGAGGATGAATCTCTTCAAGGGGAGATATTGTAACATCTAGCAATCTGAAATAGCTAGGAAGATGCTAAGAACTGGAAATTATCATTTTTTAAAAATAATTAAGATAATTTGTTTAAGTTAGAAAAAGTGAGTTTTGATCAACTTAAAATTCCTATTACTTATAGCTCGTGATGAGTTATAAGAACATAAATATATTATAGGAAATCTCTTGGAACTATCTTTTCAATGTCGCTGAGTTTGCACAATTTCGAGTCCATTTAAGTGCGTTGTATCCTTCAGAAGTTGAGCTTTTGGAATAAGCAAAGTCCAATACGGATTTTGAAAGGGTAATTTGCTATTTTCCTTGCTCAATTGTTGTATTTCATTTTTTGTAATATAAGTCAGGGTCAAATTAGATTTAGATCATTTTACACTTTTACCAAAATACGCTAGGGCTGAAAGAAAAGAGAAAAGAAGAGGAGAAAAGAGAAAAGAAGAATGATTCGGCAAGATCGTCAAGTTTAGCTTGTGGATTTCATAAGGGCTAATCCCTACAGGGTATGTGAGTTCACATAGCATGGGTTCCTTCACCCACATGCCAAACATGTTTGATTCTGTGTAAATTCATCCTTAAAAAAGATGGAGAATTTGATGAACTTGAGTTACATTCTTGAATTGCTTTCGTTATTGAATTTTGAATGAAATTGAGCAGTTTTGAGAGTTTAAGATCAATAATTATAGTTTCTTTGAGTTTGATTCTTGTGTATATGTTATGGTTACCTGAATAAAAAAAGTATTTAGCCAAAGAATGGAATGTAGGAGAATTGGAGTTTAGAATATGAAGAATGAAAAAGTCTAGAAAAACTGGGTACCAGGTTCATGACGAGGACCTTACGATTATCAAATATATTATCCTCGTCATGGGGGTTTCATAAAGTGTTTAGCCTCAAAAAATATTTTACGTATAAATTAGTGCATCTTAGCGTCAAGGACATTCTTCCACACACTAATTTATTGATTTTTCTCATGTTTAGGTATCTAAAATCACTCCTAAACGTCATGAGATCTTTCCTATATCAAATCTCAATCCTTGAATCAAGAAGTAAAGTCAAGGTTCAGTTATGAGTCAAGTTAATAGAACTTAAGAGTCATATTAAGAGAAGCTAATAGAGTCTTCAAAGTCCTTTATAAAGATTTAACCTTGTTTAAAGACTTGATTTCAAGTTGAGTAAAGAGTAAATAAGTAACATTGAAGTTCATTACTTCAAAAGTATATGCGGACTATTTATTTCCAAAGGGTTTAAAATGTTTTCAAATTTAAACAAGAAAAGAAAACGTTGATTTCCAAAGAACCTTTGAGCTAGTTTTTCAGTAAGGAGCCTTTGAGCTAGTTTTTTGTTGTGTGGCCTTTTAAATAGTTTTTCCATAAAGAGTCTTTGAGATAGTTTTTCTATGAAGATACTTTCAGAAAGTTTTTAATTAAAGAGCCTTTGAGCTAGTATTTCAGTAAAAAGCCTTTCGGCTAGTTTTCAGTTAAAGAGTATATGCTTTCACAATAAACCATGAGAGGAAACCCTTATTTCCAAGATAGTTTTTTAGCTCTGTTTTTGAGCAATTATTTCAAATCACCAAAAAAAAGCTATGTCATATTGTGGGAGGTGTATTGAGCACCTATATGGGGGAGATTTCAGACAATTCACTGCCCCCATAATTCATATAGACACTATAGTTAGGAAAAGTTCAAACTTTTTAGATAATTCTTTTAGAGATTTTTATCTTAGACTAGAGGATCCACTTAGTAGTTCAGGTTCTACACTCATTGCAAGGTATAGAAAGGTGCAGTGTCAGGATAATCATTATATCATCACGATAGCTCTTAAGTAATGCTTGTCGGTTGGAGAACTCTTACAATAGTTTTTTGTATTTTTATGTACGTTATAAACATTTTAAATTTACATATAGAAAAAGAGTTCATATTGTATTTTTGAACAAATGCATAATTATTATTGTATATTTAAATGCACTAAGCTGAAAACCCATGTTTAAGGCCTTTTATGTTACTGAATTTAGTTTACACTTATTTATATTGATAATAAGTTTAATTGGATGTCGAAGTTGAGGTGAGTTGCCACTAGGTGGTAAGTTCTTCATTACGTCATAGATCATGTTATTTCTTTTAGAATTCCCCTCCTATATTCGTACATTCAATGTATTGATTCCATTTGGACTGCATCTTCTTATATATGTGATGCAGACACGCCTAACCAAGATCAACATCTAGCGCATCATTGGTTCAGTTTATCACTCAGACTCATATAGTGAGCCTTGTTTCTTCCGTAGGATCCCTTTGGTTATGTTTTGTTATATTTCTTACTTATTTCAGTTATTAGGATGATTGGGAGTCTTGTCCCGTCATCCCTCAGAGTTTATGTAAGACCCAAAAAATGAATTAGGGTGTCTAGAGGCTAACATGTTTTCAATAAGTCTATAAGGTCCTAAAATGTTTTATAATATGGTATTGAGGCAGTCTATATGGTTTGAGGTGATTTGGAAGTCAAACGTAAAAAAGGGACGACCAAGACGTTCGACGACTAGTTACCTATGTACCTCATCTGTCTAGACTTGCTTATATTTGTATTCATGAGATTAAGTTATAATTATGTTTATAGTTTGTATATGGAGTTTCATGATGTTTGGAGGTCAAACGTCCAAGAACATCTAAGACGTTAGAAAGTTAGACCTTGAGACGTTCAGGTATGCCTTTATGGGTCCTAGCATGTTTGGACGTGTTTTATGTGTGTATTTTTGGGAGAAACATTCATGTAAGTTCCTTGACTTGTCTTAGTGCATATTTACGGTGGAAAATACCGGGTACAACTTCTCAAGGGATCCGCAAAAGGTCCCACAATAAGGACCCAAGGGCTGTTGAGACACTGCCATGGCAGTGTCAACCGACGAGCAAAACGATGCTTAGTTGGTTGATCAAAAGACCGTGGTGAGGTTTCATCAATGGAAACTTAGCCTAGGCAAGGGTCAATAAAATAACAACCTAAGGTCCAATCGACTGAAGCCATAGACGAGACGTCGATCGACCTACTGGCCGTCAATGGTGGTCCATCAATGTAGGCCTGGTGCCTATGCGTACCGACTTTTTCATTAAAGGGGTGAATAGGAAATTAACCCCACATCCTAACCTGATCCTACATTTTTTATTTAGTGATTTTTTGGTGTAGTTAAGGGATAAAACACGTGAACAAGCCATTCCCAAATCGCTTCTAACAAAATAAATTTTTCACTCCAAAAATATTCTCCCTAAAAAACTGCATTGTTGGTGATGATCGAGAACATCTTGAAGATTGGATTTCTATGATTTCATAAATATGATTTAAAGGTTTTCATGTAAAACTTATGGTAATCCTTCTTGTCTAAGTAATATTTCACTCGGAGAGTTAATCTCAAAGTTCCAAATAAGATTTCATGATCAATCTTTTAATCTAGTCATGGGATCCTTCTAAAAATGTTTTGAAAGGCTTGATCATGATGAATTGATTATAATGGGAACGTGAAAACACTACAATTGAATGATGAACCCATGTCCCTTCCCAAAATTGATTTAGCCTTACATGGGTATTGTGATCATGGCGTGTTATTGATTGAATTGTGATTCTAGTTCGTTGAATGTGTTATATCTACTTTTGATTACATGAATTGATGATGAATTAATGATGAAGGATCAATGTGGTTCAAGGTATGAAGATTTTTACATGCCTAGTTTAGATTTCGAGGAGTTCACTGTAACATTGCCCTTTTAATTATTGAATGTTGAATTCCATTAGGTGAAGATGATTACAGCTATTATATTAGGTTGTTGTTATGAGTAGATTGTGGGTATAAACCCTTGATGATCCACTCAAAGGAATCTTGATAAAAATTAATTTACATGTTTTAGCTTAAGGTTGATAATGTTATGAACATAATGTGATCTAAATTTAGAATAGATGAAGCATGATTTAGTCTATTACTATGTGTTTAGATACTTCCCTAGGTTTGTTTTATTGGTGTATTATGAATGTTAATAATGGTAATCAAAGTTAAGAATATTAGCAATTGATTTATGACTCTCTACTTTCTAGTATAGATGTGATGCCTTGTATTATGATATAGTATGATCTTGTAGCCACATGTACATGGTTATTTTATGATTATGGTACTTTATATACTCCCTAATATCCAAATTTTTGATGAAATAATATAAATGGTGAATCATGACCAAAGGCTAAGGCTAAGGGATTTGTAAATATTTCTATACTTTTCTTCTTCTCTACTTATCTATAGTATTGTTGATGAAGCCTTGTATGGCATTGTGTAGTATGGTTCACTTATTGTGGCTGTGCTTACTTTATTTCAAATATGAATGTGATGTGATCATGTCCTTGAAGGCCAATATACTATGAATATGTGTTGGTGATGAATCATCCTATGTAAAGCCTTGGCCTAGTTTCAAATTCTAACTATAATATAGTTGTGTAACACATGTCATGAACGTGAAAATGGTTATTTTAATATAATGTGTAGCTCCTGCAATTAATGGAGTATTAAGGATTTATGACCCCTACCCAAGTATCCTTATGTGAATGTGTGAATAGATAAGGTTAGGAGTCTTGAATGTAATGTGAAGATTGTCTTGCCTCCTATGCTAAATGGTGTTGTGTGGTCTACGCTTGAAAGTATAATTCGGTCTGAGAGGGTGGCTGCGCCAATTTGTTGGTTATAGCCATTATGTGATCATGTTTACTAATGTACACACACACTCACATATCACACATGATTGCAAGTAGTATAGGTTATGGTGTCTAAATGAAATGTAGTTCTCCTATTCACTAGTGTCTACTACTATGCATGTTAAGATTATGTATATGAATGTATGATATGTGTTTCCTTAACTAACAGGACTTGATAGGTTTATTTGTATGGGCAAGGTTATGGGACCTTACCTATGCATTGCACATGTGTGCCTTCATATGATAGTTCTCGTTTTTGTATCTATGTGTATGAATATGAATGTATGAACATGTGTGACCTTAATGTGTTATGTGAAAGGTTTTCTCACATATATGTATACACACATGAACGATGATATAGTCAATAGAGGAGCCTTGGAAGCTGCGCTCAAGTGTATCCTAGACTAGTTAGTTCTAATAATGTATGCTATGTCCATGTGAAGGGGGTTCTCACATGATTTAGATTGATGAACTGTCATATATGACCTATGAGCTAAGCATATAGGGAGTCGATATCCTAAAGCCTAATTTTATAAAAGTAATGTAATAGTGGCTTTTCAATAAAGGGAACTTATCCTAGCACCGAGTAAACTTGAAGATTAGGGGTGTCCCTTCTCATTAAAAGAAGGAAGGTCACCAAAGACCTCAAGAGGTGGATAGCCTCATGATCAAAAAGGGTGTTCGAGTGATGTTTCCATGATGCCCCCAAGTTCCATAAACTATGTTCCACAAAGGATCTAGCAATGTTATATGAACTAAAATTCTAGCATGTGATAATGTGCTAATGTACCTTAGCTTGGTTAGAACACCTTCCATTGGTGTAAGACTCTACAACACAAAATTTCATGTTTAGCACCAAAGGTCTTAATTTCAGTTAAGGCTATAATTTCTCTAATATAAAATGGACAATGAAAGTAAATGACTAGGACCCTATTAGGATTACCTAAGGGAGGTTACATAGGATAGATGGAAGTAATGAACCCATCTAGACAATGCACATGTAGCTCCTTAAGAAGTTCTAGGAAGGTGTCTTAATGTGTATTATTATGATTATATCTTTATGCATGCAATGATATTATTTGTCTATTTGTCATGAAGATGTGCATGGTATGAGTCTATGTGATTAGGTCTTATTATTATATGCACTATGTGAGTCTTAATGACTATATGATGAAGATTGTTGACATGAATGGAGTGGTCTTCACTTTATTATTTATCCATGAAATAGAATGTTTTGGCTTGTAGTCTTATGATAGGTTTTCTAAGTATGTGTGAGGTTATGAAGCTTTACACATACATTGCACAAGTAGACTTAGAGTGAATTATGAGTAAGGTCTTATAATGCATTGGTGTGAAGTAAAGTTAGTATATGTGTAAGTTGCTCTAGCTTACTGTAATATTTCAAAGGTCTTGACTTAAATGGGTATATCATGTGCTATTCTTCTATAATGATATGTGATGAATTGTGTAGATTTTATGTATGCTTTATTTGTGGCCTAAGGTTACTCATTGCACCAAGTGTCACTAGAGGGTTACTTGGGAAGTTAGTGAATAAAAGAAAAGATAGCTCTCTGTAAAGTAAAAGAGCTCACTGTAAAGTGACCTCAAAAATGAATTAAATTCTATATATGATTTTATATTATGTTTGGCCTTTGTGTATGTCTATGAAGTATGTGACGTATCTGAAAAAAATTACCCAAAGGTTTTATGAAGATTTACTGAAAAAGACATGAAATATGATTTCAAGAAAATGTCCTATTTAAATGCCTGTTTTTGCATGGTTGCCATACTTCGTGAATTATTGTACTAATCCATTCATCTCTACGTTTTACACAAGTGTAGGTTATGGATGATTAAAGGATGTCTTAAATGGTGAGAAGCTTGACTGATTATTCCTAAGCTCAAGGGAAGGAATCCTTAAGTTTAGTATTATATTCTTCTCTTATGTTTTATGGGTCATGTCCCTAATGTACTTTAATGTTGTTAAGTCTAAGATGGCAAAGAGACTTAGATTCTAAGTATGTAATATAATATATATATATATATATAACGTGAAGTTTCTACCATATGATGTGCTATGAATAGTTTAAAATTTTTCGCTAAATTTACTATTAAAAATGCGATGAATGATAAAGATGGGCTTGTATAAAACCTCTGATAGGTCAAGAACTCCATGTTATTTCGAGGGGGTGCTCCGCGAATGTGACAATTTAGAGGATTTATAGACAAAGTTAGTTGATGTTAGTTCATGAGTATTCACTTTTCCATTTCACTTAAGTTGAGACTTGACTTGCCATTTTGGAAAAATTTAATGTTGACTTATAATACATTCTAAGTTAAATTTAGAGATGTTTAGTTTACTTGTTCTAAAAGTAATTTATCTTGAGTGAAGTCTTTCGTTGAATAAGAAAGTTAGACAAACGGTTTGCTTTAGGCAAAAAAATGGTTCTTGAATGTTAGTAATCTTCCAGGGTGTAAGCTTGGGGTGTGACACTTTAAATAATTGAGAAACTACTAATCCTCGTGTATCCTTCTTATTATAAAATTGATAGAAATTACTAAAATTAGTGTCGCAGACAACATGTTAGTAATCTAAGTAATGGAGAATAAGATATTTCAAAGAGATTTAAAGAGTTTGCATATCCCTCTCCTACTAAGTAGTCTGAGGTGCCACATTTGTCCTCCGAATAGAGCTTGCAAAACATAGAGCATGAAGCTCAGACTACAAAAGGAAATGTTTATATTTCGTCAGATCTTGGGCCATCGTCTATGGCTGCATAAAAAAACATTTAATAGGCAGATCCATATATTAATGATTTTGACAATGAAAAGGATGAGTCCTGCTTTAAGATAGAGCAAGTATTGTTTCAATATCATACCTTAGATTCCATGCCTATATTCTATGCAATCATCTTAAAGATTTTGTCTCTGTCATTTAAATTATGCACAACATGGTTAGAGCAATAAAAGCTAAATGAAGATGAAACCAAATGACTATCTGAGGGCTTTCCAACTTCTTATGATATATGTAGTCTAAGAAACTCAGAAAACATTATGTGACGACCGGAATCTAGTCTCTAGATGAGATCAATGTCTGACTCTTTGAGGAGTCGAAAAAAGACTACATAATCATTCTTCACTCATTAGGGATTTTAGCGGAAAATTGAAAATTTTGTTTCCTAACATTCACTAAACATTCTATATTACATATATAATTGTCATCCTTCAACCATCTAACATTAAGCAAATTGAATAAAGAGCAGTTTATTTATAACGATTAAAGATGTACTACCATAAGGGCACCAATAAACTGTCTGAAAAAAAAGGGAAAGAACGCTAGGTAACATACTCCACTAGCTCAAGTCAACCCTAGCTAGAATGTAAAGGACAGCTCCTCAAAATCATGAGGGCCTACAAATGGATGAATGATTGAAGTCGGATAGCTGCAGCGTATCTTTTTAGCTATTAGCATCCACCTGTGCCGGCAACCACCTAAAATATTACATTGTTAGGGTTAGTATACCACTTGTACAGTAGGGTATATGAAAGCATACACCAAGTACATTACGAGGTAAGATTATCTCTTTCATAAGCAACATGATTTATGCAGAGTCAGTCATGTGAATTACAAAATTTAGATTAGAAAAGTTGATGAACTTTCAATATTTGGATTACGAAAGTTTATATGCTTTCCAAATATGGATTAAGAAAGTTATTCCATCATACTTAACATTTTGCACACAACACACAACAGTGTACACATAGCACATATCATAACTCATGTAACACATAATGTTGTTCATATCATTTATTTGTATGCCATGAGAACTTTGAATCATGGACTTTACATTATGACTTCCCAAAATGAGGGCTCAACATAAGGGACCTCAACTGTGGAGTCTGCATTAGCAAACACAGAGTCTTTTTCATTCATTCATACTTACTTCATTTCATTTCATTTCATTTCATGGGCTAGTGTAAACACAAGTTATACCTAGGATGTAGTTTAAGGCTTTAATCGTTTCGTTGTTCAATGACAAAGAATTACCTAATGTCATTACTTGAGTCTAACTCACTTATTGATTATCATATCTTTACACCTTTTGTATCATTTATTTCATTATGTGCATCATTTCAGGCTGGTCTCATTCATTCATTGAGAACTTTAACTTTAACCGATATAGATCATGTGAGCATAAAGAAATCCATTTTCATGAAACCCCACACAAAAATAGGTGGAATCACTAGCCAAAGTTACCCAAAATATGCTAGCGTACATGGGAATTGAACCCCGCTAGATCGCTGTATTGGCTGTATAGGTTTGAAGACTAGGAGATATAAGAAGACCCATACCTGGAATGCCGTACAGTCTCATCTCATGAGAGTTACGTGAACATCTGCCTTTCCTGAATGAAGGCATGACCTCTCATAACTAGTCTATCGGTTCTGAGTATAAAGTTCCATTACATTCAACTCTTACGTAATGGAAGCAGGCTTCTAGTATGAGGACATCATAGCTCAATAGATGATTATTCTTATTGTATTAAGTGTGTGAATCTAATACTTTCATATAGAGTGTATAGAGACTGATCTCTACATTAATTTTAACTTTAATAAGTGAGTAATTTGGGACTATTTACATATGCTCATTTGATATTGATTAATTCTTTTACATTAGGCTCATTATAATGTTTTCACCACTTAATTAAAATTAGCCAAATTTGCCTCTCATAATTGACTCACCCCTTTTGACGTGAATGTTCAGTCATCATATGCCAATGACTTTGCCATTTGGTGTGTTTCACACTCTTACTTAACCCCTTCTAGGGTTTCATAATCTCATTGTTCATTTCATTATATGCCAATGCACTTGGCCATTTGGTGTGTTTCACACTCTTACTTAACCCTTATAGGGTTTCATCACTTTATTGTTCAATTTATCATATGCCAATGCACTTGTCCATTTAGTGTATTTTACACTCGTACTTAACCATTGTAGGGTTTCATTATTTAATTGCATAGATCTTAGGTTCACTTATTTTTAAATGTATGCTATACTTATGAGTCTACGCATACGAGCCGTGAGGCTTCATTCATAGTTCGTTTAAGTGATTCATGTCTTCCTAAAATTATGCAGTACCAGACTTATGCATCTTGTATGTATGTCAAGATCTCCATTTCGATCTAAGTTGATGGCATTATTTTTCATCGTTTAATTGATGTATGACTTATGTATCAATACTGAATCGGGGCAAGGGAACACAATTTCGAATCCCCCAGACAACACTTACATTTTTCATTGATTTTATTTTTATTCCGCATAACATTGGGACCCTAGATCGAGCCCCAACATCAACATTCCCTCTTTATATTTTTACTTGAAATCTCCTCTTAATTGGCCGAGGGTTTGTGGGATCGAACCCCTATAGCCCTTTTTTTTAAAATTAAATTCTCCTTGTCCAATTCGAATAGAGCATGACGTGGGGAATGATGAAATCCCTATCCTCTATTTATTTTTATTTATGCGCAACCTGCCTAGAGGTCGGGGGTTTAATTCAAAAGGCTCACCTTTCTGTTTATTTTTTCCCTTCTCCTTACCATACTTCACATCTTTGAGTCGTGGGTTCTATTTAAAAACCAAGCATCACATTCCTTTCTTTATTTTTTTCATTGCCTTCTATCGTTCCTTGGAGGTGCGGGTTCAATTTCCCACGCCTCCAATTTATTTATTATGTTGTACTTTACGTTCAGCAAGCACAAACCCATTCCTTTTAACGTTTCAGTGCTTTTCAAGGGTGATGGTGGTGAGTTTAGATTCATACTGAACACACCTAATTTTTTATCCCCTTTTAAATTTCCAGATTTATAAATTCTAGTTTAGCAGAAAATAACTATTACATGTTCTGCGACATTTTGTCACAATTCTAGTTACTTCCTGCACCATTTACACTTTGCATGAGGGTAATTTGTAGATCATGTAATCCGTTTTGGGTTCATTGTTCTTGAGTCGTGTAGCAAAACATTGATAATTAAATCATACATACTTTAGTTTATATGAGCATCACGATTTACAAAGGTTTATGCACGTAAAATCACAAACCCAACACATTATCAATTTTGGAAAGCCTTAATCCGAGAAACCATATCATGCCAAATTTTTGCACACACATGCACTAGTCGGAACAAATAGGTTATCTTTATAAAATTTCAAGTACAAAAATTGTAATAATATCATCACGGAAAAAAAAATAGATGACCTAAAATCTACCAGCAAACAGACACAACCTAAAACCCTACGATCATTGGGAGTTAGTGATAGGGGCATGCATAAGGGGAAAAAATCCTTGTTTTTCGGACGAATAATTTGAACCTTAAGGGGTCTCCTGGGAAATGGTCCAAGAAAGAATAAAACCCATACCTTTTTGATGTTCAAACCTTGATTTTCTGCCCAAAGAACTCCTCCAAACAGATGTTGAACACCAAAAGTTTAACACCAAACTCGACGAAAAACCTTCCTTTTGCCCACGTGACTGATTAACGTTTGTTTTTCTTATTTTTTTTCATGTGAGTTCTTAAAATGTGAAGAACTTTACCTACTATTTTTGGAGTTATTTTGTCATAGAAAACGGATGAGAGTTGCAGAGCGTAGAGAGAGATGAGCGTGGGAGAGAAGAGTTTTCTTAGGCTTAGGAGTCTAGGCGTCTAGGTTAGGACTTTGGTAAAATAACGTTATTAAGGGTTAAAATTTTATTTCATTTATGTAAATAAGATAAATAATAAAATATAAAATAATTACACAAATATACCAACTTAAATTAAAAACAATTTAATTCATTGCTTCCACATAGGTTCGAACTCGGGTGGA
Organism: Solanum habrochaites; assembly: GCA_027704765.1. NCBI lineage: Eukaryota > Viridiplantae > Streptophyta > Magnoliopsida > Solanales > Solanaceae > Solanum > Solanum habrochaites. Next base: position 54,130,283 of record JAKWJA010002500.1, read on the forward strand.
GCAAGACTTCACTTCAAGAGCCCAATTTCGACTCTCTCTCCCCAAATTGCGACTCCAAATTTTTTATTAAATAATTAACTTAAATTTAGGGTAATTAAGGTTCTAACCTTAGCCTTGAAAAAGACCATTTTACCCCTATACCCTTTAAACCTAAGATTTTCCCTTTTTAAGTTTGGTAAAGACTCCTTCAAGTAAATCTTCGTATTCGAGAGTAATAGATGGTTGGACCCAACCTTTACTACATCAACTAACTCCCCAAGTTAGTTGGATTGGATGTAGCAAGGGTATTGAGGTCTTGTTCTATGCACATCAATCTGTGTGAACCCGGTCTAATTGTTTGCATTCTAGACACATTAAGCATTACTTAGCGCAGCCATTATTAAAGTTGTTACTGTATCCCCCCCCCCCTTAGGAACATTCATCCCCGAATAAAACTACTCTTTACTAACAATAAGTAATTTATCTATATAATGTATGCATACATAGGTTATTCAATAACCCTCATTGGTGAATATCGGATTCACATATTAACAAGATGGTGCACATCCCTAAAACGTACTAGTACCTTCACATTAATAGACTAAGGAACTCTTTCCAAAACTAGTCTCATCAAAGCATACAACATAAGTAAAAATGTAAGTCATATAAATCAGTAACCAACATGATGACTTAGATATATTAACCTCATACTAGTGCATGAGTCAAATACTTGAAAGACTAATTAACGTTACTCATTCGAGACTTCACTAGAGGTTCCATCCCCTGCACCCCAAGACTTGAGTGCAAAGAATAGTTATCTCCTTGGAGCCTCTTCACTTAGACCATTAGGTTGAACTCTCTCCTTCCCTTGTTCTTTACTTTTCCTATTCGGACAATCTTTCATCATGTGACCCAATTTGCCACAACTGTAACAAGCGGTTGAGTCCATCATACATTCTCCCCATGCAGTATGCCACACTTCTTACAAGTTGGCCTCTCATGGGATATAAAGTCTTACTAAGGAGTAATCCCAGACTGACATCGAGCCCAGCTTAAGGTTGATGAATTCCTCAACCGTAGCCTCCTTCATTTATGATGGAAATAATACACCTAGTAAACCCATCTTCAAAAGATCCTAAGTAATAGGACGCCCTCCTAAGGCTCTGCTATCCTGCCACACGTATGACATATGTATCACTACACAATTTTGGAAATCGAAACCAAGTTTGAATCCCCTAAACAACACTTACATTTTTCATTCATTTTATTTTTATTCCACATAACATTGGGACCCTATATCGAGCCCCAACATCAATATTTTCTCTTTATATTTCACCTTGAAATCTCCTCTCTCTTGTCCGAGGGGTTGTGTTATAGAACAAAAATAGCCCGTTTTATTTTTTTCATTAAATTCTCCTTGTCCAATTCGCATAGACCATGAGGTTGTGGGATCAAATTTCCACAGCCTCTCTTTATTTTTCTTTTATTTCGCAGTCTGCCTAGAGGTCGTGGGTTCGATTCCCACACCTGACCTTTCTTTTCTTTTCTTTTTATTTTCCTTTTCTCATTGACTGTCCTTCACAGCTTTGATGTCGTGGGTTCGATTCCCACGTCTCACATTCCTTTTTTTTTATTTTTTTCCTTTACTTCCACTCGCTGTCTGGAGGTCATAGGTTCAATTTCCACGCCTCCCATTTTATTTTTATTAATTTTTGTACTTTACTTTTAAGCCTACATGCCCAAGATCAATCCCCCTGTACCCCATTTCCCTTTTCATGTTTTAGTGCTTTGAAGGGTAGTTTTGAGGGTGTGGGGGCGGGCGGGGGGGCGGGGGGGGGGGGGGGGGGAGTGTTTTTGGGGGGGGGGGGGCTCGCGAGTTTGATTCCTAATGACCTCACCTAATTTATACCCATTTAATTTCAAGATTTATACATCTCTATTTAGCCGAAAAAAACTTATTATTTTATGGAAATTTTGTCACATTTTCCAGCTCACTTCCTTAAACATTTACACTTGAATTCATAGGGTAATTTGTAGATCATTTATTATGTTTTGGGTGCATTGTTCATCGATTGCATTGTTCATCGATTCGTTTAGACAAAAGATTGATACTTAAATCTGTCACACTTTCATTTTAATGAACATCAAGATTTACAAAGGTTTATGCACGTAAAATAACAACCAAAACGTTATCAATTTTTGAGCCTTAATCCGAGAACAAATATTCACTGCCATATTTTTGCACACACATGCACATAGTTTCGGAACGCATAGGTTATCTTTCATAAAATTTCAAGTAAACCAACATAATATATTCATCATCAAACCATAATATACACCTAAATATACCAGCAATCATATCCAACCTACGATTCATTGGGATCTATGGTAGGGGCATGCAAAAGGGGAAACAATCCTAGTTTTTTAAACGAATAATATGAACCTTAAGGGGTCTATTGGGAAAGGGACAAAGAGAGAAGAAAAACCATACCTTTTTTATGTTTAAACCTCGACTTTCTTCCCAAAGAACTCCTCCAAACACATGTCCAACACCAAAAGTTAAACACCAAACTTGACGGAAAACCTTTTCTTTGCCTACATTATTGATAAGCGTTTGTTTTTATTATTTTTTTCGTGTGACTTCTTAAAGTGTTAAGAACTTTTGTTTACCTACTGTTCTTGGAGTTACTTTGTCATATAAAACGTGAATGGAAGTGATAAAAACGTGAGAGAGAGAGATGAGCGTGGGAGAGAAGAGTTTTCTTAGGCTTAAGAGTCTAGTTTAGGACGTAGTCAAATATGGTTTTATTTAATTATTTAAATTATGATTTCATTTTATTTTAAGTCAGATAATAACTAATAAATATAAATTAATTACAGTTATTTACAAACTTAATTTAAAAACAATTTAATTCATTTCTTCCACATAGGTTCGAACCAGGGTGGAGCAATACTTCACTTTAAGAGCCCAATTTCGGCCCTCTCCCCCTAAAATTCTCTTCTACCTTATCTTAAATAATTAATTATATATTTAGGGTAATTACGATACTATCCTTAGCTGAAAGCTTGGACAAAAGACCCATTTACCCTAGGACCCTCCAACATAAGATTTCCCTTTTAAGTCCGGTAAGACTCCTTCCAGTACATCATTGGATCTCGAGAGCCATACGTGGTTGTAACTAAACTTTCTTAGCTCAACTAACCCCCGAAGATAGTTGGCTTTGATATAGCAAGGGTTCTAAGGTCTGGTTCTACGCGCATCAATCCGTGTGAACCCAATCTAATCGTTAGAATTCTAGACACATTAATCATTACTTAGAATAACCATTTTTAGGGTTGTTACACATTAATGATATTATTCTCTAACATTTGGTATGTGCAATTATTGCAAAATAACACCGATTTAATAAAGATATTTCCATTGGAAGGAGAAACTTGGGATATTTTTAAATATTGGGATAAAAATTGTTGTCCTTATCTTAGAGTTGATAAAAAGTTCAACTATGAGTTTGTTGAGTTCATGTCAGTCCAATTGATGCTACTGGTTTTCATGTTCCTTATTTTGATAAAGAAAAAGGCTTTACTTGTATTTTCAATCGAGCATTACATCAATTTCTAGATACTGCAAAGGATATATTTTTATACTAAAATTATTAAATTAGAAAAGACAAACTAAGGCAGGCTCTAGTTTGAAGGATCCTTTAGCAATGACATTCCTCTCGTTTCTATCATCTTAATAAAAGGAACTCTATGTGAGAATCTAAACATATCCTTTGTCAGAATGATAAATTTATCTCCTACTTGATCCAAAATACAAGTAAAGCATTTTACTTTATCTAAGTATGCAACATGCACATCGCTTCAAACTACATAGTGTGACTAGATCTCACAAACTCGTAGTTATTGCTCCCAATATAAGGGCACCAGTTCAAATCCCAATCTTTAAAGAGTGACCAAGTTTCTTCTTCCATTAGAAATATCATTATTTCATCCTAATTGTTTCCATTTATCTAACATAATGAATGTGACAAAAAAGGATGATCTCTAATGTCTTATAAGTTTCCTAGTTTAAACCTAAAACAAGTAGATAGAATATTCTCAGATAGCCATTTGGTTTAATCTTTATTCGGCGGATCCGTCTCAAGCCATGTTACGCGCAATTTAAATGAAGCAGATAAAATCTTCCTGATTACTTCTTACAATCTAGGCATGGCATCTAGGATATCATACACACCCATAATTGCCCAACCTTTAAGTAGCACTCGTCCTTGTTTTTTCAAAATTGCTAAAAATTTTATCTTCATATTCAAATGTTTTTGAGTCGGTCATAGTAGAAATTCTTATTTATGAAGGAAGATCAACATTTCCTTTTGAAGTCTCATCTTCATCATCTATGCTCCGAAATTTCTCTTTAGAGGACAAATTTTGCACCTTGTATTCTTATCTTTGAGAGGGATGTCAAACCCCTTTTGAATCATTCAGAAACATCGTATTTTTATCACTTAGATAATTGACATGTTCTGTAAACCGCATGGATCGTTTCTAGTGTTTCTCCTCAAGACACTATTCTACCCGGTTAAGCCTATACTTCCCAATTTTCACTAGATTCTATTAATGTGTTCAACACTTCCATGACCTAAATCGAAACCCTGTACATGGCTAACACACAAGAACCATTGTTGGTCTCCAAGCAAACCCTCGTTTTTTTTACTACTGTTACTGCAAGACTAACTTGAGCATAGATAAACATCAAATTAAAATCAACTTACTTAGTCTCAAAACTTTTCTGAATATACTTAGTATGTATCATAAGTTTAATTAAAACATCAAAAAACTGAAAGAGTCTCAAAAATTGTCTATCTATGTAGATTCTACTATACAAAAATGAATGTTGAAAAAGACTCATGACTTCTCCAAAAAAAAAAACTACTACTAACAACTCATAAAACTCAATTCCAAAAGCAAGGAGGTCTTACTCCAAATCTAGGGAGCTTACAAAGTGAGCTCAACAAAATCTTGTTGAGGATCCTATGAAATTTTATCTACATAATTATAAGATGTAGGTTGAATGACATCGGTACATTAAATGTACGAGCAAGAAATATATATGAATAAAAAAACATGAATAGATAACAATTTACTCAAACTGAATGTAAAGAATTAAAAGATTTAAACCATTTAAAGCTTTACAAAATAGTTTCGTATATATATCCTAGTATAACCTCGACATACTAGGTTATATATAAAAATACACTTTTAATATATAAGTAGATTCTCTAACCGACAAATATTACTATGATTTACATGATGATATAACGTCTCCCCTATGCTACCAGAACATTCATATACCTTAGCGGCATATAGAATACTTCAACTAACTAAACCCACCATGTTTTGCCTGAAGGCACTTAGATTCATCTAGAAAGTATGACCCTGTACACATGTTGGTATATATGGTTTATGAGGAATCTGAGTTGTTTGAAATTATCCCTATATCTATGCTGAATATTACTCCCAATAATATATACATTATGCTGATATGTTTAAAAACATAACTCTTCCTTTTAATCAAGATAATTTGTCAAACTAACCTCTTTAAAGGGGTCACCACTCTTAAAATATATTTTGAACTCATAACTCAGTAAGAAATCAAAGCTTCTATTTTATCAATGTAAAAACTAATACCTTTGGGAATATTTGTTGGATTTACCTAACAGAAAAATAAACTATTTTGCTGTAAGTAGGGGCTTATGGTTAAAGCTAATCCATATGGTTCTATGTCAAGATTGAAGGCCGGGAATGTAGTTAATATATATGCTCAGACATATGTAGTGGATTATCTAGAGACCCTTTCTCTTGTCGCTATACTCTTTACCATTCGCTTCTTCATTTCTCTAACTACTAAGAGTTATCCTTCACACAAATTGGATATCAAGAATAATCCCATTCATATTGATCCATAAAAGTAAGATATTATATATGGAGAACCCTCCTGGTTTTCTTTATCAAAGAGAGAATGCCAATGTCCGTCATTTAAAGTAGTCCTTTTATTGGTCGAGCTTGGTTTGGAAATTTCAGTGATATAATTAAATGATTTGGGTTTAAAATGAGAAAATGTGATCACTTAATTTTCTATCATTAATCAAGAACTGGGACTATCCGTATTATTGTATATTTGATGACATTGTCATTGCATTAAGTGATATTTAACAACCCGAGGTTACACCCTAGACGTAATATGACATATAATAGCAAAAGATGCCTTAGATAATCCACCTACAACTCATCAAAGATAAGAGTGAAAAAAAACCTTGAAAGAAAGCATTACTAATAAAAAGTTTGGAAAAACATAGTCTCAAAATCATTCAAAATACAATCATAAGGAAAGAATTTAGACGAACCCTTAATATCACTTACATTTTTTAAAGAAAAAGGAAGAAAAACAAAGTTTTATACCAAGGAACGGTCCTCAGATCATTGACGACTCACAATTCAAATGAAAAATCCCATGTGATATTTTCCATGAGTGTACGGAGTATGAACGTCACCTGACATTTTACTAGATAATGTAGGTACTAGTAGAATACAGGCATAAAATGTACTATGTATGGGAGAATATGAATCAACATAATACTGAAGTATAAATAGTTTAAAACATGTAGACATGACAATATTTTAGAATAAGCAAATAAAAAATTGAAATTATAGGATTAGGATATAGTCAATGCATATGAAGTAAAGGAAATAAGAAACGAGTTGAAGAAAACATTAGTATTTTTGTGGGATTTTAGATTAAACGAAAAATAAGGAATCAGATTAATATTATCTTGAATCAGTACATCACTCATACCAAAAGAAAGGGAAACTACTTGAGAAGGTAGAATCTGTACCTATCATATTTTGCTAGCGTGAATTCACTAGCTAGGTTATATACGGCAATTCTAAGGACACATGCAATTTGGGACTATAGGTTGCTCAAGATGAATCGATGATTTAAAACATTGATGAAACCCTATTTCTTCTTCTTATATGAAACCTTAGTTCTTCTTCTTCTTCTTCTAGAGAGAATTTGAGAGGGTGACGTTCGTGACTTTTTGAAAATTTATGAGAATTATTTGTAAGTGGGTGATTTGGGGATTAAAACAATTATATAGGACTTAGGTTAGATGGCAAAACACTGTAGTTTTTATTTGAAAAAAATTAGTGAAAAGACACAAAAGACCCATTAAATTACTACGGACTTCAATTTACGGTTAAGACAAATAGACTATAGGAGTTTCTACTGTCCATATTGTTCAACCATAGATCATACTCGGAGCATAATTTATGATCTTTTTACGAAACACTTATACGGTCGCACGTCTTCCTACTATATTTAGAAACCAACACTAACACACTTTGACACTATTCATTAAGTCCATAAATGTGGACTTAATGTATTCACACCCAAACCGACATCATAATAAGAATTAAATAACTATACCAAGTCTAGATCACCATATTTGGGATGTCATCCTTCATGACCCTGAACTTGTGAAAACCCAACCAGAGTTTGATCTTATAGAAGTATCTTGATCCTTGGAATTTATAGAATAAATCATCAATCATACGAAAAAGGTACTTGCTCCTAATGGTGAATTTGTTAAACTGTTAGTAGTCGATGCACATACGAATCAAATTGTAACATTCTGAAAGTCCAAGACCTAATATAGATCCTCAAATGAGTGTCTAAGGGTTGTAAAACTTTTCTAAGGACAATATTAATGTATAAAATTCAGTTAGGAAGTTTTAGAGTCAAAACGTCAAGGAACGTCCATGACGTCCGGAGACTAGTGAAAGAGTTGCTACTGTGCCTTACCTTATGTCACAAGGTTTTAAGAGTCAGAAATTGATGAAATTTTGTGAGAAGGTTTCTAACACATATAATAATAGTTTTAGGGTCAAAAAATCTGGGTACGAATCTCCAAGGACCTACCTAAGGTTCCTTGAGGAGAATTCTTCCAGTTTGACCAAAAAGTTGTCATGGACAGTGTCTACCAACGATCGCAGACGACGACGCATGGTCCAATCGATGGGGAATCGATTGCCTCCATCGACTGTCACATAGACAATTTGCCAAAATGGAAAAATCAAAAATCTATGAAAAAAACCATGGTTGTGAAGGACGGTGGGGTTATGGCCGTCAACTAACTTACTAATCATAGGTTGGGATCTCGTAGGTCAGCCTGCAAATTTTCCTATTTTGTTTAAGTTAGTTCAGTTAATTAAGTTAGTTCGTTAGGTGATTAATTAGTGATTAGGGGGTGGTTAATTTTGTTAGTTAAGTAACTATATAACTTACCTTAAGCCTAAAATCTCACTTAACACCTCACAATTCCCAAACCCAAATTGCTCTTCTTTCTCTCCACTTTCTCTCTCCCGTGGAAACTTCATAGAATACCAAGGTCTTAGATCTCTAGGACGGAAATAAATAAAAATTTCAGCATCAATATTCAAATATTAACAAGTTATGGGATCCTTTCACCATTTGGGATTCCTTTCCCCAAAGGGTTCTTAAAAAATTGGTTTTAATAAAGATGATTTCATATGGGTGTTTGCTAATACAAATTTGATATTTTAAGTTGTATTTTTTATGATTAATTTTGGTTACTATAATTATATTATGTTGTGTAATGGTTCAATTACATTGGTTCTTTATCAGTTTACCTAGATTGTGTAATAGATCATGAATTGACCAAAATTCCCTAACTCTAAGTTATGAATGGAGTGAAGTCATGTGTATTGATCATGAGTTAACTCTGGTTATTTTTGTGAGTGATATTATTACACCATTTATGTATTAAATGTAGTTGTGAGTGAAGACCAATGATGTAGGCTTGTTTAAGGGGAACTGGGAAGACTTATGATCTCAAACCTTTACTTTAATTATGTGGCTTGACATGGTGATGACGTTCAATTGAAGTTATTATATTGATGATTATATTAAGTATATTTTGGTATGCTGATGTTGAAAACTTAAAGTTTTGATTTTTTGAAGGTCTGAGATTATGTAAGATAATGATATAGGACTTGTTATGATTGCCTTTGTGCATTATTCGGACATGAGGATCATGATTGTGTTGATCTAACATATGAGGTTTATATTGAAAGTAGTCATGAAAATCTTACGATATAATGACTGATGAATATACAAAGGTTATTCTATATAGCTTATTAAGTGATGATTGTTAACGATGGGTTAATTAAAGACACATTTCAAAAAGGGACATTAGCTAGGCCGAGTGAACTACATATGAGAGTGTAATTCCCAATGTGGAAGGGGGTCATATGGTTCTCAGGAGATGGTTCTTAATTAAGTAAAATTATGCAAAAACAGGGGTTCCAAGGATATCTCTTAGTTCTGAGATGAAACTATGTTGCCCCCATAGGAAAACTAGCTAGGGATCACTAGAATGTTATGTAATTTTTTTGGTACTTACTTGCCACGTAGTCCACATTGCTTTGGTGTAGGGTTTCATGACAAGATTCCACATTTATGTATTTGCGTCTCTGCCGGTTAATGAAGTTTAAAGTTGAACACTAACTAGAGTGACCTAAGGGGTTTGACTTACTTAGGTCTAAGTAGGGGTATCGCGACTCTACTTGATACATTGCACTCGTTGGCCTCGATGTAGTTCAAAGGTTTTTCTTAGGGTCTTATAAAAGTAAATCTATGAATTATGTTTAATATACATGTTGATGAATACATCTGATGTTAATTTCATTTATGAACATGTTATGGTCTATATTATTAAATATGATAATGACGCTCTAGATGCTATGTATATGAGTTAGACATTCTTATGTGATGGTGTGGTTTACTGGTGAGTAAGGTTATGGGGCTTTATGTAACGACCCAAAAGTACACACTAGAAGTTCGAGCATCCATAAGTCTCCACACGGCAAATGAGACTTCAAGAAGTCTCACTTAAGCCACTCGCATCATTCATTGCATAATAAAACATTCTAAAATGAGTATGAATTGAAAACATTCTTCGCACACGAAGAACTCTTTCCATATTACAAAGGTGGAAGACTTTAATTCAAAACAATAAAACTTTACCACATCTAATTGAACCATCTAATCTTTGGAGTATACAATACCTGGGACTAAGCCCATACAAGATATAAAATAATGACTAAGACATAGAGGAACGTGTGGATATTATCTTCGAATCACTAAGGACTCACCAATACTTCATCTTCAACCCTTAGAAACCTATCCATCCTCCATGAATATCAATGCTATCCAATTTATCACTTATTCAAAAAGGGACAAAGAAGGGCCGGGGTTAGCATATTAGAGGCACCAAGTATGGGAAATCATGTAAAAACCTGAAAAAAAGGGACATTAGTAAATAACATTGCTTTCATGAATTTGATTAAAAACATCATATAGAAGCAAGAACAATATTTAGCACCTTAGAAACACATAATAAACCACATAAGCAATTTATCACATTTTTAGGAGGAAAACATTATAGTGAGCTATTAATTTACAGTGAATTCCTTCACTGTGCAGTGGAAGCCTATAGGAACACTCTCTAGCATGTAATCTTCTCACTCAAAGCTATCCTAAGACTCATTTAAGTAGACGAAAGAGAGACGGTGCCCATACACCCTCTTAAGCACACCTAAAGATCCTAATACCACTTTAATTGAGATATATTACACTGATAATACACCAAACCCATATAAAAATTCGAGGATCTTTCTACAAAGGTGATTCTAAGGTTCACTTGAGTGAGTTTGAAGAGACCACCCATAGAAAATCCATTTCAACACACTAGAGAGATCCATGGATTACTAGGTAAGATTCATCTCACTTAATACAATAGCAACATATAATATGACATCTCTCTTACAACGTGTTATCAAACGACGACTTTAAAGAAAATAAAGAAGATAACGTCCATGATTGACAGTTCAAAATTAATAAATAATCCTTAAGACTACCTAGTTTGTATCATGTCCTACAGAATCAACATCTTTCACGAATAGAGTCATTCTTAAACTTTTCTATGGTAAGATACGCAGTGACCATCTTATGCCCCATTCAAACTTAACTAGAAACCCTAGATACTCTAGATAAGTACTTATTTCTTCTAACGTACTTTCTTAAGTTAAGTCATCTTTCAATAGTTCATTAAGATTCATCACATAAGGCATTAAGAAATAGTCTTGGAGAAGACCCAGGGACTCTCACTACACATATCAAGCCTATTGTGCAATGTCTGGATAGCATCCCATACCACCACCTAAATTTCATAGAACTTTTTTAATGCTAGTAGGTATCCGATATGATGAGAATAAGTAGTAACTTACATAGACCATGTAGAAAATCATGGAATCCATAGATGTAACCTACTCCGATGGAGGGTGTTATACTTGTCAATGGTAGGAACTTTGAGACATCCCATGTAGGCACATGGATAAGGAATATGAAGGGCTTACTTTTGTACTCTAGTCTGTCGTTCTTCACTAAACCTACTTCCCTTACTATACTCACTTGAAGCTAGACTTTTTTCTCATAAAGTAATTCACATTAAAGGCTCATAAAAAAGGTTTCATATCTTATTCATCACCCAATCACATTAACCCTGCCAAAGAGGTCCCCTACGACTTCCTTACAATGGTGACGAGGACAGCTCATGAATTTCCTCAGGATGATATGATGTCGTTCTAGCCAATCAACCTTAAGTACATCATTAATTACAAGAAAGATATCATTCCGTCTTTCGACTTCAATGTTCATAACCTTACAACTAGGTTTAAAGTTCTACATAAATGACCCTCTTAGCATCATTCAAGGTCTCATGTCATTCATGCATTCAAGACTAAGAGGCTTTAGCATCCTAAGTAAAGACATATCATATTCACATATGTTTCAAGCATCAACAAGAAGGATTTAGGTCTACCTAATCAAGACATACTTTCTTATAACATATGTAAGAAGTCATCACAAACTGCCTTAATTAAACATATACATTTATGAGTACAATATGCTAACCTTAACACATCCATACACGGCTTCATCATATATCATCACATTAGAGTAATCATAACATAATCACTCACACAAGATCATACAATCACTATAAGGCACTTTACTATTAACCTACACAAATAGCACATATTATCTATCACTCTTCAAACCACATGCTCATGCAATCTATAACATCCTAGACATGATTATAGTACTTCACATTATACCTCCAGATAAGCCCTAAACATGGTACTAATACAATTCATAAAGTAATGCCGACGAGGCCACATCTTTAATAAAGGTAACACATAAACACCGCCACCATATGTGGATCATGCCAATCATCATTTTAATACAAAATCTATACATAATATTAGGAGAGTTATGGCAGCATACCACCCATCCAATCTCACGACTTCCTTTCATAGCCAAATTAACCAACACAATACTCAAAGGCCCTTCCTTATGGCCCTGAACATCATTCAATTCAATAAGCATAATTTACAATGGATATAATAATATACAATACTCATGTGATCCATTTTAGACAGCCTATAAAACATACAATCATAATCTATACATGAATTAATTACTAATTAGCCATAATCAATCTACCCATTTTTTAGTCAAATTGAGAGATTTGATAAAGTCAACGGTTAATGGAGAATTGCATTGGTAAACATCAATTATAAATCAATAATATCATATATTAAGGTTTGAAACCATTTCATGCAAGAACCCAGACTTAGAATAGAAATTGGACTTTTTCATCTTTCTTGAATCTTTAAAAATCATCTTTGATATTGACTCTAAGGTTATAGAAAACCTTAGATGAAGAACTATCATCCATTATTATAAGAACCCAATGATAATTGAAGAATAAACTCCATTGAAGATCCATCTTCAAGCTCCATCTTAACTTTGAGCTCTCTTGGAGGTTTTTGGACAAAATTTGGGATGGAATGGGTTTTGATCTAGGTGCTAGGGTTTAAATGAGATTTTCATGACTTATATACTCATAAAATACTTATAAAAAAAAAACCACCGTCCTCCTATTTTATAAGACTTGGTGTGAATTTTCAAATATCTCCCAAGTCTTAAAAGAACGGTGGCAGGAAAATGCAGCACCATTGACGCCTTAGCATCGTTGGTCCGTTGGTGAGACCACGCCCGTCGATGGGGTTGGTTTGTTTGCATATATCATGCTCTCCTAAACACCAATTACGAACGATAAACAAAAGAGAATTAATATCCATTTGACAACACCCACCGATGGGTCGTCGTCTTAAAAAATGAGTCACTTAGCCGTCGTTTTTAGGTAAGTCGAATTACCACCGCTGCCTTGCAGTTTTGAGCTCCAAGATGGGGTCCTCTTTCTAGGGAACCTTGTGTGTCCTAGGTGGAGTCGTACCCGGATTTTAAACCTCTAAACAGGCACGTCTAGTTTTTAGGAACATCTCCAAAAAAATTCAACCTGAAATAAGCCACGCAACATGTTAAAACACATCCAAGCTCACAAGGATGTCCAATGGCTATCTTTTGAACGTCATCATACGTTCTTGGACGTTTGACTTCTAAAACATACAAAACTCAACATGCTGACCTACAGTATTATCAACATATGAGGATTTTTTAAACTCATTACACACATATAAGCACATGAAAATACATAAGGCACATAGGTGACTAGTCGTCAAACGTCTTGGTCGTCCCTTGACATTTGACTTCAAACTTAACACAAATATTTAGACACTTCCTCACACATCCTTTTAAACCATCATAGAAATTCAAGACTTTAATACACACACATTAGGACCTCGTTTAACCTAAGTCATTTTTGAGGTGTATACTAAACTATACTTTGGTCATTGTAACTTGTAGACTTGAGGGTGGTGTTACGGATAAGGTTCTTACATATATTTTAATGTATGAACTTTATGTTACATGCTTTGGTTGTATAAATGAGGTTGGAGTATATGTTTGTCTATGTATTCATATCTATTACATGTGTTGAGGTCGCTTAATATTAACGATGTAGTCTTGTGTTTGTATATAGTTTTGTTCTTAAAAAATATGTTGATTATTGGCTTATTTGTGTGTTCTTGGTTGGTGCATAAGGCTTGTTCAAAGTACTAAGAATTGTTTTTAACAAATGTCACCATAAAGTTTGATTCCCATGTTTTTGTGCATATTGCCCATACTAGTACAGTGGGTACTAACCATATTTCTAATATTTTGTATAGTTTGTAGGTTCGGCTGTTGAGATTCTATAATGGCCATTTGAAGATCTTGGAATCCTCTTTCTCCACGTTGTTTGATATTTCCCCCCTCTCACTTTTAGAGAGGACGATGCCAATATCTTTGCTATGAGTTGTTTAGTCTTAAGGACACTTTGTTCATTCCCTCTTTTATGTTGAAGGACAAATTGGGTATTACCTATTATGTGGGCCTTTATTCTCGTTTAGATGGTTATTATATGTCCATATACTAGACCTTCTTACCAATGTATATTTCTATATTATGTATGTGAAGTGAAAGTAGAGCCTGTTGTAAGTGCTTCCTATGTAGGAGTCCCTATGTAAACTCCCTAACGTATATTAAGTCTATCTATGGTCTATGTAACACTTAATGAGTAATTTAAAAATTAAAAAAATTCCCGCATTTACCTGTAAAGTGTAATTACGAATGCTAAGAGGTTAGTCTTAGTCATCTTCGAGGACCACGACATGCAGTTACTTCAAGGGGATGCTCCCGATGTGACAACAAATCTCCTGCTTAAAAGCAAATTAGGACGGGAGCACCCCCATCGAGGATACTTGGTCGGATTAAACCCTATCAAAAATTTTCAATTACTCTTTCAAATTCCTTAATTATGTCGGGGGGTCGGCCGTGCCATTATTGAAGAAAGAGATAGTTGCGTGTTTAGGGAGAAGGTCAATACTACTGAAATCATCTTCTTTTGGCAAGACGACCACTTAGATCATTGGGAAATAAGGCCAAGAAATCTAATTTCATCAATTACAAAACAAGAGTACGTAGGCGTTTTCAAATCATATTCATTAACCAAATAGGAAAATATATGCACCTTAGAGAACATTTTTCTAGTTTTAAAAGAAAGAAATAATTGGACCTTAGCGAAAATATATATTTTTTCCACTCTAGGATGACTCATTTGTTTACTACGAATTTACCACTCTCAAGTTCTACATAAAAAAAAAAGGTTAACATATGGATTCATCCTACCAAAATAACATCAATTTTCTATTATATCAATCTCTACGATCAAAATGAGTGGACGCTTATGGCAGTAAGGATACCAAACCATTTCAATAACCTCTTAGACTTCGATTTCCCAATAAGAGTTAAAGAAAAGAAATTCTAACAACCCTTCAAAAAACCTCAAATGTAATGTCCAACCGGAATCTACAAATTATAAGGTAGAACCTATATAAGGATGCCAAGATACGATTGAAGATTAAACACTTTCACAACTTATCTGTACCAACATCGGTAGACCTTCATTGTCATGTCAAGTCTGAACATTCAATAGAATCATTTTTTCTCTAGATCCCTTCACTTGAACCGGAACACTACAGGGACGCTTGCCTACCATCCTTTTCCGTAGTCATTTATCGATGGAAAATATTCTCAGTAGTAACCATTTTTACTACAACCAAGATATTATGTGTGGCAATAAAAACTTTTTCTTGAATGACTCTTACCACACTTTTTGGCATGTGGGTAACGCAGATCCATTTCCACCACCATTTAACATCATGAGTCTTCCGGTTTGACATATGTGATTTTCAATTAATTACCCTGACATTGGAGAAACTTTTAATTAATTTTGTGTGCCCAAACATACAAATGACCATGTTCCATCTGACGCTGAATGTGAAAATTCACAGATCACGTATTTGTTACCCTCTTAACATCCCTAGACCTTGCCTTAATATTTTCCTCTTCAATGCGTAGTGAGATTTAGTTAGGTACAAATACATTTTTGAAATATCTTTGAGTAATCAAAGGTAAACCAAGGACCTCTATCATATATGATAGATAAGGGAACCCCATCCAACCAAACTAACTCGTTGATGTAGAGTTTGGTGAAGTCCTTAATTGAATCTGTAGTCCTTACAACCAAGAAGTGGGCATACTTAGTGACTTTGTCTACTATAACTCAAATGCTTTCATGTTGTCTGCGAGTATGAGGTAAATTCGTAATGAAGTCCATGTTTATGACTTCCCACTTCCATGTAGGAATATTAATATCTTGATTCACATCTCGTGGTTTCTCATGCTCTACCTTCACCTGTTGATAATTAGGACACTTGTCCACAAAATTCCTACGTCTCCTTCATTTCATGTACCAAAACACTTCTTTAGAAGATCAGGGTAACAGTTAGTGGAAATGTATAAATGGAATAACTTGTAGTTTTAACTTTCCATTAAGGCAATCTTCTAACCTACACCAAGATCACTTTTAGAACACATAAAATGACCCTGGTTACAAAGCACAACCACTCCCCTTTGGGAGAAACCTCAACTTTCTGGCTGATGGAACTGCACTTAAACTAAAGTAATAATTTTGAATAATTATCTTTTTAGTGACTCCTTAATCCATATCAACTACCAAATAAAGATTTTTTATCCATTCGTACTGTCCCATCTTATTTGATGTTTTCTTTAAGAAACTCTAAGAGAACGTTGGTGAACATCTTTGTCACTCTTTTCTTTCCTTCCTCAATGTGTGCCTAACATATCCCATAGAAACCTACTGAAATCACCCACTAGACAACTACATTTGACTTACAAATATTATAAACACATATTAACTCAAAATCCTTGAGGAAGCAAGCTATCTCCGCTGACGAAGAATTCAAATCTTTCTGGGTGATCACATTTGAGGCTTCTTATGTTTGGTAATACATCAAATTTAACCCATACAACTAATAATCTCCAAAAATTTAGGGAAATACTATGTGTATAGATCCAGTCGTGAGTTCAGGTAGTTTCATTTTCACACAACCTTCAGTTTTATAGAACGTAATAGATAACCCTTATCTCTTTGCTAACACTTAACCTAGGAGGACCTGGAATGTGTCACAATAAACCGAACCAACTAACCATCCAGTAGAGTAATGGATGAGAGTGATGATGATGTTGTAAGTTTCTCTTTCTTCTCTTTGTAATATCGTTCCTTCTACGTGGTGAGTATGGTTAGGAAATGGGATATAATTGGTATAGCGCATTTTGCATGTGCATGGTGTTTTAGGATTTTTGTTTAATTGAATTTCATTAACTTCTGCATATTTGTTTTATGAGTTTATGATTAATCTTGTAAGATTTGTTAATAATATGATGTTACTACCTTTTTGGAATATTATCCATGTTTATATCATGGACTTGTCCTAATAGAGGCATTTTTAAAAAACTGGTATCAAAATCATTGTCGCATTCTAATAGTTTACTGTAAAATTTTAGGAAAATTGACTAATTTATTCTTTGGTCTAAAATTATTGCAATGTGGTTAGAACATATGTATGTAAGTATAATATTGAATATAAAATGAGTTTTCTTTATTTGCAATGAAGCATGTGACTTTTGTACCATCATGAGTTATAAAATTGTTTTCTAGTTTATTGTTGTGTTGTGAACTTCTTGAATATGTCACATTGATATTTTCTTCATGAATTTATATTGTATGGTTTTGTTATTATCTGCTAGTTAGATCTCTATTCTTGGATATTTTGGAGTGTGCAAGTGGTCATTCCGAAGAACAATGTTTTGTCCACGTCCTGGGAGATTTGTAAGACCCCACAAATGACTTAGGTGAAATTCTAAGCCTAATATTTGATATTGAGGTCTAAGTTTTTCCTTAATAGGTCTAATCTTTTGGTATGGTGAAGTCAGTAGCCTAAATATTATGGCTTGGAAGTCAAACTCAAGGTCGTCCAACACTTTGACGACTAATCACCTAGGTGCCTCGTCATGGGATTTAATTCTATAAGTATGATGCATAGTCCTTAAAGTCCTTTAAATAAGTTTTATAAGCATGTATAGGCAGTGGTCAGTGTCTAGTTTCGTGGATTTGGAGGTCAAACTTTCAATCATTTTTGACAGTGTTTTTTGAAGTATTTTATGAACCACTAGAACCCTAGTTTCGTAACAATTCTCTTAGTTCATGCAGTATACTTTTTAGCTAGTAAACGATAATCAATGCAACAAATTTTGAAGGTCACACTTATCACTACATAAAAGTTGCGTTTCTAGATTCATGTCCAGTATTTTGAACTGTTAGTACTTTCCACTTAAATTTTGTCTCATCATGTTTAGTTAACCGTAGTAGACTTTAGGCAAACGCGTTAGACTAGGTTCTCCGTACCATCATAGTCCCGAAATTTCGTGCCACCAGATTATTATATATTCCTAATATTCGACATTAATTTAAGTGATCATGTCCCAGAAATGGCCTTTAAAAACCCGTAGAAAGGTAGATTGGGGTCCTCTCGATTGACTATCAATCGGACTCCATATTTAACTCACATGGTATAAAGGTGTTGGTTTATTAGTAGATCCGTCAGCCCTCTTTAGTGCATTTGATCTAGATTTTCAACACTTATATACAAGTAATAATTGAACATGTTAATTTTCCTTTCCCTTGTTAGTACTTTCGGCATTTCATTTGATTCCAGATTTTAAGTTAAATTTTAGTATCACCAATTCCTCATCCAACGCTCAAGTTTATGTTTTGTTCAACTTATATGTGTTTGTTATAATTAGGTCATTCGTCTGCTCATTCTAATCCAATGTATTGACGCTACATTACCTCAAGATCCTTTCATTATGTAGGATCAGGTACTCAGGATCTAGATCACACTAAAATCGATTCTCAATTTTGCAATAAGCAATTTTAGTGGTGAGTCCTCATATTCCGATGACAATATACATGCTTTGATTCTTTACTTTCAATTTTGAGTTTTAATTTTGTTTGAGTTAGCTGGGGTGGGGGGGGAGAGTCCGAACAATTCAAATAAGTGTTAGGATTGTCACGACCATAGTTAGAATCACTTGATTATTAAGTATCATTCATTCCAATAACACTCTTAGTATGTTTCATGTATTCAAGACCTGTTGGATTTTCCCCACTTTGGTTCGCTAATTATTATAGCTTCCTCAGTAGTACATGTGTTATTTCGTTTTTATTTTTGAGCATGATTGATAATATATGCCACACAATGGATAGCTTTCGGGTCACGCACGATCCCTGGTGATCGTGTTTATTTAAAGAGTATCTGAGGTGGAAAAACACTCCACTCAATGTTGTTCTTATGAGACATCCAGGGACCTTTTGGAATCGTATGCTCTGAATACAAAATTATTCCCCCCCAAGTACACTTTAGTGGTACAATGGTGTAATAAGACCCTAATAACCCTACATAGGAACTTAGCACTACATGATTTCAACAAGTTGATAAAGCCAGAAGTGTTACACAAAAGTCTCAAAGCATATATATATCATAAGGGAAAAAAAATCTGATGTAGTCTCATCACTTTATAAGTTTGAAACAATAAGTCATTGAAAGAATAGAGATGTCTCGGTCCTCATAGCATGAACTCACTATTCACGTATGCTACCAAGGGTATGTCTAGCCATGAGTGTTTCGAGTAGTACTCGAACCCTACATTCATCCAGATAATGTAAGAACATAAAACATGTACATGAAATGTGACTGATCATAGGCAATATATACAAATAATGAACATTATATGTATAATAGTTAAAACATCTAAATATGAATCATTAATTGTACTATTTTTGACATAAAAGAAATAAACATCGAAATTATAGGATATATCAATACCATTGGCATAAAGTACCAAGAAATACTTTGAAGAAACATAGATATTCCTTTTGTGGGAAATTAGAAGATGAGAGCTATATCATGGAAGCTGTTATATTCCTATAGCACAAGAATATAAAACAAAATTTCTAAGGTCAGACTCCGTACATATCATGTTTTGGTAAAAACGGATCACTATTTTAGGTCATTAAACAAATATTGCGGTGGTCACAATGTTTGGGACTAGAAGATTTTCTCCTAGAGACTACCATACTGAATCTCCACTTCAAAGACTTTTGGTGCTAAGTTTTATGATATTTATGGAAGAGATAAGAATCCAAATATCCAATTTTAGATAGGAAAACAACAATCCACTTTATTCAAACAAAACCATATAATATATTTTTAGACATAATATTCAAATAGAGAAAAAATCTTTATTTTGTCAAAGTGAAGCATATGTGAGAAATATCTTTCTTTCTCATCCATGATTGTAATAGACTTGAGAAACCTCTAGGATAACATTATAACTGTAACTTAAAACATTCTATAAAGCCCCTTTATAAACTAACTTTATACCAAGCAATGTAATATCGTCATATTTTTCTTAGTTCAATTGGTTTATTGCCTTCCGTCAATAGCTTTATAGTTGAAAATTTTTAATTTAGGGCAGGGTTTTAACGTATTCATTGTGTAATCATAGTATTAACATTAAATAACGCATTACAAAACATAAGTAATAAGAATAATTCACAATTGAATAAAACCCATTAGATTGAATTGAATCCCTAAATTAAATCTATGAAATTAAAAAGGAGAATTTGAAAATCTTTAAGGAACAATGGAGGAATGAACTTCATGGGTGATTACTCACATGCCTTAATGCCAAAACACCAAGAATAATGGAGGATCGAGAAGTTGGATGGAATCCTAGCTCTTCTTCTTTCTTATTCTTGCGAGAATTTGTAAAAATGAATTTTGATGAGCTTTAGAGAATTAAGGGTATTGAGTTTAAAGTGGGTGATTTGGGACTTGAAAATTTTCAATTGGGATTAGGTTAGAGGAAAAAATTATTTATCTATAATTTAAACCAATTAAAAAAATATCCTTTTAAAAATTGTTGGACTTCGGCCTACTGTTCTGACCTACGGACCGTAGGACTATATACGATCAATGTAGGTCAATTGTATACCAATTATTGAGACCATAATTTCACTTTCACTTTTAACGAAACATTTCTATGTCTCATAGGTCTTTCTAAGATCCATAGAAACAACTCGTAGATTCTTTATTTGAACCATAAAAAATTTAATGAAGTCTGGGACTCACATGTGAGATCTATCTACGACTCGTATGAGTAATGAAGGACCGTCTAGTGGAACCCTTAAAAGGGTACTGTGACTTGATTCAAAAAATTTATTTCCCCTTTGTAAGATTTTCATCTACTTCCCGTAGAATCTTGTACATTCCATAAATGGGAACCGTACATATAAATTTCAACCCCAAAAAATTATTTTCCTTCTTTTCAAAATATTAGGGGTTACATGATTATACAATGTAACTCCTGTATGCTAAATTTCATATGAAAAACTTAGGTAAGCTAAGATACTTTTTAGGATAAAAATATAATAGAAGCAAGAAGAAAAATTTTCTATCTCTATTCTTTACCTACTTGTTGACATCCTAAAGTTGGCAGCAAAACCTTGCAGTACTCCAATGGTTCCCAACGTGCATCTTAGGAAAGATGGTAGTATTCCTTTTAATGATCCTGAGATATATAATTGGTTTTTTTTTGTAAAATTAAACTACTGTAATGTAACTCATATGGATATTTCTTTTAGGGTAAGCGCTTTTAACCAGTTCATGTTTGCGCCTACAATTTATAACATTCCAGAAAATTACATGTCTAGTGAAGAGACCAATAAGTCTTTACTAATGTGTATTGGGGATACATACGCCTTCCAATGCCCTTTATTGAGAAATATTGGAAATAGTATAAAAAATTGGCTAAGGAAAATTAGCCAATTTCTATAAAATGCCCAAACAAGCACAAAACTGGGACTATTAGAAAATATTGGCTTAAAGGGTGTTAGCAAATTTTTCTAAATGTGAATGAGCTTGTTTAAGAGATGTACCTGCAATAAAGACCCTAAGCTAAAAATCTTTTTTTTTCCCCCCCCATTTTTTCATTCTCACATAAAAGGTATGAGGCCTCCAAGTGTCCAGCCCTAAGATACCAAGCACATTATCACTTAAAATGATCATGTAATTCAGCAGTGCTCCAGGACATAGTGAGGGTCTTAGGGACAATAAGTAAACATTCCCAAACGAACCATAAATAAGGGTTAGTTAGGAAAGTTAACAAACCCATGTGCACGCACATGGTTAGGAAGAACCAATGAGGGACCACCCTAACCGAATATTCGGTTGGGTAGTTATGGAGGAAAACGTGGCCAAGGGACCACTCCATGTGGAAGCCTAAACTTCCCTACAATTTATAATCTAACCTACTACTACCTGCCCTATAACTAAAAACCTAGGACTACCGAATTGGACCATTATGGGTCACCAGACAACCGAGGACTAAAACCGGTTGACACTACCCATTAGTAAAGATAAAGAAACAATGTTATCCCTAACCTCGGATGTAAAAAGTTTGTTAGGTCTAAAACCATAGGAGTACTCTATTAATTACCCTAGGTAATAATTCCATTATTAATTAAAAAGGTTCTAAACCAAATAAAAATGAAAATTTTCAGATTTTTGTTTAAGACAGAAAAGGACAACCTAGTACATAACCTACAATGTCACAAGAGTTAGTTAAGATCCTAACAACTTTAGTTAGATGCCTAACGACTTTATGGTTTACTTTAGTCCTTACCCTAGGCTACTTCATTAATTACTTTAGAAACATAATTAATTAATTTAAAAGGCAAAAAAGAAATCACAAAGTCATATCATGATTTCGGTTGAACAACAAGAAAAGCACCCTGTACCATAACCCTAGATTTCAAAGGATTAGTTATGGTTCTACCGACTTAAGGGACTTTAGTAACATTATATTTGTAACTTTATTAATTAACTTATCCTTTAATTAGTTAAATTAATGGAATCAAAACGAAATTCTTACACTAAACCACCCCCCCCTTTTTAGTTAACACCCACAGACTCCAAGAAACTCCTAGTAATTTAAACTAGATTGTGCCCAAAAGGGTTACATTTTTGTTCCAGTGATGTTAGGGTAAACTTTAATAGTTTAACTATGTATCTAAATTATTATCCATTTAATCAATTAATTTAAATGGGAAAAAAGAATTCTAAGAAAAAATTCAGATTTGAACCAGTATTGTGTTTTCCTCGTTCTAGGTCAATCTAGGAGGGCTTTTTATTATTTTAGTTAATTATTATTAATTTTAAATTATTAAACCGAGTGAATGAGTGTGGGGAAATATCATGTTCTTAAAAGTCTAAAAATTACATTCAAACTCATAGACAAAAGGACGCAAATTAGTAGCAAACGAACGCAAGAAAAGGCGAAAATTGTAATCGTTTTCTCTACGGCGATTCAAAGGATTCCTTCAAGGTTTCATTCAAGGTGGTCTCCTAGTCTTTAATTCCTACAATAAGGTAGTGTTTCTTGTGTTTCTCCTGGACTATTGTCACCAAGATAACTTTCTTTCAAATGATTCAAAGTCTTGAAAACTAGGGTTGTTCCCATGTTCTCGTCGAACTCTTTTGTCCCTTGTATCCTTTTCGATTCCATGTTGAATAGGTTGGAGATCATGTTGTTGGTATGTGTTTCTGTCTGATCTTATGTGAAATGTTCTTGAATTATGAATGTTTATTAAACTATGAAGTTGTAATCATATAAAGTTAAGTGCTTAAAACGTGAATCATGAATTGACAATGTGTAAGTTACACTCATAATTCTTTTAGGTATTTATGTGTTTGTCCGAATGTTGCGTTGCTGTTATTGTGATGTTATGAAGGTGTTAAATTCATAAAATATTCATATTAGTGGCTTGTCTCAATATTTTTTAAATGTTTACGCCCAAAGCCTGAACCAAGATTGGTTAAGAGAATGTACTATGTTAAAGATGTGTTCCGAAATTTCTATGTATGACGATTATTATGGTTTATTGTGGCTATAACTACGGTAATGTGGACTTCTTGATGATGTTGTGTGTTCGTTAAATCATCATATTATGTTTCCAGAGATGTTTAAAAAACGTTTCACTAAGTTATTTCATAAGGCCTGCTAAAAAGAGCTCCATGAAATCATAATCTTGATGCATTGTTTGGCTTATGCAAATAAAATGACAAAAGAATACATTGTCCAAAATGGCTTGCAATAAATGTATAATAATTATGTTAAAAATAATTAAATATTGGACTTATGACAAAGAGCAGATCCACAAAAGCTTAAAAAATGTTAAACGGGGGGGGCCTATGCCACCCTAAAATGGTTAGGGAAGCTATACCCAACGTTTTTGGGAATACTATCATATGCCAAGCATGTTAATGTAATTGTCTCAAATATATTAGAAGCACTTCACAGTAAGTCAATGAATCCATAACCAAGGCATAGCCATCCATTTAGACAACTCCCAACATGCTCTAAAAGAATGAACTATGCACATATGTAACTGTAATGAAGACGTGCCCATTGTCCATAAATGATGAATGGAAGCTACTACACTATATTAAATAATAACGTGAGTTTATCACAATTAAAAGGGTCTAAATTCAGTACGTGACAAGAATGGTTGTAAAGGAAGTGGACGACAAGTCTTAATTACACTACACTATTATGTTAAACATATACTCACAAATGAGGTGTTAGATGTGTGAGACAAGTCACATTAAGGCCTAAGGATTATATGTAAGTACAATTCACTTAATCAATGTAATGAGGAGAGAAGTCATCACAATATTAAGTAAATATCATGTATAAGCAGCCTCCATAATAGCCTTACTGATCAACACTAGAGAACCTTCGCTCCTCCGCCCCCCTTCCCACCTCTCCAGCTTGTCTATTGGCGTGATCCTTCTCTGTTCCTCCTGGCCTCATCCCCGTACCCACTAGAGCCCCCCTTTTTCCGCTCTACACCTAACAAAAGGAAAAAATTCGTCCCTAGGCTAAGGTGAAAGATGATAGCATCTCAAATGAGCCTAAGTAACATGTTCCAAAATCGCATTCACCTCTGAGAGTTTAAAGTTAATGAAGAGACAGACTCTAATGAACCTCTAATGAAGTATTGAAGTTATCATACTTAATAACAAATATGAGATGCAAAATCAATCTAATATTCTCTATATGTCCTCATTCTAGAAGCCAAATTTTCATGATGTAATGAGTTGAATGTAATGGAACTTTATACTAGCATCGATAGCTGCTATGAGCGGTGATACCTTCTTCGAGAAGGGCTAAGTTTACGTTACTCTCTCAAAGATGAGACTATAACGGCAATGAACAGGTATGGTATCCTTATAATCTCCTAGTATTTGAACCTATACTGCCAATATTGGATCTAGCATTGTTTTGAAATCCCGATATACACTATCATTTCGGGTCACTTTGGCTGGTGATTGCAATCCTTTTTTGGTGTGGGGCCATACACTAGATTTCATAATTGGCTGCTTACCCCATCTATGTTGATTAAGGTTAAAGTTCCCAAAGAAAGACTAAGTTCAAGCCCAAAAGTATGAATGACATGAAGAATTAACGATACCGAATTGTTGTGTAAAGACAATCAGAAGGTGAAAATCACATTAAAGTAATGACATTAGTCATTCTTGGTCCTTGCACTTCATGATCCCGATGAAGTGTTAAACTTTCATACTAAGTATAGATGGTGTTTACATTAACCTATAATGACTGAAATAATATAATATGAAGTACGAATGAATGATGAAGCAGCTTGGTGTTTTTCTAAAGAAGGACCTCGGTTAATGTCCCCCAAGTTGAGCCCTCATTTGAATGTCTTATGATAGCTCAACGATTCAAAAGTATTGTGTATAAGAAATGTATTATATATAAAACAATCAAAGTAATGGAAATCATGGCATGAATCAATTAGAGAATTTGCCTTATGACATAATGAATAATAGTTTGTTAAAAGAATGACTCACTATAAGCTACCTGGGAAAATCGTTCCTTAGTACTCGATTATTAATCGATTCATTGTGGTATGGACTAACAATTAATTATTGAACTTGTAAGTAAAACATAAGGACCAAAAGAGTTTATTGAACAACACAACAACGAAAAGCAAAAGATTGAAAAAAATCTAAGTGTACAAAGAGGAGCTCTCCCTCCTAAGAGGATCGAATTCTCAAATCTTCCGTCCGAGTTTTTTTCTAAAATTAAATGGGCATGACACAATGTTTTTTTATCATATAAAATGAGTTGTGTTGATTTGAATGCATTAAATACTCATATTCATATCAATAATTTACAATCTAATCTAACGATTTAGGAAAGTCTAGTCACTAGGCTTTCCCGATGTAAGCTGTTTTTTAGGAAGAGCTTTGTTTGATCATGCATACCCTTTTTGTTGTATGTGTGAATACAAACAACCATACATAGTAAAAATGGGTTGTACTAACACCCCTACTATTGACTATTTATATATGCCATTTAAGATAAATTGACTACTCTTGCAAACGGTTTTGGACACAGCGTTTCTTCTCCCGAACCATTTTTGGAGGTCCTCTTTATTTCGAGGATGCTACATTTTAGTCTAGCCTCAATTGTTAGAAAAACCTATAATTTGTCCCCTAAAATTTCTCTTCGTACTTTTCATTCAACAAAGCTTTGTAATAAAAGTCCTGTTTGGCAATGTAATTAATGAGATCTCTTAAATCTATTTCAAATTGATTTTAATATTTAATGTTGAGCTGAGTAAAGATGAGTTTATCCAATAAGCATATGAAGTCTTTGTATACTTCATACGTTTAAAAGTTTAAATTTTTCCGCTAAAAATAACCATATGAAATGCATGATGCAAAGATGAGGCTTGTCTGCGACTTCTCTGAAGGTCAACGACGCCGGTTGCGATCCATTCCTAGATCCGGTCGTGACACAAATTAAATTGGGAATAATTGATGCCAAATTTCTATGTTACAATTGAAAGGTGCCCCTTGACTGGAACTTGTGTTAATCACAATCCTACACGTTTTGGGGTTTTCACATAGGTTGATGTAGTGTAATACAAAAAATTTATAGAATATTGACTTGTAATGTCCAATTTATCATTATTTTGACTTTAGTTGTGAAATGACCATTATTCCCTTTCTTATTTTCGTTTTTTTAAGGGTATGGTTAATGTAGTTTCCAATGCGACTTAGCTAGATTTTAATTATTTGACCCTTCTTAAGTCGAGAATTCTTGATATGATTGACTTCTTTGTCAACATTTTGAGTTCTTAGCATTGGAAGGGAATTTCGTTAGTTTCAAACATCAAGTTTGACAAAGTCGAGTGGTTGTTAAGGTTTTTGAGGCATTTAGGTTGAGATTTGGGTTTTTAGGCGACAAGTTGAGTTAAAGGACTAAAGAGAGGTACTTGAGGGTATTTTTTCAAAACACCTCGTCATTCTAAATAATCCCGCAGTGCAACGAACACATATTTTTTTTTAGAATCCAATTAATCAATTGATTTGACTACTAAATTTCGTAGGGTACATATTTGTTTCATTTTTATCGAGCTCGAATGATACTGAGGGTCCTGGAGATATGTTAAGTTTAGGAGCTAGTTTTTTGTTGCTCACCAAGTCACCTCATCTCAAATATTCCAATTAATGGCTAAAACATCCACATTTCCTATTCTACCATTTCACTTTTTCTCGATTTTTGGAACTTGCGAGAGATCTTTTTGAAGCATTATTCCTGAGGAGAACATGTGTTGGTGTGCCCTCCATGACCCTCGAATTTTGGGTCATGATATGACTACATACTAATGGGTGTCTTTTGTTTGTCGGGAACCTAGTTTCATGAGAAGTAAAGAAAAAAATGTTATATCTCCCATCCACTGTATAATTCATTCGGTACAATCTATTTCATGTCTACATTATGAGATTATGTTTACGCGTCTTAAGGCCAATAGGCCCAATGTATCACACGCCGGTAGAAATTTTGAGTGATCAGCTACTCTCAATATTTCCCCTTAAATGTAATAATTATTAAACGAACTCAACATATTGAGGTGACTGCCATTCTGTTCATTGTTTTTTTCTTGAGGACCTTGATTTTTCACTTGCTTATGATAAGACAACAAGAATCTAAGCTACTTTGGTCAACAAATAGGCGTTAGATGTGAATCTCGATTGGCTCATCTTTGTAACTTTTGCACATGATCAATATCTATTCCCAATTTGAAGGGGAGAAATTATAGAATGTATATAGACTTTAATTCCTAGTAAAGTAACATAACCGTATTAATAACAATTTATAGAAAAAATATTATTTCATTTTAAGTTAGCACATACAATTTGATTGTATTGTAATTGCTTATCTTTGGGAATAAATGGTCCTTTGATTCCATGCTTATACATACCTGGTATTATAGCAAGGTTTATCCTCATTAGGATTACCATTCCACACTCTAGTTGGGTCTGATCATGAAGGAGGGAGTTTTAGTGTGGGTAAAAGTCCCACATTGATAAGAAAATGGACAGGTGATCTCCTTATATGGACTTGAGAAAACAATTGAAGTGTATAATGAAGATTTCCTTGATTATAGCTTCTTGTTTCTTTGTTTAAATTAGGGATGATGGTGACGTGTATAAAGACTAATAAATATTTATATTAGCCACTGCTTCCCATTAGAAGCTCCACATCCCATCCTAGGTAAGAATATGGTAATCTCTAGCATTGAGAATTTCGAGGACACAATTGATCAGACAAGTAGTTATGAAAAAATTAGTACGTTAAATGCCCTCGATGATACACAGCATGATCTTGAAGAGCTTGTTGATGATGGAATCACAAATATAGCTCAAATAGTCATTCTATCACCAATAAACAAGAAAGATTCCTTGGATTCAGGTGAAACACACTTCATTTTTTGTGTGTTATTGACCCTAAAAGCATTGACAAGATGGATACAATCAAGCATAAGGAGATGTGGACAAAGTAAGAGATGCATTGGAAACATGTTGTTTCTTCCAAATTGTTAATCAGGACATTCTAATATTTGTCCTTGATGAAATGTTACAAGGAGATCGAAAGTTTTATAAGAAAGATATCAACTTTAAGAAACAATATTACATTCGAGATATGATAAAAAAGAAAATTGTTCATGCTAGAACTTTTTATTTGTATAGCCCTTCTATTCATGCTACAAATTGGAGAGGTTACATTTTCTTTAAAATGGCACATAAACCTCCCAATCAAGAACAATATCAAAGACCATGTAGATATATGTTCTGAATATGAATTTGAAAGCCAAACATAAATTGAATATGCATTATGCAGTGATAAAAATTGAGATTCGGTGTTTCATTAATTTTATAAAATTGAGGCAGGGAAATACTTATGGACTACTCTAAGCATATGATGAAATTTGGTGGTTGCTTTCTTCGATTATTGTCTAAAGGTCTTAGTCTTGATCGTTTTCATCTCAATGATATGGATTGCAAAGGGGCTTCGTGCTTTGGACCTTTAAAATAAAGCACGCCCTCATCCAAAACTCACCATAGGCACCAACAAGCATTATGACTATGAATTTCTCACACTCCCTCTACAAGATTACACCATAGGACATCAAATGCTTCACCAGAATCAATGGGTTGATGTTCCTCATACTCCTGGTGCTCTTAGGGTTAAAATTGGATATCTTCTGAGGGCTTGTTTTATTTTTATTTTCCAATAGAATTTATGATTGATAAGGGTTAATATATCCATGTACATACGTGTTGAGCACATAGTAATTGCAAATAAAGTTGGAACAACGGTGTTAGTTCTGTGCTCGTTCAGCACAGACTAAGTGTCATCTTTGAAGCATTATGGACCGATTACTGAATTGTTGTCAGAAGGTAACCCTCAAAAATATCATGCAACAACAGTTAAAAACTATCGTGAGTACTACCATTGAAAGGTCTACATGGAACTTCTGCATTATCGCATTACAATATCTAATCTTAATGTAATAACTAAATTCATGATAAGATCTGAATATTTTAGTTTTGATGTTGGTTATTACCTATTGTATTGTATTGCATTGCTGCTTTAAATACGACGCTCGTTTTTAAAGACAACTTAACCTTTGTTGTATTGTGTTAATAAATCCTTTGTTATGTAATGATAGAAAGACCTATTTTATATATGTAACAAGATATTTAAAATCATTAAGGCTTGTATCAAAAGGAAATGTTGACGATGGGAACAACGAAGTGCCACAATATTCGTTCCACCAACTAAACCTGAGTAATCTGTAACCAGTGTGAACAAAGTTCATTTTTCTTGTGATAGATTTCAATTAGATATAAAAAGATGTGGACAAGTTTGACAAGTCATCGGAGACATGGGTATAACTTCTCCAAGTAATTGATCATGTTTATTCCATTAGTTTTTTCCTATGTAAAGGCTTGAAATCGATTGAATATTGTGGAAAGCACAAAAGACCCAAGAAAATTTGTTACATGGGAAGGTATATATGTAAACCGAAAGAATAAAAAATCTCCTAATATGAAGGTTTCGAATCTTATTGACGGGAACAATGAGACAAAAGGGGGACAAATTGGTTTTGAGGAATGATGTTCTTTTTGTACAAATATTAGCTGGAATCACTGTATGGGGCACCCTCCATCCTTGGTCCCCTTGGTATTTGGGAATTACCTTCATAATATATCATCTTGTTAATCAAATTTATTTTATTTATCATTCCCCCAATTTATTAAAAATAGTGGGTTTATCGTATTTTCATACCTTATTGTTTTGTAGCACCTAAAGAAGAGGGATATGAACATGATGGAGCTTTGGGACAACATGGCAAATTATAACAACCATATTTCTTCCTTTAGATATAGGTAAATTGATCTCTTCCATTTGAAATCAAACAAAGATTTCTCCATCCTTAGTATTCATCAAAACTCTCTTCTAATGTAAAAGTAGAAGCACATTAACTAACATAGATTAAATAAAGAAGAAAATCAAATATAATAAAAATATCAGAAGAAGGAATTTTTATTCATCTTTTCTACCTTCTAAAAGTGATTTTAAAGACAAAATATAGAGGCCACAAGGTATGAAGAAGATATCCACATTATTAAGTAATATTTAAGCCATAAAGGATATCCAATGTATATGAATTGTCTATAGTAAATTGTGAACATTGAAAAAGTAATTTGAATAAGAATTCAAAGACTTCTTGTTTAAAACATGTAAAACTTACAATCCCATATCCGCATCCAATTTTGGTTGAAACTTGACTCTTTAAAGAAGGAGTCTGTAGTGTTTTGAGAAATCCAGACACAACTTCCGACGCAAGTGTCTATGATCGTGCAATAAGAATAGTAATCCAACAAAGGGTTAGGGTCATGTCCCAAGGGAGTGGTATTGAGCATTAATAGAAATTAGAATTACTTGCTAATTTGTCGTTGCTAAAGACATTGACGATTAAAACATTGTAAATT
The DNA here is from genome assembly GCA_027704765.1 of Solanum habrochaites. NCBI lineage: Eukaryota > Viridiplantae > Streptophyta > Magnoliopsida > Solanales > Solanaceae > Solanum > Solanum habrochaites. The sequence continues at coordinate 54,161,765 of JAKWJA010002500.1, forward strand.
AAAGGGGTGATTCTAGCATAAATTAACAATGGGGGGTTTTGTCACAGTTAAGTAAAAATAGAAAAAATAAAGAAAGACTTCTAAATAATGAGAGGGGATTCGTGAGATGTGAGGGGAATACATGTTAATCAAGATTATTGGGTACATGCCTTTGATAGAAAATACATAGAATAATTATGACTAGGTTAAGCCATAAGGGGGATAAATTCTCTCTCGAGCAACTTACCTCATTTCAAATGGGTTTCTCTATGACATCCACTTACCATTTGAAGACAATCCTACGCCTTAACACACTCACTCTCTCGAGATGAGTTTGTCGGAATGGGACAAGGGTTGACTCTCTGGAGCTGAACCTCATGTTGACCCACTCAAACCGGCTATCAATTTAGTAGTTTTAGTTTTAAGACCTATCTCTCACGCTATCCGAAAACACATTAATAAACTTGTATTGGAAACTACAAATTCATTAAATTCATCCACAACTACGAAACGAAATCACAATTAAACTACAGTTAATCTATCAATAACCAAGACCCAAAAATTATCTTAATCCATATTCCGTAAATCATAGCCCAATAATTGGGGATTTTAACCACACATGTGTAAGAGATAGAAATTTATCCCAGCATGAGCTAGTATTACACTAGGTATGAAGATTTATATCTTAATACAAGCTGAAAATGAATAATCCAAGAGATTCAAGTACAAATAATGAAGATGAATCCCTATGGATCTTAAAGTCTTCAAAACCCTCTAAAACTTAGAGCAAAAATATGAAAAAGTACTATTCTTGACGAAAATTATAATATTGTTTGACTCTTTCAGATACTACTACTAGTACTTATAGTTTTCATAGATATGTGATGCATCATTTGGTGTCATTAGTCTGAATTACCGATCAACTCGACATATCCTCCTTTGGTCTAGTTTCTCTCCATCATGCACCTGCCTTCAACATCTCTGCACTTAGGGTCATCAGGCGACATGGTACTGCATCGTGGAACTACTCGGCGATGCACTGACTGCTCTGATTTACTGCCAATTTATTCCTTCTTGCGACGTATTGGCCCATGCCCACTTCCCTTCAAAACTTAAATAACTGAAACTCCAGAATTTTAATTAAGATATTGAGATAAAAAAAAAATTTGTGGACATATTTCTGAATAAAATATTAGCCTAAATTAGTCCAAATTGTTTAACTCATCAACACCTGCATCTTAATATTGTGTTAGCATCAAATAAAATTGAAGTTTTAAGCAGTTCAACAAGATGCTCAAAAGGGCTACGCAAGATTCACTAGTGATGAACACAACAGACTCAATTTACTTAATGAAAGGATGAATGTTGTACTTAAAGATTCAAGTTGTAACACACTATTACCAAAGCTTCTCAAGCTCGCAGTAATTTTTTAAAATGGAAGTTCAAACTCAACAAGAACATTCGAATTCCCTCACAAAAATGATGATTCAATTTTCACACACAAAGGTATAATCAATCAAATTCAAGGAGCTAGATACAAGACTCACTATAAGAAATAGGAACCCTATGCATGCTTTCGTCCATAGGTTTGCCCGTACTTTCCAACCAAAATCATTCTCAGTTCACTCAAGATCAAAAAGTTCTTTATAAGGCTTGTAATGGGGTTTAGAGCAAAGTTATGGTCATTTAGACTCAGTGACTATGATCCTCAAGAGTTTTTGTGCTTACAAGTCATTTCCTCTCCCTTGAATATTTTCTCTAGTGCTCACAAGTCATCCTATTATTCAGTTCCATAGATTTCTTGGAAACCCCATTTCTTTTGTACATTATTCCACAACTTCCTTTATCATTCTTTTCTTTTCTTTTTTTTATATGGAGTGTTTCCATTTTCTTAACACCATGGGTTAGAGGAGAACGTCCTTGGCACTTCTTAACATTTTCTTTTCCTTTCATCACAGCACCCTGCCTAATTTGGGCTATTTCATCACACCAACAATCATTAAGAGTATAAGGAAGTTGATTAAGCAGGTGTAGTCAGTCGATCAGTTTTTTCCATAGAATGGTTAGGTTAAGAGGTTTTTGTATTAGGTTTCATACACTCATGAGGGAGGTCATTAATAGGTACATTCAGTTGGATCACACTACTACAAAATTTTCCCTTAGATCATATCAAGATAAAAGCCGTACTTAGTCCGACCAGACCCTGGATGGGGAAATTCAAGGTTGTTTTCATGCATGGTTGAATGCTTATCACAAAAGGTATAGACAATTAGTCAACAGAACTCCACAACATTTCTAGTGTGCAACAGTCGTCCACAAAGAATTCAAATTGAATACATTATAATATCCAAGGATCATTTAGAGGAAGACAATAGGGATCTAAGATATAATCTTGGTTACGCAGTTTGCTCCATTTGTTAGGACGGCAAGTTTCTTCCCGTTACTTTAGGTCTATCTATATCTGGTGCTTCGAGTTCTAGTCTTTCAACAAATATTATATTAAAAGAAAGGCCAGGTGGGGACATTACACGTCCGCTGAAGGGTTCAACAATCTCTACACACTTTTTATAAGCAACCTAACAAGCCTATTATTAACCTACTTTCTAGAATTCTCCACGCTACCCTGACTTAGCTATGAAAAATGTTAGACTTAAGTAAGACCCCACCCATTAAAGCACAACCCCTGCTGATATGACCCATTTTAAGGCTCAGAAGCACAAAAAATTTGTAGTAAGAACAAAATATTTTTACTTATGTGCCCTTTTTGCACCTCAACATATTAATATCATTGCATTTGATTGCAAAATCAACTAAAGAGAATTATAGGTCTAAGACTCATATATTACGATGAACGATTTAAAGGGTAGTAATGTAATCCAAGTTCTATGTACAAATTAATCCTCTGATACTTAGGTTATGAGGACATATGTAGAGATTAATGTGCAAACGTGCAGTTGGAGGAATGAAGATTTATTAAAGTGAACGAGGTTAAGAATTTAACTTTTGGCTCCGAAGTTGTCATGTTCCTTCCTACTTAGCGATATTAGTCATGTTCGTCAAGTCATAAGGCGTGTTTCTAAGCAATCACTTGTTTCGGCAAATTTTACAAAACTTTCTAGTAAGTTTGGAAATTCAAATGGCGCTAATTGTTAGGAACACCGACAAGTATGGTGTCTTGTTAATAATTTCGTAGGCTCACCGAATTTTACAAAATTCAATTTTGATGATGTCTTGAGTAGAACGACAGATAAGGTTAGGGTCTCCCGCCTCTTATGCAATTTGCCGACTGGAGCTTTAGCTTTCCACCCTGCATTATTCGAACACTTCCCACACTTGACCCTCTACAAACAACACACCATTATTTTACCTGTACGCAAATATGCAATGATGATGGGCTTTAGGTTTCCCTCCAAACAATGCTTTAGTTAAATTCATGACACGATGAAATTTAGAAACTATCATTCATCCTTGGAGTCAACCATGGTGTAGTTAGGTGAGTCCTTGGTGAACCGTGGATACAACCAAATAACAATTGGTGATTTGAGAATCCCTGCAGCGGCTAGTCCCCATGGATTTTGAGGAGACAGTTCATTCAGCATTTCAATGTCGTCCTTCCAACTCATTATCTTCTTGTCTTGTTCTCGAGATTTTGTTGAATAACTGAAAGAGCATCGTCATTTTACAAACACCATGGTTCTTCCCATGCGTACTTTATCGAAGGGAAGTTCTTTTCCCTTTCCATTGGCTTGTGCGTCGAACCCTAGGGATTCGTTTGACAGATGTCAGCTTGAGTCCCTATGGTTTACATCAAATGTTTTTTAGGCTTTCTTTTTTGTGTCAATCATACTATCAAGCAGTGTTGTGCCGACTTCGTAGGGCTGGTGGAGAATAAGTCCCTTCAAATGTTGATCGTCTACGCTTCTATTTTTGGGTCCAAGACCCCAATAGAACCACTCCAACACCGTCTCTTTAGAACATCCATGAGATGGGCTTAATTGTAGCACTGATTTAAACTTCATCCATATTTCTTGAATTGTTTCAAGATCTGGGAGCACCCCCTAGACGTAACTGGCGTTGTAATCCCCACAGAAGACTTAGACTGGATCTTAGCACTCGTCATACATATAATAGGTCAAAATACAGAAAATTATTTTTTTTTACATATTAAGGTATACATAGACGTATAACATATCATATATGGAGTTTACATGGACTCCTCTCTTAGTGAAGATTACCTAGGCTTATCATTTAGTCAATATACCAATATGTAAGAATTTATTCTAATAAAATCATGTCACAATAAAACATCTAAATAAAAGTAGAGCATTCGAGCATAGCCATTATACAAATTTATATTACCACATAGGGCTTCAACAACTCTCTTTAGAAGAATATGCAAACAGTAATGTCTCTATGACATAAGCAATACTCTACTAGTGTAGACATATGGCACATCTTTACTATAGGACCTACAAACACATGGAAAAATTTCAAGTCTTCGTGCAAAGCGACCTTGATACCTTAAAGGCCTGAATCTACATTGCTGGGGAAAAGGGAAAGAATATGGGTTAGTACACCCATAAATTTTAAGTATTGATATTTGCAAAAAAATAGTTTGATGACACACACAAAAGGGACCATTTCTTGAAAACATGTTAATTCATTTGGGAAGCCTTTATGCACACATTAGAGCATTTACAAGTCAATAGGAATAATAATTTTTATGACAAGTCCATATTAAACACAAGACCAATACCATCACAAAGTCAAGTCAACATAGATAATATCAACATAAGGCCATATCAACATGAATGGCATCATATCAATATCGTATAAGCCTAACAACTCCAACATAATGTCCTAGATACAATTCATGTACAATAGTTCATAACATCACATAATATAAGACCCTTACTCACAACCCCTTCCCAATCCATAAAGTCCAATGCTTTTGTGAAGACCCATGACCCTACATAATCAAGTAAACCAAGTAAAGGACCATAAGAAATGTCTACTTTTCATATATCTTCATATTATGCATCCTCATAATCATGTACATAAACATAGACCAATACAATGTTCACCAATGAAACTAACACCATATAGGATCATCAACATGTAAAATTATCATATACATTTCATTCATCATAAGAAAATAAGAACAACATCCTAGGACTTCCCTCAAGGAAAACTTGTGTAATGTATAAGTAGCGTCCCATGCCCCTATATACACTAAGAAAACTTCTTAAGTCACCCTAGTTAGTGTTCACTTTATTACATTCATTTTACTATTGGGAACAATCGCCTTAACCGATAACTGACCATGTGAGCTAAATATTGAATCTGATGTCATGAAACATTATATCGAAAGAAGGTGGTCTACTTGACAAGCTAGGACCAAAACATGAATATAGAAATATAGATGGATCCACTAGCCTATGTTCCTATGGAGGAAACATAGTTAAGGAACTAAGAGAAATACCTGAAATTCTCCTTATGCAAAATTGCATTTTAGTCTCCATCCTATGAGAACCATTGTGAACCTACTTTTGCACATTGGAAATGGACGCCTATCACAACTAGTTCGCTTCGTGCTAAGCTAAAGTCCCTTTGAAATGTATTTGAGTCATTCTTAATCATCTTATCTTAATATAAGCCATAGGAGACTAACCCCTTGTATATCATATCATTATCACATTATGTATTGCATGAGAACGTCCCTTCATAACAAGCCTTCATTTGTGAGATCAACACATCATAATCATATCATAGTAGGCACACCCGTAACCACATTTTTCCTTGTCCCTCATTTCATCATACCCGTAACATCATCTCAAATTCCACATAGTTAGCAACATATTCATCATAAATCCACGATATAATTATCGCATTCTCAAATCTACTCCATACAATACTCCATTGAAATATTATTATCAAGATAAGTCATCATCATTCAAGAAAGACGCAAGATTGTAAAGTCTTACCACATAGCCTTCATAAGCTTCATTAAGAATCTTACCCTCAATTCTCACAAGTATCAAATGATCCACTCATCATATCATCCTATGTGAATTAAAACAATAACCAAACTGATCGATGTTACATAACCCAATCATCTATAAGTCCAATTCCATAGCTAGGTTAGGAAAAGGGTTCATCCATTAAGCCGCCAAGAATTAATCCAATCATAACATACAATGATAATTGGCGTCCCATAAATTGGATGGCATAGTAAACAATAATTCCTAACAATCATTCATAAGAAGAACAAGATTTAGGGCAAGTTTTGGGGGCGAAAGGAACCTTGGATCACACAAAAGTCCTATTCATCAACCATCAATTACTCCAACAATACGTACTTTAATTTTCCATAGGGTAATCCCAATTCATCATAATTAAAATCATCAATTAATGTTTAGAAGGAAACCCATTTGTAGAGAAAAACCCTTCGGAATTGGGTGGATTTTATAGAAATTCCACTTTGAAGGGACCCCTCTTTGGGGAAAAGAATCCTACGAGGCAGACGTCCATAAATTATAAGACCTAATCCATGAATTTTGATAATAAATGTTGAGAACTTGATCTTCTTCTCCAACTTCCAATGGCTCTTCAATTGGAGGTTGAGTTAAGCAGGGAGAACTTTACAGCGACATAGCGGGTGACTTTTGAGATTGATTCGGTGGGTAAAAATGAAATAAAAATGACCCTAAATCAATATATAGTCACCCCCTAAATTACCCAAAATACCTCTCACTTAATTGGGTCTTTTTATGAAGTAAAATTCACTTAAAAATGACGCAAACGAATTTGCGAAGTGGTTGTGCGTCGCGGGGTAAGTTCCAGATCTTTTTTCTTAATTTCGAATTGAGGCAGTGAGCCTTGTGAAGGTCCCAAATTGCGAGGAAATATATTCATGCCAAGTGTTGTCTGTGTGACGCTTGACAGCCTCCAAATATTGGCTGCATGCAGGCTACTTTGGCAACCTAAGTGTTCGGGTCCTCCTAGAGGACCCTTGTGGTGTTCCTTGGGGAGTTATGACTGGACTTTCAGACCCTATAAACATCATTTACCTATTTAAAGTCTTTTTATAAGTTTTAGACTTCATATGACACTCCCATATCTTCACAAAATACAGGGACGTCTACAAGTCTAATTTTTCTAGTTTCCAGACATCAAGGTCGTTCTTTGGACATTTAACTTCGTCAAATACTCCTAAATAACGATAATTTCTTTTAGTCTAGCGCTGGAAACATCATTTTAATCATTATTAGATAGATAAGGCTCTAGTCTAGTTCATAGGACTTCCGGAGTGTTAAAAATTGTCTCATCCCGTGCTTGTTTGAATGTATGGTGATTTTCCTTGAGGTTGAATCGTTTAAAGGGGGATGATCCACGTTGTACTCATAACGATCATACATTATTATTTCCCTTCTGTAATATTTAAACAAGCAAAAAAAAACTACAACTAAGATTAGTAAAACTGAAACTAAGAAGAATAAAAAGATCTACTTAACTAAGAACTCTTACATAACACCACTTCCCAACAGCGGCGTCATTTTGATTTTTGAGTAATCAAGACACATCTTCTGAAGCACTATTCTAGAAAAAAATAGTAATATCGTTCGACTCTTTACACTACAACTCTAACAAGTACTTATTTTTTCACATATCTATGTTGCAGCGGATCATTCGGCGTCATTAGTTGGAATCTCTCATCAGCTCGGCGATTCACCCTTTGTTGTAGTTCATGGCCATCTTGCACCAGTCTTCAACATCACCGTGCGTTAGGTCATTCTTTGACATGGTTCTCCTTCGAGAACTACTTGGCGATGCCCAAGTGGCTTCATCTTTTACCGCTGTTTTGATCCTTTTCCTTTATGGCAAAAGCAGACTGGAACAAAAGGTTAAGTAAGAAACTTTCGTCGACTAACCAAGTGGGACTCGGCAATCGATCCTTCATTTGTCTTTCGTGTTCTTTAAAGCCCTTTTTTTTTCTTTTTGGTGAGGTAAGTGACCCATCTTCCTGATGGATTAAAATATAATGTATCCCTTTATATTTCGTGATCATGACACTAACCAACATTTAGAGGTCTAACGAATGGAAGCTAGTAAATCACTCAACCAAGGTTAGGTCAAATTTTCCAATTTACTGGTAAGTGAATAGTAGTCCCCTTCTTAGAATTCCAATTCTAAATAGTGTTAAATAAAGATATTTTTTGATATTAAAAAAATTTAAATTCATTTAATAATGAAACAAAAGTTTCAAATATAAAAAAGGGTTTTGTCACAAAGTAATAAAATAGAAACAACAAAGGATAAAGAAGTATTGGGATAGAGTTTTTTTGGGGTGTGACCGCAATATATGTTTACATAAACTAATGGGTAACATTGCTTTGAGTAAGAAATTTGAAGGACAATGATAACCTAGTCTAAGATTTAATGTTGAGTAAGGTTCCCTCTCGGGCAACGTACCCCATAGGACCATAGATTTCCCTCTCGAAAAACCACCCCCTCGTCTAACTAACCGGAAACTAACCGGCCTGCGCCTTATTGCACTCTAACCTTTTCGATAAGGATTAATGGTATTTGTACTAGCCATCCCCTCTTGGGGTTGAGCCTCATATAGACCAACTCCTTAGACCCTTGTCTAGGGGTCTTTTGGTTTTGGCAATCTCCCCTCCCTCTCAAGCACTACAAAAATTACATGGGTGGTTTTTATTGTGCAAACTACAAACAAACCCATTAAATTAACCTCAACCACCAAGTGAAATCCACATTAAAATGCCTCTATATTTATCAGTAGTAAGATCTAACAATAGTATGAACACATATTTCTAAATCAAACCCAAGAAAGGGGGGGGGTGGGTAGCACACCCATTAAGCAATAATAAAATATTCTAAAATCATGAATGAATCCAACTTGTATCGAGATTAAACAATTAAAATGACAAGGGAATTTAATAGAGAGATCCCCTTCCAAGATTTGATGAAGAACTTATTTCCTCAAGCTTCCTCAAAACCCTCTCCAAACTTGAGAGAAAATCATAAGAAAAATCAAAGTGTCTAATGATTGATACTCCAAAATTTCTCAAAAAACACTTTCTCTAAATAATAAAAGAGTGTAGTATTATTTGATTCAGATTTAGTGCTGGTGGTTCCACTTTGCATCTTCATTCATGAATCGCTGAGTGATTCAACTATCCGCCCTTTCTCTGATTGGTCGCGATTTGAGTCTTGCCTTTATATCCATGCAGGTTGTAATGTTGGGCGGAATAACTTTGCTTCATGTAACTATTCGGTGAAGTGCCGACTACTTCTTTTCTTCGCCTTTTGATCTACTTCCTTCAAGGCTCACTTGTTGTAACCGAAGGCGAAATCCTGCTACATGGCGTGTTGCCATGTGTTCTTGGCGATGCGCACTTTTCATCATTGGATATTTTCTCTCGGTTTTGTTTTTAGTTTGTCAACTAATGTCAGGCTCCTACCAAATCCAAAAAAATGAATACCTGAAACTTTCAATAGTTTTTTTAACAAATATAGAGATAAAATAACACCTTTGAGGACAACATTTGGATTACATAAGGCCTCTGATGATTTCCAATTGAGGCCTCATCACTGTCCTTCAAACTTCTAATACCTATAAATTAAGGATTTTCATTAGATATTGAGATAGAACAAGAATTTGTGGACACTATTCATATTAAAATATATCCTTAAATAAGTCCAATTCATGGACTCATCAGTCCTCCTTTTTAAATATGATTCATCTCAAACAACCTTGCTTTAACTGGACCATCGATGCCTTTCTTGCTATCAAGATATCCAAATTTTACTTCCATCCTTACATCTTCTCTCTCATTTTTTTAATATTCCCACTTTCTTGCAATCTAGGAAGTGCCAGTGTTGGGGGCTGAGTTTAAGTATCAGTCTTCACTCTCATAATCCCCCAAACCTAATACTAATTTAGAAATTCCGTCCCAGAATCACAGATATTTACAACTTGAAACCCAAATAAGAATCATATTATTTCTTTGTGACAACATTTCTGTTCCCTCTTGTTTCCATGACAACCTATTGACTTCCCATTATAAGATATGCCACTCTATGGACTCTTAAAGAATTTGCAAAAAACATTTGTAAGGAAAGAATTTATTTAAAAAATTACAAGATATGTAGGCCTTTAAGCTATTAGTAGGTGTACAAAATTGAATGTAAAACAACTAAATATTGAGTATACCTGGTATTATTTAATTAACTCTTTAGAACAACTTTTCATTTTTTAATCATCAAAACATTGACAAGAACTAGTGCAGCCTGTTTCTTTGCACTTAAAAACCATTACCTATGGAGAGTATTTTAAGACATTTATATTCAAGCATCTCCACTGATGGGCATGAATCCACCTTTTTCCTAAAATAATATGAACATTCACCTCTTTGATGTGTACTAATTGACTCTTCGTTAATCATATCATGTAGTATTTTTTACTAATAGCCATGCTAATAAGAGGGAATCTTCTTACTTCAAAACTTTGAGTATTGCCTTGAGCTACTGCCAAAAGCATTTCCTAGCAAAGATTTTTTGTTCATATCAATAGTTTTAAACTAAACCTCTATTTAGCAGAGTATCAACCCCATTCCATTGCCCTATAGTGTTTGATGGTAACTTTTTTTCCTTAGTTATTATCTATTTGATACTCCTAAACCCAATTCATTATCTGTGAAAATTTTCCCCCGTTGAGGAACTATGTAGTTATGGAGTCATAATTAATCAGTGTAATATCTCTTTATAATACTCCTAAATATATATATGCATATCGAATCCATAATTGTTATTTCATGATATTTTTTGTATCCAGCGAAAATTTTCATATATTTGATTTGGGTACGTATTCTAAATAAAGGTATAATATCATTACTGTCCGCTACACATAATGAAGGTAATATATCTTTCACATTTCCAATATTTCATTTGCTTGTCCTTTATTTTATACTGTTACAATAGCATTGATGCGTAATTTTTTTAGTTTGTAGTTATTTAAGTAGACCCTTCAAGTGTCAAATGTATTAAATTTTTTTCCTTTTGTCACACATCTACTCCTTTTTACGTTATATTTTTTTGGTCATCTCAGCAATAATGCCCAGATTAATTTCTTTCAATTAAAAAGTGTTTTTTGAATTACCACTGGATACTAATTTAGGTTCTTATATATCTATGGCCTTACTTGTAATATTTTATTGTATGATATCTATCAAGTTAAAGTTATCGGTGATCGGGTCTCTAGCTTTTGGAGGACTAAGACATCAATGACTGAATTCATAGAGGGTAGAATTCAGTCAGGGTAAAAGAGACAAAGGAAAAAAAAAATCCCTTTCCCCCCCCCCCTCCTCCCCCCCCCTCCTCCCCCCTTCCCCCCCCGTTCACCCCCCGCTCCACCCCATCCTTCCCGCCCCTCTCTCCCCCTTCTCCCCCCCTAGCTCCTACCTCCTCTCTCACCCCCCCCACCCCCCCTTTCCTCCCCCCGCTCTCCCCTCTGCCCCCTTCCCCCCCCCTGTCTTACTCCACCCTGCCCTCTCCCCCCACCCCCCCCCCCCCCCTCATTCCCGCTCTTCTTCCCCCTCCGTCACTCCCCCCTTCCTCCCCTCCCCCTACTTTTTTTCGACTAAACCCTCTCCACGTCAATATATTTGGTAGATCATTGAAGTTTCAGATCAAATCAATGCAATTCAACTATATGACCCTGTTATAAGCGGCGTGCCTCCCATTTCCAAAGGTAATTCGTCATCACTATCGTAAATTATAAGCTCTCCTCGTTCTATCAAAAACCTTTTTTTCCCCCCTATTTCTTCATACTAATGCGTAATCAAGAAAAACTAGAAATAGAAAAATGAACTTCATTTGATTTAATTCTAATTTACAGCATGTAGATTAAAAAATACCTTTTTTTCATAGTTTATTTTCTTCATTCCCAGCGTTTTCATCTTGCTTGTTCGGATAACTACTAGCCAAATATATTTTCACAATGTATTCCATACTTTTGTAAATTTAGGGTCTTTCAATAAATATTGGTGTTGGTAGATTTTTTTTCCATGTTTATGTCACATATCAACAATCGAATCTTATGAACCTACAATAATTATAAAAGAAATATAGTAAATCATTGTAAAGTTCTTATATAAAAAAGGGTATAGACTTTGTAAAATGAGGATTATACGTATAAGAAATGAAAATATAGTAATACCACACACCACACCACACACATAAAATTATTCATATAGAACATGAAGCTTCATCTATTTTATAATGATTTATTTATTGATATCCTATAATAATTTTAGTAAACAATCAGTATAAATATTGTGATTAAAAATAAAAATCTGTTTACAATCGGGGAATTAATCGATAGAAAGCACTAAAAGGGCAAATTGTTCAATTTGAAATAAACCTAAACTTTTGTAGAGATACGAAATAAAAATTGGGACTTGCGTTCCCCTATCCAAAAAAATGAGTACAAAATAACATCAAAGGTGACAAGTATTGCAATCAATGTTATAGAAAATTACAAGAGATTTACCATTTAAATTGTGGTGTAATATAAAAAAATAAAATACAGGAGGAATCATTTATTTTTACCTACTTGAGCGATCATACCCACATTGGTAATAAAGAAGATTATAGGAAAGAACAAATTTTAATGAATTGTAAATTTCCTTAACAATAGCTATAAAGAGTAACACAAAACAATTTGGATTTAAAGTTATATGTATTGGGCTTTCTCTGCCTTATACTTCAGAAACAGAAAAATACCAGGCAACAATAATGCTATGTAGTTAGATAAGATAAAATTAAACCATGTACATCCTAAAAATTAGGACTTCATGCACTATCCTTGACTAAATCAACGGCAATAATCCTTAACACTCAATGTGTTCCACCATTTGCTCATTGAACTATTCGTCTTATGAGAATAAGCTCAAATCTGAAATGGTGCTCAGGCCAAACTCTCTACTACGCAGTTTTTGTGTAATGCTTCCAACTTTTAGAGGCTTTGTCAGCAGGTCTGCAAAGTTGAATCTTGAGTGCCGCAACACAAAAAATTAACGAGTCCTTCTATAGCAAGATCCCTTATGGAAATGAATCTTTTCTTATGTGCTTAGAGCAACCATGTAAGACTGGATTCTTGGACAACTTATATTGAGGAGTTACCACACATTATCTTTTGTACAGCTGCCTTGAGAATTAACCAATTTCTTTATAATCCTCCTCCATCCATAGCATGACAAGCCAATTGCACGCGGCTGAAAAAAACTCAACCTCTATAGTTGACAAGTTGATGAGAGTTGCTTTCTAAATGACCAAGATTATTTCTCTTCCCACTCATCATCAAACATTACCTGCTGTACTCTTGTTCTCATCCTATGTCACCAGTATAGTCCACTAGTCATTGGAATCTGACCAGCTCACAGCTTCTCCCCTTTATAAAACCCATCGTAGTTCACCTACCTTTTAATGGAACTTATAACCCTTTTGCTGCTGCAAAATATAGTTGTGTTGGTCATGGCATGATATGAACTACTAAATTAACCAACAAACATGAGATCAGGAACAAGTGGATGTGAGATACTCAGACCTTCCCCTATCCTGCTTGTATTGAGTTGCATCCACTTTTATGTCATCTTCATCTAATCCAATCTTTTGTCCTGGAACAATAGAATTACTAACTGGATTGTAATTTTGTGTTCCAAATTGGTTCAAAACATCTGTTGCATAATTCCTTTGGCATATGAAAACACCATCAGATCATTGAATCGCCTCAGCTCGGAGAAAGAACAACATTTGATCTAAGTCTATCATATCAAATTCCTTTTTTCATGGAACATTTAAATTCGCTGAACAACTCTTCTTCATCACCACTAAACAAAAGATCATCAACAGAAATACTCACAATTAGAATTTACCTTCTTTTTCTTTTAACAGAGTGTTTTGTTCAGTGGACTCTTTCAAAACCTCCTTAATGAAATAAGAACTCATCGACTATACCAGCCCTAGGTAACTGTTTTTTAGTCCAACAAATTTTATTTTTATGCTTAACACAAGCAGCTCACTTCCCATTTTTTTCTTATAACCTGTTGTTGGTTTCACCACACATATTCCTTCACATCCCATAATAGGAAAGTTGATTTGACATCTATTTGATACAACTTCCAACCCCTTTGAGCCTCAAAAGCTATGACCATTCTTACTGTATCCATTCTAGCCACAGTTGAAAAAACAACAATATAATCAATCCCCTGTTCTTGACCATAGCCTTTAACCAAGCTCGTTTATCTTGGTTTTATAAAGCCATTTTTCTCTTCTTTTTTTTTGCATCAGCAGGTAGTTATGTCAAGCGCCAAGTTTGATTTCTTTCAATTGATTTTGCTCTCTTCATCCATGGCCTGTTTCAATTGTGGAGTTTTGACAGCTTCGTCAAAGCTTGTAGGATCTGATATCATTAATAGGGCCATGTTTGCATCATCTTCTTCAGACAAACCTTTGCCGAAAGTATAATCTGCCGACCATACAGGTGGACGTCAATTTATGCTTCCCATACTTCCATGTCTGGTGCAAGAATAGTTGAATTATTTCCAGTTGGTAAATTAATGTCGACTTTTGTGACTTCTCCTTCTTTAGTTGTGTTATCTTCTACAATGTTGTCTCCCCAATCTAATAAAGTTAGTTGTTCTTCTTCAGAAATTCCATTTCCAATCCAGTACAAATTTTCTGCTTTTCTTCGAAAATAACATCAGGACTAACTATAATTCTTTTGGCTTGATCGAACATTGTGTACCCTTAAGATTCAACATTAATCCCAAATAGAACACAACTCACACGTTTTTCTTCAAGTTTGGTTCTCCTAACATCTGAAATGTGAACATATTCCATATATCCAAACACTCTAAAATAATCAACTCATGGCTTCTTTGCTCTCTATGCCTCTTCAAGGGCCAGATCTTTTATAGATAGAGTAGGTGATCGATTCAAGACGTGAATCATCCAGCTAACTGCCTCAGGTAAAAAAATCGTAGGCACTTTCTTTTCTTTCAACATATCTCTCACCAAGGTTATTACTGTACAGTATCTTTAAGCGCTCCATCTAACCACCATTTTTCTGTGGAGTGTAGGTTTGGTGCTTCAATTGGTCTTTTCACTCCATATTGTTTGCAAAAATCATGGAATTCTGCAGAATTGAATTCCTCCTCACTCTATCTATTCTTAAACATTAATGGGAAATCCCAATTCCTTTTCCACAAGGTGCTTTGAAAATTTATGTGAATAAAATGTTTTCTGATTTTTTTCCAAAAGAAAACATAAGGCCATGTTTTCGTAGAAAAAGTATCTATATAACACAATAGTACCCTCTCCTTGCTGCCTTGATGATGGAGTAATAGGACTACGAAGATCTGCATGAACTAGACCCAACTTCCTAGTTGCCTCTTCAGTGACCCCTTTTACAAATTGGGAGTCTATGTTGCTTTTCCTTTCATACATGCCTCTCAATGGCACTTAGTGCTACCATTTGAGGGCAAACCCCTTCACCATATTTTTTGATTTCAAAGTGGGAAGGCCTGTTGTCTAACTAATATGGACATAAAGATGGTGACAAGTAGTTTTATTGATCGTATTGTTTTTTATTTGGAGACATCTTGACTCAATAAGGTTGTTGGATGAGCCTCATCAAGCAAAATAATCATCCACTTTAACACAATATTGGATTCCCGCCATCTTCCCTCTTGTGATGAATAAAACTTGCAGGCACGCACCATCTTTAAAAAATAACACAGGTAATCCTTTTTCTTGAATATAACCAATGCTCAAGAGATAATTTGTAAGCTCAGGAACCTATACCTATAACCAATGGAATAAAACTCCATGTAAGGTATAATTTTTCACAATCCCCTTATAATGACCCTCCATTCGTGTAATTGTTTCCAGCTTGACAGTGTGAGAGAAACGTTGGGTTCAGGCTCGAAAACAAAATCTGATGTTCCACATAATTGATTATGAAGGCATCCCAGAATAAAAAACCACACAGCACATCCTCTTTTCTTCATGTTAGTTTTCTACATAGTCCCCATTAACCTACAACTCCATCTTTCTTCGTCCCTTCTCTGCATCATTTGCTTCCTTATTTAATATTTTAACATTGATCTTGAAAATGTTCCTGAATTATGGCTTTATAAAACATTCAGAATTTTCCTTTTGTTGATTGTTTGTCTTCCTCTTCCTTATACCCTTCTCGTTAGGTGCTTCCGTCGGTTTTTTTTGTTCCTAATGACTCTTCTTCATAGATTTCATCCCATCATCCATTGCTTGGGTCGTTGCAATTTTTTGTTTATGTAGCACTAATGACCTACGTATTCACCGATGGACATTTTTTTTCATTCAGCATCTTTTTCATTCTCGATTGCTACTCAAAACATAATGTTAACTTGGTGGGTTTTGTGTCAGTTTAGAGTTCACAGAATTTTTTCAACAATATTTTTCTCATGCATATCTTATCCATTGCTTCTCATCTTATTTGAGACCATCATTACTTCTAGAACCTCAAACTCTCTTCTTAATGAATTTAGAAGAGATGTCTTCACCTTCGAATTTCCTCCAAACTTCTGTTTCATTGTGTCCCAAACAATCTTAGATGTGGGGCGGTACAACATTTGTTCAAAAAAAGTTCGATGGATTGCCTGAAACAGATAATGTTTTACTTTGGTATCCTTCATTTTCTAAACATCGTTCATTCGTCCGTTGGTACTTCCGTCATATATCCCCTTCCTCTTTGCTTTTCAACACGTATCCCTCCCCCAAACCCATAGTCGTTTCTCTCAAATAAAATATTCTATCAAGTCACTCTATTGGTCATCTGAACAATCAAAGTGAGGAATTTTATTCACAGTATTGTGCTCACTCATTCTCACAATGTTTGATCATTCAATGATTGCGACTTTGTTCCTTTTCTACGAGCCTAGTGGGGGCTCTGAGATCAATTGTTATGTCCTACAATAGCTTAAAAGAGTAACACAAAAAATTGGATATGCAGTGAATAATTTATTGAGGTTGCTCTTGGCTTAATATAGTCGTTCACTTAACAAATTAGAGAACTACTAGGCCAACAATAATGCTAAGTTGTTAAGATAAAGATAAAATCACAAACGTCCCTCAACATCCATGAAATAGATAGGACTTCAGCAATAGTCCTTGACAAATCAAAGGCAACAATCCTTAACCAACTCAAAGTTTCCAACCGAAATTACCTGTTTTTCAAATGAGAGTAACGCAAATATGGTTTAAATGCTTTATTTACAAATTAAATATATGGACCTACCAACTTCACTTAATATAAGGAATATTTATAGTTTCATCATAGGTTATCTTAGCTTATGTGTTTAAAAACCCTAGGTGTGACACCATGTAAAATATTTTTATCCCTTACATGAAAATTTTTACTCGTCACTATATGGTGCTGTATTATGAGAGTGTCGAAACATATTAATTAACTAAGGATTCACTTAAACCCAATACTTCCATTTGTGATCATGTTCTTTATGTGCAAAAAAAAGATAAATTTTACAAGTAGTAGATATGAGCCCACAAACATTAAATAATAACAAGTTTAATAATTAAGAACCTGAATTTACTCCATAAAGATTTAAATTTCATACTGCCTCATGAGAGATAGCATGTGTCGATAAATAATTTAGGTATGTACACACAATCAATAAATTAAAAAAAATAACTAAAATCATAAAAAAAATAACCACGTCAAAATGAAATTTCACCAGTTTGTCTGCATCAAGGAAAATGGTAAAATCACAAACGGGAAAAGAGCTACCATTTGGTGTTGCAAACAATAGGAAACTCAGAGCTATCAATTATTCTTGATAATCATGGGGAAAAAATCTATCCCAAATTTCATCTGATTTAGCAAACAATTTGATCTTTGAAAAACATTATTGGATCTTTACTGGATTTGCTGGAGTGGTATTTTAAAATGATTTTCAAATTTGCAACCTCGAACAAGCTTTTCAAAATAATCCATTGGACCAATAACGATAGAAGAATTCAATGTCCACCACTCAAACCCAAAATAAAGCTAACAGTATTTCTGTTCAGAAAAGGAGAGTTATAGAAATTAATCAAAAGGGCAAAACGGGATTTCATGGGGTTGTTTTAACTATAGTGGAGAAGGACAAATAAGCATGACCATTGGGTTGGCCGACTGGAGGTGGACTATGTAGTACATTAAATAGGGGACGTTGAGAATAACCTCTTTCCGGACGCAATTGGTACTTCTCAATCAATTATTTCACCTAATAGATACAAACTCTTAAATGACCTTCACACACACATATAATTTTATTGTTTTTAATTATGTTTTCAAGAAAATATATAAAGACAATCAATTTGGTCTCACGAGTTTACAATAAAAACTGTGTAATATAACACATTTTGCTTCCTTGAATAATGTTTTAAATAATTAATCCATCCATTTTGTCCATATATTTTAAATTTAAACTTTGAAATTTTAGTTATTTTAAAAATTGGTCTTTTCTTTTGGAAATGGAATTATTTGAAGATTTCCCTACAAATTTCAGGTCACATACCAAAAAAAAGAAAAGAAAAATAAACAATATACTTTAATATTTTGTGCACTAAAATTCTTCATTATTTAATTACATATATAAAATATTTGGAATAAAAAAGTACATAAGCACTCATACCTTTTTTTAGAAGTCAAATGCGAGCAGTTTTTTTATTTATTCAACGTGTATTACCTTTTTTTTTTTATTCGTACACATATTAACACATGAATATCATATTCTTTGTAAATTTCCACTTTTCCTAGTATTGGAGTAAAGGCATGGAAAAGCCAGCCGGGTGAAGTGGAAAAAAAGAGACTAGGGGAATCGAAAATGGAAAATAAAAAGGACAACGGCTGTTCGAAACAGAGCGGAAGAGAAAGGGGGGTGGACAACGGAAGTAGAGTCGGGTGGAGTGAGGAGGTAAGTAAAAAGGATGAGTGAGGGGGGCCGGGACTGAGGCGAAGTATTTGAGAGGGGGTTGACGAAAAAAGTAAACGGATATGGGGGAGTTAAAAGTACAAGCGGAGCACTAAATAAATGGGATGAGAAAAGAATCGAGGGAGTAAGAGGATAATAAAAGTCAGACGATCAGCACTATATATTATTACCTTTTCATTTACAATTAGTTTAATATCTAAAATCAGAAAATTACATAAATTTGAGAAGAAGACTTAAACCCCCAAAAACAGTAAATCAAAATTTGTGTTATTATCACTCACGTCCTAATTTTTGGAGGAATCGTATGGAACTCTTATATAATTTTAAAGTGGATTAGATGCCCATATATATTTTATAAGTGGTAGAAAGAGTGAAATAACCTTGAACCTTTTTTAAGAGCGTGAGAAAGTTAATATTTCTTACTTATTTTAGTTGTATTTCTCTATCGTATCACCTTAATTAGATTTATTTACATAACGCATCATATTAAAAATGGATTCACCCCCAAAAAAAAAAAAAAAAAAAAAAACAAAAAAAAACAATCAAGGATCAAAAGGACATTCGATCTCCAACCAAATCAATTAATGTTAATTCCGTACGTTCACTTCAAAAATACATCAGAATAATTTAAAGAAAATTAGCTCATAAACGAGTGGTACCACAATTTTCTGTTTTATTATATAAATTTTTTCATTAAAACTACATCTCTTCCTTCAACAATAAATGACTACCAGTTTATTCCGGCTTCACATTTTTCACATTTATATTTATTTATCTCTTCTACTTATAATATTGTATTTTGTTCAAAATATCATAGTCATGAACCTCAAACATTCATAAGTATCCAGTTGACAAGATATTTGTTAAATGCAATGAGTAATTGTCACATAAAAACATCGAGAACTCTAAAGAAATTTCTGTCGTTATAATTTTTCTGTGTGTCACATTCCGAAGGTAAAATTTTGTAAGTCTTTTCTTATAATATCTAGATTTTCATTGCAAATGGGGGTCAAAATTTGGGGATTAAAGTCCAATCTTTGTGGTTTAAAACCGTGCTAGTTACTCTTACAAGGGTTTCAAAGACCAATTTATATGTGTCACATTACTTTGTGAATGTTTTAAAAAAAAAAAAAAAATCCTCTGCCAACAATTTGCGGCAATCAATTAGCGATAGTTTGAACCTCCAAGTATGTATTTCCAGAAATAAGTTTATGGAGTTTATAAACGCTTCCATCATTTTCTAAAATTTATTCCTCTTTTTCAAGCCTTAAGCTTACACCTGTGACTTGGCCCGACACCGGGAACCATCGTTGGTCCCCAATGCAAACCCTTGGGCTACAGCTCAATCTCAAGCGAAAGACTTACCAACCATATTTCGGAATTCAAATGCAAACTCAACTCATATTGTCTCATTAATAGAATGTTTAACTCAATAATAATGACATAACTCAAATAAACAGTAGGTGTGCAAACTCCGCACAGGGGAAATGAGAAAACACTCCTTAGCACTATTAATATAATGAAAGCCCTAAATACTATTAAATGAAAGTCAGAAAAGACCTAGACATCCTAACAAAACTAAAATCTAAATGTGGAGCCCCCTGGAAGAAGAAGTCTCACCAAGCCAGCTGGAATGAGATGGGATCAATGAAGCGCTGGTTGATGATCCTAAACACTTGTATCTGCATCATGAAACGATGCAGGTCAAATGACATCAGTAGCTTGAATATACAAGCATGTAAAGGGAAAACTCAACATCGGGATATATAGTTGAACTGATATAAAAAGAAAACATACTCACCTCAACTCAATATGAAAGAAACATTAGATGCAATATAAAAAGCTTTTAACACAATATGTAATAACTCAAATCTCTATAAAAATATAATAATAAACTCTTTACTCTTGTTCGGGAGATTATCTAGTCAATAACCATCACTATGATCTATGTGATTATACACACTCTCGTCCATGTTTGTCACAAATATCCAATACTTGCCGGGGCTAGAAACATCCTCAAAACAATAGAATCCACTAAGATATGGTTGAAATAAAAAAAAATCATCAGAAAAATATGATTTTTTTGACCCATTGTTGGAATATATGGTTATGAGGATTTTTTATTAGTCTGAACTCCATACCACATAACGATCTCCATACTACTCTCAAATATTATAACTCGGATGCTCAATATATAAAATATCAATAATAATGTCGAGTTTGATGCCTTCAAATATATAAAACAAACTGATTCTAAAACTTTTATATATGATCAGTTGAAGTTTGGGACCCAGTTATAAATTCAACATAAAAACTTATTAAGGGTACAGGACTTAATCATTCAGTAATGATTAGATCCATGTTAAAGACGATACTAAAGGGAACTAAAGTGGTTGTTTTTATAAAAGTGAATGGTCCCTTTTGTAAATATTAATATTGGTTTCTTCGAAAAAAATCCCTTGTGATCATTGATTTAGGGTAACTATTACATTATAATCAATATAATTTAATTAGATATTTAGCCATAATTCAAGACTCGCACAAGGCTTAAAATCTAGGGAAAATATTATACTTTACATCAACATTAGGAACTTAAGTTTAGGTTGCATGAGTTTTGGATCTAGGCTACACATGTAGTAATATGGGTGTCTATGAACTCATTTGCTTATGAATATTACATATTTCATAGATTTGGGAACATTCTTAAGCTTTACGAAAGGGAAAGGCAAAATGTTGAGATTCGTGATACATGTTCGACATTCAAGGTACATTAAGATTTCAAGACATTGTTGAAGGATGTTTTTTTCTTAATTAAGATTAAAAATGGAATAGAGCATGGGTTAGGGAGAATGATGGGAGGTCTCATACCAATAGTGTTACGTGCATTGGTACGAGCACCAGTGCTATATAGGGAATGTTTATGTCTATAGAATGGGGATTGTAATCCGAGGATGCCAAAGTAAATGGGCATTAGCTGATGTATCATTTACTTGAATTCTTTCCGTGTTGATTGTGTGTTTATTTTGTTTAAACTCGTATATTTGTGATATTTAGGTGATTATACCAACTCATATTAATACTCATATAAACTCGTATATTCCGCGCAATCTTCATCCCCTATTATTGAAAATCATATGGTCACATGCATAGACTGAGATTTAATTATAACTTTCAGCACACGTGAAGATCACTTCATGCTATGGGATTGTGGGTTGTAAAAATATAATTTGGGCAACTGGAGATCAAATTCCATGCGATAATCATTTGCTTATAATAGTTTGCTTTAGATCATTCCCACACCACATGAGATCGTTTGAGTTTTTATGATATTGTGAGTCCCCCATGTGTATGAACTCTCGTGCATATTTGAAGCCATTATGATGTATATACAGTTTACATAGTACTTTAGCACCTGAGGCATCTATTTCATGGTTTTCCCGTTGAAAAAAAAAAAATTGCATTCATCACAATCCGTTATTCTTGTTTATTATGTGCCTCCTATGGTGGTTGGACATTAAGTGCCATTTGATTATCCTTTTTGATGACTTTTTCTATAAGTATAATATAGACTTTTACAAGTAAAATGATGAATTTCTTATTTGAACTCCTGTCATTACTTTTTCATTGTAAGTCTATGAGATATAGTGTGTACATGTTATTTCATACTCATACTACACTAGTTGCACTCTTTGTGGTGTAGATTTATTTCCGAATACGAACGCATCTCGTGGAATTTTTGAGTCCGAGCTTGGAATATGTTGGAGTTGTGGTGAGCTAGATAGTTGTTCCCTAGCCCACACTCCCTCTATTTATTTTTTATTATGTTCCTTTTGTACTTAGACATGATATCTCTGATGTTTAAGTTTGTCATTTTAGTTTGATACATGCACCGTATTTTTGAAAAATCTCTTGTACTTATGACCCAATTCAAGAGTAATATTTTAGTTTTCCATAGTTCCTACTAATAAAAATGCTTAGTCCTTGAGTTATTCTGCTTTTTGTTTAAGTTTTACCTTAATTTTTTAGATAAATTGATAAAACTAATTGGTGTTAACTTACTCATCGTCTCGAAAAACATAGGTGTCATTAACGACATGGTGGAAATTTTTTGATTTCCCCTTACAGAGACTATCATTTACTTATGTAAATTTCAAGATTCTTTGTGCTTTGAGAAGTCTGCCACTAAATATAATACATAGACAACGGTTTTTTCTCCTCTTGGGATAATAAATGGTTCTCCCGACGCCTCCCAACGTCCACGTTGTAGGCTCGGGCGTGACCATAACCTCTTCTTTTGTTTGCAAACCCTCAGTTGTCTAGAATTACAATATCAATCATTCATTATAAAAAGATCAAAACATTTTACAGAAATTAAAAAACAATCAGATAATGAACTCCACAAAAAAATAAAAACATAAAAGATCACTCTTTGATTGAATGGAAATAAGCAAAACTTGACTTTTAATTTTTTTTTACAAAAAAACAAATACTCAGTAGATGACAAAATTAGTTCATAACTGGTTTGGGTTTGAAAATGAAATGGAGAGAAATGAAGAAAAGGGAGAGTGATGAAATTATTATACATATGAAAAATCCGTCAAGATTAATGGTAATACTGTCACGACCCAAAACCCAAAACCGGCCGCGACTAGGCACCCACATTTACCCTCCTATGGAGCGAACCAACCATCTAAATCTTACATTTCAATTAATATCGACATAAAGTAAAGCGGGAAGAACTTAAACGCATAATAAAAGACAATTCAATAACTTCTAAAATTTCAAATCTATTATTTCCCCAAGCTGGAAGTCATCATCACAAGAACCTCTAACATCAATTTACTCAAACTAAGAGTATTCTGAGAAGCTAAAACAAATAAAGCTAGTCTATGCCGAAACTTCAAGCATCAATACATGAGGAAGGAGATCCAGTCCAGCTAGAAGCTTAGCTCACCCTGAAGGATTCCGGTGTGACGAAATACTGGCTTGAACTACTGTTGAGTCGAATATGACGGCAACGTTTTGCTGCACTCCACAAAATAAACAAAGGAAAACATAAAGTAGGGGGTCAGTACAACCACAAGTACTGATTGGTATCATCGGCCAACTCAAATAGAAAACAGTATATATCAGTAACATCATAAAAATCAACTAATATCCTTAGCAGGCAGCATTTAGAATTACCATAACTCCTTGGGTACAACAAAAAAACAAGCCACATCATGAGGACTCACGCTCCTCTCAATAACTCGTTTGGGAAACTTGTTCTTAGATTGAAGTATATTAGTATCTTTCAAGATTCATTAAATGTTATTTACTCTACTCTCGTGTCGGTACGTGACACTCCGCCTCCTCATTCTATCCTGGTGGTCGGAACGTGAACACTCCGATCCTCATATTCTATCCTGGGACCCTCGGAACGTGGCATCTGGCAACCCCGATCCACTATAGCTTCCTGGTGTCGGAACGTGACCTCTGATCCTCATATTCTATCCTGGTACCGGGAACGTGGCACCCGATCCATATACTATCCTGGTGTCGGAACCGTGACAACTCCGATCCTCATATTCTATCCGGGTTACCAGAGGGGAACGTGGCCAACCCGATCCAATATACTATCCTGGTGTCGGGAACGTGGGACACGCCGATCCTCCATATTCTATACTGTAACCGGACTTGGCACCCGATCCCCTATCTCACGTACTTTCGTTCCTAGCTTCTTTTATACCAAGGCAATCGTCATTAACACAGTAGATTAGGTTTGTCTACAAGATTTAATATTCAATAGCTTGATCAAATGCTTATTTCTCACAATCATGTAATAATATACTATAAGATTCACATCTGCATACACGCATTAAGCAATATCGAAGACTTAATAATACTACTCAACCATTATCCTTCATTCGCTATTAACGAGTTTACACGAATAGTTGTAAAATAAACATAACCTACCTCCCCCGAAGAATTGATCAACAACTATCTTGCTCAATATCCTTGCTATCTCTTCGTTCTCTCTCTCTACTCTTCGTGTCTCCTCTTTTCCTGTTCCTTTCTTTTGTTTTGTTTATTCAAACCCTCCCTTCTTTTTTACCCTAATTAAAGTATAATTAAGTTGTAAAGGAGGACATAAAACCCACTAAATTAACTTAAGGTTACCTACCACCTCTTTTAACCCCCCCAAGTAATCTAGAACCTCATTTAATATTACAACCCTCAACTTTATAATTTTAAGGAAAGAATAGTCCAAAAACGACCCCAAAACGTGTAATGAATCCTATTTTTCCTGGGACTGTTAGCGCACCTGTGAGGGGCCCGTCCGTGCCTGCGACTGCCGTCACACAGGTCGTCGAGCTCCCCTCGAACCTCACGTCTCCTGGGTGGTGACAGCCCCGTCAAGCTGTGACGGTCCGTTCCTGTTCCTCCGTCACTGCAGTCAGAAAACTCGTGTCTTGTACCAAATTCTCAAAATTTGGAAGTGTTTTGCCAACGAAAACCACGACGGTTTCATTGTGGATGTGAACGGCACTTCCTGCACGGTCCCCGTCACAATATTTACAGCGAGTCGATTTTTTCCGTAAACCAATTTCAATCTAAGTGTCATGGGACGACACTCCTCGACGGTCACCTCTCGACGGGCGTCGTGAACTATGACGTCCGTCGTTTACAATCGTTTACCAGCAGTTTTTCCATAAAATAAAATTTTGTTGCTTCAACACGACTAAACCAGGTCGGTTACAATAAGATACCAATTTACCCATCTTTCGTACCCCCGAGACGATCAAAAAAGAAAAACTGGCGAAAAGGAGTACCTGAATCTTTGAAACAGATGTGGGTATTTTTCTTGATATGCCGCCCTCTTCTCCCCAATAGCCTCTTCAACCTGTCCGATTTCTTCCATTGCGTTGGATTGGATGCAATCTCCTCTCGCTCTCCAACTTGGCGAACCGTCATCTCTCTATCTAATATAGCAACTGGTTCCTCTTCCTAAGTCAGTTCTCATCCAACACACTGAGTCCAACGATAATGTAGGTTTTCCCATCTCCATGGTATCTTTTTTTCAACATGACACAGAAATACCGGATGCACTCCGGACAGCCCTGGGGGAAAGGCCTAATTCATAAGCCACCTCCACCCCTATTTGCTTTACGTTACCATCAAATGGTCCCAATATACTGGACTTAGCTTGATCCTCTTTTGCCAAAAGAAACCCTCACCCCTTTCATGGGTGAAACGTCACAAAGACTTGTTCACCTTCTGAACTCCAAGTCTCTAACCTTCCGGTCTGCATACTCCTTTTGTCTACTTGCCCGCTATAAGCGTTTCTTAATGCCCTTCACACCTTTTCTAACGAATCCCAAGAGATCGTAACCCCCCAAGGTCCTAATTACCTCGACAGCATCAAACCCCCAATGGAGAGCTACCCTCCTCCCATACAATGCTTCAAATTGATCCATATCATACGGTGTGGGAAGCTTATTTACGAAAACTCTTTCCAAAGGTAAGAAGCTATCCCAAGGCCACCAAACTCTATCACGCATGCCGAAGCAATACCTCCAACACTTGAATCGTTTCGCATTCGGACTGACCATCGTCCCTGAGAATGGAACGCGGTACTACGGTCCAACCTAGTTACCCAATGCTGCATGCAATGTTTCCAAAACTTAGAAGTAACTGCGTGACCTCTATCTTAATAATAATGGAATGTGGAACCCCAATGCAATCGCACGTTTCTGAGATGTAGATTTTTGCTAACTTCTCGCATTTGAAGTCACCTTGACCGGAATTAAATGAGCAGACTCTTAGTCCAATCTGTCCACAATTACCCAAATTGATCAAACTTCCCCAAGTGTCTTTGGAAGACCAAACCCACAAGAGTCCATTGCAATTCTCTCCCACTTCCAATTCAGGAAATGGGCATTTCTTTGGAAGTTTCCTCCGTGCCTTTGGTGTTTCAATATTTGCACCTTGTTGACAGTTTGGACACTTGGGCATAAGAGTAACGAAATATGCGCTTCCATTCTACACTTCTCTCCACCAAAGTGGTTGTTTTAGGTCGTCGTACATCTGGTTTGCAACCGCTATGTATAGAATCCTTAGAACTATGAGCTTCTGCCAGAATAGCGTGATCAAATATCATGCCGGGTACACAGAACCCTTCCCTTGATCCTCACACCCTTCCTCGTCGAGTGTTCTTTCTTTTAGCTCTCCTCGCAACACTTTATCTCGGATTCGCCTAGTTTCTCATCAGCAACTGTTTCCCTAATCTTGTCAAGAAAAGAAGCTTGACTCCACACTACAACACTCCCCCTTCTCATTTTTCCACCTCATCCAGTCGTTAGCCCAGAGTCTGCTTTCTCTACTAGCCATGGGCGTCTAGAGGCTTGCAAATGAGCTATACTTCCCCATGCTTCCCTGCCTTTCTACTCAAGGCATCTGCCGACACTTCGCCGTCCCGGATGAATACAAAATATGAGGTCGTAGTCCTTCATGTAAGTTCCATCCATCCTCCTTTTGCCTAAGTTCAAATCCTTTTTCTGAGTACAGACAATACTGAAAGGCTACGATGCATCCGTGTAGGACCTACACTTAACCCCATATAAATATTTCTCCATTGCTTCAATGAAACACTACCGCGGGCCATTCCAAGTCCTGAAGTTGGATAGTTTTACGTGTCATGCACTTTTAATTGTCTTGAGCCCTAAGCAATCACGTTTCTTCTCTTGCATTAGCCACGGCACCCCAACCCGAATAGGATTGCATCAAATAAACAATGAAGTTCTTACCCCTCTACTGGCATGGTGGGATAAGGTGCGGTAGTCAACAAAGTCTTCAAGCTTCTGAAAGTTTCCCCTCACATTCTCTGACCATACAATGGAACTCTGCTTATGTCATTTCCGTAATTGGGAAGACTCGAAGGAAATCCTTTGACAAGCGGCGGTAGTAGCTACTACCAACAAAACTCCGTATTTTGACACATGAGTGGCTTACGCAAATTCTTCACTGTCTCATCTTAGAAGGATCTACCATCACCCACATCCTTCGAAACCACATGCCCCAAGAAGGACACTGCATCTAGCCAAAAACTAACTTAGAGACTGGCGTAAAGCTTTTTCTCCTCAACATTTCACACAACAACCCTCAAATGTTCCTCATGTTCTCTTACTTTTAGAATATACCAGTATATCATCTATAAATACGATCACAAAGAGGTCCAATACGGCTTAAATACGTCTCATTCAAAGCTCATGAACGCAGCAGGGGCGTTGTAAGACCAAAAGACATCACCACAAAATTCGTAATGTCCATACCTCGTTCGAAAAGCAGTCTTTGGCCATCCGTTGCCCTTATTTTCAATGATGATAACCGGATTTCAAGTCAATCTTAGAGAAGACACAAGCACCTGGTAATTGATCGAATAAGTATCAATGCGGGAAAGAAGAGGATACTGGTCTTAATAGTTACCTTGTTCAACTGTCGGCAGTCTATTGCACATCCGAAAACTCCCATCTTTCTTCTTCACAAAAACAAAACCGGAGCACCCAAGGAGATGCACTGGTCTAATGGAAGCCCTTGCTCAACACTCTTGAAGTTGAGCCTTTAACCTCTTTACTCCGCGGGAGCGGAGCCATTCTTACGGGGGTATAGAAATGGGGCGTGTGCCCGGTTCAAGATCGATACAGAAGTCAATATCCTATCTGGTGGCATACCAGGAAGATCTGCAGGGAAACACTCAAAAACTCGCGGACTACCGAAACGACTCAATCGAAGGTAATTGGGTAGTGTCATCCTTGAGATGGGCCAAGAAAGCTAAACACCCCTTTACTAACGTTTTCTTAGCACGAAGAAACGAAAGAGATGATACGCACGGATGGAAGTGTAGTCACCCTCCACACACTAACGGATCTGTCAAGGCTTGGCCAATGTCACAGTTTTGCATTACAATCCAAGTCGCAAAATTTGGAGAAAGCCAAGTACACTACCAGAATTACATCAAAGTCACCCATTTCTAAAATAACCAAATCTACATAAGTGTTGCTCCCCACAAAGTTCACCAAACAAGACCATGTACCTTTTCAACTACCACAGACTCACCACCGGTTGTAGAAACACGAAAGGCATGTCAAGTAATTCAAATGCAAATTTAGACCATTAGCAAAGATGAAAGATACATATGAAAAAGTGGAGGAGCCAGGGTCAAATTAATAAGATGCCATGCAATCACCCAACCAAAAGATATACTGTGATAACCGCATCAGACGCATCCGCTTCAGATCTCCCAGGGAAAGCGTAACAATGGCCCTGTCGTTGTCTGTCCATTGCCCCCTACCATGTTGCGTAGTAGTGGCTCCATTTTGCCCATCCCCTCGTTCCGTGTGATGACCACCACGTCCCAGAAAAGCGGGCCTATACCATGACCACCTCTACCTCTAGCTAGTGGGGTTCTGTAACTCTGGTTTTGGACAATACCTCTTGATGTGTCCAAACCCCCCATCCATAACACTCTCGGGGTTATGCATAGGTCTCTCGGAAGTATAGTGTTGACCGTTCTGAGGTGGACCCCCAACTACAGTCTGTAGTGAAGACTGAATTGGTCGACTTGAGTAACCTCCGGAGCTCTGTCCTCTAGAGTGAGAACCATTAAAAACTCGCCTCCCCTTCAAAACCTTTTCGATGTCGATGTCGTGGTGGTGAAGTCGTCTGGCTCACTCCTTCCACTCTATCACAAAGTCTACCACTCTTGGAAGGATGTTGCCGTAGCCGCTACCTGTAAGGCTGAAATCCGAAACTCTGACCTCAAAACCCCTTCACAAAACGGCGGAATCCGTTTTGTGGACTGACACAAAGTGGGTGGCGTTCTGGATAGTGCGCGAAATTTAGCCTCAGGCCAAAGGTGTAAACTGATTGTGTCCTGGGCCTCTCCTTGCCACCGGTAGGGAGCAGAAGATCACAAGAGACGGAACTCGGTGGATCNTAGGCGACAGTCTCAGGCAGACATCGACACGAATCTAGAGGCGAGAGTGCGGAGCCCTGTGGAGCCTGTTGAGGACACTGTATTGGCGGCCCTGGTTTACAATTCGACATTTCAACCACCTTCCCCTCGAAAGATGTGCCAAGAGGCGTAGGGGTCGATTAGAAGATGAGGAACGAGCAAGGAAGAAGGAGTGCCGAGAAATGAGGCCGCGGGAGAGCCTTGACTTTTTGAGCGGAGGCAAACACCAAATAAGAAGCACGCAGATAACGGATGGGGCGTCTAGCTCCCGCACTTTAGGGAAGCAGGAGAGGCTTTACTGATGGTGCGGTGGAGCTGAGAACATCACTTGAGGGTTCCAGATGCTGGAGGACACCCATGCAGGGTGTCAGATGCAGAGGATGTGGGTTCTGGGAGGAAAACCAGGACCACCTGCTGTTGCATCGGACAAGCATGCGCCACAGGTTTGCTTACCTACCCAATCTAATCTGTAGATTTTTTTGATGCGATTGGGGACAATTTGCATGCTGTTTTGTTGGGGGGGGGTAAATGGAAAGTTAGGTTTGGGTGACAGTCTGAAGTAGCCCAAATCACGATCCCTCTTTTTGGGGTTTTTTTCTTTGCCTGAGTTCTTTTTTTCCTTAAAAAGGGACTGTTCTTTTTTTTCTGTGTTAAACCGCAGGCATGGTGATATCTTTGGTACGTAGTTTATTATAGAGCTAATGGCTAAATGATATCGATAAAACTGAAAATAACGCGATGACTAGGACATTAGAACTGACAATTGTGTGGCTCTAAGAGTGAAATAGAGTTACACCATGCATTACCCTAAGTCTTAATTGACTAGGTGGTGTCTAATAATCGGTCTTAGTGATGACAATGCAAGTGAGCGTGAGGAAATATTTAATAGTCCACTATCGGTACTGAAGCTAGAACTGCCTGTTATCCTTCTAAAAGTAAGCTGAACAAACAATTAGGAAAGGACATAGGCCCTTATTCAAAGAAAGAAAACCCATTTCTAAACCCAAATAAAAGAACCTAATGAAATTTATCCTTCTTTGATCAAATAATTGAAGCTTAAATTAGGACCTTTCTTTTTACCCTGACTGATCTTTCGGGGAACAATGTGTTGGCCCTGGTCCCCCTGGACATGTGCACCTCAGCTTGATGCCAAAAAGCA
Source organism: Solanum habrochaites (assembly GCA_027704765.1). Classification (NCBI taxonomy): domain Eukaryota; kingdom Viridiplantae; phylum Streptophyta; class Magnoliopsida; order Solanales; family Solanaceae; genus Solanum; species Solanum habrochaites. The sequence goes on from JAKWJA010002500.1 coordinate 54,192,954, forward strand.
TAAGTGAGGGGTGGCTAATACAAGTAAAAACAACCTCGTTTTGTCCATGACCAAACTTTGGTATTGTGTAACTTGACTCATGGCACAGCCTGAGGTAAGGGTGGCTAGTATTAAGGACTGCTCTAGAAAGTTGGGTTGAATAAGAACACAAAAGATAGAGAAAGAACAAAGTAAAGTGACTCAGAAATTAGTTGAAATAAAGTTAAAGAAAACAAGAAAATAACTTACCACAAAATGAAGAGAAAGAAAGAAGAGAAAATTGAGCAAAGGGAAAGAGTATGAGAAACTGGGCGTAAAAAAAGCTAAAAGGGGAATGTTTAGCCCCGATATGTCAAGGAGGGCAAAAGTCACTAACAAATACCTAAAAAATGGACCTAACTGACCATGAAGCCTATGTTACAAGCATAAAAAAAGTCTCCTATCGTGATACTAAGGGTTAGCTGGTATAGCGAACTTATAGGCAGTGGAAAATAAGGGGCAAGCTTTATGGCAAAGGTATGAATGAGTGTTGGTGACTTTGTTCTGAGAGCGAGTGTGGAATGTAATCCTTATACTCATTGAAACATTGTGTGAAAAATGAGGATTTTGTTCTTAAAGTGAGGACATTAGTGTGCATACCCAGAATGGTTAGCACCTATGTGAGAAATTGAAGGGGATAGGTGTTAGTGAATGGTGAGTCTGGGTCATGTTCGGAATCCACAAAATTCAAGCCTAATAGGGATAGCATGCATAGATTTTGATGAGATAATCGGATTGATTAGCCAAATGATTGCCAAAGGATATAAAACATGAATACTATGTACCAAAGATTGTGGAGTGAGTCATATAGTGGTCGCTTGAGGACAAACAACGAATTTAAGTTGAGGGTGTTGATATACCATGGTTCACGGTATTAATGTAATGCTTTTTCATTAAGTTTAGTGCGTCCAATAGCCCTTTTGTGTAATTTTTATACAAGTTTCTCTTTTGTATTGCAGGGGAAACTGTCCAAAGCAAAATGCGGAGAGTTAGATTTTGAGAGAGACAAATTCATAAGAATAAGAAGACCACTACGGAAGCTGACGGTTCCGTCAATGCCTGTGACGGTCCGTAGGTGGCAGCGTAGAGAGCTGGAAGGAGGATGGGGAAGTTTACAAGTGTGGGATTACGAAAGATGTGACGGTCGTCAGGGCTATGACGGTTCCGTCCTGCAGGGTCATCGTGAAGATACAGAGAAGTTGATCCCAGTACCCGAGTCCAAGGTTGAAGTCTTTTGAAACGAGACCCTCGACGGACAGTTGTGCTATGACGGTCCGTCACCACTGCGGTGAGGGGAACTGAAGAAAGTAGCAGATAGCAGAAGAAATTGCACCAAGGATGGGACGACGGAGTCCACGACGGTCCGTCATGACCACACGGGCCGTCGTGTGGTCCGTCGACCCAGCCCGCCTTTTGGCAGATTTATAGGAATTAGAACCCTTGTTTAATTAGAGTTTGTATTTTTATATAAAATAGTTCGAAAAAACCTCATTTTGGAGGTTAAGGTTAGACTCTCTAGATTAGAAATCATTTGTTGTACTTTGTTTATGAGTGTTTGATCTTTGGAGATTGCTACAAGTAATTTTTGGTGATTGAATCAAGCACACCATTTGGATAGTTTATTCTTTCTCATTGAAATAAGTACATGAAATTATTATTTAATATATTTGAACTATTGCTGTTTATGCTATGAGTAACTAAAACTCCATAAATAGGGTGTGGGAACCATAGACCCAAAAATAATGAGATAACCCAGCTAAAATAACAATTCTAGACAAAGTGTCTTGCATTGTATTAATACTTTTTCGCTTAGAAGTCTTTTTACGGATGACAACGTTTTAGAACTCTCCTTAATTGCCTACCTTGCCGACCAAGGAGGTAGATAATAGGAAAAAAGGAATTTAACATAGATTAGTGATACTATCTACATGGCTGTATTGATTGGTATACGAGGTAGGGTAATTAATACCTTAGTCAAATATCGAATACGATTGCTTAATATGAAGGAATGATAAGGGTTTTTAGGAAAGCAACACACGTAAGCCGGGGACCAAGGTTGCAGAGCTTGAGATTTTATAGAGCCGGACCAAGTATTTAGAAAACCTAACTATACCTTTGCATGCAGTACTAGGAAAGAATTGTTATAGTGTAGAATATCAGTTGAACCTGTGGGGAACACGTAAACCCTGTTACTTTGATTAATTGATTTAAAAAACCCAACTTTCAAAACTGTTAAGTGCTCTTTCAAGTTAGGTTAGTTCTTTTTACCGTTTAGGAAATACAAAACCCCCTTTTACATTTTAATGTTTTTTACTTTCTAGGAGTATCACCCGAACAATAAGTAATAAAAAGTTAGTTAAAGTTGAAGCTAGACTATTTTCTCGTGGGGGACGATCCAACCACTAGTTGGGTTATTTACTTGACGCAGACCGCTTACTTCTATTTGAGAAGTAAATTGAAGGGCATATCAATCTTATATTATTGTTATTTTATACTTGTGTGTATGAATGTTTATTATTACGTGATATTGTTTTTTATATTCCCTCAATTTTAAAATATAAATTTCATTTTGCGACCCCACATTTGAGGGATTTCGATGTATGTATTGCCTATGTCAACACAATGAAAAAAATTGTGTACTAAGACCGCGAAGTCCTGATTTTCTTAAGTAGTAATTTTTACTAGAATTTAAAATTTTCTTAAGTAATTAAGGGTCGTGATCACTAAATTTAGCACCTTGAGTTACAAGAGGAATTTAAAGAAATCATTCAAGTCATTCATTATGTTATTTTAGTTTTGGTCAACTTTAAACAACCATAACATTCAGGATTACACGAGTTGAAGACCATACGATATTCAAATGAATGATTTCTGAGTCTTTCTTTTTAACCACCGAGGTGTGCTAATTTCAGCTCATATGAGGGGAGAGATGCCCTTTGAATATACTGTCCATTTAGAATTTACCCAAAATATAAGGGGGTTATTTTCGTCCATTCCCTAACCAATAAGAGTAAACCAATATTAGTAATATTTAGGGTCTCTAAGATGATTTGTTTAGTTTTCACAAATCCTGCTTTCCGCTTATGTTATTGGAAAAAGTTCAAAAGATAAAAGAGAAAAAGAGGAGGAAAATTGGTAAGCCTTTGGTCGAGATTCTATAAACATGAGGGAGTGGGAGTTGTCGCCAGCGAATTCAATCCTTGGAGCTATGTAGTTTTCATAGCATAGTGTTGAGTTATTCACCCCACGAGCCAATCATGAGTTTCTTTGAAATCTATCAATAAAATATTGAGAAATAAGGCTTGAAGTATGGTTGTGATGAAGTCTTGAGAGGGAAAAGTTATGAGTTTGAGTTGATTTTCTGGTACTTTATTTGTTTATGTGAATCTAAGTTAGTTTGGTATAAAATTGACCTTAAATTTGTTTAAACTCATAGTCATTATTAAATCTGAATTGTATAAGAAAACAAGTTAATTAGATGTTTTGGGGGGTTAGGAAGGGCTAGGGTGCGTGCACAGCTGCGCACAAAAGAGGTAGGCGTGGAGCCCAGCAGGGCGCCAGTAGCTTCCTCCTGAAGGTTTAGAGTATTGGATTTCAGCGCACACCCGTGTGCCATGGTCCCTGACACCACGCTTTTTCCGTCTTTTCTCATCTAAATTCTTTAAGTGTTCATGTACTTCTCAAATTGATTCTATATACTCTAAACTATTCTAACACTGCAATAAATCATTTCCTAGCACTAATTCAAAAAACCTTTAAGTAATATTAATTTCAAATTCAAGAAAAAATATTATGCAGTAAAGTTGAGAAGCCCTTTGAGTCTAGTCTTTTCTGAGTGTTTTTTTTTCTACTACAAAAACTTTTAAATTTTTTCAAGACCGAGTACGGGGAGTATAAGAACAAGGAAAACTGTATTCAGAAATCTAATTATTTAGATTCAATGAGTAAGATAGTCCATGGCCCAGAAATTCCACATGGAACTCAATAATTTGAGGAAGTCTGAGAGAGAGAAGTCCGAAGTAGTATCTGTAAGTTCTATGTCTTGAGTATTGAATTCCTAATCTTTGTTAAAACGAAACTTCATAATTGAGTACTATATGTTATAACAAGGAGATCTTTGAGTTGCGTGTGGTCATGCCCCAAGCCCCCACGAACCTATGAGTTGAGCAGTCTTGAGATAGTTACAATGAAGCCCATAAATTTTTTTAGTCGGTGAGTTTCGAGTCTTGAGTTCTATATATGTTATTGAAACTTTGAATTGAATCATTCTATCGATAATATGCATATAAATACTATTGGAGTTAGTCTGTTACAATTATCATAATTATTTGCAAGGCTTGAGAGAACGGAGTATGAGGAAAGGAAACATAGAGTAAAAGTTAGTTTTTGTTAAATGTATATGGGAACTAAGGATTCCCAGAATAAGTCGTTTTTATTTTTAAAAGAGGGCGGGAAAATTGGATTTTCAAAAAGATGTTTGAGTAGTTTGAGTAAAATCCTTTAATGAGAAAAGATTTTTGAGAATAATCTCAAAAACACGATAAAGTTATAAAGTTAGGTTTTCTTTAAATTATAAGGGAGGTGGTATAGTTTTTGCGAGAGTAACCAGTAAGTTAGAAATAAAGGGGAGAGTCGTAACAAACTCACAGGCCCCTATAAAACAGTAGCCAACATGCGTTAGAAAGGGTCATACTATTTAGATTGATTCCTTATGTATTTTAGCATGGATTAGTGGATAAACACGACTTAGTAGGTTCTATTACCCCGACCACAGTATATAAGAGTAGGTTTGACAGCGTCGGCATTTCGTGTATAGTATCACATAAGCCACTGTAGTGATGTTATCAGTTAGAGAATCTCTAAAAGAGGTATTTAATATCTTATATACGAAAATAAGAGTTATTATTGTTTATTTCATACATTGAGTTCTTATTGTGTTTTTGCATTAAAACTAATAGTATCAATTGTTTTAGGAATCTTTCCATAGATGGCCTATTTTTTATTGTGTTGTTTATCCGTGAGTATCAAAATTAACCTACCTTTCACAGGAGTTCACTTGGAATAGGTTTCAACTGAATTGAGATCTTGCGTTCAGTTGAGCCATATTTCTCTTGTTGAGTTGGAGTTATGTTTCACTGAATTTAGTATTTATATTGTATAAGACCTATTGTCTTTTAGTGGAGTTGAACTATTATTTCATGAGTTGAGTTAATGTAGATGAACTGAAGATCGAGGATAAGTTGTTTCTTATCAATAAGTTCAAGCTTACGTTACTGCTTTCGAATTTATTTTCCATTGCTCATACATTCCATGTACTAGTCATTGGACGTGCAATCTTTCATGGGCTAAGATACATGTATCAGATCATAATAAGGTCATTCATTGACGGGCATGCGATATTCGATCACCTTTGTGAGTCTTCTTATTTTTCGAAGGGACTTCACACCTTTATCTTTACAGTTAAAGTTGGAGATGTCAGGCGTATTGTCCTTATATCCTTTTGTATACTAGAGACTTCATAGATAGAAAAATTGAGGAAGTTCTCTAAATACTTTGATTTTGAGTATTTAAAGATTTTGTTAAAGGTTGAGATTTGAGTTCAATGAACTTAGTTAGTGTAAGTTTTTAATATGCTTGAGTATTATTCCGCTCGTAGCAAGATGGATGATGTTCGCTTGGGGATAGCCATATTCTTGAGTGGCTGGCGCATTGTCACGGTGTTAGGTAGTGTCATAAAAAAAAATTGTATCAGCGCCACAATGTTAAACCTTGTCCTTAGGTGGTCTTGGAAGCCATTTATGTAAGCATCCTTTTTTGGTTTCGGGGGGCCCAATTCATATCAATAAGTGGACTACAGACATTTCAAATAATCTTCCTTTTTTTATTGTTAAATCATGTGATGGAGCTATGTCAAGTATATCTAACTAGTGTTGTGTGCATAGACAATCGAACCTCCCATACTAGAGATGCTAAGAACGCACAGTCTGTCCTTTCCCAGTGATTTGCTCTTTAATTTTTTTTAAGGAATCTGAGATCCCATAGGAGCTTGAGATAAGCCTCGGAGAAGTTAACGTAATGAATTCAAGGGTGATCTCCCTTTTATACGATCGTTTGTGTTCAACGTTTGTTTACTTAAAGGAGAGTCTGTACCGCTTCTCTAGCCCTATTTCAATTAATAAAGATCCTTATTAGAAAGGATGTTTTATAGCTTTGGTAGTCTTTTCATCCAAAAAAAGATTGCATGAGTTAAAAAATTATGAGAAGTAATAGTAAAAGTACCCAGAGTTACAAGAAACTAAGAAGGGGTTTAGAAATCTATGAAAGAGAGATAGTGATGGGGAAGATTATGTTAATGTAATAATGCACCCTTTCAATTATAATTGATGTGTTCTAATATGAGTGAAGTAAAGAATAATAATGTGTTAGATATTTCTTGATCGAAGGAAGAGGAATAGTTACTAGTCATGTTTTGGTAGAGTATATGGCAACCAGAAAACAGTTGATGTCGATGTTCCATTGTGTTAGAGGAGATATATCAATGTTAGGCTTATGCTTTGTTGGAGATGGTCATGATGTTCCAAAGTTTAGAAAAGAATTTAAGTGATGAGTTTTAATAAGTGAGAAACTAGTACTTAATTGTGAAAAAGTGATCTAGACCAATTTAGAGATTATAGAATAGGTCCATAGCTTCACTTTAGACCTAAAAATGAGATTATAAGACGAAAAATTGAAGTTAAAAGTGTTGAGAATGATACAGTATGAGTTCAAAAGATTATGGGATATATCTTTGGAAGGCCCTTTTAGTAATGGAGTGATGTTAGGTGGATAAGGTTGATGATCTTATTGTGATAATCATGGTGTGATAATCCCACCTAAGGTTATAAATTAGGAAGATGAGGTTTTAATATGAGAAATACTTAAATGAGAGCCCTTAGTTTGTCCCGAGTAGTATTGCCAGAAATTCTGGTTTATATGGCAGGGATGATGAGAGAATGGGAACTTCATAAGTAGTTGGTTAGTAAGAGTCCATGGAGTTGTTAGAATACTAAGCTTTAATATGGTATTGTTAAACATGGGGAAGTTCTTTATATGATCCGAGTGTTCATTGAATGAGGTGGTAACGATTACTTCTTTTGGGATGAGACTCCGCATAGAGAGGTATAGAACCCAAACCTTAGGATATGGGTTACACATGAATTTTGGTAAAAGTTGTGTCGTTAGACTCAAATCTTGATAAGAGAAGTCATGTACCCTTGAGTGAACTAGGATTTGCAGTTAGTAACATATCATATAAGGAAAGAAGAGAGTAGTTGATGAGTGTTTCCTAGATTAATAATTAGTAGTCATATCAACCAGGCATGGTACTCAAGTTCTTAATTCATGCCCATATTTCCTTAATTTATGATAAGGTAACTTCAGAGAGAGTGTGACTTTGCTTCACAACCCAACCCATTGGGCCGTGCGGGCACCTGCTCTAACATTTAAATACGAGAGCCCTCTATTCCCAACCGTTTAAAACATGTGGCAGATTAAGAGAACTTAGATTAAGACAATATCATAGTGATTTTGTATAAAATAACAACTTAAAATGTTTAAAAGTTAAATAGGTAACAGATCTAGTAAGAGTCCAAGGTATAACAAATTATATATGACGCAAGTTCCATCATACGGAAGGAAATGTAGAAGATGTTGGAGATTATTTTCATCTTTAACTATGAAACATCACTTATCATGTAACAAGACTACACAAAAAGTCATAATAAGAGCAGTATCAGTACAACCACATTACTGGTAGGCATCATTGGTCAACCTGAAACCCGCCACCTAATTTAAGGAATCGGCTAGCAAGAGACATGCATTAAGACCTTGAAGGCTCTAACCCTTACTCTGTCCATTCTTTATAATACATTATCATTCTATTCCTTGGAATAAAATTCTGGAAATGAATACTACAAATCCGATCTACAATCTAAACATGCCCTTACTTAATCCCCTACATAAGTCAACTTGTAACCCCATGGTACTTTGGTCAAGGCTTGTTAACCTTTTTAAATATACCGCGTCCTTATCGGGAAAAATCCCAACTACTAACACAGACTGAAACCTCCTTGTAACAACGCGGTAAAATGAATAGGTTAACTAAATCCTCAATGCGGGGTTAATGTCAACAGTTAAGGGAAGGGGTATGATTTTGGTTGTAGGCCATTGTTTGGGAACCTAGGCTGCCTTAAACTAGGGTTAACTACTGCCTACAAATACCATGAGGGTCTTCATGACCCGTGTAGCAACTACGAGTTGTGGTTCAACCAACCGTTCAATAAGTAGTGAGACCTAGATTGATGCTAAGCTAAGGCACCCGTTCACGAGCCACTTCATGACTCGTGGTCATGATCATTGGCCATGGGAAGGCTCGTGGGGTTGCCTTACCTTAATGGGAGTTGGTGGGGCAGGTAATTGTCAAGGGATCACAGGCTCCAGCACAGGCCATGGGGACCTTAAAGATCAAAGGATGGTGTTTAGTAAGATCCTTTAGGATCTTTGAGGCAAGGCTTCAGAAACCTTGTAAGTGTTCGAGTACGACGTAATGCCCATCACGAGGGGACCATGGTACCTTGAAGTTCGTATAGGTGGTCTTGAAAGTTACTCTGCTTACAATAAGGCAAGGCATTTTGATAGTCTACAGCCTTAATGGATCGGGCACCACACGACATCGTGGTCCTCTTCATGACCCATTGAATTGGGTGTGGTCCCGACCGCGAATGCATTTATTTAGTAGGGTGTTTGAGTAAGTTTATTTTAATAATTTAAGTGTGGGTGTTGATTATAATTTTTTTATTATACTAATGGTGGTACTAGTGTGTAAGGTCCTAAAAACATTAACTCGGTATTTTCTGTGAAACATAAATACATCGAAAAGTTCTCAGTAAATAAATTCTTGATCCCGTAAAGTTCCCAAAGAAAATAAGATGTGGTAGCCAGGGTTCTTATTCAATGTCTTAGTCTTCAAATTTCTTGGGGAATCACCAGCAGGTTATGAGGAGTCCTTCATCTAGGGGCATTTCTTACCCCTAGAGTTCAATTCCCAGGTAATTTTGAATGTTTTCAAGATCATGAAAAACACAATCCTATGGGTTCCTTCATCAAAAATTTCAAACACTTAGAATTCCAAATTGATTGTATAGTGTTTAATAATAATTTATTATAAAAATCCACGTATGACATAGGAATTCTCTCAATCGCTAATTGTGCCTTTATGAAGTTGGTGTGTTTGATATGAAACTTATGAAGGAATTGGCTAAATTTCTTGGTTGTTGAATCTTATCGTGTCCATGCGCATAATAATAGTTGGTAAAAAAAAAAAAAAAAAAAAAAAATTTTTGTGTATTGGTGATTTATATTCATGTTTTTTGAAAAAAGGCCAAAAAAAAAGTTAAAACCACAAACATGAGGCTTGAAGTAATATCATTATATCTTGAATATAAATTTAAATTCAATGAAGTTTATTGATCATTTCTAGAATATATTTGTATTGTTATTGAAAGGATATTTGTCAATTTCATAATTATGAATGTTGATGATAGAATGTGAAAGGTTTCTATGATAAGATACTGTCTTCTGAATTTGTAGGTGTAGGCATCTTATTCTTGTATAAATAAAAGTTATGTGGATTGATGTATGTTTACTTAGTAGGCTAATGCGTCCTTTCTATGAATTGATGAAAGTGTATTTATTTGATGAATATGAATCTAAAGTCTTATGGCATTTCTTTCATAAATGAATGAGAAAGTATTCTAGGCTAGGTCTTTAACTGGTATATTTAATGTTGGTAGCCCTCCATGATGAGTGTACCAACTAACGTGATGATAAACCCTGAATCGATAATCCTATTGTTGGTAGCCCTTTCATGTGTGAAATGATGATCATTTTATCGCTAGACCCATTGTTGGTGGCCCTTCTTGAGGATTAAATGAGCTAACTATGTAATGAACCATGAATCGATATGCTTATGACATTCCTTCCATGTGTAATGATGTAACTTTTGTCTATAGGCCAATGACATACCTCTAAAGTACATTAATGTAATGTGAATGAAATACTATATTGGAATGAAGGCTAAGCCCCGAGTGGATATGGTAAGATGGAAACTCCCCCAATGTTAGGCTAGAATTTCGATAAAGATCTTGATATCCTACAACTTTGTGGCCCAACATGCTTTATGCTAGTCTATTCCATCAAACAAAATGTTACCCAGTCCTAATGTTTAGGAAAGGAATCAAATTTTACTGAAGTTGGGCCATATAATACCCGGATTTAATAGTTTGAGTCTCCATGTTCTAAATATATTTCGATAATGCCTAATTCCCATCATGTGACGTGTTCAATTATGGTTTTTGACATATCTATGAAGTGTTGGCGGTTATTACGAGATTCCATCCATACATTTTAATGATTAGGATTTGATAGGGTCTAGTGGGTTCTTATGTCTTCATGACTCGTGTTGAAAAGTGTTTGCTTGATAATTAAATGAGAGAATTTTGACTATATGCATGGAGATGAGATGATTCATTTTAACTTGGATTCTATTAATGCTCTTGTCATGATTTATTGAGATGAATGTGCTTTCTTTCTATTCTCTATTTTTTGCGTTAAAGGAGTACCTAGTGTTGAGTAGTAAGTATGGGATGCTACTCAATAATTGTATAAGTATGACTTTAGTTTCACTTCATGATTAGACTTATGTGATGATATATTTTGAAATGTTTATGTCTCAATCCCTATGATATTGTGTAATATGGAAAATATGAATAGGCATGTTAACTGTTGTTGACATTATGTGGGACCTGTTATTGTGGATCGTGGTATGGGACCTACCTAATATTTGCACAAGGTATAGCAAAGGAGGGTTACTTTGAGTTTAAGTCCCTTTATGAAGTGTATGGTTTACCACGTTTTATTTCAAATGTGGGTATATTCTTACTTGTAGATGATTAGACAAGAAAAAAAAAAAAAAAAAGAGAGGGGAGGGGGGGGGAGGGGGGGGGGGGGGGAAGGGGGGGGGGGGGGGGGGGGTGGGGGGGGGGGTGGAGGGGGGGGGAGGGGAAGGGGGGGGGGGGGGGGGGGGGGGGGGTAGGAGGAGGGGGGGAATGGGAGAGGGGGGGTAGGTTGGTGGGGGGGTGGAGTCGGGGGGGGGGAGGGGGCGGGGGGGGGGGGGGGGAAGGGGGGGAGGGGATGGGGGGGGGAGGGGGGGGGGGGAAAGGGAGGGGAGGTAAAGGGAGGAGGGGGAGGGGGGGGGGGTTCGGTGGGGGGGGGGGCGGGGGGGTCACGGAGGGAGGAAGTGGAGGTGGGGGGGGGTGGGGGAGGGGGGGGGGGGTTAGGGAAAGGGGAAAGGAAAGGAGGTGGGTAGGGGAGGAGAAGGGAAAAAGCCGGGGGGGGGGGGGTGGGTGGAGGAAAGTGTAGGGGAAGTGGAGAGGGGGGGATGGGAGGGGTGCGAGAGGAGGAGGGTGGGGGGGGGCGGGGGGGGGGGAGATCGCGGGGGGGGGGGGGGGCGGGAAGGAGGGAGAGGAAAGGAGCGGGGGGGGGGGGGGGGGAAGAGGATGTGAGAGAACTTGTATTTAATGTCTCTTAAACCCGTGTACATTTATGTTCTAAAAAAAGTGACATAATGGCCATGGTTTCCAATTAAAATTTCCTTTTCACCCATGTTTTGCATGTTGCATTATATTATTACATTTTTCATGCTAACGCCATATTTCGCATGTTTTAGTCCAACTGTAAGGTCTTGTCAAGTGAGCTGATTGATTCTCTCTAGTCAAGGGCTTGGAATTAGATTTGCACCAACGGTAGTTGTAATGTCCTCATTGCTTTTAGTACAAGTACTTTTCCATGTTTGTTGTTCTTTGATATAAGAAATACAACTATTAGTCTTTTCGATTGTAAAGGTTCGTGACCCTACTTTTAATTTCAGATATTGTTTTAGATAGTGATGTCTGCCGATAGACTTCTATTGTGTTTCAAGTGTGTCAAGTAAGTTTTTGATGATTGTCGTTAAATTAGTTTAAATTTTGACTATTTTTTATAGGGAATGTTATGGCTCTAAGAGGCTGTATGTTACCCTTGGGTTCAAGTGTCCTTGTGACATCAGGGTGTAGGCTTTGGTTTATACACCTTGGTAAGTGAGAACAAGATTTCAGAAATGGTTTAAGGTATTTGTCCTTAAAGCCACGTCTAGTGATTCTTGTTAGAAGTGGGAATGTGACACGTTAGATATAGAGGCATGGGAATGTGAGGGACGTTACCCTTCCTTTCATAATTATTGAAGTCGTACCTTAGAGTTTATCTCTAAAAGTTATTTTTTCTTATCCTTCTCTTGTGTTTATAGGATATGAATATAAAAAGGACGCTCACAAAGAGAGTGGAAGAGGAGGTGGTGAATGAAAGAGTTCCTCCCTAAGATCTTCAAGGTCCTCAAGGTGACGAAGCTCCTCAAGACAACCAAGTTTCAGTTGATGATCTTTCCATGACTAATAATTAAATTATGTTGACTTTTCTAACCTTAGATTAAGTTATGACAGCCCAAGTTACTAGAGATGTGGGGCCTATAGTGAATGCTTTTGAGAGTGGAATGGATTTTAGGTTTAGGGACTTTTTGATGAAGAACCATTCGGTTTTTTAGGTTCCAAGGTGCGAGATGATCCACAAGAATTTTTTGCTGATGTGTGAATAGATCTTTCATTGATATGGTAGTGACTTCTATGAAAAAGTAAACTTGCCTCTTTACCACTTGAAAAGGTTCCCTAAATTTTGTTCACATGGAAGAGTGATCGTTAAGTAGGCTCCCCCGCAGGTCTATGATTGGGCATTTTCTCATTCGAAATTCAGATTGGTAGGTTGTTTCCCCGTGAGAAGAGTATGTAAGTTAAGATGGAGAAGTTTATCAACCTCCGCCAAGGTAACATGAATTCCCTAGAGTACTCCTTGAAATGTACCCAATTGTTTAAGTTGCTCCATCATTGGTTTTTTTAAAACTAGAAATATAATGAGTATGGTTTGTTATCGATATATTGACCTGTAGAGGAAGAGTATCGTATGATGATGAATGATGATATATGAACTTTCTAGACTTATGTTTATTGCTCACTATTGAGGAGTCCAAACTCAATAGGAAGAATAGAGAGTTGAAAAGGTGTAGGCCCGATAAGAAAGGTTAGCCTAGGCTCAAGAAGAGAGCTCCAAACGAAGATTTTCAAGTACTTCTAAGGTTAACCAAAAGAAAGGTGGTGGATCTCAATTTTTAAACCTACTAGCACCATGTGTGGAAAGAAACATTTTGGGAAGCGTCTAGCTCGTAGTGGATGATGCTATGGGTGTGGAGAAAGTGATCATCAAGTGAGAATTGCTCTACTTTTACAGCCAAAGGAAGGGAGACCAATCAAGCTTTTTTTAATTCCTTATGCCGAAATAGCGTTTCTATGCTCTTCAAGCTTACAAACAGAAGGGACATAATTCGGATTAAGGCATCGATATGTTATAATTTCTTTTGGTTGTGAATGTCTCATTGAGGTTCCTATGTTTTCTTCCATTATAACCTTAGTTTGGTTTTAAACTATGTGGTGGATTGTATATTGATAGTAAAGGGTTTTTTAGGATCCCAATACCTTTGTTCTTTCCTCTATTGTTATTCAATCTTGATTACGAAAGTTTCCTTAATAACTTGTTTCAGTTCAATCTTTTTGTGAGTCATGTGTGAGTTATGTGTTCCATGATCTCTTTATGTAATAATGTTTGAAAACTTATTTTAGATTGAGAAAATGAGTTTTCATGATTGAGTTGCTCAATCAGATTGTAGTTCCCTACAGCAATGTATTCAAGGATTGTATTTCCTTTTTATGCATTGATTATGTATATTAACTGATGAACATGAATAATAAGCTTATGTCATTCCTGTTCATAGATGAATTATAAAGTATCCTAGTCGCATGTTTTTGAAACGACAAACCTAGGTTTGAAGCCCTTCATTAAATGATCTAATTAACTAATGTGATTATTAACCTTGAAATCAATAACCTAGTGTTGTTCTCCTTAATGTGTTAAATGATGAACTTTGTTCGATAACGCAATGTTGTTGGCCCCTTCTTTGGTATTTCAATGAGCTACCTATGCAATTACAATGAATCAATAGGCTTATTCATTCCTTCCATGTCCTTATGATGTACTCGGGATCAATAGTAGAAATATATTCTTCTCACGGTAAATTTATGTTTATGTTCATTAATACTCTAGTACTCTAGGGAATGGAGCTAATAACCCTGTTTGGATTGGTAAAAGGAAAGTCTAGCCAACGTTAGGCTAGGGTTCTAATGTAAGCATACTCATATCCCATACTATGTGACCACCTAGGATATTAACCTGTGCATTCATCAAAGCTAAAATTTTATTACGGGTCATAGTCCAAGTAAATACCGCCTTTTTATTGTTTTTTGGTCATATGAAAATGGATTCCATGGTTATATCTCATAATTTATGTCGTTAAAGATGCATTTACCATCATATTCGATGTGCATTTTGGTTAATTTGAGAAATATGTTGAATGTGGGGTGGTAGTATGGGATGTAATCGATGCATTGCATGAGTAGGATTTGAAAGGGTAATAATGGTTTCTCCAGTCTTAATGACTAATGTATGACAGTTGTCCTTAATTAGATAAATGAAGAATGTTGTACTTTGTCTAGCTTAGAATGAAAGTGATTCATGGCAATACTTGGATTTATTATGAGTTACTTCCTTTCATGATTTATTATTGTAATGGTGCTTTGTCCTATGTGGCTTCCAAAGGAAGTACTTTTTCGTAGTAATGTATGGGATGCTACTCATAGATGCTCAAATATGCTAGAGTTTTCCCTCGATGACGGTCCTTAGGTATCATATGACGTCGTGAAAGTTTATGTCTCTTATGTATGCGTTTGGGTAAAGATAGAAAGGATGAATGGTAATTTCACTTTTGGTGACGGTTAAATTTTGTCACCTTAGTGTGGATGGTTTTATGGAACGTTAATCATACATTGAAAAAAGAAATCTCATGGGGGTTACTGACTTAAAGGCCTAATGTGCAGGTAATGATTTACATGTTGATTATGTTCAAATGTGAAATTATGACTTGTATTATTATTTGGTACTTTTATTTGATGTCGCTAAACTTATTGTACATGATATTTTTAAAAAGTGTAATAATGCATGTTTCCAACCAATTTTCCTCTTTTAAAGCATGTTTTTAAATGATTATCAATACTTGGTAATTTTTGTATTAACCCATTTTTCTCCGCATTTTATCAAGTGTGGTTTACACCACTATGTTGCTTCTCTCTATATTAATTGCTTGGATTGAAGATCCTCCCAGTGCTAAGTGGATGTCCTCATAGGTAGATCGACGAACAATCCGATTGTTCGACTTTTTAATTGGTAAAATTCTATTGTTGGACTTTTAAAAGTTGTTACAAGTCATGAACCCGATTTAGTTTTCAAGACATTGTTTAGATGTCCATGGTGAGACAAAATATTTCTACGGGTTTTCGAGTGTTTTGTACAGTTAACTTATGATGTTTTTGATTTAAATAATTTTGAAATTCAACATATTTCTAAATAGAGAATGTTATTAACCTACAATGGTTTGTACTAACTCTTTCGGGGTCAATTATGTCGTGTGACATCCACTTATCTCACTCGGGTCATTACAACCACCATCTTTCAATAACGAAACTCTGACCACCTTTCTAATAACAATGGAACGTCGGCCCTTGGTCCCCACTTCACTACCATATGGATTCGTCCATTAACAGGTCATTCATTATGAGATATACCAATTACTTTAGAACAGTTGGTCCTTTAACTCACCATATAAAAATAAGCAATGTACATTCCCAATTAGGTTTTCTGGAAACATGTCCATTCAACATTATCAACAATTGGCATATATAACAATTGGCATATATGATTAATTCAATGGTTCTAATCGTGAGTCCCAAGCCGAAACTTTAGTGCCCTTAGGTTAACCTAATCCAAGTAGTATCTCAGAACTGACCCTAATCAAATATGTATGTCAAGAATTGACATCCTGATCCCATTTTACTATGTTTAGAACGTAAAACTCAATGTAAAGTCAACAAACCATAATCTAATTAAAATGTTAGATTCCTCAGAATCAAACAATAAGTGCTGATTAATGGCATAAAATGTTCATATTAATCATTTCGTTATGTTAAATTTTATAATCCCTAATTCCATACTGTACGCATTTCCTAAAACATAACAAAATTTTCACAATTGAGAACCATCATCACAATACCCGAATTCCATGGCAAATCTTCCTCATATACAATATCTGGTTTGTGTAACACTTAAACAATATACGTTTAATTATCTCTATTTTGGTGCATAAAAACCTATCGAATGAATACACCGTCATTGCCATATACTACGCATGATTCACAAATTTACATTGCTCAATCAATAAACCTACCTACCTATGTGCCAAGCATCTGCATGGGATTTATCTCTCCATTTTGGGTTTTTGATAATGACCGAGGGACTTGATTGGAAATCCACTAGATATATATATCCTTATGCTAGAAAATGCTTTATCCTTCCTCCCAATCCTAGAGAAGTTTTTAAGGTTTCTAGAGTGATCCTTTCCAATTTTTGGTGCTTTTGGAAAAAGAAGGAAATTAGACTTCGTGTTATTTAAATTCAGTCTGGTCCATCATGCTTTGGCAGCTACTTATCCCGCTAGAGCCTCGCAGACCTAGCAGCATCAAGCCCGCTCTAGCGAGATGGAAGTCACAGTTTCCCCAACACTTTTTTGTTCCTAAATAATGACAGTTTGGGTATTTACAATAGATACCAAGTTAACCATCGTTCATCCTCGAACGACTAGCAAAAGGATAAATATTTGTTGTTATCGGAGTATTTCTAAACTATGGAATTGGTATGACACAAAACCTCAAAGGGTGGTGGCTCTTTAACTTTCGGTGCAAAAGGTTTTATAATTACAAGATAGATAAGGGAAATGAGGCAACATACAAAGGAAAGAAATGTGTGCCACTACAAAGTGTGCCTCACCATAGCGGCAGGGATCCCCCTTCAACGGGGTTGTTGTGGAGGATATTATTTCTACTATAGCAAGGAGTCACAACTAGTAAGTAGGGTAAAAAATAAAGGTGTAATCCATTTCTCCTAAGCTTCCCCTAAATTAAAAAACACTTTTAATTGCTCTACTTCGAATTTAACTTCTAGGAAATTCTCTTGTTCCTTACATTAAATACTTCATTATTTACTTAACAAAGAACGCATCTCATTAAACAATTGATTATGAGGGTTTTGGGTATCTTTCAGAAAATGAAAAGGGTTGCTTGATATCCATAGAAAAATGTAGCATGAAACTTCCCCTTATACTCCCCACTTCTCCCAATGTTCTGGGAGTGAGGATTTATAAAAGTATATTGAAATTATTCCAAAAGGGGGAGCGTTGTTAAAAGGTTCGCTTGGTGTAAAACTCAGATTCACTATTTAGGGTTATGTTACTAGAATGCTGTATATTTAGGTATTAGAAATACTTTCAGACTTTGATTCTTCTAAAATTCTGTCTGTGAAAAACAAAGTTTTTTGGATGAAGAGTGCCACAAATCTGCCCTCATCCCGTTGTGGCCGACTCCCTCATCACGCTCTTGCGGGATTTTCACTGTTGTGGTGGGACCTAGTGTGGTAGTACCCCTTTCCACTTAAATAAGGAAACTTTTCCTTTTCCTATGCAAACATTTTAAACTCCCCCCTGAATTATTAAAGATACTCTTAGTAAAAATAGCAGGTTGATCTACTATGGTTGCCTTTAATAAAAAAATCAAACTTTTGTTCGGTTTTCTGATGCTGCAAGTGTGGAAAGGTACCACAACCACCGGAACACTAATTTTCATCGCGAGAGGGGTTTCATTTACATAACTTATAGGAGAAGGCGGTTGAATTTTATGCTCGGATAATAGGGTTTGGTTGGTCTCTGATGATGGAGGTTCCCCATGCTGCACGCTTCACATGGGTGAGGGAGTTCTATGCCATCCTACGTATTGTTAAGTGGGATGATCCCCAACCTACCATTTCCATTGAATACTTCATTCATTAATGGTGTACTCAAGGTGCCCGAGGTTCCCAACACGTAGTACATGGCCATGTTGAGAGATATGGACTTGGGCTGGTTGAGGATACACTTATGGATCCTACGCACTGGGATAGGATTTACTGGGCCAATACAGAGGGCATCACTTGCACAATTTAGTCATCAAAGGCTAAGTAGTGGCTTCACTGTGTTAACAGGAGGTTCTTCCTGTCGGGTGACCGCATTTCCATGACCTTTCTATGAGCTTTAGTTGTGGCTTGCGTTAAATAGGGATAAGACTAAATGTGGGCGTTCATATCAAAATTAAGTGGAAGTTTTTCTAAATGGATAAGAAGAAAATGTTTTTTGTGCCAAGTCTAGTCACCACAATGTGCAGGAGGGCAGGGATGCCATTTTTGGAAAATGACAATAAACTTCCTATGGATCCCCGCCTTCACCCTCTTTTAGTTTGGTAGAATTCTACGTACATGATAAAGAGGAGGATGGAGAAGGCTAGAAACACTCGATTGGTTATAGAGACGGATGATGAGGACGGGACGACGGTGCAGGAGATGAGACTCTTCCCACCTGGTACAACCCCCCCCCATTTAGTGCACGAATGGAGAACTTGTAGGCCATATGGAGGTGGTTGGGATGTTTCTTTGCTAGCACCACTTTGGTTCACCCAGCGTTACCAGTAGGATGTTGATATGCCTCCACTTCACTCCACTGAGTACAAGGATTTTCTTAGAGGGATCGCCTCATGTTCCAGATATGGAAGGCCGTGAGGATCTTCTTCTCTTTAATTTCCCATGGAGCGGAGGTGTCCCGAGTCGAGAGAGGAGACTTCCATAATTTTACTTTTATGGATGAGGCCATGAATGATGTGGTATCCTCGGAAGACTTAGACTCTGATGATGATATATCCCAGTCCCAGGGATCCTTATTTGTTTTTGCCCCTCTTTGGGTATATGAAGAATAAGTTCATTATCTCTTTTGGATTTCATTATGTTTTTCAAGAACATGGATATTGGTTTTTTCTCTTTATGAAAACTACCAATCAATGGTAAGGTTTATAACTTAGTGTTCTATTGTACACTACTAGTAGAGTCACGAGTATTGACCCACGTATGATTTGGGATCCATAGGTGTAACTAAGGAAGAATATGGGAGACAAGGTTAAGGTTATGCCTTGTCCTGTCGTGCTCTGGCAGGAGAAATTATGCCATGGCAGGATTAATTCCCCCAAGCGGCTCTAAGGGATATAGAACCAAAGTCACAATTTTTTTGGGGCTCTACTTGTTCGTAAAAAATTCCACTGATCCCCAAGCCATAACTAAGCCTTTAGGATATCTCCCTTCACTAGGATTGTCAATGTCTATGCCATGTGATTCTCACAATTAACACTCCAGAACCTAGTCTCATTAATTCTACACCGCCACCACTTACATTCAATGAAAATGCGCACAACGTCATACAGTATAATTGGTCCAAACAACACGTCAAGATTTTATTTCATAGATTACATCGCAGTTTGCCTAGCCCCTTTCATCTAACTCCGGCAATTATGAATCGCACCATTTTTAACATGAAGGCCAGAATATTGTACATTTAAAAATTTAGATAGGAAATATTTTACACATTGTTATGTCATCGCTTCCAAGGAAACATACCTTTCACATAATAGTTATTTTAGACAAAGAGAAGCACACATCACTATTTTTATGTTACAAACACCGCTCCCCAATAAGTCAAATTATTTTATAAATTCGCTCATGGATGACTATTCTGATTATCCATTCATTTAACATTAGACCCTTAGGTCTTTTATTTCAACTTAGAACCTTCTCACTACTCCAATCCTTGCTTGTGTCCCTTCAGTCGTCTTCACAGTTTCTTAAAGATTAGATGTGGACATTAACACACCAAACCTAGAAGTCTATTATACATTTTACTCTTGTATTGGAGATGGGTAAATTGGGCTCTGATAAAAATTCTTCACGACCCAACGCACGAGGACATGCAGGTACATGCTCAAACACCTAAGCAGAAGAATACTTTGTTCCCAATAATTTAAAACACGTGGAAGATTAAGAAAACTAAGATAGCGATAATTTCATTGAGATTTCTATAAAATAAGAAATTAAAATTTTTAAAATATAAGACTTGTAAAGTAATTAGAACACTAGGGATGTATTCTAAATAGGTACAAGAGATACTAAGAGTCCAATGCATAAAAAGTTATGTATGACACAACATCCATCATGCGGAAAGAAATGTAGAAGTTGTAGGAGATTATCTTCGTCTTCACCTAGAAACATCACTGATCGTGCATCAAGGCTTAGAAAAAAGGCATAGCAAGATAAGTATCAACACAACCACATGTAGTAAAAGACATCATCATTCGACCTGATACGCAACACATAATATAAGAAATCCACTTGCAAGAAACATGGAATAAGATTGTTCATTCCTCCACCTTTATAATTGCCAAATGCCTTAGATGCTCTAATCCTTGCTTGCTCCATTCTTTAGCATACTTAATCATACTATATCTTAGAGGAAATATTTGATAACTACTACCAACCTTGTGCCCCACAAACATTGTTAAAAAATTTACAAACAACCCTATTACTCAACACCAGTAAACTTTAACCTTAGGGACTTCCACAAGTAGTCATGTTAATGTTTCAATGCTACTCATTTCGGGGGGGGGGAAATCAACTAGTAAACCATATCACATGGACACTACCTCCAATCCTCAACGGACAACAACACAACAATCTTTCTAAATAATAAGGAAATGAAATGTGAGCATAGGTCCTCGCTGGCATACATATCTGGACTCCAACCATCACATCCATTTCATTATGAGAGATTACCCAACACCTTAAAACACTGTGAAATCACATATAAGAACATAAGATTGCAATCAATTATCTTTTCTCAGGAATATCGATTGACATTATTAACAATAGAGGTATATGAATAGTCAATGGCCCTCCAAGGAATCCGACACTTACTGGTCTGATCATAACACGACAATTAGTGTTGTTGGAATGTGAAACCGATAAATATTTATGCTATAAGTAAGATCCGATCCTTAGTGTTGAAGTAACACCTAATCTATTAAACAAGACATGATCGCAATCACAATGTACATCTTTCAATTCATATGATCAACGTTGTTGAGTCAGACATACATTTATCGATATTCATCTTTTAATTGAGGTACATTTCCTATCATCCCTAATACTATTACAGGATGTAGAATTCACGAAAAACATAACTAATTATTTCACAAATGAAGAACCAACCATTACCATAGTCGTAGGTCCACAAGATTGTTCTTCCTCTTACATTATCATTTGATGTAAACACTAAAAAATATAATTATAATCATCTATTTTCCGTGCACAAAAGCCTAAGGTAAATTCTAGCGTCCATTAATCAATATACTGCGTAGTCAATTACATTTTTATACTAGTCAAGTTAAAAGCCAACCTACTTGGCGTCCGTAAAGTAGCTACACAGTATTATCACCCAAATTTTTTGGTGTTTGACGATGGATGGAACGATGGAGTGCTCAAAAATCTAAAAGGAACGACCATACTGTATGCTAGAAAATGCTTTTTACTTGCTTACAAGGCCTAGAGTAGCATTTTTAGGGTTTTCAGGTGATCATCACCGCTTTTTGGTGATTTTGAAAAAAAAAAGAAATCAGACTTTGCGTAATTTAAATTTGTTTCACCATACCGTGTTGTATATTTTGTTTGTAACGGTCACGTATGGCGCCAGAGTAATGGAGCTATCCCTCCCCCGAACGGCATCCAGCCGCTTAGGTGGGCTATGAGACCCAAATTTCCCTGATATTTTCCTTTCATAATGAACGACGGTTTAGGGTAGTTACCACTTTGTCACATTAGAACCGTTCTTGATTAACGTGATTAGAAGTCCATATGATTGGCGCGATTTTACTCCAATATATGTAGTATTCCAGTTCATAGCTAGATTAGATAAGTGAGAGAGCCCCATTCCAATAGTACAATAGGAATTTCTAGAAGGATAATCGTCAGGGTTATTGTGTTTATAATGCAAACACCCTAAAAAAAATTAACTAAGACTCAAACCCTATTGTAGTGATGTGTAAGATTTGAATTAAAAATAAAACTTTCCTAAGATTAGGTTAGGGAATATATATAACAACTTATTTCTAGAAAGAACTAAAGAGAATTCATTCAAGTCATTTCATAGTCACAAAAAATTAGGATTGAGTTAAGCACCGATTAAGATATCAAATGAAAAGATTTTAAGTCCTCTTTCAAATTCCACCAAGTTAAACTAATTTTTTAGCTCGAAGGGGGAGATATGCCCTTTGGAAGTCGGATGTCTATTTGAGGAAAGTTATCCAAAAAATGAGGGCTTATTGTGGTCTTTTCCTTACCCAATCATGCTAAAACAAAACATGGGAATATTTTGGGGTCGACGAAATGATTTGATTTAGTTTACAAATCCCCAATTACTCTTAGGGTATTCATAAGATAAGTTCAAGAAGAGAAAAGAGGCGGGAATGAGGAAACTGTTTAAGGCTTCATCGAGTTTTCTTGAATCTTCTGGGGGTTTTGCAATAAATTTTATCCAAAACATATATGTAAGTTCCCTTAATTCTAGATTCATAACCCACACACCAATAAGATTTTATTTTCGAAAATATCATAAATATGAGAAACTTAGTTCTGAAGTCTTGTTTTCGTTGTTGAATTAGGGGGATGAGTCCTGAGAGAAAAATTTCAGGAGTTTTAGAGATTAGGAGTATACTTTGTTGTGATAATTTGGGTATTCCAACTTAAGTAATTTGTGAAGAAACTACGATTGTAAGAAAATTAAAAGGACAAGGATTCGAATAGAATGTTCGAGGATTTCGGGCGGAAGGGCTGGGGGGCGTGCAATTTAGATGCACCAAATATGGCAGGACCGGCGCCACATCATTGATAGGTTGCCTTCCATTAGCCCTTTTTCCATCGTTCATTTGTGTAAGTTATACAAAGTGTACAATTAGTGTGTAGTGATTCAAAACACTCTAACACTACGTCTAAAGATTGAAGAGTGAGAAACATTCATAACACGCATCAGATCCTTGAATTCATTAAATCAAGTTAGGGATTAAGATTAATGTCTGAGAAAAGTCCCTGGAGTATTTTTAAGAGACTCTACAGATAACTTTTAAATTGTTTCAAGAATTGACTAGGGTGTTATAATCTCAAAATGAATTAGGGTAATCTGGTGCCTCACATAGATTTTAGGAGTTAACAACGTGTTCAAATGCTGAAGAAATTTTTTTTAGAGGTCAGTTTTGACAAGTTTTAAGTCGAACATCAAAGTATGACCAAAGACGTCCGGAGGGAGGAAACTAGTCTTGTATGTACTTGGTGCCTAGTATGTGTCCATGTTTTTATGTTTGTTTGGAGTATAATTAAAGTTAGTGAGGATGACCCTAACACCTGTGGGGAAATATTTAGGATCAAAACTTCCAGTTATGACTCTCCAAGGACTAACCTAAGGGCCCTTGAGGAGGACCCAACCACTGGCTAACAATTTGCTCAAGACAGCAAGCCATTGTGCATGGCAAAAAAAAGTCTACTTCGCGGACTAAGATCATCATAGGCCAAGTGTTAGTCATCATCACGGATGTGTCACATACTCTACTGTCCCAATATTTAATTCCATAAATCTTGTGGGAAGAGCTCCATGACATAGACTCATTCTCCAATGAATAATTCTGAAAATTAAGTTAAGTTTGACTTTTTTTAAAAAGGTCAAATTGATGATGTAGGGGTGTTTTGGGTATTTATGTTGTGTATTATGCATTGATTTTAGGTCATTATACACCCATGACCCCAATAAAAAACCAACTCTCAATTAGAATAAAAAAAATATTTGCTCACCCTTTTCTCTAAATTCTGTCTCTAGTCAAGATCCTCTATTGAAGAACCTTCAAGTTCCAAGGAAGAATTTAAGATTGTCAATGTTTTAAACATAAATTTTGTGTGATTACATCCTTTATTCTTCTCTCGTTTAAGGAGCCAATTTCGAAGACATTTTAAAAGATCTCAAAAACTCTAAATTCTATTTCAAATTTTTAGCATGGGTTCTTACATTAAAAGGTTTAAATGATGATTTTTGAAGTATTCATTGTTAATTGATGGTTTTATGATAAAAAAAACTCCATGAACCTATGGATTCCTTAGATTCTTAATTTTGCCCATAAAGTAGGTATATTGATTATGATATACGAATTATGTTGAATTCATGTTTAGATTATTATGGGCTATTGAATTATATGTTGATCATTGTTGGAATTGTTCATAGTTTGCCTTATACTATTCATATCTATGTCGGATTTTGTTGA
The DNA here is from genome assembly GCA_027704765.1 of Solanum habrochaites. NCBI lineage: Eukaryota > Viridiplantae > Streptophyta > Magnoliopsida > Solanales > Solanaceae > Solanum > Solanum habrochaites. The sequence continues at coordinate 54,217,520 of JAKWJA010002500.1, forward strand.
ATCCTTGATATGGATAAATTGGTGGTCTTAGCCTATTGGGCATTGTAATTGGTAAGTTTCCTTGTTGTGTGGAGAGTTTGGAGATGTCGAGCTATGGTGATTGTGGATATTGGAAGGTAGTAAGTTTACCTAATTACTTTATTTAATATATAATTGGTATTGAATTGCTATATATTGGTATGATCCTCTTATGGTGGCAGTGTTATATTGTTATAAATGTTATGATCAAGGCCTTGTCGGTATTATTATGGGTATTGTTGTATAATCATGTATTGGTATATGTAAATGTATAAGAGGAAGGTGATCATGTGACGTATATATGATATTGTATGGGTTCTATAATGATATGATTGAAATTACTTCTTCTGTAATTGTTGATATATGATGATGAAGGACTAAGAAGAGTCTTTATAGAATGATGTTGTTCTTCGGTTGCTAGAATTAGTTGTACCTACTTTGTAATTTAATTGTATGTAATGAATGTATGAATCTAAATCTAATATCGGTGGACTTAAAGTAGGTGGAATTGTAATAAAGACTAATGTGAAACCTTTAATATGAAAAGAAGGTTAAGAATGTGAAACCTTGAATATAGAAGAGGTTATTAAAAGAAGGTCGTGTAGTGAGCTAGACCGAAATGGTACCCATTATGAGTGGAAGGAAGAGGACTACAGGTAGGTTGGATGGATCGGTTTGTGTGAAAACATCTATAAGAAGAAAGTAATAAGATTATCCAAAACAAACCTTGATTGGAAGACCTAGTTGCACCTTCTTGGAAATGGTGATTATTAGTGGTAGGGCTTAGTGATGGGACCTTCTCTAATACCTATATGAATGAAATTACTTATGAGAACAAGGAAAAACACCAAGGGTATATTCGTAAGCGGCACGTAGACCAAAATCACTTGTATTCCCGTTCTACCTTTGGAAAGTTGGAAACACCTTCCACGGTATGGGGTTTTGATGACACCGAATTTCATGCCTAGGTTAGTTTTGGTCATGTCAATGAATGCTATTATCCTATGTGGGAGTTAACTTTAGCTATCAGGACACGATTAGAATTTTGAAGATTTGATAGAGTGAGTTTTCGCAGGTCTTCCAGACCATTATGTTGAAGACCCTATTTATTGTTATTCTCCTAAATGGCTTAATGATTAATGTTCAGTTTGTAAGGTTTATGATTAGAAAGATTCTTACCTAGGGGATCGCCTTGAGCAAACACTAAGTATGTTATTAAAAACAGGTGTGTGGCGGTCTCTTCATGTCTTACCTAGGTTGGTCATAGGATAAGTAGGTAGAGGTTCTAATGGATAAATGGGTTACTGAATGAGTGTGGTCTTACTTATATGTGAAGATTGACTTGAGGAGTGTTTATTATACTTGTTTATGAGGATTGTATTGAAAATGTCATGAAAAGCTTGTTTCAAATAAAGTTTCCATTTTGAATGGTTTTAATGCATGATCACCATTCTCAGTGCATCAATTGTGCTAATTCCATATGTTTGTCTATGTCTACAATTGTAGTTGGTAGAGAGTGAGGATTCCTAAATTTGAAGTTTGGGGGGTAGATTTCTCTAAATATTGGAATGTCCTTATATATTCGAGGACTTGGATTTTATGTCTAATTTTATTTCATTAAAAACATTGTATTAGACTATAAATTTCTTTTCAATGTAAGGTTGTGACCCTATGATAATGTTATGTGTCTAAGATGATTTATTGTGAGACTTAGTTTCATTCTTCTGTTAAGAGTTTCCTTACCGACATTATTTATTAAAAGTATTAAATTCATCACTACTTTTAACACTTATGTAATGAAAGAATGCTAAGAGACTTGTATAAGACCTCCGAGAGGTCGAATATGCCGTGTCCCGACTTGGGGGGATCCCGGGTCTTAACAAATGGAGTATGATAATGAGGAAAATTTATTATTGAGTCTACAGTATCATGAGATCCTTGAGTAAAGTTGTTCATGCAATACTTTCCACATGAACTCCCAAAATTGAGGATCTTGGCGAGAAGTTAACATCTCAAGATCTATGTTTTTTTTTCTTTAGGATTGAGTTCATAATTCTTCTGGAAACTATATTCATAAATTTTATTAATATATGTTATTTCAAGGAGATCTTGAGTTGCTGGGTCATGCCCTAATCCAGCATGGACTTATGAATCGGCATTAATTAGATAGTTAAGGATCATTGAGTCCTGGATTCTGAAGTAAGTAGAGTTTCGAAGTAGTGAGTTCTATGTATGGTTATTTTAAATCTTCAAATTGAGAGTTCACATCTGTAATTCGGCCATGATCCTTTTTGAGAAGTTCTTTTACATCATCCATGTTTTTAAGCCTTGATGTACAGATTAGGAGGAAGAGCAGAGCGAGTTTCATTTCAGTAAAATGATAATAATCAGGGTATTCCCCATACAAATAGTAAATATTCCATTTAAAAGAGTAGGGAAACTGTGATTTCTAAAGATTTGTTGGAGCAGTTTGAGTACCATTACTTTAAAGAGAGATTCATGGAGTAAGAATTAAGCACATAGAAAGGTACTTTTTTTCTTTCAAAAACATATGAGCTAAGTATATCTTTGGGAAGTAGTTGTATTGAGCATATATATGGGGGGAGGAGAGTCCTTAAAAAATTCACAACTCCCATAAACATGTAGACAAATGTGAGTTTGAAAGGATTATATATTTTTAGATTATTCCTATTTATTTTAGCATAGACTAGTGGTTCACTTGTTAGTGGGTTCTATCCCTACAAATCTATAGGGTTTGTTCTGGCCAGAGTGGGCTAGATGTGTAAAGTACAAAGCTCATTCTGAGGGTTGTTTGTTAGAGACTCTCCCAATAGATGTATTTTGTATCTTTCATACAATAAGAGCTATTATGCATTTTCTTACAAGTGAGTTATTATTGACTTTTTTTTACCAACTGAGTAATTATCCTTTTTTAAAAGGCATGTCAACATATTATTGATCTTGTTGTTCTTTGTCCTTGATTTTCCAAACTTGAACTATGTTTCACAGTGTAGATTGAACTATTAACTGAGTTAAGTTAAGCTATGTTTCTCTGAGTTGAGTTAAACTATGTTTCACAGAGTTTAGTATCTTACTATAGAGTTGAGCCCTATTTTCTCTGGGCTGAGTTGAACTATGTTTCATTGAGTTGAGTTGATTGAGTTAAGAAGAGGTAAGTATGTTTATTTTCCATCAGTTCAAGCTTATTTTTATGCTTTACAACTCCCCTTATATTCTTGTACATTCCATGTATTGTTCCATTTGGCATGCGTTATTTTATGATGCATAAACATGTTCAGGATCATCGACAGGCATTTCGTTAAGGTCATAAGATATTCTAGTTAGATTTAGTGAGTCATATTATATTTTGGAGGACTTCACATTTATCTTACGTTAAGTAGTTTTGAGAAGTTGAGGGTCTTGTCCCGATATTCTTCAATAATAGTAAAGGCTTCATTGATAGACATAGTTGAGGAGCTTCTGTATTTACGTTAAATTTGAGTATTGTTTGGACTTTTAAAAAGATTTATTATTCGAGTTGGCTAAAATTTAGTTCAATATTAAGTTTTTGTATGATTGAGTTAGTCTTCCACTTGTAGCCAACCAGGATTAGGGTTCTTTTTGATACCTACAATGGTTCTCGAGTACCTATCACGTCCAGCGTGTAGGCTAAGTTCATGAGCCTAACATATACCTTACAATAATAAACCCATTTACTAGAATATATGGTTTCATAGATATTTTTAAATTAGTTCCTCAGTTTTTCATAAAAAATAAGGAGTAGACTCTTTTAAAACCCTTTTGTTCTTAAATTCAGTAAAATTAATTAATGATTATTTTTTGAGTCAACGTTACGTTTCGCCCTATTTTTAGTGAAGTAGTAAGGTGTATGTAACGCAAATGTGCATGAAATTTTTTTCCTACCATGGTGCCCACGCGGATTATGCCATGTATAAATCATGTGGCTACCTACGTTTCAACTTTTATACAAGTTTAAGGTGTAACTTTTTCACATCAAAGTTGTAGGAAATGTATACGAGATGATAGATGGTGAAAAAATATAATTGGTGTATTAGTGGCCCCCCCCCCCCCCCCCCAGATTAATCAAGACAAAAGAAAAGAAACTAAAAACTGATTTATGTTCCAAAACACATTAAGGACATATATTGCGTAAAGTATAATGATGCATTGATAGTAGTGTAATTGAAGGTCCAAACTTGTTGATGTCGTTTATGTAGCTGTTTTCTCAAGTAAGTTATTCTGAATCATCAAATAGATGGCTCCTTTTAGGGGACTTTGGCTCAGGCTCAGATTTTATGATATTTGCTTTTAGTTGGGAAACTCACTTCGAATCATTTAAGATTAATGATTGTAATTTAAAAGTGGAGGTTAGAGATAGAATGTTTTAACACGGTCAAATTGAATAGATTCAATTAGTTAGATAGGATTATCTATAAAAACATTTAAAATTACTACATTTGATCTAGGATTGATATTAGTGGCGATAAAAATTTATGATTAAATGAGATTTGTTCAGACAAATTATGTGATGAACCTAATTGAGAGGGAACATAAAACAATTGGAAAAAACCAGATCTCTTGCCTCCTCATCCTTGTGTCCAAAACTTCATCCTCTTTTGATTATTAAGTTTATTGCTTAGAATTTTCTGTAAGTAATTTAAGGGGAAAAGGATCAAAATTCCCCTTAACTTGTTTTATGGTTGACCCCTGCCGTTAAAAGGAAGTTAGTTTTACCCCCTACCGTTAATAAACATAACAAATATACGCCTTCATTGGAGGAAATGAAAAATTTCCAAATTAATTAAAGTTATTTAATTTTACCTAAATGCTAATTAACCGAACCCGGCCCACTTAATAACTAACTCATTTGTTTACAAAATTCAACTTTGTTTTTCTCACCCATCACAAAATCACCCACCACCGAAACCACCCACTCTCCCACCATGGTTAACAATTCCTCGTTGTTTTTGTTCCTTGGAACGTCACCAATGCTCATCATAGCGACGCAATGAATTTAACTTTGAGCTTCACCTAGTTCCATGACTTGAACACACCTCAAACAAGCCTTTAGTATCACTCATACTTTGAAAGTATATGGAATGATTTAAAAAATATCTTAATTAGACCTTTCATTATTTTTAACTAACATGAACTCGCTATGTTCTATATCACCAATCAGTTAAAGTTTTCAGAAAAAAAAGAGATGTGGTTTGCTACTTTAAAAATTAGAAACTATTGCTCCTGCAGTAGGCTTATAATCACCAGTAGGTAGTAAAAGAAGCCACAAAAAGGATCATATTGGAAAATTGAAAAGGAAAAAAAAAAAAAATGCAGGAGGAGGGTACCATGGTTGGGAGAGGTGGGGGTTTCGGTGGTGTGGTGATGGTGGTGGCTGAAAGAGGATCACGGAGAGGTTGATGATATTGTGGTGGGTAGTGGAGAAAATAAAGTTGATTTGACGATAAAAAAAATGGGGTCTAATATATTATGTAGGTTGGCGTTTTTAAAAATTAGATAATTTTAAGTAAAATTGTGTCATTAAAATTTATTGGGGTTTCCATCCAAAGGAGGGGTATATTTGTTAAGTTTATTGATGGCATAGATAAAAATAACTTCCTTTTAGCGGTAGGGGTAAATTCAACCAAAAAAACAAAGTTGAGGGGTAATTTTAACCCTTTTCACTAGTTTTAACTAAAAGTCATAATATTAATAATTCAAAATTGGTTCTTACTTACTTTCTAAAAAATTTCATTCCAAAACTCCTAAAATAAATTTAAATAACTCTTCAAGAACAAATTAAAATATTTTCAATTACTTTAATCAAAATTAAAAAAAACCAACAGTTTTACATAGCTTCTGAAAGTAAAACAAGTTATGACAATAAATCCTTATAATATTCTATTTAAAACACCTTCAAATATTAATTAATTGAAATATTTCTTTTTGTAATCTTTGTATGTGAAAATTTCAGAATTTTAAAAGTTATAGATTATTCAATTATTTAAATATTCATTTATTATATTTAATTATATATTTGTAATTCATATTTCAGAGTAATGTTATCTATAAACAAAGTAGATTGCAACATCTTTTACAGTAAATGATTGAGAAAATCTCGTAAATAGTAAAATGTGAAACTTACGTGATTTCTACTTTCATTAAATTAAATAAATTAAACTATTAAATACACTTTTATGGTTCTACTATCAAATTAAATTCAAAATTTTACTTCTTGACTTGTAACATATAAATCTAATTGTTCAGAATACACCCCAAAAAGAACTTATTAGATTCAAAATACTACCCCTGCCTACTCACTAAAACTACCCTCTTTGCTTCTTCTTATTAAAATTAATAAATTAGATTTGAAATACCCTCTAGATCCTGACCATCTATTCATCAACTACAATTTTGATAATATATAACTAAACTAAACTAAAAAAAAATTACACTTCTTTGGCTCCGCATTTATTATTTATGTAAACCCAAATGTTCTCTCTAGATCAGACTCTCACATTAATGCCTAAGAATATTACCTGATTTAAAAGTTATTAAAATTTACTATCAAAACACAAACTTAAAGTAAAATTAAACAGAATTCTATTTCACTCTCATCGCTCTTTACAATCATCAAATTAATTACATACGGAAATATCAGAAAGAAAAAAACTAACACTTAAATTTCTCCTTTTGACTTCTACTCCTGAATAAAATATTTTAAAGAATGAGAGAAATTAGTAATTTCATGTTATACCATAAATCTTCATAATTTTCCTGGATATACAAGATTTCTTTCACTATCCATTTGCCTCCAATCCCTTTTCATTTGTTACTAACAATATACAGGTTGTCAACTTCTGTAAGTTCCTTCAAGCAACTCTTTATTTTTTGTAAAGAAATATAAGTCAAATTAGTGTTTGTTTCAATCAATGATGAAATAGTGATCTGTCTGTGTTTTTTGGGTTTGTGAGGTTCTTTTATCAGATGGTTGATCTTTATTGTGAATGATACATCATTCTAATATTATAGAAAAGTCTGGACATGCAAGCAAGAAGAGTAATAATTATTGAAAGATGATGCGAAATTAAAAAAAAGACATCAATTCAAATCTAGTAAAAATTGTGAGGCATGGGCTGATCTGCTTGGGTTAGAATTTGTCAGTGTTTCAATGAGAAAAAAGGGCTGCTACACAACGTTTCATTTATCTACAGTGATATGAATAAGAGGATGTTTCTAAGAGATTCAAGAGGTTTTGATATCCCTTCCTATCAAGGATTCTAAGGTTGAAAAGTTTTTCTAATAGATCTGTACTAAAGAGCATGAAGTGAAGACTGCAATTGAAATAGAGGATTGGTACGATTCACAACTTTTGTTTGAGCATATGAATAAACTTTTTGATACTTAACTATATTGAGGTACGACTTTGAAACTTAGGTATTCCTTGAATTCAATTCAATAGAAGAGGAGAAAAAGGAATAGAAGATTATATGGATCTAACTCTGATACCAACTATAGTCAATATTTGACTATCTTTTCAATTCTTTTACATAAGTGAAAAACGGTATAAAGCGCCCACCTCTTAATATTTTTCAAAATATTTTGTTAGATTATTTCTATTAAAAATAACAATTTGGTTTTCCTTTTTGGTTGTCCATTGTAAAATATGGCATTAGGCTAATCTTGTTAGTGTGAGAAACCTATTTTACTTTATTGTGACGTTCGTGCAAAAATTGTGATACATCTATCTTTTAGACTTTGGAAATTTGTAAGATTAATTGTTCTATTCATCATATTCATAGTGTACATTTGTTGGCTGATATTGTCTCATATTATGGGCATTATTAATCATATAATAGATGAAAATACATTCGCCACGATGCCAGATCAAAAATATCTAGTCACAATGACGACTCGGTCATGTGTACCGAGTGTGATTTCTTCATCCTGTTAAAGAAAAATTGGGACAATAAACTTATCAGACATAATTGGAGATTCATTTTGAGATCTCCTATAGATTACTAGGATAGAATTGTAAGGAAGATCTCGAAAAACCCAGCAAATATCGTCCAAGGTTAATAGTAAAAATTTAAGATGATATCAATTATAGCTCGAAGTTCAAAACTCGACTTCAAATTCCGGCATTGCATAATGGAGCAAAGATAAATTCCGGATACGGCTATCGACGCCTCGTACGAAATTTCTGTAAAAATAAATGAGTTATAATGATCTTAAAAGTGTTCAGAGAAAAAATGATGATTGCTTAATAGTCAAAATGATAAGAAATTTTGTACCACATTTTCTTAAAGTTTCTTGGTCAATCACTAAGCTAAGCGATATTGTGTCTATTAATCATTTCCTGTTCCGTAGTAGTCATAGATGAAAGCATCAGAAAAATATCTTAAGATACTAGTTATTCCATGTTACAGGGGATAGTCATCAAGCTAATCTACCGTGTTATGTTTTCAAGATCGGGCCCATCCTATATCGTGACATGGACACATTTTTACTTGGAAAGATAAGCAACATTTTTATTCGCCCGAGAGGACCATTACTTGATTAATGGAAAAGGATACCATTTATGAAATTCTTAAGTCAAATCTATGTGGAAGGTGAAGAAGTGACTCAATTTATTCAAATTTATATTGGAAGAGGGGCTGACGTTGAATGCTATTACTAATGTCACATCTATTCGAAGGTGAAGGAGTGTGAATCTTCTATTTCCACGGTGAAGTTGAGAAGGTAGCCGTTTCAATGATTATAAGTATAGTATATTCACTGTGAATGATAGCACCCTATATACTCCAGTTAAATCAGAGGAGGATGACATTGGAAGATATTTATAAAGTCAAGTCTATTTGGAGGTTGAAGATTGCACCCTAGATATGCCGCATAAAAGTTGGAGCGCTGACGTTGAGATATATTTTTAAGCCGCATCGATACAGTGGTAAAAGGTGTGCACCCTATATATTCAAAATTGAAAGCGTGAGGAAGCCAGATTGAAAGATAGTTTTACGTCGACATATTCGAAGTCAAGGAGTGAACCTATCTCATTCCAATGTAATTCAGAGGAGATGACGTTCAATGTATTTTGAGTCGTAACTTAGAGGTGAATGATGTGCTCCTATCTATTCCAGGTTTTTAAGGAAGAGGCTGACCCGTATGACAGAAGATTAGAAAGACATTTTTAACTACATTTATTCGGATGGGGAGTGTATGTGACCTTACTAAAAATTCTATTATAAAAATCGGAGGACTGCATTGTGGAATTTCATGTTACATCATAGAAGTGCCAATCTTTACATATATCCATCGATGAATCATCATATGTCTAATCGAGGACAGACATTGTTTTTCCCACAATCCGATTGATCAGTCCATCTCATTAGTCTAGCCGCTGGACATAATTTATATCCAAACGGATTATGTTCACGTCCCTCGAATTGACATGTATTTATATCCTACTGATGGACCTCTTCATTCTCATACGGATGGACATACAGCATATCCTATGATGAAAATTTGACATTCCTTCCTACCAATGGAAACAGTATTAATATTCTACTAAGGGATCAAAAAACATTCTATCAAGGATTCTCAAATGCTGCCCACTGATGAACTGTATTTAATTTTTTCCAATAAAATATCCTACCGATTGATCTTTCCTCATATTATCTTCCAATGGACAAACAATTATAATGAAAAAAAAACTCCTAATGATGGATTGTAGCGTATCATACCAAGATAAATGCTTTTATGTATGCCAAATATTCTAGCTATGGATTCACATTTGTCGTATCAAATGGATGACAATCATTTTATCACATACATATATTATGCCAATAGATATGTTTGTATTTTAATAAACTGACATCACACTTCAACAATCAGACAAGGTTTTTAACATACATGGATTTTGAAGCAACAGTGACTTCGAATAACCAAGGTCATAGCGTATTCACAAAATCATGCAAAAAACAAGATCTACTATTGAATTTTATCTTGGTATTTTTTAAGAACATCCAAAAGGATGCATTTCAATTTGTCCACAGGTGTGGACTGCACTGACATGGAAGCCACACGCCGTTAAACCTTTTGACAAACAATTTAGGAGCTACTTACATCACATTCAAACAACACTTTTATACGAAGGTCATGTGTTCAACAAAAAATTAGTTTGTCAATTTTCTTTGTCTATGCTTTTCTTTCATCAATCCTATCAAAAGAAAAGGACAGTTGTTGTCATTTTTTCCTAACATTTTATAAATTCATAACTTTTATGTTTTATTCATTTAATAGTTCTAAATTATTTTTTTACATATAACTTAAATATCGATACTAATCTTAATTTATCAAAATTTTAGGATTTTAATACATTAATTTTGATTACAATTTTTGTCACGGTAGGTTGAAATATCTTTAAATAAATATCATATATTACATTTCATATATGTCTTTCACTTCATTCGTTACACTAGTTAATATTCATTTTATTTGCTAGTTTTATTAACATTCATTTTTGTCTTTTTAGTACAATTTTGAAATATCTTTAAATAAAGATAAGAGACCAAATATAACAATATTTCTTAATCAGGCAATTTTGGCCACTATTTCGACAGCCCAGATTCAGCCATTGTATAACTATTCCCTCATTATTTTTATTAAGTCAATCTTACAGTTGGTGGTGTGTGGTGGAAAATTTTCAAGAAGGAAAAAACCCTAAAAAAATGCTCCTATTCTAAAAGAATAGCCGCCACCCAAAGCCCCTAGTTTTTTCTCGGTGAAAACCGCAAAAACCATTTTCAAACCCCTCAAACAAACCTGTACCCATGCCATTGAAACAACCAGCCAACCCATCTTCGCCATCTCAAACAAACCACCGCTCAAACACAATGATTCCAACCACCTAAAAACCCCAAACTGCTTCAATTTAATTCACCAAAACAACCACAATGAGACTTGAACTTCAGCAAGCAGCAGAGCTTCATGCCTTGCAAACGAAAAGCATACATTAAGGGCAAATACAACTCTTACTATTGGAGCAGGCCGCCAGATCTAAATGAATAAACTAGCTAGTCCAGCAAGCCTTTAACTTTCAGATCCGATCGAAAAAACAACACTTTGGTAACCATTTTAATTTTGTATATTAATTTCTGTCTGCGTTGATTTTTCTATAGCAAATACAACTCTTACTATTGGAGCAGGCCACCAGATATAAATGAATAAACTAGCAACTCCAGCAAGCCTTTCACTTTCAGATCCGCTCGAAAAAACAACACTTTGGTAACCATTTTAATTTTGTATTTTAATTTCTGTCTGGGTTTATTTTTCTATTTCTTTGTTGTTGTTGATTCTACCCAAGTATATTTCCACTTATAAATATTTTGGGGTTTGCATTGATCTTATTTTTCATTTATTTGTTATTAGTTATTAAGTTGTTGCTACTAATTTACTACACATTAAAATTATTATTATTATTATTATTATTATTAATTTCACTGATTAAATAATGTTTAACCGTAATGTTTTCATGTTGCTTTGTTCACTTTTTTATAATTATTTGAAAATTATTCCTCTATTTCTTTTATAAAATTTCTTTTGTTGTTGGTATTTTGATTTTTATTTTGAACTCAGCATATCATTGTTTATATATTGTCACATTTCTTCTCTTTTATTTTATTTAATATTTAACATATAAAGTATCATTTATATTTTTTATATATTACAATTTAAAATTATTGGAAAATTATTCCTCTATTTCATTTATAAAATTTCTTTTGGTGTTTTGATTTTTATTTTGAACTCAGGATATCATTGTTTATATATTGTCAAATTTCTTCTCTTTTATTTTATTTAATATTTAACATAGATATGATTTTCACCATGGATTTTTTATTATTTCAATATGTTGTAACATTTATATTTTTCGATATTATACAATTTAAAATTGGTGAATGAAGAAATTAACAGTTATTTTCAAGGACTCACATGTTCATAAGTTTGGGTTTTAACTTTAATCATTAATACTTTCATTTATATTCTCTTCCCTCAATTTGAAAATAAAAGAATTTGGCTTGAGACACACAACTTTGAATTTCGCAGTTCCTAATGTCTTCTCTGTGGAAATACTTTTAACCTTTACCTAGAATCTATTGGTTTAGTAGTATTTTCCTTTTTGTATAAATTCATTGCTACCTAGTCGTTTCCCTAAATTCGGTTGGGCTGTTAAAATTTTTATATACATAAATTCCTTTTTTAAATTTATTTAATTTTTATGAACTACATATTATTTTGAGTTATTACGATGTTTCATTCTATTTGAATAAAGCAGGAAGTAAATAAGTCCTATTCATTATATTAAATACTTGAGACATAATCAATAACACTAAAAATTCAATATCTACTCACTTGACTCTACTCGTCAATTAAATTTTAATCCTCCCCATTTAAATTAGAATGCAGAAGGAAAGTGGAAATACAAATATGCCATTTATCACTGAATTTAAGGGCTCTTCGCGCGAATAGTCAATACAAAAATTGTGCTTGAGAGTGACTTCCGATGACTCAACTCCACCCAACAAGCAACGCATACACGAAAAACAAAAATAGTTACCCCGTGCCGGCTAACCCGCGGTTAATTCTCAACAGATAACTCCACTTACTTTATTATCTCTTACCCCTCAAAAAAATTTGTACGATTAAAGAAATCTGGATCTAGTATGTTAAGATGAAAGTCACTGAGAATGCAGTTGGAAAGAGGACTCAAACAGTAGACTATATTTTCGATTCTGAAACGTCTAAACATCCTACTCCATCGGGATTTCTAATAATTCCACCGCACTAATGATAAGACCTTGAATTTTGTTTCTACCTATGCTCCAGGATGGTATTCTTACATGTGATTAGTGGAATAGGATATTTGCTACAAATCAAGTAATGGAAACATCATCAATTGATTATAATTGGATATAACAAACCTTTAGGAATTGTAAATGCTTGAGTATTTCAAGAAGGTATGGGCTTTTGTTGAACCGCCCCATGTACTATATCACGATGATGTATACTATGGTTTTAAATTTCGTGATATAGCTGAAAAGGAGAAAGTGTTGCGGAATGGACCCTATTTCTGTGTAAACAGGCCCATTATTTTGTGGAACTGGATGTGGATTTTGAATTGGATGCTGATATAATTAGTCGAATTTCAATTTGGGTAAAGTTCCCCAGATTATCTATTGGATATTGGTTAGTTATTTCATTGATTTTGGGTGCCAATGCTATTGGGATTCCGTTGGTTACAAATGGATTTAATCCATCTGGAAGCAATGGAATCCCCATTCCTCATGCAACCTTTCTTAATGTCGTGATAGACCAGTATCCAATAGGTAAATAGGAGAATTTTACCTAAATTGGAATTTGGCTAAACATATTAGCATCCAATTAATCCTGATTCCTCAAAATCATAGCTAGGTTCAAATCTGAATCACTTTCTCTGTTTTAGCTATATTATAAAATTTAAAAACGTAGTATCCATCATCATGATATAATGTTTGGGGCAGTTCAAGAAAACCCCATGACTTCTTGACATACTCTAGCATTGGCAATTCATACGGGTTATATCCAAATATATAGCCAACTAATGTTGCTTTCCCAATCCTTGATTTGTAGGCTAATGTCCTCCTTCTCAATTTTCACAGTAATAATGCCCTCGTTAAGCATAGGAGGAATGGAATTCAAGGTCTTACCATTGTTGTGGTTGCCTTTATCAAAATCTCCCATTGGAGTAGGTTATTTAGACATTTCAACATTAGAAAAATGCAGTCGCCTCTTCGGAGTCTCCTTCCCATTTGCATTCTCAAAATGAAATTCATATTCCACACTAATATCATAAATATTCTCTACAATCGTAAAAAAAATTAAAGGTAAGAAGATCCCAAATGTAAGTGGATTCAGTGTTTGTGCTTCACCAGTATAAGGGTAGCTATTTTTTATATTTGTCTTTGAGTAGTTTGGCGGCGATTCACCGGCAAGCACTCTTAATGCAGAATGCACAATGAAGAGCCCTAAGAATCAGTGCTAAAGTGCGCCAGTTTGAATTCCATCTTCCTGCTTCATCTAGTTTTCAAATTTTTCTCTATCACCTCATCAGATTAAATACTTCACAAAATATCACAAGAATTTAAATTGACAAGTTTATACTTCTGAGATCTAATCATCAAATAGAATGAAATAAAGTTTACAATTTATCATTATGACTCCTACTTATCAAATTAAATCAAATTGAATTTTTGAAGAATTGAGAAAAATTACTTATCCTCGTGGGTCCTACTAATTCAGACAATGAGAGAAACTACTGAAATCAGTGTCGTATACAACTAGTCAATTATCTAAGGGATGAAGAAATGACTTTTCTAAGAGATTTAAGGATTTTTGATATCCTTCTCCTACAAAGAGTCCGAGGTGTGACATTTGTCTTCTAAAAGAGCTTGAAGAACATAGATATTGAACCCGGCACTGCAAAAGGAAGCGTTGATCTTCCTTTAGATATAGGCCCTTTGGATAGGGCTGAGTGGCCGATCCATATTTTAACCGATTTTGACAAGAAAGCATGATCCCTGTAATATAGGCAAGTATTGACTGCCAATGATACCTTTGATTCATCCTAGATTTATACAATCATCAGTGAAGATGTTTCTCCATCACTTTAATTGCACAGAACATGGTTATATCTAGAATCCGCCAAATAAAAGATAAAACCAAATGGACTATCTAGGCATCAGCTTCTTTGTGCTATGTGTAATTATGAAACTCATAAAATGTAAGCTTCAATCCAATGCGCTCAATTTTGTATATGTATAAATTTAAACAACTAGTATGTAATAAATATCCATGCAGGCCATTGGGCAAGGATTAATCCTTCCATGGCAGGGTTGTTGTTGCAGGTTGGGATCTCCAACCTGTCGTGGGCGGGCTAGTCTACAAGGACCCCAAATCAATGTTGCGGTGGAGGGTTGGATCTTTTCGTGGCAGTCCAGTTGGCAAACCCCCCCCCCCCCCCCCCAAAAAACCCAAAAAAAAATATTTTACTTTAAAAATTTTTGTTCTGTTCTTGAGAGCTAAGATAGCGACTGGAATTTTCTTAAAACCAAGTTTTACAATTTCTAGACCTAAAGGTAAGATAATTACTTCCCCTAATCTATTTTAGATTATTAGATATTTATAATCTTGGTATCAAAATGGAGGATGGTTTTGGGCTGAATTTTCATGGTGGGAAAAACTCTAGTTGAGTATTATATCGTGGGTTTTGTCCCTTGACTGATAGGATGACTGAAAGCTGGGTAAAGTTAATCCTTGTTTATTGATCCTTGCGTTTAATTACTTGTGGTCTTAGACAAGAACAAGCAAAAGACTCATCACAAGGGTATGCTCAAGTGTCTTTGGAGGATTCAAGCTTCGTTTCAATGGAATTTGATGGTTCTAATTTTCGTGTGTTTGAATATGGCCGTTGATTGCTTCATTAATGCATGCTGATTTTGAATGGGTAAAATGTAATCGAACCTATAAAAATAGTAAGTGTGAGCACTACTTACAATGTAAACTAATACTTGACCCGTGATATATTTCGATCTTATTATGGTGTGGTTCTGATTGTGGTTGCTCCTAATTTGATGGGTGTCACACTTTGACAAGCATTGCTTGTGTCATTCGCGACACGTTTGGACTAGGTGTCCACGTTTTGACATATACATTGATGATCAGGTATCACTTCCTCCAAACTATAGTTTGGGTATGTTTTACATGATAAAAGCCTAACCACTTCTTATTAAGTATCTTTCTGGGTATACTTCTCATTGATATTGGGAGATTTTTTGTTACTTTGAAATGATGACTAAACTATGCATTCCAGATATTTGTGTTCACTGTGTTCTAATTTCATGTTTACATTTTTCTTACTAGAGTAGATGCATGATTCTACTAGTAAATTGTAGTTTTGTAATGATACTTCACTTGCTCATTGTTTCTTGAATACTCGGTATCTTAAAGAGGCTACTCCCAGACCTTAGATGGGTGATCAATGATCGACACTGAATTCATGGTTGAGCCAATTCTTAGACGTTACCATGGGTCCTCTATTGTTTAGTCCATTACTTTTGAACTCAGAATTTGTAGTTAGACTTATTCCTATGTCAATTTCGGGGCTGCACCCCATTTTTGTAGACTTCGAACTCAGACTTTATGTTTAGAGCTGTTTATTTAAGCTTTCCGGAGTTTAGTGGAACTCAGTTATTCTATCAGTTAAACTTGCTGAGTATCTTTAAAAATGCTTAGTTTTTTTGTTAAGTTTACTTAGTCGGATTGTAGTAATAATGGTTATTTCCACCTGAGTGTTAGTGTGGGTGTCAATCACGACTCTGGTCATGGGACAATCTTTCCTTGAACGAAAAAAACTACAAGCACCCAAGGGGATAACCTTGTTCCATGAACCCTTATTAAGGATATCTTTTAATAAACCTCTCTTTTAACTTGAGTTGAAGTCATTGTACATAGGGAACAATATGGGGGTTGACTCTCATGTGGAATTCCTATTCCAAAGTCTATTTCCATTTCCTATTGAGAGTACGCTGGGAAGATTATTAGGAAAGGTTTCTAAGAATTCATTAATACTCAATACAAACCTTTGAAGACAATCTTTTGGCCTGTAAGATATGAAATGTAATGACTCTTTATTACTGCTAGACTACCTTTTCCATATTCATAATACTTTTCTGAAATTGAAATTTTACTACACAATCCTTATAGTATATTAATGCATAGATGGGTACAACCGGGAATCTATGCATATAATAATAATAAATCTTACCATATCTAATTTAAAAAAGTATGTTTTGGTAGGTTTATGGATGATTGAAATGGGCCATTCTAACAAAAGTATAAAAAGAAGTGAAAGAGTGAAGTAATAAGGGTTTGGGTAATGGTTCAACAACGTAAGTCGTATAATCAAAAAGTTTATCATACTCGTTGCGCACTAAAGATCAGTAAACCCAGTGAAAGCCATGAGCCCAAAAACTATATCATTCAACCTTTAAAAACATATAGGAGCGTTATGTTGACATATTCATGTTATTCTAATTTGAGAGATTGCGTGTTCGTTGTGATCCCCAAGCTTATTGTTGGAGAGAGGGCATCATTCTTTGTGTAGACAACTCAAGTAAGGTATGTAGTATGTATGTAAAGGTGTATATATACACAACACATGCTCAATGGTTTGATAAATTTCAGAAATTTTGTTTGTTAAGATATAACAGTAACTGTGTATTTTAATTTTGTGGAGTCATTTTTAATAATTTGGAAAATGGAAAAGTGTTTAGATAAGTGTAGTAATCCTTCTTACGGTGGCTATCTATTTTTTGACTTATTTATATCTTGTTGATTATATAATACATTATTTTTCGTAAATTTTTTTTTATTCCTCCCTCCCAACCTATTTTAATTCTCGCATTGTTGAATATTCTAAATTCAACAACGTCCAACTTTTTTGGCACTTACAACTCTATTGTTGTGATTATAGAAAAATCCCACAACTTTTTTTTGTATCTTAAATTAAAAGCCTGCAGCACATGAGGCCATAACTATTTTAACCAACCTTACCCACACCGTTATATCACTTTCAAATTCATCGCAACTATTTTTTCATTGAAAAATTTTCATTGTTAACATTCTTACTCTTAAGGTTTGTGTACATCTACTTTCTCGAGACTTTACTTATGTGAAAATTATATTGAGTAGATTATAGTTATTAAAATTTATGTAGGCCCCCAAAACGTGGTTTGAAATGGTCCTACATTTGTCTATCATAATTCTGCATCGTGTGAGCTATTTTTGATGCATTTGTTTAAATTGTTAATGATTAAGGTCAAAGCTTAGACTTGTGAAACAACAAATTAGAATTTACAAAATAGAAACAAATTAAAGTCAATCTATTTGAGGAAGAAGAAAAATGATTTTGAAATGTAAATAGGCTTTCTTCCTATCTGAAAGCCCTATACATGTATGTATGATAAAAAATAAGGGCCCAGATCCAATCCATACACGTGAAGAAAAAGCAAAATTTCATATCTTTGTAGTTAAATTTTTTGGGGCTTATCCCGTAGTTTTAAGATGAATTACATCATATTTGTTCTATTTATTTTTAATTACATTCATCCTTGAGAAAGTTACACAATCCGATATTAGTTGAAGCTACTCGGTAAATTAATTAGTTTCATTTTTATTGTCAATACATAGAAATGTGATTCCTAAAATATCCAACCAATTAAGATATTGAATCAAATCTTGTTTGTTTCATCCCGGTTTAACGAAGAAACGTTCAGAAGGATAAGCTTTTTTGTTGTAAAATGTCATGTGCTTACATAATGAATATCTCAATTGCCATTCATGAGTATGGGAGAGTGAGGTTACATATAAAATATACATGAGTGATGGGATAGTGATTGTTAAAAATATTTTCTATATGAATATAATTTCAACCATTGTGACGGAGTTGAACATTGATGAGTCCAAAAAAATTGATATATCCAACATCATAGAGGAAAACCCCTCTCCAATGAATATAAGGAATGATGATATAAGGTAGAACTGTACTTAGAGGTGAAGAAACATGAGGCTAAATTCTGTATTTATACTCTTTCTTTTAATACAACTAATAAGGATGCTGGTTGGATCGAAAGTTTTGATTTGTCAGCTGTTGACACCCAATTTTGGCCTAACATTTTAAAAATCCATAATTTTGAAGTTTTATTTATTTAATAGCTTAAAATAATTTTTATTTAATTTAATTTTAAATAAGTTTATCAATAAATATCATTATTTATTAAAATTTAAAAAAACTTTATTTGTATTTTTTGTAAATTAACTTTTGTACATATCGTTAGTTACGTTCCTTCATGATTTTTACTATTATTCCATTTTCTCCTCCTTTTCGGCGTACTAGCTTGGAAGCATCACCTCAACATGAGCAGGCCACCACAAACTGTTTTCTCCACAAGATTCAACTCTAAACACCCATAAAAACCACTATAAACCTCCGAAAATCAGCCCATTCTCAATGAACAATTACAGCCAACAAACACCTCAAAAAGCCTTTCATTTTTCTTCCTTTTTCGGTGAAAAAAGTTACCGAAAACAACCCCACAACCACTTGAAAACCCCACCTGAAACAAAGAGAAAGAAGCTGAAAATAGTCTCCGCAAAGCTCAAAATCGGATAAAAAAACCCATTGCCAGACTCCATTCCTCCCCCCCTGTTGTCTTCCCCAGCGAAGATAACCACAACCCAACTCAAAGAAGACCCAAAAACCCCAAAGTCTTCGGTCTCTTTTTCCGGAAAAACACAACCTTCCAGACCACAATGAAACCCACAAATCCCCTCTTGTTTTCCAGCAAACATCCACCAAACAACATCAGTCCCTTCCCCTCATCCCTTTCACAATTTTTCAATTATTTTTGCAGGTATTCCGTCGTCCAGAGTGACTCTGAAAGCTCCAGTAGGCAGAAGCGAGTCAACAACTCGTGAAAACAACGACCCAGCTTTTTCCTACAACTTCCGTTCTCTTTTCCGGTAGCATTTTTATTCTTTTACCACTACACCATTTTTGGTCTACAGCAACACTAAATCTTGACAACGCTTATAAAGTGTTGCCTAAAATACTTTTGGGAACACTTTTAAAGTGTAGCCAATTTTTGCCTTTTACTACATTCATTTTAGGGCAACACTTCTACACGTGGACTCTTAATGGGATTAACTACACACTTTATAAGTGGTGTATAGTTGGCAACAACTCTTTTACATGAATGAGCCACACTTTTAAAATTGTGTTATTTTTATAATTGAAAATCAACACATTAAAATGTGTCCTTAGTGTTTTAACCAAATTTTATATTCCCCCTCGCTCCCTCCACATTTTAACATTAGAATTTTCATCTCCTCATTTTATTTGGCTGGCCAAAAAAACAAAACATTAAAGAAAAATTAAAAGATAAAACATTTAAAGAAATAAAAAAAAGGCCACATTTCCCCTAAAAAAAAAAAACTTCAGCTGAAGCTTCCTTCCATTTCAGCTGAGAACCGCGTCATCTCCGTTGCTTCATCTTCATCATCGGTGGCTTTCGTAGATCTCGATCTAACTCGGAGTACAGTTTTTTTCAGATCCGCGTGTCTCGGATCTCGCGATTCTGAAATGAAGCAGGCACAGGTTTGTTTGTATGTTTTTTTGTTGCATTCTTCAGCTTATGAGGCAATTTCGTAAAAATTTATAGATTGAAGAACGACACATTTTCAGTTTTCAATGTTGTTCACCGATTACATAATACGAAAATCCCTTAGATTTGTCATGTTCATCAAGGACAGATAGAAGGCTTCACTTAAGTCGAATGATGTCTCAAAGTTTCATCACATTGAAAGGATTTTGTTGGGTATACTGTTATAAGGTAAATATTTTTATTTTTAGAAGTCTTATTTATGCCTCATAGTTTATTGCTTTAACACAATTTAACTTTAGGTTTTTGGTATTCTTGGGGTTATTGATTATGAATTTTTTTGTTGATTTGTTTTATGCAAAAGGAAATATGCACAGAAGTTTTTTGGCTTTATTTTTCTTTTAACTTGGTTTATATTATTAATGTTGAATGGAGAAACTTGCTCTGTTTTCTTGTTGATTGTCGGTTTGTTGTTATGTTATAGTTTGGATTATGTTTTTTTGAAGTTTGTGATCTTTGTTTCATTGTGTTAAGATGTTTCTGTGAATATGGGTTTGTGATTATCCGCTAGGTTGATTTTATTTTGACTTTTCGATTGCATGTTGTTGTTCGTATTTTTTTTTTTTTTTCAATTGGGTTTATTTTTGTTCTTATTGGTATATATTATACTATATATGTAGTGGTTTTAATTTATTGACTGATAGTTTGCATTTCTTTTCTTTTTAAAGAATTTTGAACGAAGCATGTTATCATTTGATTATTATTAAATATTATTGAGCATTGTCTCGTTTGTGTTTTTTAATTATTATAATTATTAAAATTTGTTTTGGTGAAGCTTTATGTTGCTATAGTTATGTATATTTTTTACTTATTTATTTTTAATCCGTTTCTTTGCTAGAATTCTCTTGCTTACTTTTACTTCCATTATTAATGATTGTGTTCATTTGGTTTATTCTTACATTCTATTGTTTTAATATCATGCCTCTCATTGTTGTATTTAGTTATGTCATTTTATTTTTAATCGTTAAAATTTATTTGATTAAATGGCCAAAGAAAAAAATCTTTTCGTCGGGTTTAGAGGTCTTTCCATTTTCAAAGACGGAAATCTAAATTAGGTTCATACATGTTTATTTGTTAAATTGGCCAATGAAAAATCTACCCATCGGGTTTAAAGTCCTTTCCATTTTAAAAGACGGAAATCTAATTGAGTCATACTGTGAGTTGTTAAATTGATCATTACAAATCTATATCCGTCGGTGTTTGGTCTTTTCCATTTCAAAAGATGGAAATCTATTTAAGTCGATACAGTTAGTTTTGTGTTAAATGGCCAATCAAAATCTATCCGTCGGGTTTAGAGGTCTTTCCTTTTTAAAAGACGGAAATCTAATTTAAGTTTATATACGTTTATTTGATAAATTGGCCGATGAAGAAATTACCGTAGATTTCCAAGGTCTCCCATGTTAATAAGACGGATTTTGATTTTTAAGTTATTATTTGAGTTATTCATTTTTATTTATATTTATTTGGTACTTACTCTATTACTAAGTGTCTTTACAGGTTCCCGGAGGTGCTCCTCCTTGAAATTATTCGAATGTTGTTCGAATCATACTTTTTATTCATTATTTTGTATATATTAACGTTAAGCAAAATTTAGGCCGTTTCTTATATTTGTTATTTTATTATTTGTGCATATTTAATGTTTATTATACTTGTACATTATTTTATATTCTTTCACAATTTGAAAAAAAAAAGTGAATTCTGTCAGGACTCACATTTGTGTATTTCGAAGGATGCCTAACCCCTTCCCTTTGGTATAATTTGAACCCCTTACCTAGAATCAAATTAGTTTCGTAGATCATTTAATGGTTTCCTAGTTTTTTTTCCTAAAATTATGTGGCAACTATTTTTAAAACTCGTTCATTTTTAAAATTCATTAAAATTGATTCAATGAAATATTTTTTGAGTCACCGCGACGTTTCGCCTTATTTTGATAGAATGGGGATGTAAACAGAATGGCGACTCCACTATGGGGTATAGACGTTTATAACCAATAATTTAATTTTTTTTTCAATTGAGGAAAATTTTGTTTTATTATTATGTTATACCTTGTATTTTTATATTTCGCTGATTATTTGTTCATTGTATTTATTCATTATTTATTTTATTGTGTGTATATTATCATTGCATTCATGGCATAATATTACCGTTAAATGAAAATTATTTCATTTTCACTAAAGGAAGATTATGCGGGATCAGAGTCGTTCATTAACCAAAATTTTCTCGGGGCACCCTGACGAGTGTAGTTGGCTACTTGATAGTCAACGATCGTTAATTGTCCCAGCCCAAGTAGCCTGTTTGGGTTACCTTTTCTACTCTAAATACAGCCCACTCTTAGTAAACTGATAGAGCTAAGCCAAATTCAAATTTAAGCATTAACCTAATGACCCAACATCCAAGGCTTGTTGAGTTCATTAGAAAGGCCACCTTGAGTCTATAATGGAATCTAGCCAAAAAGGACGATCATAATTGTGTGTAATTTAAAGGATGTATATGTCGTTTGACAAATCACTGTCCATCTGAATTAGAAAGTTAATTTAATAGTTTACTTTTGTAAAGCTCGGATTTTCATAAACTATCATTCCATCCAAAAGTATTGGCGATCGGAGATGACAAGAATTTCAAGAGGAAGACCCTTCCGCAAAGGCTTATAAAAGGATGCTACACCTACGTGGCATTTAATATTTGTTATTTTTTCCTTCTTCTATTCCCCGTAACTTCATAATACTATTTCATTTATTCATAAAATTGTACTAAGTGTTTTGGGAGACAATGGAAAGTTTTCAAAGGGCGTAATACATCCTTCAAATCGATAGGCCTACCCTAGGCCTAAAAGGGTCCCATATTTTGTATATGACGCCAATATTGATTTTTTTGCTAGTGATATATTTCAGTTTGTCTTTAATCCAAATAGTATTTATGTGTTTTATTCATTATTTGTGTGATATTTTGCATTATCCATTATGTACAGGACCTAACACTTTTACATTTTGAGTTGTTCTTCTTCACAACGTAAAATTTATTTAAGTTCGAATTCTGAAATTAATATTTGTCCGAAGTGGCAAGAGACAAGAGGATTAGCGAAATTTGAATCCTTGTATTTCATAAGACATTAATATCAAGTCAAAACGATAAATCAGAAGAGTATTTGACTATGGCGTCGCATCCATTTATTTTTTTTATTACTTGGCATGATGTTCCTGCTCTGACATATTTTTTATATTTTTATAGGAATACCGTCCGTGACAAAGGTCGGGGATGGTCATAACAATGTATGAATCTCGTGCTTATTGGGAAGAGAGAAAGGTCCAATAAAACATCCAAAAAGAGTACAACAATTCATTACTGTAGAAATTCTTAAGTTACATTCAACAGACAGTATAAATATTGACGATTACGAGGCTATAAAACATATTGGTGCGGAAAAAAAAAGGATGTCTAAATCTTTAAATTCTTATATGCCTTATCTGAACGAACTACGCGAACCTGATTTTTATTTCGGTGAGATACATAGGCAACCCTTCTTGGGTTCGATATTATCTTTTGAGAGTATATAAAAAAAGTCAAAATAAAATAGTTTGTTAATATTTTCAAAGGTATATCTACATGAACTATGCGCACCTGATTCTCATCTGAATGAGATACGTAGGCAACCTTTTTCGGGTTTGATAATCATTCTTTCAAAAAAATAAAATTACTTGTACATACTATAAGAGTCATGTCTTTATCTCGGTTGGGACTTATGTAGTTAAAGCCATGTACATAGCGTTTTATGATGTGAAAACACTGACTTTGCGTAACTATAAATTCTCCTAGTAACCTCTTATATGTACTTTTGTGATGGCTTGAAAAATTTTCTTGCCTGCATAAAGATAAGAATAAAACTAACCTTATGTTTCATGTGCATTGTATGATGAGATTTTGATAAAATTTCAGTTGTGTTACTCTGTTGATATAGAACTTGACCTGAATGTTTTTCGACGCAAAATCCAGAGCAATGTTAGGTTTGAGAAAGGATTGTAGGTTTTTGACCCGATTGTTCCTTTCAAAGCCTACCAAATTACATTAATCCCCAGTTTTCCCATTTTGAGCCCGAAACCTTTCTTTGGACAACCATATCTTAACCACTACCCTTTTGAGTGCTTACAAGCACTATCCTATCTTGGCCCAACCTTCTTGAGTGCACCAAGATGTGCAAATTATAAGAGGTGATCCATGTTTGAAATTACTAGAAGCAAAGATATTGAGTCTCTCAAAATCAAGGAAGCAAAGACTCTAGAGAAAAAGAGAGAAAGGAAGAAAAAAAAGGGTGGAAGAAATAAAGAATGGTAAAGAAAATACCCTTACAGGGTCAATGAAAGGTGGGAAGGAAAATACTCAAACAAAAAAAGGAAAAATTATTATGATAATGAAGTAATAAAATAAAAGATCCAAGGAATAAGGACTCAAAAAAAAGAAGAAGAGAAAAGCTCCAAAAAATGAGAACTCAAAAGAAGTCGAATCAAAGAGGATGAAAAAAGAAGAGGAAGAAGGGAAAAACTCCAAAAAATGAGAATTCGATAGAAGATGAAAGGTGGGAGAACAATGAAGAGGATCTGAAGTCAAAGGCGTACCAATTATTAAGAGCACAAATTCAATGCAACACTCAAGGAAGAATTAATTCACTTTTATCCCAAATAAATATCCTACCCATCCACAAGCCTACGTTACAAGACAATAACAGGACCTACATGATCTCATTCCAAATGTTCTCAAATTAGTGGAGATTTACATAATGGTCAAGCATATGGTATCACAGTTGTATGCGTTGAATATTTTTCTGAGTGTGAGTGCATTTTGAAAAATATCCTAAAATCAGAAGTTTCAAATATTTGTGATATAGGACCAGTCTTTTCCGTGAGGACACTTGAAACGTCATGATTGATACAATTCAAGATTTGTGTTTGAAGTAAGATGAACGAAACCCGTTGATCCTTAAGTATGTTTGAGGTTCCACTTGAATCTGTATGAATTACCTTGAATTCAATCTTAATTAGAAAAAAAAAGAGAAAGGGAATGAGAGATTTACCTGCAATCCTAACTGTTGGTACCTATCGTGGTGAAACTTTGACTATCTCATCACATTTTTTTTTAAAATTATCTTCTGAGTTGTTTATTACAAAAGGTGTTATTAAGTTAATCTTATTTGTGTGAGACGCCTATTTTGATTCATTGGGTTGTCCATCCCAACATGGATATTCTTGTTTTAGCTTTTGAATATACAGAAAATGCCATTTTTCATCTGTTAATCATGTTCATAATTGTTTCATTTTCTACTGATAATCTTTCAAACTTTTTGCAGTACTCATCATCCACAAGATTGGAAGTACATTTTACCTGATTCCTGCCTCAACAGAATATGTAGGAACCACGACGGATCGGTCATATACCGAGTGTGATTATTATTTCTCTTTACAATAAAAACTGAGATATAATTTTTGAAAATATCTCAAAGATTCACAATAGAGGTGTTTTCGCAAACAAGTCAATATTGAAGATCATTTTAAGATCTGCCAAAATTCTAACTCGGACAGAAATTTTGAGGAAGACCTCAAAATTCTGATAAGTACTGCCAGAAACTTGATAGCAACTAAAAAGATCATGCATTGCGAATTAATATTTTACATCATGAATTAATTCATGCTGTGCGAATCAATATTCATGCATCGCGAGTTAATATTCATGCATCGCGGGAAGATATTCATGCCCCACAGAAGATTATGCATCGCGAGAAGATTTCATACCTCACAGAAATTCATACATCACGAGTTAATTCATGAATCATGAGTTAATATTCATGCATTGCAGTTAATATTTATGCATCGTGAGAAGATTTCATACCTCGCAGAATTTTACGCATTGCAAGAAGATTTCATACCTTGCGGAATTTATAAATTGCGGGAAGATATTCATACCCGCAAAAGATCATGCATCGAGGAAGATCATGCATCACGAGTTAATGCATTGCGGAAGGTCATGCTTCACGAGTCAATATTCATGCATCACGAGTTAATTCATGCATCACGAGTTAATTCAGGCATTGCGAGTTAATATTCATACATCTCTGTCGAGTAATATTCATGCATCGCTAGAATAATTTCTACCTCTGCATAAATGTAATATGCATCGCCAGAATATTTCATACCTTGCACAATTTCTGCATTCGTGAAGATATTCATGCCCCATACAAGAAAATGATCGAGAGCCAATATTCCATCATGCATCGCAGAAGGATTATGCATCGCGAGTTAATGCATTGGCGGACGTTCATGCATACAAGTCATATTCATGCCACGATTAATTCATTTACATTGCTTTTTAATATTCCATCTCGTCAAGTTATATTTCCATTCATGTCCAAATCGCAAGAAGATTTAATACCTCGCCGAAATTTATGCATCGCAGAAGATTTCATACCCCTTGCAGAATTTATGCATTGTGGGAAGAATATTCATGCCCCGCATAAGTCATGCTGGAGATTCCATATTCACACATATCGCGAAGAAGTTCGACCCTACCTCGTAGAACTTATATACATCGCAAGAAGATTTATACCTTGCGGAATTTATGCATCGCGGAAAGATTTCATCCCGCGCAAAATTTACCGCAGTCGCGGGAAGATATTCCTGCCTCGCAGAAATCATGCAACTGCCAGAAAAGTAATCGTTCATCTCAAGGAAATATTTTAAATTACCCTCAACATTCCTACGCATTTTATTTTGTCAAAAGTGAATGCCAATAGAATCATCGAAAACAACAAAAAAATGTCAACACATGCATCTTCTTCTGCTTTTTTTTATTTTCGCATCAATGCAAAAACATTGAAGATTACTTGCTACATAGACATAAGATCTATTTGCTTTATGTCAAATCGATCGAGTTGACGTCAAATGTTGAGGAAAGAAATTAAGTGTCGATACGGTAAAAGACACTATCTCCCATTTAAATTATATTTTTTCAGCTGACGGGTTTTATCTCACTATTTGTCAAGAGCATTCAAAAGGATGAATTTTCCAAAGGAAAAAAAATGACATGTACAAACTACTTCAACAAGGACGCAACGCATAATAGAACCTTTTGGAGACAAGTCTGGAATTGACTTCCACCACATTCAACCGCACTTCTCTACAAAGGTTATGTGTTCAGTCAAAATTGGGTTTGTCAATTTTCGTTTTCCAAGATTTCTTTTATCAGTCATACACAACGAAAGGGACAACTGTTGACACCCAATTTTGGACCAAAATTTTAAAAATTCATAATTTTGAAATTTTATTTATTTAATAGCTTAAAATAATTTTTTTAATATAATTTTACATAAGTTTATCTATAACTATGTTTATTTATTAATTTTTTTTTAATTTTTAAATTACGTTTTTAAATATCGTTAGTTACGTTCTTTATTTTTTTAATTTTTTTTTTTGTTACATCGGTTAATGTTAATTTTGATATTTTTGCACTTTAAAGAGTCATTCAAAATACGATATAATTTGCATATAAAAATATCTTCAATCGACAATTTTTGTTGGGCCTCAATCTTGAGCCCATGACTAGGCCCCTTGTCTAACAATTTTCTATTTTAGAAATAGTTAGGTCAAAGGAGGTTGGGGAAGAAAATGTTTATGGGAATTTTTTTTTTATTTTTAAGGGGTTAAGAACACTTCTTTGAGTATCCATATTTTTCGGCGAAAGTTTTGCCACTATCCGGCAGGCCACATCCCAAAACCCCTTCATGTTTCTTTTTCCAAACGATCCATTTTCTCTAGCAAAATTACAACCAGCAGCTCCCACCTCCAAACAACTTCACCACAATCCTCCACCCGTCCAACACTACCAACAACAGCCCCAAACTCGAACTGGAACCGCCAGCAGCTCATCACCTCCATTTTCCCATTTTCTGGCAACCAAACAGCCACCACATCTCCCATTTCCGACCAAAAAAAAAAACCAACCTGTAAACTACCTGCAGCCCCAAGCCAAAACCTCATCCATTTCTCCTCCTCTTTTTCGGCGAAACTAGGTTGGAACATCCACCTCAAAATAGAGCAGCCACCACACTCTTCTTCTCCAATATTCAACTCTAAGCACCCATCAGAACCACTAAAAACCTCCAAAAATCAGCCCATTCTCAATGAACAATTACAGCCAACAAACACCTCCAAAAGCCTTTTATTTTTCTTCTTTTTTCGGTGAAAAAAGTCACCGAAAATGACCCCACAACAACTCGAAAACCCCACCTGAAACAAAGAGAAAGAAGCTGAAAACAGTCTCCGCAGAGCTCAAAATCAGATCCAAAACCCATTGCCAGCCTCCATTTCCCCCGTATCGTCTTTCCCGGCGAAGCTAACCACAACCCGGCTCGAACCAGACCCAAAAACCCCACAGTCTTCGGCTCTTTTCCTGAAAACAGCCACCTTCAAGGCACACAACAAACCCTACAGATTTCCTTCATTTCCAGCAAACACCTACCAAACAACATTAGTCCCCTCCACCTCATCCCTTCATAATTTTCTTTTAATTTCTGCAGGTATTCCGTCGTCCACAGTGACTCTGAAAGCTCCAGTAGGCAGCAGCTCCACCACCGGCGAGTCAACAACTCGTTAAAACAACGACCCAAATTTTTTCTACAACTTCCTCTCTTTTCCGGTAGCATTGAATGGAGAAACTTACTCTTTTTTTTTATTGATTGTTGGTTTGTTGTTATGTTACAATTTGGATTAAGCTTTATGTTTCTATAGTTATGTATATTTTTCACTTATTTTTTTTTATCCGTTACTTTGATAGAATTATCTTGCTTAATTTTACTTCCATTCTTTATAATTGTGTTCATTTGGTGTTTTCTTACATTCTATTGTTTTTATATCATGCCTCTCATTGTTTTATTTAGTTTTGTTATTTTTTTTTTAATCGTTAAAATTTATTTGATTAAATGGCCATTGAAAAATCTATTTGTCGGGTTTAGAGGCCTTTCTATTTTAAAAAATGGAAATCTAATTTAATTCATCTAATTTTTATTTGTTAATTGGCCATGAACATCTTCCGTCAGGTTTATAGGCCTTTCCATTTTAAAAGACGGAAATCTAATTTAAGTTCATACATGTTTATTTGTTAAATTGGCCAATGAAAAATCTATCCATCGGGTTTAGAGACCTTTCCATTTTGAAAGACGAAAATTTAATTTAAGTTCATACATGTTAGATTGTTAAATTGACCAATGAAAAATATATCCGTTGGATTTAGAGACCTTTCCATTTTAAAAGATGTAAATCTAATTTAAGTTCATACATGTTTATTTGTTAAACTGGCCGATGAAGAAATTACCGTCGATTTTCAAGGCCTCCCATGTTAATAAGACGGTTTTTTATTTTTAAGTTATTATTTGAGTTATTCATTTTTATTTATATTTATTTGGTACTAACTATTTTACTAAGTGTCTTTACAGGTACCCAGAGGTGCAACTACTTAAAATTATTCGAATGTAGCTCGAATCATACTTTTTATTCATTATTTTGTATATATTAACGTTAGGATTTAGGCCGTTTCTTATATTTTTTATTTTATTATTAGTGCATATTAAATGTTTAGTATACTTGAACATTATTTTATATTCTTCCTCAATTTTTTTTAAAAAAAGTGAATTCAGTCGGGATCCACATTTGTGGAATTCGAAGGATTCCTAACCCCTTCCCTTCGGAATAATTTGAACTCCTTACCTAGAATCAAATTGATTTTGTAGATCATTTAATGGTTTCCTTGTTTTTCCCCCTAAAATTAGGTGTCAACTCTTTTTAAAACTCGTTCATTTTTTAAATTCATTAAAATTGATTCAATTAATTATTTTTTTAGTCATCGCGACATTTCTCCTATTTTGATAGAGTGGGGATGTAAACATCGACTAGTGAAATTGTCTGTGTTGAAGGTGCTAAAAAGGGCACACTCGCTCTCAACTTGATAGAATAAAAAATGGCGATTCATGTTATATACCATAAATGGAGTTAACAAACTAAATATATGATACGCATAGTACAAAGTGAAGGTGAATTAATTGTACAAGGATAAAACCACTCTAGTAGTTGTAGTGAAAAAATAAAAAATAAAACATGACCTTCAATTTTTGAGTTAAAGATTTGATAACAAAAGGTATCACTTATTTTCAGTCCATAAACTATATTGTCTTAAAAAGCATGGTACCTTACTATTTCATAAGGATGATACCATAAATGTTTGACTTATATTTTCAAGGTATCAATATGTGTAACTTATAGTTATGTTTGGCATAACGTATTAGATATTGTGCGATCCTCTTTTTATGATTGAATTTGTATTTGCATAATCAATAATGATATATTATTGCATCACTGATATATTATGATTTGCTATATAAAATTTAACTATTTCAGTGTGTTTTTTGTTTGTTATCTATGACTCAATGTAAGATTAGTAAATTGTATCGGATCTATTTGAACTTCTTTCTTGTATATATTAATGTACACTGTCTGAAATATTAATTCATTAATTTATTCATTGTACTTTATCAATCAATATGATGAGATTTACACAGGCTATGAGGTTTGATACATCAAACGTTTGAAGTATATAAGTTTGAGTTATCAGATCTTTGATTACATACTTTAATTCAAGTAAACGAGATACATGTTACCCTCCTCTTTTTAAATATTTGAATTTATATTTGGTATAAATACCATGATACGTTATTGCATTAATATTACTATAAAAATCATATTTCACACCTTTTTTATATTTTTTTTAATATTCTGTTATTTTTTTCCGTTAATGTTCAATACTAAGAATATAACTTTTTTCAATCTATCCATTATACATTACTACTGTATCGGAATAATTGTAGCGACGTATTATTGTGTTTTATCGAATGACTATTATTTTATCATTGAGTGCCATCTGTTTAGGAAGAATCATATTTTTCAAAGTGATCATATATGTACATCTAAGGATAAGATTTAACAAAAGTGTCAAGCTCAATTGGGTTTTATTAATAGTGTGGACACCACCGAAACTGGGTAAATGATAAAATATTCATACTCAATGATGTAATTATGTATTTGAGCACTTTAGTTATATTTTTAGCATTTTCAATATTATCTATTATAAATTGTTTTATGTAAGTAAGGTTTAAGGCTTATGAACTTGAGATTATGACCGTTGGATTGGCATTGGATTTGTGGATTTGTGCATTTGTGCATTTGTCCCTTTACTGAAATGTCACTTAATGACCATATGCATAATAATGGGCACTTACTTTCTGATAATGTTGCGCACCGTCAAAAAATAACATTTGCCTTGGGCACATTACGTTTATTCTTTATATTTATTTCATTCTTTACTCCATTATCCTTGTAACCTATGTAACTTCTTAGATCATTATCTTTATCATTTACAATATCATTATCTTCCTATTTATTGCTAGAAAGACTTCTTGTAGTATAAATAGTGGTGGTCTTCATTTGGTTTGGTAAACACAAAACACAAGAGAAAACAAAGAGGGAAAGAGTTAGTTTAAAAGAGAGTTCTTATTAGTTTAAGGGAGGTGTTCTTTTTTGTGGATCTTTGGACTCAACTCTTGTCCAGAGTGGTTGAGTTATATTTTGTGAAGGCTGTTGTATCCTGGAGGGAACAAGTCAAAGAGGACTACTGCTGGACCAGTGAAAACATTTGCTGCAGTGGACTTGAATCTCCTTAATGAGAGCTAGATATCCGCGCCTCAGCGTAAAGAGAATAATTTCTTCATTTGATTTGCAATTATAATCTTGCAATTTTATTATCTTGTATGTTTTTTCACTAACAATTTTAAGGAGATTCAAGATGGCTACAATTGAAAAAATCGTGGGTGTCAAGATTGGAGATCTTAACAAGCCATTTTGGATCAATGGAAGGGTAAAATGCTTTTATAATGAAGTCTTCTTATTGTTTCTTATGTATTAATCGAGAAGAATCCAAATAAAAAAGACATCACTACTATGAATGATGATGAAACTATTTCTCATCTAGAGAAAGTGGAAAAGTACGATGGTGATTCCTATGAGTGTTGCTATTATCTTCTTTATTGTCTATCTAATAATTTTTATGATTATTATGATAGAACTTACTCTAGTGCAAAGAAAATTTTGAAGGCAAATTGCAGAGTAAGGTATGATACGAAAGGCTGAGGCAAAAAAATATGCAGCTAGTAGATTTTTTTCATTTCCTAAATGGTGGACGACAAATAAGTGGCAATCAAGCTCACGACTTCATCATGATTGTTGGGAGATCTTAGGTCCGAAGAAGTTAAATTGAAGATAACCTTATTGTTTGTGGGCATAGTGGATAACTTCCACCTTCTTGGAAGGAATTTCAAAAACTATGGTCACAAACAAAAAGAAACTCTCTTAAACTCTTATAAGGAAAATCCACATTGAAGAAGAAGCAGGGGCCAAGAATTCACTTTTATAAATAGAAGAAACAATATCACATCAAGGTAAATTTAATTACTTCGAATAATGCTACTCTCCTGATATCACAAAATACTTCTAAGCCTAAGAAGAGAAAAATTCAATAAAATAGTGGTATACCTCCCAAGAAAAATTACGGTGAAAATCACCAAGCCTAAAATCACAAGTTCAAAAAAGGGACCATGCTTTGTTTGTGGGAAGAGGGCATATGCTTGAATTTTGCATAGTTTCTAAAACATGGTCCTAATCTTCAACAAACTTTTACCGAAGAACATTTGTGGAAGTAAATTACCAACTATAATATGGGTTGGATGTTGATTGGTGGTGAGTGATTCCTGTTTGCAAAATCATCATGTATGTTATGACAAAGACTTGATTTAAAATATACTGCATTTTGAGGAGCCCCAAAACCATCATGGTTTGGTGATTCCACACTACTCAGCGTACTGAAAAAGTGAGATGTTTGAATTGTGTTTTACTCTTGAAGGATAGTTAACATTGAAATATTACTTATACTCCTTATATGAGAAAAAATTGATGTCTTAGTTTTCCTTCCATAATAAAGCAGGCTTTTAACAGATTATTGAATCTGTTTTCCCATATCTAATAGTGAAAAAAAGGTATTTTTTGTGGGAGGAGGTATCATTGCGATGGGACATGTTTAAGTTAATGTTGAAATGAATCAACTTCTAATTCCTGTTTATATGCTTCTTCTTAACATGCCGGTTGTATCAATTTAATGACGGTTATGTTTGCAATCATGATAGTTTATATTCATTCCAATGGTTAAAATAATTTGTGAAAAGTGGTAGGCTGTATTAAGCTAGATCAATAAAGGCTCATTCTAAAGTTGAAAGAAAAACTTTTTTCTGTTTAGATAGTTCATATGAATTTGTGAATTTGTGGAATTCTAAAATCGTGGAGGTAAAAAGATATTTTATCAGTTTCATTGAAGAGTTTTTTTATAGTTTACAGATATTTACTTTGAATGAAAATAAAAGTGATATGCTTTTGAAATTTCAAACTTATCTAATGAGGTTGAAAATCAGTTTGGAAGAAAAATGAAAAGAAATAGAAGTGATAAGAACGTGATATGAATCGAAAGGAGTTTATTATATTCTTGTGTTAGATCATTGGGAAATAATTTATTAACCTACTCCCTCCCTACCTCTTCTTTCGCCTAATGGATAGCATAAAGGAAAAATAGAAGTTTGGTTGAATTGACTAATTCATTCTTATTGGATTCACATGCACCTTTAAATTTTGGGGGAAGCTATCTTAACTGCTTGTTATGGTTGAATCATGTGCCTCATAAAAATCTAAATTGAACCTTTTAATTGGTGTAAGAAAGGCTACAAGCCAAGATTGGGATATTATAGAATTTTGGATTGTTAGCCTTTGTTGAGGCTAATGGATCCCCAGATTACAATTGTTAAGTAAGAAAGTTACAACTTGTGTTTTCTTGGTTATGCATTAAATAGTATCAACCTATAGATTTTTTTTCATCTTGATACTAATGTTTGTAATGAATCTGGTTATTCTATTTTGTATGAAATAAATTTCCTTTTGGATTACTAAAAAATATTGGGGGTCAAAAGGATGGAACAAAATATTTTTTTGTCACTACCCAGTTCTTCTACTTCAACTTGAAAAATAAAGAATTTGGTAATTTTTGAGTTTAAGAGAAGTTAAAAGAGCTAGAGTAGAAAAGAGTTGTGGTTTGGTCGCTAATTGTTATGTGTTTACATGTTGAAAATGACCCTCTAACATTGAGCTTTATCTTCACATGATTCTATTTTTTTGGAAAGAGGCTGTAAATGCTGAAATTGAATCTCAATTTTCTAAAAAAACTTGAAAGTTAGTTTGATTTACCACCCGTTATTTGTAAAACAATTGGGTTGCAAATGAGTCTTAAGGAAACAGTTGAAACCGTATTGTTCTATTATAAATATAAGTCTAGGCTAGTTGCAAATGTTTTTAAACACTAGAAGGCCTAGAATTTTTTGATATTTTTTTTTCGGTAACAAGAATCACATCCATTAGACCTTTAGTTGCTATGGCTGCAATTTTTGATTTGCAAATTCCAATCAAATGGATGTAAAAAAAATTGCTTTTCTAAATATAGACCTAAACGAATAAATTTTATATGGACCAACCCGAATGTTTTTGTTGAAACTGGACAAGAAAGCAACACAGAATGTAAACTTACTAAATCCCTATGATTGATTGGAAACAACAACAACGCACCAAGCAATGACATGAAACGTTGATTTCTGCCATTATTGAAAATAGTTTTAAAACAATGATTGTGACAAGTGCAATATATCATAAGTTGGATACTTCAATTATTTGATATTTGGCCTATATGTTGATGATTTGTTTGATCTTTGGATATAACCTGAGTGTATTGATGTAGCTAAAAATGTTCTTAAACCATTTTGATATGAAGATTGGGGAGGCAAAATTTTTATTCTTGTAATACAAATAACAAGAACATGTGAGGGAATTTTCCTTGACCGTCCAACATTATGTGAAAATTTTTTTTTTAAAATCTAACTTCATATTGCAAGCATGTGGCCGTACTCCTTTTGATTCAATGTATCATTTAGTTCTTGTTGAAAGTAAAATGATGTCATACATCAAAAGGAATATTTAGTAAATAATCGGAAGTTTGAGATATGTGAATGATTGCCCTAGGACTTATATAGCATATGCATAGGAGTACTTGGCACGTAACAAGCAAGTCCAAGGTAATGAACACTTGGCATACAAAACAAACAAGAGTTATGAGATATTTATTTGTACAAAAAGTTGTGGTTTTGTTCTATAAACCATCTGTGTCCTTGAAGGCTATTTGATGCAGATGGACACTTTGGTCAAGTTTTCCTGTTCCAAACTTTATAAAATAAACCATTGTTATGTCCTTGATTCATAGGTGGTGGTGCTGTTTGTTTGGAAGATCAAACAACCAAACAGAATTGCCAACCTCTAACCAGTTGAAGCTGACTAATTGCTTTACTTTCAGCTAGTGAGGAAGCGAATTGGTTAATATATTCTTTGTTTCAATTCCTTATTTTGACAAACCAATTCCCCTCCAATTTTAATTTTTCTGATAGCCCGCTGCATTGGTAGAGTTCAAAATTGTTATTCTAACGGTAAATCCAGACCTATAAGGAGGAAACACAGTAATGTAAGATCGTATTTGACAAATGGTACCATTAATGCTGATTATGTCAAATCTTGTGATAATATTATAGATCCTCTTACGAAGACCTTAATAAGAGAAATGGTCTGGAGCACATTAAGGGGGATGGGATTGAAACAATCAAATCCTTGAGTCATATATGAGGAAACCCAACTTGGGGACTAGAGATCCTATAACCAGGTTCAAAGGGAAAAAGTAATAATATGATTACTTGTTGAGAAAATGAACTCTCTTTTTATCCCCTCCCTATGATGTGGGTGCATTATTTCCTATAGTTTGTGAAGGTTGAGTTGATAAAACTCTTACAGGAGCACTTTCGACAGATTTCACCTATATGATGTGTGGAAGTAGGTCGCTTCCTTTGAGAATTGACATATTCTCAAATGCACTCACGAAACCGGGGTAGCACATGGCCATAACGTTCTGAATTTAAAGCTCATGTAAACATCATGATTATTATGTGTGAGAAGTGATATTTTATTTTCCTTAAGCAGTCATAGTTCAAGTCTAAGACCACTATGACTCTGGAGTAAAGTTATTGTTTCACTTAGTGGAGGTTCAATGCAAATCACACCTTCATTATGCATAGTAGTCTTCCTTCAACTGATATACTCTATTGTCTAATATTAAAATGAGTGGGGCATTGTTGGTCTTTTGAGCATATTAATATTTATTTACTTTTAAATTTTTTCATAGTATTATGTTTAAGGCTATATGAAATTGAGGTTATGACCGTTGCAGTGCATTGCATTTGTGCATTTGTGCATTTGTCCCTATTACTGAATGATCACTGAATGACCATATGTATAATAATGCACTTTACTTACTGATAAATGTTGCAATGGTCAAAAAGTTTCATTTACACGTTGGTGCATTTGTTATTCTTCATCTTTATTTCATTGTTTACTCTTCCATTATCCTTTTAACCTATGTAACTCCTAAGAGCATTATCATTATCATTTACTATACCATTATATTCCTATTTATTGCAAGGAAGACTTCTTGTAGTATAAATAGTGGTGGTCTTCATTTGGTTTGGTAAACACAAAACACAAGAGAAAACAAAGAGTGAAAGAGTTAGTCTAAAAGAGCATTTTCCCTCAGTAGTTTGAGTGAGGTATTCTTTTTTGGGAACTTTGGACTTCAACTCTTGCCAGAGTTGTTGATTAATAGCTTTGTTGAAACTGTTGTAATCCTGGATGCCAGAGTCAAAAGGACTAATGCCTGATTCGGTGAAAAAATTTGTTACAGTGGGCTTGAATCTCCCTTAAAGAGAGGCGAGAATATCCGCGCCTCAACCTTAAGAGATTTAATTTCTTCATTTTTTGTTCATTTTATCTTGGAAATTTAATATCTTGTAGCTTTTGCACTAACCTTTATGGGATCAATATTTTATACAAGAAGCATGGCTGCTAAAGAAGTGTTGCCCTAGCGATGATAAGGTTTACATCCTACCTTTGATTAGATATTTTTTTTTTAGATACCTTTATTGTGGGAAACTATGTAAATCCAAATTTTTTTATATAAGGACCCATAATTTAGATAAAATGAGTTCCTGTATTTGTTCATAGCATAGGCGCCGTTATTTAGGGGTTTTGACATTATATAGGCCAGTAAGTTATTGTTGATGGTGCATATCTTAAATGGATCTTACTAGGAACGTTTGTATTTGAAAGTGAGGGGGTTGTGCAAAATCGAACCGACCAATAAACGGAAAAACCGCTAAAATGTTATGGGTTATTGTTATTGGGTTACTGGGTTATTGGGTTTTTAATGGGTTTAAGAAAAAATAATTATTTGGGTATTGGATCGGTTTCGGTTTTTCCTATTGGGTTTATTGGGTAAACCGAATAACCAATAAGACGATAATTATTTCTACTTTAACCCCTTCCTCCATATTAAAATATACAGAATTTAATACATAAATAGATTCAATATTAGCTTTTCAAAGGCTATGTGATTTTTTGTTACAAAATTGGGTTAGAACTTCATTGAATTTATCTGGTGTATCAAGCAAATCTGTTTCAATATTGTCCTCATTGAAATATTTTTATTTTAGTTTTACTTCTAGTTTCGTATTGTAGAGATATAGCTTTTGGCAAGTTTGGTTAATGTTAGTAATTTGATCAACATTCAAATTTTTTTCTATTATGTTTGGCGGTAAGTTTGGTAACATGTATTTATAACATACGTACTATTATATAATTATTTGATCGACATTTTCTATTGGTTAACCGAACCGAACCGATGAACATCAAAACCGATAAACCGATAAACAAGTTCTTATTGGTTGTTTAATTTGGGTTAGCAAAATATTTTTAAAACCGACAACCGATAAACCGAACCGATTATATGTAAAACGCACCTAACCGACCGTGCACACCACTATTTGAAAGTAACATTTTATGGTGTATGTAATGATAGTGTCTTAGAATTATAATTTCTTTCGGGAAATCACAAATACTCCATATACTATGATCGCAATTTCAGAGACCACACCTTACTAAACTAAGGTCCTTATTAGCCCCCCCCTCCCCCTCTTATTCTTTTTATAATTTTTGTGCGCCCCATTTTAGATTACATGGGAATTCCAAATATCTCCTACGCACCTCAATATTCGTGGAGTCCACGGTGGTACCACGTAGACAAAAGGTACACAACATTAACAAATAATTATTCAGTATGGTATAGGAACCTGTAAGTTTAAGAGTGTGTCTCTAAAATTTTTGTCATAGTCTAGGGGGTACTTCTGCATTTTCTCATTTTTTCTCCTAACAGTGATTTATTGTATTTGATACATTATATATGGATAGTTGTGTATCTAGAATTTAACAAACATGTGTTCTTTTTATGAGTATTGGTACATATTGTTGTTAGTTGATGGAGTTGTGACTGGAAAATATAATTCCCGGAGCATTGGTTCATTTTCAATAGGTTAAAGTGCACTTTGGGATAAAACCACTATTTGTATGTATCAAATATACAATGAAAATTATAATGAAGATTGTAATTACAAATTTTTCAAATGTTTTCCTCATTTTACATGCATGTGGCACCTTTTGAAAAATGTTTTTCAAACTTCAAGAAAAGAAGAAACTATGAAGTGATGTGTTTCTAATTCAAATGGTCAAGATTATCGTAAAGATGATTGTGAAAAAAATTGATGGTCTAATATGTGCTTACTTTGCCAATCTACTCAATACGTATCTTGCTGATGCAAGTTATGAAAAGTGGTTAGACTTCATTAAACCATAATAGGGGAATGATGAATCCTACATGCAAATGAAATAACTGGTTTTCTTGAAAACGCGGCGACAACTACCTATATTTAGAGTTTTTGGAGAACTTAGAACTCTATTTCGGTTCTTGGAAATGTAAAATAGAGAAATAACTCAATATGCCAAAAAACATTAAGGGAGGAGATTTGGATGAAGAGTTATTTGATTCTAATGCTTCTAGAGTTCAAAAATACAAGTATGTATTCAATAATATGACAATCATGCATCTGGAATTCATTGTCCATTTGTTTGTTGTGAGTATAAAACTTGAGTTAATTACGATGTCTCAATCAGAATGTTTACTAGGTTGTACAATCTACTTAATTTATTTATTAAGGTGAACAAGATATACTGTTTTATTATTTGAGAGAACATTTTGTCATTGGGAGAGATGTTACTAGACGCGATCCCTTGTGCAATGTATTTGCTGTTTTGAAAGAAGAACAACCCTTATAGATATAGCATCCTACTACTCAGATTATATAAGTTAGTGGCATTAGCAACTCATATTGTTCAAATGCTGGATAACGAGGTTTGGTCAGTATTTAAGTTTGTTTTGGGCAAAATCTCCTTGCCACCTAGGTAAAAAAGGATTGATGCATGACCAAGAAAAAAGAAAGAAGAAAAATCTAGATGAAAAAATAAGCATAAACCAAATCGTTGTGGACAAAAAGGTCACAACCAACAAACTTGTTTTTTACGAAAGAATGTTGAAAAACTTCTTTGTTGGGGCTAGTATTATGTTTCAGAAACATTATTTTAAGATTACATGTTGTTAGGTTTTTTTTTTTGTTACTATTTTTAACTTTAACCTTGATAAATATTACAATATATTATTAG
The DNA here is from genome assembly GCA_027704765.1 of Solanum habrochaites. Classification (NCBI taxonomy): domain Eukaryota; kingdom Viridiplantae; phylum Streptophyta; class Magnoliopsida; order Solanales; family Solanaceae; genus Solanum; species Solanum habrochaites. The sequence continues at coordinate 54,257,691 of JAKWJA010002500.1, forward strand.
CTGGTCAAATTTTATGACATTAATTTAAAATGTTAAGATTTTCAACATTGTGTTTATTTTTGAAACACATTATATTTCAAATACCTTTTAAAAATCATCTATTGTTAAATATTTGATTAATAATGTATACAATATATAAGTGGTTTGTGGCATTCATAATCAATTAATATAGTTTTTCAGATATAGTTTTGTATACGATCGTTCGTCTACAATTGAATAATCCTGTTCTTAATACAATACGGTTGTTTTTTTTAACACATCTAGTAACTCAATTGAAATAGAAGTATAGCATCATGTATCACAAAAAGTAATACTTAATTTATCAATGTTACTAGATAATTAATAAACCTGCACTAATTACAAAAAATAGTCCAAATGTATTCGCATTAATATAGAATCACTAATTAGACCTTAATTTAAACCTATATTTCATTGCTATGTTGAATTATTAGCTCCTACGAGAATTAATGAGAGTAAAATATGTGTGTGTTTATTAATTAATGAAATATACATCAAAGGTTATCCTATGTTTGGTATCAAATTTATATCTAGGAAAAATATTTTACTACAATCCCTATTGTAATAACAACACTGAAAATATTTGGAAAGTTCATGCCAAACATCTAAGTTTTTAGCGAAACACATTATGCTTTGGGTACAAATATGACAATAATGGAAATAAAGAACTTTAAAACTCTAGTTAATGTATTTCAAAATAATAACATTGTAAAAAAATTTTCCTAAACAATGATCGACAACCATTGTTTGGGGGGGGGGGGGGGGGGGGGGGGGGTATATTGGAACAAATATTCTGAGCTCGAGCAATCATTGACTTTTTACGCCTTCCCAATCCTAATTTCACTACATAATATTCGTGCCTTAAGACTTTTTCAGTATCGTATTTCCTAATATGTAATCTGTATCGTGTTATAAAGGTATTGCCCAAATGGAAATCATTTTGCAATAGAAATCCCATAGCTAAGGAACTCTACAAAATACCTAATAAAAATTCTACAGTATAAAGATAAGTAAAGGAACAACTAAAGAAGGAGGGGGGGGTTTAAAAATAAGGAATATATGTTATAATAATATAAAGAAACATGGTAATCACAGCAAAATTGGTCTAATAATAACTTTCAAGTTACACACTTACTGTTTCCATAATGTCTTGTAAGAATTAAATTTAACTTCATGTTGTGGTCCCAAAAGCATGTCAATTTGCTTGTCCTTGTAAGCATAAAAGATGACAAGTCGATTCACCCAGGTTGATAAAAAAAAACCACTATCATGAAGATAAGATGACAACGTTATCGGTAACATTTTTATCTTACTAGATGATGCTTTTATTCTTGTACTCAATGATAAATCATACACACATACGAGTCCCTCTTTTAATGCAACAACAACCAACACTAAATGGAACTTCCCATCTTAGTTCACTTGTTAAGGTTTTTTTATACACAACATCCCAACGTAATATCCCAATAATTCAACCGGGATGAAAAATCCTTTGATTATATTTTTAGTTGAACACTCAAATGCAAATGGAACATATTCGTGCCCCATGTGCTCTTGCACACTTAAATCATCATCAGGAGGGCTACAATAGTATCTTGTGTGTGCATCATAGGTAAATATCTTGAATAAGCAATTGACTGTGGAGAATTGGTATTGATTGGGGCTGTAGAGTTTTGAATACTTCCTTAAGTAATTTAAAAACATTCTTGACGTGTTGTACAATAAATAAAAAAGAAAATAAAATATTGATCAATATGATACAGTACAACAATCACAAGTTAATATAATGTGTATTGTGTGATTTGAGTTTGTATACAATATAAAAACTATATTGATACAAAATATCAATGTATAAATAAATATATTAATAATGTATATTTTGTATCGTACCTCATTTGTCCAACATTTTTTTGGCTAAAATATCACGTGAAACAAATTTTTATTCCTAAGAAAAACAATTAAAAAGTCCATCAGTTCAAATCCAAGTGATGTTAAATTTACGCTATATATATATATATATATATATATTATATAAACACACACTACATACCTAGGGACTCTTAAGTTAAAATAGTCTGTTTTTGTATATATAGAATATTGAAAGAGTTAATTTTCTTGTTATCATGATTTTTTAAGGAGGCTGTTAGAAATTCACTGGAATATTCTTCCATTAATTGAATGGACGTTTTAGAAATCGCCATCCAATAATTGGGGATATCGTACGAACATCTTCTTCAAACTACTGTTTTCCTTTGTCACTGAATTAAAATTCAGTCAAATTGGGTGAAAAAAATATTTGATGGAATCCAATTTTATTGAATATGTGTGTTTGATAGTTCATACATGACCATCTTATTGCCTGATATTTCCATGGATAACTTATTGGATGACATCGATTGATATGTTTCAGTTAACGTATCTTACATGACATCACACATCGATTGAACATTCAAAAGAGTTTGAAGGCCAAAAATAGTGTGGTTTATATGCTTTCCTTCGGTTCACAATTACTGGTTTGTCAATATGATTGGAATCCAATATTGAATTTGACAATAATAAATATAATATCATTTCACTAAACTTCTAAATACATGACGAATATTTAAATTTTTACTTAATCAATTTTTAAACCGACACTTTTTCTAGATGTCGGATGTTTGGTGTTTGAATTTGATCATCAATATTTTGGGTCCGCAATTACTTTGTCCGGATTTTGGTGTCAACCTCTTCTACATCCATCCTGATTAGTTTAAAAATACATCAAATTGGTTAAAACGGATTAATAGGAAGGAGGGTATATAAAAACAAGAAACTTCCTCTCCCTCATGATCCCTCTCTTTTCTACCCAATTTTTCATTTCCCAGCTAACTTCATTGGTACATCGTTGCAAACTTTTTGAAAATCATTTCATATATCAATATACTATGTAATATTAGTGTATAAGTGAAATATAATGTCTCACAAGCTGAAACTTATACAAACACTTTTGTTGTGATAAATATTTTTTATAAGATATCAACATAATGTATTTAGGAAAAAATTAAGAAATTAATCATATCGATTCAAGTTGAAATTGGATGATTGAACTGACGTATCAATTAAGTGATATACTTTTTAGACTATTGATCTTTATTAAAGTGTATATGATACTTAGTCTACTCCAAAGTCTACTCCCTCACAACATCAATCCTGCTGGGATGTTTAACAAAAATATTTTGTAATAATGATACATTGAATAATAAATATGTATCTATATAAACTTGTGTATTTACAATAACTTCCCTAGATACACTCCTTCAATACGAGCTCTCTTTGGAGGGAGGTTTTTTGATACCTCAATATATGCCTTTGATCCTTAACATTATCGACTTTATGTAAATTAGTGAATCATAAAATAATAGATCCAACGGATGAAAACTATACTATATTTATTTTATGAATAAGACTTTTTGAGTGTTAATCGTATTTATCTAATACACTTATGAATGTATCATAAAACTAAAGTTTTGTCATGGATGTTTAAATAATGTATCAAATGTGTTAATAATTTAGTAGTAATTTGATCTTTATATTAATGTATTTGATTCTTATTTCTCCAACCTAGTGTTATTGAACTGATTTTAGCGTTCCAAGAACACCTGAATAAATTTTAGGTCTTCAACGATCGTAAATTAGTATAAAACCCAACTAACTTATTAGGGTTTAATCCCACATGGAGCGTGATGTGCCGCCAAATCTTGGCACAATTAATTCTTGAAAAGTAAATATTGTGTGGAAAAATGTAGAAAGAAGCAGAAGATGATGGTGATCAAGTAAAGACCATGAGCACCTAAATGGGTCGTGGTCCTTTTCATTAATCGTGGTGCATGTCGGGAAGTATTTTTTATATAATGGATTGTAGGAGTAGAGATTTTGTTGGACCAACTAAATACCCCGACCAACCTCACATATTGTGGTCCTCGTAATGGTCCGTGGTGCCAATCATGAAGGTGAACTAGTGGGTGGGGTAAGGAAAAGTTAAAAAAATTGCCAAGTTTAAGAACCACAATAACTACACAAAAACGTGGTAATTGGTCACGGGTCATAATGTTGTCCGGGGTTAATTGATACAATGAAGGAGCATTAAAAATTTGAAGAGAGATGGATCAATGGAAGACCAGGGACCACTACACTAACCGTGCTCATTATGATGACCACATAGTAGTGTCCATGGTGACGATAAGCGTATAGGTCTTGCGAACCTATTAATGGGTAATTTCAAGTGAAGACCACAAAGGGCTCACAGACCGTGAAGCCCTTGAATGGGTCGTAGGAATGTGGATGCAATGGACGGATACTTAATTCCTCCTCCAAGTAGAACTCTTTTTTTTTTTAAAATAGAATTAAAAAATTGATTAGTTCGTCTTTTTTAGTTTTCTGTTATCTGGCGTTGAAATGAAGAACACATGTCCATTATTCACAACTTTTGATTTTCGATTTGAACTTGAATTAATTTTGATGTTTGGAATTCGCAGTCTAACATTATAAAAGTGGTTCCTCCTTTAATTTTTGTATTCGTGAAGTAATTTCTAAGCATGGTTTTTTATTTTATACTTTCTATATTTAACGTTAAATCATGGTGGATAAACACCCCATTGGGGTTGTGGGATCCATGAACGTAAATTTAATTGTGATTTCGTAAACGAGTGCAAGGCAATTTAGGATGACAAACTGTTTGTTTCGCTTTCGTCATTCATGTATTCCCTTATGAGTGAACCATTAGAGGACTTGGTATCTCCTGCTTTTTCAAAAGAAAAATGATGATTACAAAAGAAGAAGCTTAAATAAGCCTAAAAGAAATGGAGTAATGTTTTGAGTTAGAGAGAAAAGAAACTTTTAACACCAATTTGTAAGCGAGGTAAAGTTAGTAACACTCCAGGACCGGACAAGGACCTGATGAGAAAATTATAGAGTATATTGAGAAGTCCTCAAATAAAGTTTTCTTACATGTATTTTATATTGATGAATTTCCAGAAACTCAAATTAAATGGAAGAGCATTAGATGTTAGAGGTCACTGGGACCAATTCTAGTTTTACTTAATCATTGAATTAAACTTTTAACTTAAGACTTTAATTTACATCTGATTTGTATTGCCACTATTTTTTACTATAACCATTTAAAATAAAAAAATTTGTACTTTTCATATCTGTTTTCTAGGAAATAGTAACGATATTTGAGTAACATGACAGGTGGAAATCCACTCTATAAGAAATTACCATGGGATCGACCCTCAAGCTCAGGTTGATTCTTTAAATTTCCTTCAACCATTTATATCTTTTACAAGGTTTAAAGTTTTGACCCTCAATTTTGGTACGACCGTTCTGGGTAGTTAGATTTCCTAATTTTATATTTTTCTTTTTGTCTGTTGTCCACTCTCAGGTGAGTGTTGACTGTGTAATGCCAAATAGCAGATGTAAGGGAGCCTTATTAAGTCCCCACATATCATAACTCTAGAAAATAATCTGGCAAAATATGAACACAGAAGACCTTTGAGGCTCGAAGAGAATTTAATTGGAAGTTGAAACCGTTGTATATATATTCAGCCCCGTGATTGTATCCAAGCGGTATAGTACAATATCCCACTCACATGATGTGTGAAGAGGATGGCCTAGACTTTGGTGATTTTGGAAGGCACTAGGTAATAGTGTTTTAGCTGCACTAAACCTCAAGGTGGTTTAAAATTAACAATAACAAGCACTATGAGTCATCTATTGAATCGAAAAGGTAATGTTAAGGTGTGAACTGGATTATTATGCAATACAACATTTGATAACTTTGGTGCGATTCTCCAATGCAAGAATTATATAGGTATGGAGCTAGATAAAACATATGTTGGTAATGGTGGTTTGCTTTTATTTATGAAAATGCTCTTGATTGTAATGGTCCCCCTTCTTGGTGGCGGTGTTTACTTGATGGTTTGGGTATACTTTGGTGCGGATTGTAGAGTGGCTTTGAAGGCCTCTAATGTGTGGAGTATATTTCATATGAAGAGTTTCTTGTAATGCGTATTAATAATCTTGAATTTAAGAAAGAAAATGGTTACTATTTTTGTAAATTTAGAAAGAGCCATGAAGGCATATTAATGGTGAATTAATGATTATGATGTTATCATTTTGTTCATATGACTTATGAAGCTTCTTATAAGAAGTATGCTAGAAAGTAATGTCAAGAGAAGATGAGTTATAATATTAGTGATGAATGTTAAAGTGTGGTAATAGATGAATGCAGGTTCTAGCATGTATATAATTCCATGTAATGAAATTATTCTATTGTGCAAAGGTGTGTTTCACATTACACAACAAACCCACACTTGAATGAATGAATAAATCTAATTAAGTCAAAAGGGGAAAGTTTTTGGGTTGAACTCTCTTCTATTTTAAGAATGAATGCCAACTAGAAACTCTCCCTACATCCTAATATCTTTCTAAATAGGTCAGATTATTGCCGTCCGTGTGTTGACATTTGGTATTCACTAGTTATTCCTTAACCAATAGTATCAATGTTTAAGAATCATGGGGATTATGCTTAGCCCGAGAGGATATACACAACTGTGGTTACACTTCATGAGTTGAGATCCTTTTATTCTAACTACCTCTTTGAGATGAGAACTCGTCCTTAAGTAGAGAATGAGAATACTAGTAGCAATTTCCTTATCTCTTACCTATGGCACCCGCATATGTTGTATATATTGGGAAAGCCCTGAAAATCTTAACAAAGACCCACTCTAGGCAATTGTGGGACCCCCTTTCGCTCAGATAAAGGGAAAGTTCCGGAATTCCATGTTTAGGCTCTCATGATCTATGTCAATTAAGCTAACCCCCACAAAAAGTATTAACTAACCAAGTTTTCAAAGAGTATACTTCTATGGGGTAGGTAATTTAATGGGAAGCTATTTATCCATTGAACTAGGTAGATATTCCAAAAGGGGAAGTCTGGTATCTTATATGAATTGAAAATGCTATATCTTCTAAAAGAAGTTAACTAACCTTAAGGGTATGTGGAGGAATGGATCCATCTATTCATTGGGACAGGTAGAACTTCCGAAAGAGGAGTCTTAGGTGAGTCTTATTGAATTGAAAGAGTTAGAAGTCTTTCCAAAAGTGTACGAATTATGGTAGGTAAGTGTATGGTACGCTGTCTACTGATTAAACAATGTAGGCATTCTAAAGGGAAGTGTTTGGTGTATTGTTTGGGCATCTTCTAATGTTGTTTTTTCTTGAATGGTTACTTGTTCTCCCGAGGTGATAAGCCTAGAAGGGGTAGTCTTGGAGATCACCTGGTGTGTATAGAAGGAGGGTGTATGTGTGTTTTTCCTTCAATGTCTTAACCTGCGTGAGTCTTCGGATAACCTTAAAGCTATGGAAACTCCTACGGAAATGAGTTCACTTACTTTTTCATTGACCTTGGACGATCACTATGTTGGTGTTATTAATTTTGTTCACTGTAATAGTTCAAAAGTTTATTAATAGATTTTGAAAACATACTAATAAAGTCCTCTCTATTTGTAAATATTATGGAAATCCTTTTGTAAAGCGTAAATAAAGGATTTCTTATGTTATTTTCACGTTTATATTCATGAATGTTTTAACTTAATCTGACACATGAAAGCTTATTTCCTAAACTGGTCCCTTTTTTGCATGTTTTTTTCATATGCCATACTTAATATCTATTATTTGTACTAACGCCCATACATTTCTGTACTCTATAATTAATGGGTTTGGATGAAAGGGGTGAGTTAGAAGAACAAGATTGGGAAAGAATCTTGCAATCCTAAGTATGTCCCCATATATTAGAGGGCCATGGTTCTATTGTTTATTTTCTTATTTAAGACTTTATTTATGTATTTTTGCCTTCAAAATGTAAAGGGCCGTGTCCCCTAAGAATATTATGTCGTGTCTTTAAGCTGACTTGTTGACCGATGGGGGTTGTCTTTAGTATTTTTGAAAGAATTCAATTTTTTATATTAAATTTCATGTTTTTGTAAAAAAAAAGTTTTAATATCCCGCACTATTTTTCATGCCTTAATGTAATGAACGATAATTAAAGGGCTTGTAGAAGACCCCAAAGGGTCACGTACGCCTTGTGACAATCGAAGGGTTCTTCCTAACTTGTAGGGGGTACTTGCGGTTCGTTACAAGTTCATCATTCCTAGGGTTCCGAATTTATGCAACAATTAGATTTAATTTACGAAAAATATGAAACCTTAAGTAAGAACATTTAGCAAAACTACATATTTAACTTGTTAACTTCACTACACAATCACTATCCATCATCCTAATGGGAGTAGCCACACATTTTTAAGCATACAATTTCACTTCATTAAATCCCAAGATGAAGACCCACTTTTGGATTCCAATTTGTAACTATGAACAAGAATAAAAAGTTTAAATGAGATCAAAGTACCTTTCTTAGCGGTGGTGTGGTTGTGAGGGACTTTAAAGAAGTAGCTTACGTGTCCAACCTCGATCAGCTGCCTCTTGAGAATTAAGAAATAGAGAATTCGGAAGAGATGGAAAGTTTGGGAACTAAATATTCTGATGGTTGAGTGATTTGGGATTTGGGGAGTTTGAATTTGAGTGAAACAGGAAGGAAATAATGGAATGAAACGGTTATGGAAGGGAATTTTAAATTAAATGGACAGGGGGATGAATTGAACCGTTATATCTTTTAATAAGGCTGCACACGTCGGGTAGGATCACTGTTAGATGTGGACCTACGAGACCCCGTTGACAGTCCGTCGACCTGGACCGCCTATCACTTGGAGACTTAGAAAAAATTATGGAACATACCTGGGATATAAGGACACAATCGACAATTTATCGATGGAATAAATGTCCATCGATGGGGTCCATAGACCTCTACAGCTGACCATTTTCTGCAGATTTTGCTTTTGCTCCCTGCACATGAAACACCCACTAGACCATTCATTTTGTGTTTTTCATTTTTCTGACACGGAACCTATGCTAATCTCTAGGTAACAGTAATACACAAGAAACAACGAAATAATGAAAAACAAACAAAATAAAATTATGACTATTGCTACAAGGAAAACAAAATCCTATTGTTGGCTAGAGGATACACCTTGGGTTTCCTCCAAAGAAGCGCTTGATTTAACGTTGAGGCACGATGCAAGCTCCATGATTACTGAGGTTTATCAAAGTATAGGCCTCAACCACTTCATGCATACTCTCCGAATGCCCAGATAGATCTTTATTCTTTGCCAATTGATTGTGAGCTTTGCGCCTTCCTTATTCTCACACTCAACCTCTCGATGTTGGAACACATTTTTGATAAGGAATGGCCCTGTCCACTTGGATTTCTGTTTTCCCAGAAACAAGCGTAGCCTAGAGTTTAATCACCAACTGCAAATTATGTTTTTTCAATCTTTTGGTCGTGATACTTCTTCATCTTCTCTTTATAGATGGCTTAACTTTCATAAGACTTCAGGCGAAACTCATCAATCTAATTCAACCCATTTAGTCTTTGTTCTTCTGCTTCAATGTAACAACCCTAAAAATGGATATTTTAAGTAATGCTTAATGTGTCAAGAATGCCTATCATTAGACGGGGTTCACACTGATTGATGAGCATAGAACCATACCTATGAACCCTTGTGTTAGCCAATCCAACTAACTTGGAGAATTAGTTGAGCTAGTAAAGGTTGGGTCCAACCATTAGGGCTCCCGAATATGAAGGTTTACCCGAATGAGCCTTTACCGGATTTAAAAAGGAGAAATCTTAAGTTTGGAGGGTCTAGGGGTAAAATCATCTTTTTCCAGAATAAACATAGTATCGTAATAACCCTAAATATGTAATTAATTATTTAATTAATAAAGTGGAGGGGCATTTTGGGGAGAGGGGCCGAAGATTGGTCTTTTAGTGAAGTCTTGCTCCACCCTAGTTCAAACCTAGGTGGAAGCAATGATTTTAATTGGTTTAATTAAATTGGTAAATTGATTTAGTTATTTATTTATTATTAGATGATTTATGAAAAAGGAAAAATTCAGATTTTTTAAAGGTTTGAAAGAGTCCTAGTTTGACTAAGTCTTTACCTAAGCTTAAACAACCTTTCAAGTTTAAATCTCTCTCTCTCTCTCACGTCAGAACCTCTCTTTATTTTCACCTTCTCTCTGCCAAAATACAGGAACTTACCAGCAACTAAAAGTTCCACACTTGAAGAACATTCACGTTAAAAATATAAACAAAACATATCAAAAAACGTTAGGCAAATGGAGGGTTTTCCCATCAAAGTTTGGTGTTGAAGCTCGGATGTGGACGTGAGTTGGAGGAGGTCTTTCGGCAGTACATTCAAGGTATGAACGTCAAAGTAAGGTATGGGTTTTCATACTCTTGATCCCTTTCCCAGGAGACCCTTAGGTCTAAAGTGAATCTATTCCAAAAACTAGGGTTGGTCCCCGTTGCATGTCCCTATCACAAGCTCCAATTGATTCGTAGGTTGGGTATGTTTGTCGGTAGAAATTAGGGATGAAATGTTTTTCATGATAATCATGTTCATGTATGTCTGTTCGGATTTATGTGATTATTAAAGTATATTTTTCAAAGACTATGTGATAAGTATGTGTGCAAAGTGTGTGTTGCCGTCGCTCTTGCAAACGGATTGGAGCATGGAATGGCATGTTTATTGTTGTATTTCGGCCAAAGCAATGATAACAACAAAAGATTTTAAGTGAGTGAAAATAAGTGAGGTCACTAGTGATTGAACAAAAACCTCACACATAAAAAGATCCAAAAATGAAAATAAAGAAATGGGGTCAAAGGAGGATCGAACATGGGTACTCTTAACTGAAAAATTGTTGAATTTCACTAAGGCTTATTATAATTAATTAATATTAGAAAAATTATTGAGGCACATGGGATTCAAACATGAGTGCCCTTAGCCGATTTTCCCAAAGTTACAAATAGAAATAAAGAAATAAGAGGAGTGGGGTTCGAACTCACTACCTCTAAGATTTAAGGAATTAAAAGAAAAATAAAAGGTTGAGGTGTGTGGGAATCGAACCCACAACATCTAGGTAGAATAAAAGAGAATTTAATAAAAAAATTGAAGTGGGCTATGGGGGTTCGAACCCACACTCTCTCGGCCGAGAAAGAGACAATTAAAAAAAAGAAAATAAAAAGGAACTGAGGTTGTAGGGGTTCGATCCCACATCCTCTATGTCCCAATGAACGAAAGATAAAGAGATAAATCAAGGAAAAAATGAAATGGAAATCGGGTTCCTTTGCCAAAATTATGTATCGATATATAATTCATAAGTGAATAGATGTTTAAAATAATGTTGCCTACATAGATCAAAATCGAGATCTTAGCATACTTACAAGATGTATAAGTCGTGTACTACCTAATCTTAGGAAGATATGGATCATCTTAAACAAACTATGAATGAAGCCTCATGGCTTTTATGTATAGACCCATAAGTCTCGCATACTTTGAAAGTAAGTGAACCTAATATGTGTGTAACGAAATGATGAAACCCTAGAAGGGTCAAGTAAGAGTGTGAAACACACTACATGGAGAAGTGCATTGGTATACGATGAAATGAACATTCACGTAAAGGGGTGAGTAATTATGAAAAGCAAATGTGCTAAAGTTAATGAATGAGGTAACAATATGATAATAGGATAATGTGAAAGATGAGAACAATCACAAATGAGCCTAAGTAAATGGTACTAAAACGTACTCACATATGAGAGTGTAAACTTAATAAACAGACCTATCTCAATAAAGACTCTAATGAAAGTATTGAAGTTAATGCATACTTAATAATAATGATGAGACGAGAAATCATCTAATGAGCTATGATGTCCTCATGCTAGAAGCCAACTTCCATGATGTATGAGTTGAATGTAATGGAACTTTATACTAAGCACCGAGAGGCTAGCTATGAGCGGTGATGCCTTCCTTCGGGAAGGGCAGAGGCTCATGTTACTCTCATGAGATAGGATTGTCCGACATGCCGGGTATGGGTCTCTTTATATCTCCTAGTCTTTGAACCTATACTGCAAATATAGGGATCTAGCAGGGTTCAATCACTTATATACACTAGCATGTTTTTTGTCACTTTGGCCGATTATTCCACCTTTTTTCGTTGTGGGTCAGACACTAGATACCATGATGCTCACATGATTTATGTTAGTTAAAGTTAAAGTTCCCAATGAATGAATGAGGCCATCCTCAAATGATTCACATAATGAAATAAATGATATCGAAGGTGTTAGGATAGGATAATCAAGAGGTGAGCTAGACTTAAGTAATGACACTAGTTCATTCTTGATCATTGCACAATGAACACGATTAATGTCTTAAACTAAATCCTAGGTATATCTTGTGTTTACACTAGCTTATGGATGTATGAAGTGAAGTAAGTATGAATGAATGAAGAAGAATCCGTGTTTGCTAAAGAAGTCCCTAGTTGAGGTCCCACATGTTGAGCCCTCCTTTTTGGGAAGTCTTGATGTCAAGTCCATGATTCCAAATTCTCATGGCGTATGAACGAATGACATGAAAGATGTTATGTGCTATATGAAATATCTTATGTGCTATGTGTAAGATGTTATGTGCCGTGTGCAATATAACACGTATGATGATGCATGTTACTAACATGGAATGACCTTCCTAATACAATTTGGCAAGTCCACTGACTTTCCTTATCAAAATTTGGTAGTTCCACTAACTTTACTAATCCATATTTGGGAAGTCTACTGACTTGACTTTCCATAAATCATGTTGTTAGAAAAAAGCCATTCTTACTCATGCATTTCCTTGGTGTGTGCTTGCATATACCCATACTTAGTACAATTGTGTAGTAATTCCATACAACTCTATATTTTTAAGTGCAGGCAGAGGTGGAAGTTAGAGCTTACAGGTCGACGCTGAAGCTATCCGGACGTGAAGCATTCAGCCAGACTTGGTACGCCCTCATGCATTTGAGGACGCTTGCGTATTTTATTCTAAGTTAGTTATAGGATTGAGCTAGTAGGGTATGATTCACTAGAGTTTATTTCCCTTTTTTATTTAAGACATTGTATTGGTGTCATTATGGCAAGTATACATTTAATGCAGCATTGAAGTATTTTTTTTCATTTGATGATCTTAATGTTAGATGGTTGATGGTGAACGTATATGAGTTTAAGTAGAATGACTTACATGTATGTTAAGAAACAAAAAGTTCAAATTTTCCGTTAAAATTAACCTAGATTAATTATCGATGACGTATGTAGGCTTCTCTACGACCTCTAAGAGGTCAACGTCGCCGGTCTCATCTAGGGTGTAAACTATGGTCGTGACAAAGTTGTTATCAGAGTGAAGTTAAATTTCAAGTATAATAAGTTCACATCAACCACATGAAGTAGTTTCTAAGTCATGGTAGTGAAGTGCACCACTATCTTGAATTAGAGACTACATGATGCGTAGGAAAATTCCCTTCTTTTGATCTTATTGTTCCTTTTCCTATTCTCCGATTTTCGTATGTTTTGAGTGTGTCTTACATCAATCCTTGTTGTTTTCAGAGAATGAATACTAGGATAAATATTGGTCAGAGGAGAGGACGAGTAGCTGCTAGGGTCAATTAGGTTTCACCCCTAGCTCCAGCTGAAGGAGAAGCTATGTTGGCTAACGCTGTTGGGTTGACTGATGTGGAGGTGCGAGCATCTCTGTCCCAGATCTCACAGACCATCACTATGTAGGCCCTGTCCATGACTAACCAGGTCAATCGGGAAAATGTTAAAAAGGGAAAACCCACCGGTTCGTAGCATGGCTGGAAGGCTACGAGACATCACGAGGATGAATCCTCCTATCTTTACAGGGTCCAAGACTTCAGAAGATCCCAGGAGTTTTTGGACGAGGTATATAAGATTTTTGTGGCCATGGGGGCCATGGATACAAAGAAAGCTAAGTTGGCTTCCTATCAGCTTAAGGATGTTGCACAAACTTGGTGCAAGATGTGGCAGGATAGCCGAGCGTTTGCGGAGTTCCGATCACATAATAGTTGTTTAAGACAACCTTCCTAAAGAGATTCTTCCCCAGGGAGATTAGAGAGGACAAGGTTGAGGAATTTATCAACCTTTAGCAGGGATCAATGACATTCAGGGAGTATTCCCTGAAGTTTGTTAAACCATCTAGGTATACTACTTCCGTTGTATCTAACAGCAGGGATGAGATGAGTAGGTTCCTCACTGGAATCACTGGAGATCTGGAGGAGGAGTGTCCGACTGCGATGCTCCATGATAACATGGATCTCTCAAGGTTGATGGTGCAAGTCCATCAGGTGTCGGACAGCCAGAAGAAGAGGGGCGTCCGTGATGCTAGTAGACATATGCCTCATTATTACGCAAGTTCTAGCAATGGAGGCAACAGAAACAATTTTGGCGTCCGTGAGCAGCCTTGACTAGAGGAGGCATACCCGATCCCCAGAAGGGCAATGTAGGTGATATGCAGCGTCCAAAAAGAACTATGCTAAGTGTGGCCGTGCTCACACTGGATAGTGCAGATAGGGCACTAATGTCTGTTTCAGTTGCGGTAAAAGCGGACACATGATAAAGGACTTCCCACAAAACAAGGGTCAGGCAGGAGGTAATGCTCAGCCTAGGACTAATCCACAGGGTGCAGAAGTAACCGAGCCTCCTAAGAGGAACAATTTTTACGCCTTGAAGGGTAGGGAGGATAAGGAGAAGTTCTCTGATGTGGTCACAGGTATGCTGCAAGTATTCTCAACTTCTGTTTATGCTTTACTTGATAGAGGTTCTACACTTTCCTTTGTAAAACCTTTACTTGCTCCCACTTTTGAGATATTGCTTGAAGTTCTACATGATACTATAGTGGTTAGTACACCTTTAGGAGAAAATGTAAGAATTGATAGAGTATGCAAGGATTTCCTAATAGTTGTATGTGGTAAGACTATATGTGCGGACTAAGATGAGTTACCAATGCATGATTTTGATGTTATTCTTGGCATGGACTGGCTTCTTAGTTGTTATGATTGTATGGATTGTCATAGTAGGGTTGTAAGATTTTTTTCCCTAATGAAGATGAGCAGGTTTGGGAGGGGTACAACTCGAGTCATCCTAATTCCTTGATTTCGAAGCTTAAGGCCAATAATATGATATCAAAAGGGTTATTCTGTCATCTTGTGAGTGTAAATGATTTAGATCATCACATTTCTTCCATAGAATCAGTGCCTATAGTGAATGAGTTCCAAGATGTATTTCGTGATGATTTGCCTGGAGTTCCTCCCCCTCGAGAAATTGAATTTGGTATCGACTTAAAACCCGATACTAAGCAAATTTCAATTCCTCCTTACAGAATGGATCCACTTGAACTCAAAGAGTTGAAGCTGCAGTTAAAGGATATCACTGCTAAAGATTTTATTCAGCCGAGCATATCCCCTTGGTGCGCTCCAGAGTTATTTTTTGAAAGGAAATGTGTATCGATTATCGAGAGCTCAACAAAGTAACTATCAAGAATAAGTATCCACTTCCCAGAATAGATTACTTGTTCAAAAAACTCCAAGGTTTTATTTTCTTCTCGAAGATTGATCTTAGTTCAGGGTACCATTAGCTAAGGGTTAGGGATTTAGATATCTAAAAGACAACCTTTCGTACCCGTTATAGTAAATATGAGTTCCTAGTTATGTCATTTAGTCTCACGAATGCACCTGCCGCACTAATGGATCTCATGAAAAGAGTCTTCCGTGAATACCTTGACTCTTTTGTCATTGTATTCATTGATGACATTCTCATCTACTCTAAGACCAAGGAAGAGCATGAACAACATTTGAGACTAACCTTGCAGGTAGTTAGACAACATTAGCTGTATGAAAAATTTAGCAAGTGTAAATTTTGGATTACATTAATGACCTTCCTTGGTCATGTTTTGTCCGACAATGGTGTGGAAGTAGATCCTAAGAAGACTGAGGCTGTTAAGAACTGGAAAAAATCCTCTTACTCCGACAGATATTCGTAGCTTCTTGGGATTGGATCCTTATTATCGCACGTTCGTGGAGGGTTTTTCTTCCATTACTACCTCACTGACATCTTTGACTAAGAAGAAGGACAAGTTTTAATAGACAGAGACTTGTGAAAAGTGTTTTCTGGAGCTCAAGGACAGACTCACTTCAGCCTCGGTGCTCACTTTACTTAAGTGTGGTGAGAATTAGTCTGTTTATAGTGATGCATCTAGTGTTGGTTTGGGTTGTGTTCTTATGCAGGGTGGTAAGGTGATAGCTTATGCGTCAAGACAACTCAAGGTTCATGAAAAAAATTATCCCACTCATTACCTGGAGTTGACATCTGTGGTGTTTGCGCTGAAATTCTGGAAACACTACTTGTATGGAGTGAATGTGGATGTGTTCACAGACCACAAAAGTCTCTAGTACGTCTTCACTCAGAGGGAGTAGAATCTACTTCAGCGGAGGTGGTTGGAGCTTTTGAAGGACTAGGACATGAATGTTCACTACCATCCAGGTAAGGCTAATGTTGTAGCTGATGCTTTGAGTAGGATGAGCATGGTAAGTACATCCAAAATTGAGGATGAGAAGAAAGAGTTGGTTGAAGATATACACAGACTGGTCAGACTGGGTGTGCAGTTAGTTGACTCTACTAGTGAGGGTGTTTCAGTTCACCCAAGTTTTGAATAATCCTTAGTAGTTGAAGTCAAGAAGGTTCAGCATCTGGATCATATGTTGATGGATCTGAAGGACTCAATGTTGGTTAAGATGAATGAGTCTTTTGCTTAGGGAGATGACGACATACTTAGGTACTAGAACAGGTTGTGTGTACCAGATGTGGATGATTTGCGGACCATGATCATTGCAGAGACCCATGGTTCCAAATATTCCATACATCCAGGTTCCACAAAGATGAATCATGAATTTAAGCAGATCTATTGGTGGGATTGCATGAAGATGGACATTGCAGAATATGTGGCCAAGTGTCATAAATGTCAATAGGTTAAGGTAGAACATTTTAAGCCAGACGGTCTTACTTAGATTATTGAGGTTCCAACTTGGAAATGGGAGGCCATTAATCTGGGCTTCGTGGTAGGTTTTCTGAAGACTAAGAGAAAACATGTATCCATATGGGTTATTGTGGACAGGTTGACTAAGTCTGCCCACTTTATCCGTGCGAATTCTACTTACAGAGCCGAGAAATATGCGAGACTCTATATTGATGAGATTGTGAGATTGCATGGGATTCATTTGTCTATCATTTCAAAAAGAGGATTTGAATCACTTCATATTTCAGGAGATCTTTCTAGAAGAACTTAGGAACGCACATAAAGCTTAGTACTGCCTTTCATCCTCATACTGATGGGTATGTTGAGCGCACCATTCAGACATTGGAGGATATGTTGAGGGCGTGTGTGATTGATTTCAGGGGTAACTAGGACGATAATCTTCCCTTGATAGAGTTCTTCTATAATAATAGCTATCACTCCAGCATTGGGATGGGACCGTTTGAGGCGCTGTATGGTAAAATGTGTAGGTCTGGAGTTGGGTGGTTCGATGTTGAAAATTCATACATTTTGGGTCCAAAGAGCATTCATGAGTCCTTAGAGAAGGTTAGAGTGATTATAGATAGGTTAGCTACTGCTTAAATTCGGTAGAAGTCTTATGCAGATAACAAAAACGGCCCTTAGAGTTTTATATTGGTGACTAGGTCAATTTAAAGATATCACTTATAAAGGGGGTGATGAGGTTTGGTAGGAAGGGGAAGTTGAGTATGATGTATGTTTGTCCATATAAGATCCTACAGCGTGTAGGTGAGGTGGCCTATGAGTTGGTATTGCCTGCGTAGTTAGCTTCTGTTCATCCAGTTTTTCATGTCTTTATGTTAAAGAAGTGCCTAGGTGATCCAACATCAATTCTACGTGTTGAAGGTTTAGGGGTCAATGAAGACTTCTCATATGAGGAAGTACTTATTGAGATTTTAGAATGACAGGTAAATGGGCTAAGGAACAAGAAGATTTCCACAGTGAAGATATTGTGGAGGAATCATCTTGTTGAGGGTGCTATGTGGAAGGCCGAGGCCGATATGAGATACCGCTACCCTCATCTTTTTAGCTCTTGAGGTTAGACTTCCTTCTCTTAAGTCTATGTTTCCTTATCTCTTCATTCTTTGTTGATATTGATTGTTTATGAATAGTATTGATGGTATAATCTGATTGGCATTACGCTAGATAGTTAGTAGTGTCATTAAGGGATGAATGTTCCTAGGGGGGGGGGGATAATGTAACAACACTAAAAATGGATATGCTGAGTAATGCTTAATGTGTCTAGACTATGCCTGCGAACAGACCGAGTTCACATGGATTGATGCGTGTAAACCTAGACCTCACCCTTTGTGATATCGCATACATACTTTGGAGTTATTTTGAGCTAGGAAAGGTTTTGGTCCCAGCCATGTAAGGGCTCCCTAATTGCAAGATTTACTGAAATGAGCGTTTACAAGATTTAAAAAGGGGAAATCTTAAGTTTGGAGGGTCTAGGGGTAAAATGGTCCTTTTCTAGGTTAAGGGTAGTATCGTAATTACCCTAAATATGTAATTAACTATTTAATTAATAAGGTGGAGGGGAATTTTGGGGAGAGACGACCACAAATTGGCCATTTTGTGAAATCTTGCTCCACCTGGATTTGAACCTAGGTTGAATCAATGATTTAAATTGTTATAATTAAATGGTAAATTAATTTAACTAGATAGTAATTATTAGCTTATTAAATAAAAAGGAAAAAATTAGATTTTTTTAAAAGGTTAAAAAGAGTCCTAGTTGACCTAATTCCGTTACATAATCCTAAATAACCTTTCATCCACATTTAACATCTCTCTCTCTCTCTCTCTCTCGTGTCAAAACCTATCTTTCTTTTCACATTGTCTTTGCCAAATAGAAAACTGACAACTAGAAACTAAAAGTTCTTCACACTTGAAGACATTCAGGATAAAATAAATCAAAACTATCATCCCCAAACGTTAGAACAAAGGGAGGGTTTTTTCCGTTGAAGTTTGGTGTTGAAGCAGGATTTGATTATGAAGTTGGAGGAGGTCCTTTGGCAGCAATTTCAGGGTTTGAACGTCAAAATAAGTTAGGGGTTTTCTACTATTTGTCCCTTTCTTCCCAAGAGACCCTTAGGATTTTAGATGAATCTATTCCTAAAAATAGGATTGTTCCTCTTGGCATTTCCTGTCCCAAACTAGCTCCTATTGGATTTGTAGGATTGGGTATGTTTGCCTGGTAAAAATGCGATGTATGTGTTTTCGTGATGATCATTTTCATGTATGTGTTTGGATTATGTGATTAATTATAGTATATTTTTTTCCAAGACTCTGTGATAATTATGTGTGGGCAAAATATGTTTTTACCGTCGCTATTGGATCACGGATTGGAGCCTAGAATGGCACGTTTTATGATGGCTGTTTTCACGTGCCACAAACTTGTTAATCGTTATGTTCATAACTGATTTAGAAAGGCTTGATTTGAGTGTGTCGCAACTCGTTATCGAATGTGATCTTTAAAATGCGCGTAAAGAACTCACTAAAAACTACAGCAAACGTATACACATTTCACGTGAAAGAGGTGAGAAAATAGGCTGCAAAAATAGGATCAAAATTTCGAGCATTGTGTTAACTTATTTTAGGACAAAGAAATGATAATAACATTAGATTTTAAGTAAATGAAAATTAAGTGAGGTCACTAGGGTTTGAAACCAAAACCTCACACGTGAAAAGCTCAAAAACCGAAAATAAACAAATGGGGTTAAGGGGGATCAAATATGGGTACCCTTGACTGAAAAGTTGGTGAATTTCACTAAGGCTTATTATAATTAATAAAAATTAGAAAAAATGAGTTAGGCAGAAGAGATTCGAACCCGAGTGCCCTTAGCCGATTTTCCCTAAGTTATAAAAAGAAATAAATATAGAGGAGTTGGGTCGAACCCACTACCTCTCAAATTTAATTAACTAATAAAAGAAAATAATGGTTATGCATGGTGAGGAATCGAATCCACAACCTCTAAGGGTCAAAATAAAGGGAATTTAAGGAGACTTCAAGTGGGGTTGTTGGGGGTTTCCGAAGCCACCACTATCTCGGCCAAGAAGGAGAGAACCTAAAGAAAAGAAAATAAAAAGAAATAGGTTGTGGGTACAATCCGCCTCATCTCTTCCCAATAACGAAAAATAAAGGAGAGAATCAAGGAAAAAAAGAATGAAGGCGTTGGGCTTGATCTTAGGTCCCCAAACCGTGTGATCATATTAAAAAAAATTAGTTCTAACTTTTGTCCAAGGGTTTCAAAATCGGTCTCCTTCCCTAAATTCTCTGTATTGATAATAAAACAGTGGGGGGAGTGAGAGAATGGTTCAAGGGGAATAAAGTTTTCACTACATAGATTTCAGAAATCAAGATTTGACATACTTATAATATTCAGAAGTATTGTACACCCTAATCTTAGGAAATATGAATTATTTGAACTATAGAATGAAGCCTCATTGCATGTAATCATAGAACCCCCATAAGTCTTAGCATACATTTCATGAAATGAACCTAAGAGTATGTAACAAATGATAAAACACTAGAAAGGTCAAGTAAGAGTGTGACAACACACGAAATGGCCAAGTGATTGTCATACGATGAAACGAATTTCACGTCAAGGGATGAGTATTAATGACAAGCAAATGTGCCTAAAGTTAATGAATGAGATTACAATACGATCGAGGCTAATGTTAATGATGAAGCAATCTCAAATGACCTAATAAATTTAAAATATGGGGGTTAAACCGAAACAAACTCACCTATGAGACGTGTAAAATTATAAAGAGACCAGTCCTCTGAACACTCTAAGAAAGTAATGAGATTATGCATACTTAATACAAATATGAGATGAGTAATGATCTAATTGATCTATGATGTCCTCATACTAGAATCCAACTACCTGATGTATATTTAATGTAATGACTTTTATATGAGAGCACCGATAGGCTAGATATAGTCGTAATGCCTTCCTTCGGAAGGGCGGAGGTTTTACTAACTCTCATGAAATGAGATTGTCTGGCATGCGGGTATGGTTCTCCTTATATCTCCTCAATCTTTGAACCTATACTACTGCCAATAAGTGATCTATCGGGTTGCGATCCCCATAAATACGCTATCATGTTTTGGGTCACTTGGCTCTGATTCCACCTCTTTCCATGGTTGGCAGCACTGGATTTCATGATACTCACAGGAATCTATGTCATTAAATTTAAAGTTCCAATTAATGCCTGAGGACATCCTCAAATGATGCATTACTGAAATAAATGCATCCCATAATCACGAGTGATCTAACTTAAGTAATGACACTAGTCTCTTGATCATTTGCGTAGTGAACCCGAGGAATTCTTATACTACAATCCTAGTATAACTAGTTGTTTACACTAGATTTATTAATGTTAATGTATTAAAGATCATATGAATGAAATCAAGCGTACTTTGCATTTGGCTAAAGAAGGCTCCCTAGTTGACGTCCCTATCTTTTTGTTTTGAGTCCTTAATATTTGGTAATCTTTAGTCCAAGTCCCTATTCCAAAAGTCTCGCGTATGAACACATTTAATATTAATATTGTTCTGTGTATTGCATATGTTATGTTTTATGTGTAAGACGTTATGTGTTGTTGGCACTATGATACGTATGATGATGCATTTTCTCTCATGTATGACTGCCGGATAAATTTGCAAGTCCACTGACTTTCCTAATCCAAATTTCCGCAGGTCCACGAACTTTCCTAATCAATATTTTTTGAAGTGACAGACTTGACTTTCTATAAATCATGTTGTTAGAAAGATCTATTCTTACTCATGCATGTCTTGGTGTGTGCTTGCATATACCCATACTTTGTACAAATTTTTAGTATCCCATACAACTCTATATTTTTAGTTGCCGGCACAAGTGGTTGTTAGATCTTACAGTCGACGCTAAAGCCATACAAGACGTGGAGCATCATTCAGACTTGGTAGGAATCTCATGCCTTCAAGAATGCTTGCTTAGTCTATCTACTTAGTTATAAGGATTTTGAGCTAGTAGGAGTATGTTTCACTAGCGTTTATTCCCATTTTTTTCCAGACATTGTATTGGTGACATTTTTGCAAGTATACATTAATGCATCATTAAACGATATCTTTAATGGAGGATCTTAATGTTAGATGGTTGAACGGTGAACGTCTATGGAAGTTTAGTAGAATGACTTACATTCTTTTAAGAACAACCTAGAATGAAGTAATCAAATACGTAACAAGGCTTGTCTGCGACGTCTAGACGTTAACGACGCCGATCTCTTCTGAGGTCTAGATTCCAGTTCAGTGACATTCATCTAACCCAACTTCAGTTTTGTACAGTGCATTGCATTGTGCTTAGATCGATTGCAGTAACAAGCCTTACCTATCTAACTTTTTGTTTGGAGACCATACCTATGGAGTGTTTTATTGCCGTGGCGGTGTTCACGTCTTTCTCGCAGAAATTTGCTTGATCTTATAAGGGACCCTCTACTTGCCCACTGGTCTGAGGTACGAGTAGCAACATATGGGCGAACACCATATTTCGCCAATAGTCCCATTGAAAATTCATCACAAAGGTCAGAGCCTACCATCGCTAATAATAGACATACGTTGTGCCACATCTGGAGAAGATTGTATTTTTAAAGAATATATGGGTGACACACTTTTCGTCTTGTTAGGAGCCCATTGGGCTTCCAACCCATTTCCACCCTTAGTCAACCGCCAAAAAAATATACTTTCATCCCATGAGAACTCACAAATGACCTTCAAGTAAAATGCCCCATACAAAAAATAGGTCAATCACCAAAACAACAGGATTCAAGGGGAGTTCTTGGCTCTTGAATTTTTTAGTCAAGTCCTCATTGCCCACCGATCAATAATTTGGCCAAATCGTAAGCCTCTTTTGTAAATGATTGACCAATAATTCCAGACCCCTACAACATCTTATTGTGCGTCCCCATAACTATGGTTCCCACCAAAGTCGAGGGAGTGGCATTCCTCAAAAACTACACTCAACGATCTCCAACCACATGTAACACACCACGTATGATCTCATCGGCACAATCCGATATAAGTAAGAGCTCATCCCAGAAGAACTTTTTAACATCATGCCTGAACTTTTTCCTTTGGTAGAAGGTCAGTCCGGTGGAACTACATTACTCACTATAAAAACCGCGATGCCAAGAAAAATTCTCACACCCTTGACAGAGATAGGTGGACGAAGCTTCTCTATTTCTTCAATTAGATCGATCAACCTCTACCCCTTTTTTCTGAGAATGTGATGGCCCAACAACTTCCTTCTTTCACATAAATTGAATTATCCCTCCCACTTTTAGCACAAATAAAATCCTCACACCTCTTGAGAACCTTATCCATATTACTCGAACACCAATCAAAGGATTCCCCCACTAAATAAAAGTCATCCGTGAATACCTCATTAGTGTCCTCCACCATATAAGAGAATATCGACATCATACAATGCTGGAAATTTTCCGGTGCAAAGGTCTCATAGGGGCATGTGAAGGTGGTATTTTCTTTATCTTTTGGCGTGATAGAAATTTGATTTTAGCCTAAATAGCCATCAATAAAGTAATATCAACCTTTTCCTGCGAGTGTTTTTAATAATTAATCCACGAAAGGAATGGGAAAATTGTGCTTTTCTGCCCACACATTCAACTTCTGGTAATCCATGCAAACTCTCCATCTGGTCAGTGGTAGTATTTGAACAAGCTCATTCCTCTCATTAGGTACAACTTTCATCCCACCCTTTTGAGGCATGCATTGAACAGGACACATCCAACTACTGTCCGCAGTAGGATATATGAATCCAGAACCTAATAACTTGATGATTTCTTTTTCACTACCTCATGCATAGGTGGATTAAAACATCTTTGGTGCTCAATACTTGGTTTGTGATTGAGCATGAGTTGGATATTGTGTGAGCAAATACCGAGAGGGATCCTTATAATGTCTAAAATAGTCCAACCAATGACTCATTTGAGCCTCTTCAATATTGACACTAACCACTCTACTTGTTGTCTGTTCTAATCTATTGCAATTATCACCAGTAAAGTGTAATCTCTACCCAAGAACACATACCTCATATGAGGTTGTAGAGCCTTAAGCTCTAATTTTTGGGCCTCCTCAATAGATGGTTTTACGAGTTGAGACTCGCAATGCTTTATTTCAAACTCTAATTTCTTCAGCTTTGACCAATATTCATTTCGTTCATGTGTAGCCACAAAAGACCAATAATTTTCGATAGCATCACTGTCAAAATCATGATAAGTGTTGCTAGTGCCTCGACACCTATTCACCTTAAATTTCATTGCACCTCATACAACAAACCAAACCAATATACTCCTAACCCTGTAGGATCTAAAGATACCATTTAGGTCCTCACTCACCACTCTGCTTCATGACCTAATATATTAAATTTGCGTCTTTCATTGTTCAACCTACATCTCATTCTACCCTTTATTTTCCATGTCGCTAATGCACGCCATGGCACGAATGGTCTTCCTAGATTAAGTAGGACCTTAAAGTCAACCTCACATTCAAGAATCACAAAATCGACTGGATATATGAATGGCTCCAATTTCACAAGCACATCATGGATTATACTAATGGGTCTTTTCAGAGTTCGATCAGCCATTATTAACCGCATGGTAGTATGCTTTGAGTCACCTAAGCCTAACTTCTTATAAATGGACAGAGGCATGAGATTTATTCTTTCACCAAGATCACATAGTTCCTTAGCAAAGTCTATCAATCCTATAGTACATGGAATACTGAAGGCACCCAGATCTTTTTTCTTCTGCACAAGAGATCTTATAGCAACAGCACTACAATGGTGCATTTTGTCTTCATCTTCAGTACTCAATCTGCCCTTCATTTGTCACCCAGGTCCCTATTAACTTAGAATACAAGCATTTTTTTCCAAAGCTTCTATCAAGGGACATTAGATGGAAAGTTTTGTTTTCAAAATCGCCGTAATTTTACCATCTCTAGTCTTCTTCGCTAATCTCTAAGGGAATGGTTGTAGAGGTCTATGGGTGGGTACCACTTTCTAAGCTACCTCTTCTTATTTTTCCATCAAGTCCACCAACTCTCCACTATTTTTTGCTACATCATCGTCTTTTCTCATATAACCTTATATTGTAGTCAAGCATAGGTAGATTAATGGTCTGCTTACCCCCTCGAGTAGTGAATGTCATGCAATACCTGTTATTTTTAGGATTTGGATGGTGTTGCTTGGAAGAGTTCCAGGTTTGCGTGGGTTCCCAGTAGTAAACAATTCCATATGTAGCTCAAGATTCTATATCAAAACCGCATGTGCATCAACCTTTTGCCCACTGTTATCTAGATTAGCTCTCATCTCCTTGACATTCTCATCACTCGTGTTGAACCTCTTTATCATCTTCTATATCTAAACTCGCACCATACTACCTCCACCGTCCCTAGGAGCAAATTTCCAATTTGGAGGGGAATATATGGCCCACTCTGATCATTCAAGTTACCATAGTTATTTCGATTAAAGTTGTTGTCGCAGTTGTAGATCCTATCTCGTACATATTGATCATCTCAGTTCTGGTTACCATAATTCTGACCTTGGTTTCCTTGACCTTTGGGCCAATTTTCCTTATTATAGCCTTGGGCATTTCTTGGGAAACCCCCCATCTGTCATTCATTGGATAAGCATCCTCATCATAATAGTAATCATATACCAGTGGTTGTTTAGTCAAATAGTTCACCGCATTTACATAATCTGCACGTATGCTCACATGTTTCAAGACCAACCCTAGCTCAGTTCTCATATTTGCCAACTCTTCACGCATGTCATCTGCTGTTGGGTTATTTGTAGCTTGTACCACAAAGTTGTTTCTTCTAGTGTCTGAATTGCTAGTGCTCCAAGCCTTGTTGTTGCGACATACCTTATATAACTTCTCTGCAATGTTAGCATAGTTGTATTCCCCATAGGATCCACCCGTAATAAAATCAAGCACTCATTTGTTGTTATTATCTTTACCTCTCTAGATGTACTCTATCAGTGATTCATAATAAACGCGGTGGTTTGGGATACCTCTAATGAATCCGGTAAATTTTCTCATAGAGCTCTCATTGACCTCTCGCGATAGTACCATAAAGTATATTGACCTTGTCCTTTTTGTGGTTGAGCTTCTTGGACACTGGATATACCTCTTGCCAAGAACACATTCTTTCACCTATCAAAATAATACAGATATAGGGCAACTCCGTTAACCAATAAGCGTCTTTCTATCAATGATAAGGCAAACACCCGCAATCCGTACTTGAGTGTCATATCCTAGTCAATCCTACCCACACAAATTTTTCACACAGACGTTAGTTTAACTAAATGAGCATGTGTGTCCTCTGATGGCACTCCTGAGAATAAACCCCTTGCGGTGAGCACTTGGCCCAAGCTTAAACGGTCACCACGAATATGTGTCTAGCTTTGTAGACGGGGTAAGCGACAAGTTTCCATTAGAATCTGTCAATGTTCACGTTTGCGCTATAAGTAATCCTAATTGTCGTGGAGCTGGAATTTGCATCCTCAAAGCATTTCTTAAACTGATGATCAACAACACTTGGTGTGTACCTAATCGTAATTTGATGTTGATTGATTGCCGAATCACACAAGATTTCCCTTTGGTTAGGGTTGGCTGGCGCCTCTTTATTCTCCATTCTTCTTCAGTTTTATTAATTTCGAGATTGAAAAGAAAGGGTAGGTTTTCTTTCAATAATTAAATAGTAAATATCAAACCTAGATTTTTGTGCAGCGATGTTGAAATTCGATACACTTAAATAACACATCCTAAGAGTATAAGTGTCGTAGTCAAGTAGAAAGAAAAGGCCCAAACATAGTAGGTTTGGATCGATCCACGAGGAAGTGGTGCTATAGACTTCAATTTATTCACAACTCAATATCAATTGAGAGTCCAATGTCTTTCAAAAACAAATAATTAATCGGGGGCTTTTCTGAAACAGTTTCTTAAAAAATCTAAGTTACGAAGTACAAAAGTAAATGTAGTCTTTTATCAAGTGTGAGTAATAACTAAGGTATATGTTTTTCCCACAAGTTCATACACTTTAATATTCCTATCAATATCATTCTTTCCTAGTTTTTTACTATAAGTGGTTTCTTTATCTTTATTCCGTGGGTCCGACATCTATGAAAATTTCACCCTGACCTTGGTCGACTACGTGTTTCAAAATACCACCTTACTTTTTCCCTCCTATTGACATCATAAATGACTATGAATTAGTTTATTGCTTCGCATCAATCGGTACGACAACATTAGATAGTGTCATACTAAATCTATGTTGCTACTATTTTCTTATTCCTACCTCCTTTTTAAGGCAAGTAGAAACAATACAAGTTCTAACGTTGTGCACTCGTTAAAAGAACTTCTTAAAAAGATTAGCAAATGGGGGTCTTGGGGAGTTATACCCAAACATTTAGACCCTAAACATGACCAAATAGGATCTAGGTCTCTTATTTCATTTTGAACACAAATACACATAAAACATGCAAAGAACACAGCACACAGAAACTAATTTTTTTGAACTTCTTGGTTCGTTCTTTGACATTAAACTTACAACTCTTCAAGATTGACTTCTAAAGCTATCTCATCTTTTTACACATTATTATCTATGAATCACTTGCGAGATATATTTTATCTTATTTAATTTTGGAGGTTGTTACATTTCCTACTTCAAGATTCTTAGGGTTATGTGATGCAGCAACAACTTCAAGCGTTGTATATGTTGATATTTTTTCAAATATGTAATGGAGACCCTATATAAGTGTTTATGAATGTTCTCGTGATAGGTGACTCCTTTAATTCTTGTTTGAACACATTGGTAAGTACTAAAATGTGTGAAGAGTGTAATCTTGTGCTAACTAAGAAACTTGCCATTTGTTGTTAAAGTTATCATACTATGGGTCATCAATTTGTTAAAAAGGTGCTGAGGGTTGTTTCAAGCTAAATTTTGAGTCATAGAAATGTCGCCTAACACTATATCGGTTGAAGTTTTTGAAGTTTTCTTTGCATGCATGTTTCTGCCTGAGGTTGATAGACTATTTGGGGGGGGGGGGGGTGCAAAAATCCACACCCATGTGTCACGCTACCTGAAAAAGAGTGCAAGTTTTATTTAGATGAGTCTTTTGAGAGCATTTGGAGAGTTTAAAGAAAATTAAAATTCAACACCAATGATTATATCACTAGAATGGGGCAAACATTTGAAGTAATGTGTGTTGGAAGTGGGGTGGAACTTGGTGCTTTATTAGGATAGAGGAGAGAGAAGATTTTTCATTTGATTTACTATGGGAGCAAAGTTTTAAATGTGGGTCAAAAGGGAACAAAAAATTAGGTTGCTGATCATTTTTGTAGACTACATGAGGGAGCTAAAGTAAGGTTAGAGGTTGGAATTGAGAATAATGATTTGATTTGTTCACTGATCAAAAGGTATTGTTCGCTTCTTATGATCTTATCCCTTAGTTTGGAGAATTTTCTAACTACTTGAGAATTGATTTGGTTCTGTTAGATTTTTCATTACACCAAAAGAAAAAGTTCATGTTTTATGAGAAGAAATTCTTTTGGGATGAACCTTACTTGTTTTGTGTTTGTCTTGATGGGATTATTCATCATTGTGTGCCCTAGGTTTAGATGATTAGTATACTAGAGACGTGTCATTGATTGCCTGTCGGTTGGCACCATATTGTATCCAAACTACCCATAAAATTTTTGCAGTGTGGGTACTAGTGGCAATTCATCCACCAATATACTCATGATATCACACAGTCTTGTGATAGTCACCAGTATGAGGGAGAAATCTCGAGAAAACAAAAATGACCAATGAATCCAAATTGGATGAAGTACATTCTTTTTGCGATTAACTATGTATCCAAATGGGTGAAAGCAGTTGTGCTATTCAACATTGAGGGAAAGAATGTCACCACTTTCTTAAGACAGAATTATCTTCTCTATATTTGTTACTCCAAGGGCAGTCATAAACGATGAAGGTTCTCTCTTTTCCAATTAATTTTTTAAGGTCGTGCTTGCGAAGTATATTGTTCGTCACAACGTATCAACCCCATAAAATCTGCAGTCGTGTGGCAAAGTCGAAGTATCAAATTGTGAGATGAATCAATTTCATACAAAGACCGTAAGTGCCAACAAATCTAACTGGTAAAGAAGGCTTGATGATGTTGTATGGTCTACTCGAGCTACATTCAAATCGTCCATAGGTATGTCCCCCACAATATTGTATGTTCAAAGTCTTGTAATTTTCTTATAAAGACAAGAACATAAAGCGATTTGGGCGCCAAAGAAGTTAATTTTTTTTGAGGTGCTGCATCGATTGAAAGATTGAATGAGATGAATGATCTTGATCTGTTTCAACTAAAAGAATATGAATGTTCACCCTTATAATAAGAGAAAATTAAGAGGTACAATGATTAGAAGGTCAAATAGTGTGAAATTAGATCTGCTGAGAAGGTTCTAATAATAAAATCAAGTTGCACTTATTTCCTGGAAAACTCAAGTTAAACTGGATAGGGCCTTCCATAATAACCAAAGTGTTCCCACATTGAGTGGTTCAACTAGAGAACAAGGAAGGAACGAAGATCAAGGTTAATATTCAAAGAATAATCATAAACATCGGTTAATCAGATATTGTCAGTGAGGTGATAAGGGAGAGGAGTCTAGATGAAGTTTAAGTGATGAAGATGTTTGCGTCATTCCATGATGTTAAATCAGTTGCTGCTTGGGAGGCAAGAAAAGATGTATAACAATCCCACAATAGTAGTTTCATTTCGATATAGGGTTTTCTCTTAAATTTATAGTTTTTTTTTAAAAAAGTACAAGTTTATTAATTTTCAATTTAAATGTTTTCTAGAATTATATATCATAGGGTCCGTAAATAAAACGTGTCCACAAAACATATAAAGAGAGTCCTAATGTGTACTACGTGTGTAGGGAAGAAAAGAAAATTATGCCAAAATTTAGCGGATTCAAGGGTATAAGGGTCCCATTGATAGTCTGTGAGTTCACCCATTCTTTGTGGATATAATCTGTCGATCAGATCTAAGTGTTCCCAAATTATTCCAAGTAATAGAGTGAACCACGGTGCCGACCGATGGACCGTAGTTCAACCCATAGGCTATCGACAGGGTCTCGTGGGTCCAAGTTAGGGTTATAGGCGAACTGCGCTGGACCATCAATTAAAATATAACTCTTTATTTGGAACACATCCACCATTTTCCTCTTTCCCCAAACCATTTTAACCCATTAAAATTCCCTAATTTCATCCCTTAAACTCCCACTACATAATTATAATCCTCTAAATTGTGTTTTGGATTGCACTATAAGGAAGTGGGATGATATTCATAATTGGATGTTTTGAGGTAGGTTTTTTTTTGTTTCTGTATGTTGATGATCACCTTTTAATTAATCGAAACCTTAAGGCTGATGAAGTTCCACATAATGTGTTGGAATTCAAGTTTATACTAGATATAATTAAGGGATTGTGTGTTGCCTTTTTTAATTGGAAAGTTTTGAAGTCATGTGTAGAACAAATCTAGTAAAAGGCCACAACAGACAAAGGGTAGGTGTACATACAGACCGTAGTTCCTGGTTCGTCAACTAGATGTATAAAATATTTTGTGTTAAAATCAAGGTGTGGACTATTGTCTGTCGTTCCATCGAAAGACGGTTCTGCATATATGTGGTTACAACAACTTAGAATTAATATTTGACTCTCTAACATACAGATGGGACCCACAACTCATTACATTATCGGTAGACCGTAGCTACACAACATAGATCCCAGAAACCGATAGTGTCTATAATTTTATTTATATATTTTGTCTAGTTCCTAAAGGGGTTCTCAAATCATTTACTTTTTTTTTTTGGATTCTGCAATAATTAAAAACTCTTTCCAATGTACTATGAAAGAAAATAGGAAAAACTATTCGAGAAAAGAAATCTAAAAGTCAATTGAAACCTCTGGACTTCAGTTACATATTCAAGTCGAGAAGAGTCCATACTACAGTAAACCAGAGGCTCCCACAATACCCTGAGACCACAAGGCACCGATAATAGGAAGTGGTAGTTTTAGGACGAGGAAACATCCCTTCTCTACTATCCCTTAAAATTTCCCTTAGTTTCTTATGAGGGGGGGCAAACAGCTCCGGAGTGGATTAACCATGTCAGGTGACACTTCGGCTCTTGGTCGAATTTTATAGCGCCCTCTACCCTCCCATGTTACGAGCTTCGGAGAGGCTAATGAACCTATGTTACCAATTTTTAATTTGAAACAAAGCCAACACAAGTTAAATGTGTCAGGGCCAATATTAGATATAATATGATTCCAAACCGAAAAACAAGCAGCAGAAACAGGCATGGACTATTACTGTACTTAGTGGGACTCCTTCATATGATGCCTAGATTACAAGGAGTTGTTGAAGTGGCACAAGTTTATGTTGATGGACAGAGGATAGGAATGATTAGTGAAGAGATTTACCCGCGTGGTTTTTAGTTGCCTCCTATTTGCAACGATTAAAAATGCCTTTGCACAAAAATGCTTAAACTAACTAGTTCAGCCCCCCACTACCACGTTAAATCCATGTAGAACTTCCCCGTTGACCAGCTCTGAGGACAACGATTGTTTGTTTTAGTTATGGCCATTCGATATCGATTGATACACCCCGAGTATGACAAAAAAATGGGGATCATGCAGCTGTAGGAATTTCGGGAGTTGATGTCGAGCACAAAGCGATACAAAATAAGAAGGATGTGTACATCATATTGTGATTGAAGATGGTGAGAGTGATCGAGTGGGTTGAACAATTCTACTTTTTACTATATAAAGGCAACTCTAAGCTTCATTGAGATGTCATTAGGCGATTGTGCATACTAGATTGTCCCCTAACTGGCGCAACATAGTGGTTTATATTGGATTTAGGTTGTGATTTTGACAGAACTTTTTAGCCGGACGAGTTGAGAGTGATTTCACTTGGATTCTGAAGATAAGATTTATGAGAGATCCTTTAAGAACAACCATTAATTTGCACTTGCTTGTTTGATAAATCATCGGTGGAAGGAGGAAATGGTCGACGCCTATTTTGCAGGCCTGTGATAGTTGATTATGAGACGACAAGAAAATAGTGGACAACAAACATTAAAGAGATGATCCCACTTATGACACCCATGGAGGGACACAAGGTGAACTACCTTTTTTTTGGTGTTGATCTTGTTGCTCCTTCGTCCATCTTCAATAGATTCACAGGCTCCCCCTTTCCACATCCACTAGCAGTGTAAACTTATCCTAAGCCACTCCCCTCATTAAGGGTCCATTATCAGTTCTCTTGCCCAATTCCTTATGTTTGAGGGCGAAATGGGTACAGTTCTAAGAAACACATAAGGCCCTAGATGTAGCGATTCTATAAGGAGTTTGAGGCCCGTATGGAAGTGGATGATGGATGGGAAAATTTAGATGGTTCATCACGTACCTAAATTCTCTTCCACTTGATGTAATTGGAAAGACCTCGACCCACCGGTGATGTAACATTTTCTAAAAGAAGTTTGGCTTATCTATTTAATATGTTGAAGCCCTTCTAACCCTCTTGAGGATAAAAGTAGAGAACATCTTTTTTATAAGGCTAATTTGATGTTTGTTATTTGTTGGATGCCGCTTAGAGAAATGGAGACCCACCTAATCCACCACGCAGTTGGGAAGTGTCACTTTTCTTCTGTTTAGACTATTGGTTATAAGGACACCCTCCGAGCAAATAAGAGGGACATGTAGGAGATTGAGGCTACATAGTATAGTGTTTATTCAAGAAGAGATGCATCTGAGGAGAGTTTGTGAGAAACAGTTTGCTGGTGCATGTGGTTCGAGGAGAACTATTATGTGTTTGTGTTGATGAGGAGCCATTGATGTTGTTCCATTGTTTGATCCACTTGGATTAGGGTTACAGAACCCCACATAATTCTTCTATGGAATCTTTCTGTCGTATTCTTTAGTTTCTAGTTTCTTTTTGCATTGAGAGAAAACTGACCAAAATAAATTTTGGGGGGGTTGGGCAATTGGAGGGTGCGTGAAATGAATGTGTAAAAGTTTGTGTAACCCAATTCATAGCCCTTCCTTGGGGGTGTTTCTTTAATGCCCTTCTTTTTTAGAGGGTAGTTGTTGTTGTATATTTTGAATATTGGGAACCTGTACTTGTCTATTTTTTATGTGTATAAGTAGATACAAAGAATGAAAGCATGACGGCGTTAAGAGCATTAAATGATACCTATCAAAAGTGTTTTTAAATTGCTAGTCTATATAAGAAACCGGTTATTGATAGCATGGACTCTTAAGATAAAACTCTTTATGGTCCTTCAATATACTATAATGAACAAGGGGTCAAGGTTGTTTTGTGGTAAAAGTAGATTTTGCATGTTGATTCATATGTGTCAATCTATATCTTGCATCATTCACTACAAGAAAAACTGTAATTACATGGACTTTTCGGGAAAATTAGTATGAAAAAATTTTGTAGGGAAAACAAAGTTTTTGTATGTGAAAATTTCATAACAAATCCCAAGGAAAAATCCCTATGTAAAGTCATACTTTTTTTAATCGGGTTGGTTCTATTAAGAAATGTAGCAAGGTATGGGAGAAAATGATAAGGACCTGTAAAAAAATAAATTCATATATGCCTCCTAAAATGATCAAACCTAAAGACATA
The DNA here is from genome assembly GCA_027704765.1 of Solanum habrochaites. Lineage (NCBI taxonomy): Eukaryota > Viridiplantae > Streptophyta > Magnoliopsida > Solanales > Solanaceae > Solanum > Solanum habrochaites. The sequence goes on from JAKWJA010002500.1 coordinate 54,291,544, forward strand.
AATGCTCTCTTCGATCCGAATGTTTGATCTTAACGAATACTGTTTTTTTAGCCTTGGTCCTCCTTTGACATGTGTACCTTAACTTAGGCCAAAAGCCTAAGTAGAGGGTGGAAAATTCAAAAGTTACCTTAATCTTTGCCGTAGTACGAGTTAAGATATTGTGTACATCAACTAACTTAAAATACTTAAGAAGAGGGTGGCTAGGGAAAATGAAATTTAAAGAAAAGGGTAAAAAAGAGTCGTATAAAGATGAAGGGAAGGATAGAAAAAGGTCTGACTAGATACAGAATAAACAGAAATAATGATAATGATATTGAAAAACAAATAAAGAAGAAAAAAAAATTAAAAATATAAGTGAAAAATTCAAAGTCACATCTGCGCCAAACAAAGTAAAGTAAAAGAGTAGAGAATCAAAAACTTCTGTCAGAATTGGTTGATAAAAGAGGTAAATAGAAAATGTAATGTCAAGAAGGAAAGAAAAGTTGCTTAAAGTACACAAATGTACCCTACCTGATCCTAGTGACCAGTTTTGAGAGTCTATTAAGTGAAAATAAGAAAGCCTATGGTATTGAGAACTAACTGAATTTGAATTAACTTTTAACTGTGAGTGTTGATTCAAACATTAAACTTCTTAAAATCATATTTGAGATTGTTGTGTCGAAAAAGATATTTCTTTGAAGTAAGGGCGTATTCAGGTAGCAGTAGTTCTAGTTATACTCTTGAGAGTTGGTACTTAGTGATGGTTAAAAGTGTATGTAGTGAGTATTCTATTGGTTTGTATATGTTATGTTTGATCCGCAGCGTTATAGCTTGTTGCGTCTAAATGAGAATATTTGCAATATATGCCTGGAGTTCTTGAGAAAGCCATGTGGTGTGATTTCTTGAGTTTGTATTGTTTTGCTTCCTATATAAGTGTCATTTGGTCGTAGGTGTTTCACTCTTAAGGATAAACAAAAAGTTTTTTGTTAAGGGTTGTTCATATACCGTGAATTTAACAGTTTTTTTTTTTGCATTTCACTTGGAATTTGTGTGTGTCTTGGGAAATTTAATTATTGGATATAATATTTTTATGTAATCCTTTAGAGGAAATTGGTTAAAAATTTGTTGACTAAACATTGGATTCAATCGACAAACAATAGCTCTAATGACGGTCAATAGGTTATTCAGGGTAGGTGAAGTTAAGGGAAGTTTGAGAAAGAGAGGAACCACGGAGATCAATGATGGATCACAGGTCAAATTAATGATTGTACTGCACACACGTTGGTCTGATCAGAAAGTTTAAGTTCTAGTACTTGGACTGCAGAAGTGACCCACAGATCCTAGGTCGATCCACGCTTTGTAGGTCCTGTCATCAGCCAAAACTGCTTCAGGAAATAATTTTCATTATTTTATTTCCCTAGTTCATTTAGTATTCAAACACTATAAATATGAGGTATACTTTCCATCCTTAGGGGTTCGACAACATTGGATATTTTTTCTTTAGTCTATCGGAATTATATTGAAAACTTTTAGCAATTACATTCCGGAAGATTGTTTTATGCAATTTGCACTTTGAATTTTTTTAATTCAAGATTTCATTTTTCCTCTATTCTAGTTATAAGTTGATGATTTCTAACCTAATATGAATTCTAAATCTGAATCATGTGTAGCTAAATACACAACTAGGGTTTTGGGAATAATTAAGTATAATGAACAATTATAAATGTATGACTAATAATTAAGTACTTCTGTAATAGTGTTTATGATTGTATTATTTATCTTTTCATATAAATGTCTTCCTACGGGTGTGCATTGTTAGAAGTGACCTCATTCCTATTTTCCATTGAGCATGGGTAATGAATAAGAAAAAGATTGAACAAAATAGATTTAGTTAAGGATTTGTTGTTAGATATTACTTTGACTTCAATTAGTTGGCGTGAGAGGGTATACCCTATCAACTTCATGATGGACTAATCTAGGGTAAGGGTTAAGGTTTAGTAAGGATCACACTCCTAGACTACCATTTTTGAGTTGGATTCTTACTTGCTATTTTCACCAATGATTAGGATACCCATTATATAATGCCTTTGCAAGTCAAAAAAACACTAGGATAACAATACTATTATTAGGGAATACTGTTTTAAAGATCTGTGGGGAACCCATATTACCTATTGTAATCTTAGATTCATATATCAAATTTTGATCTTCTTTACTTGTTATTTAATCATCAATTAAAATTTTTTTTTTTTTTATTTATAACACCCCTCTCTTTTATTTTTCAGAACGGAAAATTGTTGATTAAAAGATGGGATAATTTTGATTTAAGTTTAAGTCTTAACCATTATTCCTCGTGGGATGACCACAACCTACAAGTGGGTTTCCTTATTTTTCAATGACCACTTATACTTCTGTCGTGAGGTGTATGAGTGTATAAAGGTTCTAGCTACTAAGGTTCTTCGTGAACACATCAAAATATTTGTGGACGTGTGTGGGAAATTTCTTTCAAGAACATCAATCACGAGTCGGTCCAACTTTATTTGTTTCATTTCTCTCTAATGGGGGAGGAAACAAAGTGGTTAGACGACTTCCGAAGGGACCTATTTACTTGTTGGGAGGAGACACATATGCTTTTTATTTTAGTTTTTTCACTCCCTCGTAGATGGTTAAGTTGAGGGATGATATTGTGAACTTTAAGCGAGTGGATAATCAATAAATTAATGAGATATGGTAAAGTTGGCCATCTTGTTCGAGGATGAATCATGCAACAACAGTTTGATATAGCATCTACTCTTTTTGATGAGATAACAAAAACCAATTTTCAATAGAAAAGATCAAGTGACTCTATTAAACTTTGGGATGACAAATGATCTAGTGGAGAAAAATCCAAATCGACATAAAAACGAGGAAAAGATGATGCTGTCCCATGAAAATTTTTAACAAACAAGTCTGGGGGACTTCATGAAAATAAAATAGGTGCAAAGGTATTCCAGGACTAGATTTTGGGTGCTTGTAAAAAATCTAGGGACAATTCTCGAAACGTTGAGGGTCCGACGACGAACACAAACAAAAAGTAATGAGGGTGACTTTCATCATGAAAAGTAAAGAAAAAACTTTCACCCCCCCCCCAACTATTTACAAACCAAAATTGATAGGTATGAGTCAACTTTCACCCCAGTTAGAATCCCAAGCTGAAAAGAGAAGTATGGTTGAATCATACAATGATTTGTAATGGAAAAGTAAATAATTCTATATGCTTTGCGGGTCTTGACTCAGAGTGGAAATCAATAGTGCACAACGTTAAGTGAATGTTGAGGCAAAAAATAGTAAAGAAAGGATTTATGCGTTTGGTTTAGAAAAAATCGGACCAATCCTTAGAAAATGGACATACCTTAAAAGAGGTTGAGGAAAGTCCAAAACTACTTACAACCGAGGACTTGAGGATTTTTTAAACTCATTACACACATAGAAGCACATGAAAACACATAAGGCACATAGGTGACTAGTCGTCAAACGTCTTGGTCGTCCCTTGACATTTGACATAAAACTTAACACAAATCATTAAAAACTTCCTCAAACAATCTTTTTAAGCCGTCATATAAATTCAAGACTTTAATACACACACATTAGGACCTCGTTTAACCTAAGTCATTTTTTGAGGTGTTATACTATACTTGGTCATTGTACTTGTAGACTTGATGGTGGGTTTATAGTAAGGGTCTTACATATATTGTAATGTTATGAACTCTCTTGTACATGCTTTGTTGATATAACATGATGTTGGAGATATATTTTCTATGTATTCAATTATTATATTACACGTGTTGAGTCGCTTATATTTAATGATGTAGGTCTTGTGTTGTATATAGTTTTGTCTTAAAAATATGTGATTATTGGCTTATGTGTGTATTCTTGGTTGTTCATAAGGATTTTTAAAGTAACTAAGAATGGTTTTTAACAAATATCCCATAAAGTGTGATTTCCAATGTTTTTGTGCATATTCCCATACTTAGTACAAGTGTGTACTAACCAATATTTCTATATTTTTATAGTTATGTAGGTTCCGGCCGTTGAGATTCTAGAAGGGATATTTGAAGATACTTGGAATCTCATTCTCCAAGTTTGATATGTCCTCACTTTTAGAGGACGATGCCAATATCTTTCTATTGGATGTTGTTTAGTCTTAAGGACACTTTGTTCATTCTCTTTCATTTGAAGAAAAATTGTGTATCTACCTATATGTGGCTTTTATTCTCGTTTAGATGGTTTAATATGAGCCATATACTAGACTTTTTAAAAATCTATATTTCTATATTATGTATGTGAAATGAAAGTAGAAGCCTATGTAGTGCTTCCTATGCGAGGAGTCTATGTAAACTCCCTACGTATATATTATATGTATGCTAGTGATCTATGTAAACCTTAATGTAGAAGTAATTAAAAAAATAAAAAAAGTTCCGCAATTTAACCTATAAAGTGTAATTACGAATGCTAAGAGGTTAGTCTTAGTCATCTTCGATGACAACGACATCGGTTACTCAGGGGCCATGCTCCCGGATTTGTGACAACAAATATCATATTAAAAGCAAATAGGACGGGAGAACCCCATGGAGATACCGTGGTCGATGAAACCTAATCATAAATCTTTAATTGACTCTGTTCAATTCCTTAAATTATGTCCGGGGGGCCCCGGCTGCCCGTGCCATATTGAAGAATGGAGATAGGTTGTGTGTTGGCGAAGGTCAATACTGAAAATTATCATCTTTTGGCAGCACGGACCACGTAGCAAGTAAGATCATGGGAAATAATTCAATAAATTCATTTACATCAATGACAAAAGAAGATTAGGGTTTTCAAAATCAGTATTCATAACCCAAATAGGAAAATATATGCAACCTTAGAGAACATTTTTTTAGTTTTAAGTAAAGAAACAATTTGGCCTTAGGCGAAGAATATATATTTTTCCACTCTAGGATGGACTCATTTGTTAACTCGAATTTAACCACTCAAGTTCTACACTCAATAAAAGCTTAACATGATAGATCAAGCCATACCAAAGAATAAACCTCAATTTTCTATTATATAATCTCTAGTAGAAGATAAAATGAGGGGAACGCTAGGGGATTTAAGGATTACCATACCATTCAATAGACTCTGTAGACTCAGATTTCCCAATAAGAGTATAAAGAACAAGAGAAAATTCTAAAAAACACATTCAAAAAAAACATCAAAAGGCTAATAAGCAAAACCGGAATCCACAAATTTTAAGGTAGAAAACCTATATAAAGCAATGAATCAGATTAGATTAAATACTTTCAACATATATGTACCAACATCGGGAGAAGAACTTCTTGGATATGTCAAGTTTGAAAATCATTAGAATCAATTTTTTCTCTAGATCACTTGAACTAGACACAACTACATGGAGATGATAACCAATCTTTTCTTAGTCATTTATAGATAGAAAATAACTCAAGTAGAACATTTTTACTAAAACCAAAGAAATTATTTGTGGGCAATTAAACATTTTCGTTAAATGGACTCGACCACACTTTGGCATGGTGGGTACGAAGAGCCAGTTCCAAAAAACTTTACATCAATGAGTCTTCGGGTGTGACAATGTGTTTTTTCAATTAGGAAACCCTAAATTGGAGGAAACTTTGAATGAATGTGTGTCAAAAACATAAAATGACCATGTCCATCGGACGCTGAATGTAAAAAGTTACATTCACTAGTTGTTACCCTCTTAACATCCCTAGACCTTGCCTTAATATTTCCCTTTTCAATGTGTAGTGAGATTTAGTTAGGTACAAATACGTTTTTCAAATATCTTTGAGTAATCAGAGGTAAACTATGGACCTCTATCATATATCATAGACACGGGAACCCCATCAAACCAAACTAACTCGTTGATTTAGAGTTTGGTGAAGTCCTCAATTGCATCTGCAGTCCTTACAACCACGAAGTGGGCGGACTTAATGACTTTGTTTACTATAACTCAAATGATTTCATGTTGTCTGCGAGTATGAGGTAAATTCGTAATGAAGTCCATGTTTATCACTTCCCACTTCCATGAAAGAATATTCATATCTTGATTCACATCTCGTTGTTTTTATCCTGCTCTACTTCACCTTGTTAACAATTAGGACACTTGCCACAATTTCACGACGTCTTCTTCATTCTTGTACCAAACCACTTCAGAAGATCAGGTACATTTTAGTGGAAACTGTAAAATGATTATACTTGGAGTTGTGAGCTTCAGTAAGCTTCAGTAAGGATCTTTCTTCCTAAACAAATATACATTAGAAACAAATAAATGACCCTCGGTAACAAAGCCACACATCTCCCCTTTGGGAGAAACCTCAACTTTCTGCGATGAACTGCACTTAAACGAAAAGTAATATCTTGATAACTATCTTGTTTCTTCCTTAACATCCAACTACCAATATAAAGAATTTGATCCATCTTTATTGTCCCATACTATTTGATGTTTCTTTAAGGAAAAACTCCTAAGAGAGAAAAGTAGTTGAACATTTTGGTCACTCTTTTCTTCTTCCGAAACGTGGACTAACATCCCATGGGAAACTTACTGAGAGTATCAGCCAAGCAAAACTACATTTGACTTACAAAGAGATATTAAAACATATTAAACTCAAAATCTTGAGGAATTCAAGTATCTTCTCTGACGAAGATTCAAAATCTTTCTGGTGGTGAGACATATTGGAGAATTTATGGTTTGGAATACATCAACATTAACACCATTTAAAAAGTAAATGTCTCCAAATATTTAGGGAAAATGCTATTTTTTATGATCGATTGGGCGTGAGTCAGGTAGTTCTTTCATACAACCTTGTTTTAGCGAACCCGTAGTGATAACCTTATATCATTGCATTAACACTTAACCTAGGCGACAACTTGAATGTGTCACAATAAAATACATAACCAACAAAAAGATTGGTAGAGGATGGATGAACTTATGATGATGTTGCTAAGTTCTCTTTTTTTGTGTAATATCAGTTCCTCTAAGTGGGCAGTATGTTAGCAATGTTAAGAACGGTTATAGATATAGAAGCATGTTGCATGTGCATGGTGTTTAGGAGTTTTGTTGAAATTGAATTTCATTAACTTCTTCCATTGTGTGTTTTATCAAGTTATGGTTATATTGTAAGATGTGATTATATGATGTTACTTTGCATATTAGCATGTTTATATCATGAATTGCCTAATAGATGCATTTTTTACAAATTGGTAAAAATCATTGTCACATTAAAATAGTTTACTGTAAAATTTTAGGAAAATTGACTAATTGATTCTTTGGTCTAAAATTATTGTAATGTGGTTAGAAAATATGTATGTAAGTATAATATTGATTATAAAATGAGTTTTCTTTATTTGCAATGAAGCATGTGAGTTTTGTACCATCATGAGTTATAAAATTGTTTTCTAGTTTATTGTTGTGTTGTGAATATCTTGAATATGTGAAATTGATATTTTCTTCATGAATTTATATTGTATGGTTTGGTTATTATCTGCTAGTTAGATCTCTATTCTTCGAAGTTCGGAGAGTGACCCAAGTGTTCATTCGAAACGACATGTATTCCAAGTGGGGGAGATTGTAAGACCCCAAAATGACATTAAGGTGAAATAGACCTAGTATTTTGATTATTGAGGTCTAAGTTTTCTAAATACGAGTCTAATATATGGTTTATTGAGTGAGTACCTAAAGTATTATGTGCATTGGAAGTCAAACATCAAGGGACGACCAAGACTTTGACGACTAAGTCACCTAGGTGCCTCATATGTGGTTATATGTGTAAAAGTGTGATTCGTGAGGATTTAAGGTCCTTAAATAATTTTTTATAGCATGTATAGTCAGTGTGTCGAGTTTCGTGGAGTTTGGAGGTCAAACTTCCAATGTTATTATGAAAGTGTTTTTGAAGTATTTGTATGAATCATAGAACCCTAGTTCGTAAAAATTCTCTTAGTTCATGAAATTATACTTGTTAGCCTTGCTAAACAGATAGTCAATGCTCCAAATTTTGAATGTCACATTATCAGTACATAAATGTTGCGTTCTAGATTCCATGTCAGTATTTTGAACTGTTCAGATCAATTAACTTGGTCCCTGCATGTTTGTGGAAGTAGACTTAGCAACGAGTAGGATAAGGTTCTTCGTACCGTCATAGTCCCAAATTTACGTCCACCAATATTATTATTATTCCCTATATTCGACATTAGGATTTAGTGATCTGTCAGACATGGTCTTTATACCCTAGAAAGGTATTATTGGGGTTTCCTTTTCCGCTGGGGCATATTTAAAATCGGAACCAATATCTTAACTAACATGGTTTATGTTGGATATTAGTATATCCAGTCAGACTCTTAGTGCATTTGACTTGATTTTAAACACTTATATTAGTATAAATTGAACATGTTATTTTCCTTATTAGTACTTTCGTCATTTCATTCGATTCAGATTTTAAGTTAAATTTTAGTATCACCATATTGTCTACATCAACGCTCAGTTATGTTTTGTTCATCTTTTATATGTTTGTTACAATTAGGATCCATATCCTGCATGCTCATTATAATCCATGTGTTGACGCGTACTTTACACTACATCCTTTCATTATGTAGGATCAGGTACTCAGGATCTAGATCACACTAAAATTGATTCTCAATTTTGCAATCAGCAATTTAAGTGGTGGGAGTCCTATATTTCGAAGGACCAATATACATGCTTGATTCTTTACTTTCAACTTTGAGGTTTTAATTTTGTGTTGTTGGTTTGGTGTAGTTTTAAACTGGGGGGGAGAGGTCCGAACATTCAAATCAGTGTTAGGATTGTAGACATAGTAGTGAATCAGCTTGAGTTATTAGTTTATCATTCATGATATCACTAAAACTCTTAGTTATGTTTCATGTATTCAGAATAGTTGCGATTTTCCCCCACTTTGGTTACTCCATTATTATTAGCTTCCTCATAGTACAGGGTTATTGTATTTTTAGCATGCTTGATATTATGCCGCACAGATGGCTATAGATTCGGGTACTTATGATCCTTGGTATGTTTATTTAAATAATATCTCGAGGTGTGAAAAGACTCCACTCAATGGTCTTAGAGACATCCAAGGAACCTTTTTGAATCGATGCTCGAATACAAAATTATTCACTACCCCCCAGGTTTACACTTTATGTGTAAAATGGTGTATAAGACCCTGCATAAATCCTACACAAGAAATTAGCATAACAGTATATGAAAAAACATTTGATAAAGGCAGAGAAGTGTAACAAAGTCGCTAAAGGACATATATATATCATAAGGAAAAAATAGGATGTAGTCCATACACACTTATTATGTTTGAAAAACAGTCATGAAGATTAGAGCAATGTCTCGGTCCTCTATATGAATACTCACTATTAACTTAAAGCTACCAGGGGATGTCTAGCCATGAGTGTTTGGAGTAGGACAACTCGAAACCTACATTAATCAGATCATGTAGGAACATTTTAACTACCATAGGACATGAAAATGTATTGAGCGTAGGGAAATATATACAAACTATGAACATTATATTATAAAATAGTTTAAACAACATCAATATGATCATAATGTACATTTTTTAACATAAAGAACTAAAAAAAATGAAATGATAGGATATAGTTAATAGTTAATACAATGTGGAATAAAGGACAAAGAAATTACTTTGAAACAAAACATAGCCATTTGTGGGAGTTTAGACGATGAGGCTATATCATGGAATCATGTATTATTCCCTCATTCAAAGAGATAAAAAAAAATTCCAAGGCAGGACTCCGTTAATATCATGTTTTGGTATTAAAACGGATCCAATATTTAGGTCTTAAAAAAACAATCCTGCGGGGGTACAATGTGTGGGGGACTAGAGAGTCTTACTAGAGACTACCCTACTTGAATCTCCACCTCAAAAGCATGGCGTGGTTGCTAAGTTTACATTATAATGGAATAGTAAGAACCAAATATCAATTTAATATAGTAAAACAACAAGCCACTTCATTCAAAAGCAACAACAAGAATATCTCTTAAACATAATTCAACATAGATGAAAAAATTCTTTAATTGTCAAAGGAAGCAATATGTGCGAAATATCTTCCCAATCATGATTGGAATAGAATGTTGAGAAAACCTCCAGGATAAACATTGATACTTTAACTTAAAAAACATTCTTAAGTCTCTATAATAACTTTATTAAAAGACATGTATATCTTCATAAAATTTCGTATTATTGGTTTAGCCTTCGTCATAGCTTTAGAGTTGAAATTTTAAATTTAGGCATGTATTAAACATAATTCAATTCCGTATCATATATTAACATTGATAACGCAGTACAAAACTTAATAGTAATAATCTAATTCACAATTGAATATACCCATTAGATTGAATTGAATCCCTAACTTAAAACTATGAAATTACAAAGGAAGACATTTGAAAATACTTTACCAGGAACAAGGGAGGAAAGAACTTCATGGGTTGATTTATCACATGCATTCTAATGCCAAAAACACAAGAATAATGGAGGACTCAAGAAGTTGGATGGAATCCTAGCTCTTCTTCTTTCTTATTCTTACGAGAATTTGTGAAAATAAATTTTGATGAGCTTTAGAGAATTTAGTGTATTGACTTTAAAGTGGGTGATTTGGGACTTAAAAAATTTCAATTGGGATTAGGTTAGAGGAAAAAATTATTTATCTTTAATTTAAACCAATTAGAAAAATATCCTTTTAAAAATAGTAGAACTTCGGCCTACTTTTCAGACTTACGAACCGTAGGACTTTCTACGATCAATGTAGGTCAACGGTATACCAATTATTGAGACCATAATTTCACATTCACTTTTAATGAAACATTTCTATGTCTCATAGGTCTTTCGAAGATCCATAGAAATAACTCGTAGATCCTTTCTTTGTACCATAAAAAATTTAATAAAGGTTGGGACTCTAGATGAGAGATACTCTACGACTCGATGAGAATGAAGAAACCGTCTAGTGGGGAACCTTAAAACGGGTACTGTGACTTGATTCAAAAAAATTGATTTCCCCTTTGTAGATTTTTTACAGCCGTGTAGAAATCGTGTAAATTCTAGATGGGAACCGTATTATACATAAATTTCAAAACCCAAAACATTATTATTTTCATTCTTTTCAAAAATATTAGGTGTTACCAGATTATACAATGGAATTACTGTATTGCTAAATTTTCATAGAAAAACTAGGTAAGCTAAGATACTTTTTAGGAAAGACTATAATAGAAGCCAGAAGAAGATTTTTGTATCTCCTATTCTTTACCTACTTGTTGAATCCTAAAAGTTGGCCAGGCCACAAAAACATCGGCAGTACTCCAATGATTCCCAACGTGCATCTTACGAAAGACGGTGGTGTTCCTTTTAATGATCCTGAGATCTATAATAATTTTTTTGTAAAATTAACCTACCGTAATGTAACTCATATGGATATTAATTTTAGGGAAAGCTCTTTTAACTAATTCATGTTTGCGCCTACAAATTGTAACATTCAAGAAAATTACATGTCTAGTGAAGAGCCCAATGAGTCTTTAATAATGTGTATTGGGGATACATACGCCTTCCAATGCCAATATTGAGAAATCATTGGAACCAAGTATGAAAAAATTTGCTAAGGATATTAGCATAATTTCTAAAAAATGCCAAAAAGCACAAAATGGCATATTAGAAGATTATGGCTTAAGATTTAGCCCATTTTCTTAAAGTGGAATGAGCTTGTTTAAAGAGATGTACCTGCAATAAAGACCCTATTAGTGCACCAAACAACCTAGGACCAAAACAGGGTTGGACACTAACCCATTAGTAGTAAAAGAAACAACTAGTACCTAAACACGGATGGTCAAAAGGTTAGTTATGGTCCTAAAAACTTAGGGGTCCTCTATAATTACCTAGGTGAGCTATTAATTTATTAATTTAAAGGTCGAAAACCGAAAAATAAAAAGGAAATTTTTTCGTGTGTGGATTCGTAAGACAAGAAAGGGTACACCTAGTACGAACCTAAGATGTCCAAAGGAGTTGGTTAGATCCTAAAAACTTAGTTAAGATCCTAAACGGAATTAAAGTTACTTTAAGTAATACCCTAGGCTAATTAATTAAATAAGTTAGAAAATAATTAATTAATTTAAAGGGGCGAGAGGAAACAGAAATCACAAAGCATATAATGATTTCGGTTATTAAAAGCAAGAAAAAGACAACCTAGTACCCCTAACTAGGATGGTTTTTAAGGGATATTAGTTATGGTTAAACGACTTCTTAAGGATACTGTAGTAATTACCCTTGGGAACTTTATTAATTAAATTATAAATTTAATTAGTTAAATTAAATGGATCAAAATGAAATGCTTAAAACCCCCAACCACAACTAACTAGTACAACTGAAGAAACAGCCTAGTACATTTAAACTAGGATGTCCAAAATGGTAAATTTTTCCAATTGAGTAGGGGTCACTTATAGTTTAAAATAGGATACCTTAATTAATTAAATAAATCCATGTAATAATCCATTAATTTCAAGGTGAAAAAACGAAATTCTTAGAAAAAAATTCAAATTTGACCAAGTATTGTGTTTTCCTAGTTCTAGTCAATCTAGGAGGGGCTTTTTAGTAATTAGTTAATTAAATAATTTAATTAACTTATTAATAACTAAGTTTAATGAGTGAAGATATGTTTTTAAACCTAAAAATTACATTCAAACTCATAGACAAAAAGGACGCAAAATTACTAAGCAAACGAACGCAAGAAAAAGGCAGAAAATTTATAGATTTCTCTACGGCGACTTCAAGGATTCTTCAAGGTTTTATTAAAGGTGTTCTTCATACATTAAGTTCTACATAAGGTATGTGTTTCTCCTGGACTTATTTCACCAAGAAAACTTTCTTTCAAACGATCAAAGGATCTTGAAAAACTAGGTTGTTTCACCATGTTTCTCGTCGCCTCTTTTGTCCCTGTATCCTTTTCGATTCCCATGTGAATAGGTTGGGAGATCATGTTGGTGGTATGTGTTTTGTCTGATTTTATGTGTAATGATCTTGAATTATGAACGTTTATTAAACTATGAAGTTGTGATCATATAAAGTTAAGTGCTTAAAACGTGAATAATGAATTGACAATGTGTTAGTCACACCCGTAATTCTTTTAGGTGTTGATGTGTTTGTCTGAATGTTGCGTTGCTGTTATTGTGACGTTATGAAGGTTTTAAATTCATAAAATATTAATATTATGCTGTCCAATATGTCTTAAAAATGTTACCCTAAAATCATGAACCATGATTGGTTAAGAGAATGATACTAGGTTACGATGTGTCCAAAACTGTTATGTATGAAGATTACTATGGTTTGTTGTGCATAACTACTATAAATGTGACTTCTTGATGATGTTGTGTTCGTTAAATCATCATATTATGTTTCTCAATATGTTAAAAACGTTATGCCTAAAGTTATTTCATAAGGTTTGCTAAAAAGATCTCCATGAAATCATAATTTGAGTGATTGTTTGGCTTATGCCAATAAAATGGCTAACAATACATTGTCCAAAAGGGATGCATGAAAATGGCTATAATATTATGTTAAATAATTAAAAGATTGGCTAATGACAAATATACATATCCAACCAAGCATAAAAGAATGTAAAATTGGCCTATGCCAGCAAAGATGGTTATGTAATCTATACCCAAATGTTTCTGTGAATACTAATCATATGCCAATCATGTATTGTAATAGTATCAAATATATTAGAAGCACTTCTAAAGTAATTCAATGAATCCATAACCAAGGGCATGCCATCCATTGGGACAACTCCCAATATGCTCTAAAAAAATGAACTATGAACATATGTAACTTAATGAAAGAAGTGCTCATTGTCCATAAACGATGAAATGAAGCTACTACACTAAATTAAAGAAGTAACGTGAGTTATAGCATAATTAAAGGGGTCTAAATTAATTACGTGACAAGAATGGGTTGTTAAAGGAAGTGAGACAATTCTTACTTACACCTAATCTATTATGTTAAATGAATACTCACCAATGAAGGTGTTAGAATGTGTGAGACTAGTCACATTAATACCTAAGGATGATATGTAAGGACAATTCTCATTTAATCAATGTAAAGTAAGGATGAAAAGGCATCAAAAGAGTAAGTAAATATCAATCTAGAAGCAAGCCTCCATAATGCTTGAGTCAACACTAGAAGATAAAGAAGAAATGAAAATTCACGTAATGAGGTTAGTAATTATATTAATATATGATGCTAATGAAAATGGTGACAACATGATAAGAGGCTAATGTGAAAGATGATAGCAATCTCAAATGAGCCTAAGTAAATGTTACCAAAACGTATTCACCTATGAGAGTGTAAAGTTAATGAAGAGACCAGTCTCTATGAACACTTTAATGAAAGTATTGAAGTTAATGCACACTTAATACTAATGATGAGATGAGAAATCATCTAATTATCTATAATCTCCTCATTCTAGAAGCCAACTTCCATGATGTATGAGTTGAATGTAATGGAACTTTATACTAAGCATCGATAGGCTAGCTATGAGTGGTGATACCTTCCTTCGGGAAGGGCGAAGGTTTACGTTACTCTCATTAGATGAGACTATCCGGCATGCCAGGTATGGGTATACTTATATCTCCTAGTCTTTGAACCTATACTGCCAATATATGGATCTAGCAGGGTTTGAATACAGATATACACTATCATGTTCGGGTCACTTTGGCCGGTGATTCCACCGCTTTTTGGTGTGGGGAAAACACTGGATTTCATGATGCTCACACAATCAGAAGGTGAAATCAGATTCAAGTATTGACATTAGGTCATTCTTGGTCATTGCACTTCATGATCCCGATGAGAGTGTTAAACATCATCCTAGGTATAGATGGTGTTTAAATTAACCTACGATTGAATGAAATAAATAATATGAAGTACGAATGAACGAATGAAGCATACTTTGTGTTTGCTAAAGAAGGCCCTCGGGTTGAGGTCCCATATGTTGGGCCCTCATTTGAGATTTCTTATGATACATCAACGATTCAAAAGTATTGTGTATATGAAATGTATTATATATAAAAAATGAAAGTAATGAAATCAATGGCATGATCAATAGAGAATTGCTTATGACAGGTAATGAATATATATTGTAAAGAATGACTCACTATAAGGTAGGGAAATCGTTCCTTAGTCCTTGGATTACTTACATCGATTCATTGTGGGTATGGGACTAAAATGAATAATTGAACTTGTAAGTAAAACATAGGAACAAAATAATTATTAAACAACACAACAAGAAGAAGAAAAAAGATTGAAAAAAAATCTAAGTGTACAGAGAGGAGCTCTCCTCCTAAGAGGATCGAATTCTCAAATCTTCGCCCGTGTTTTTCTAAAATTATGTGGATGATACTAATATTTTTTAATGATATAGAAAATGAGTTGTGTGATTTGAATGCATTAAAATACATCATATTCATATCACAATTTACATCTAATGATTTAGGAAAGTCTAGTAACTAGGCTTTCCCGATGTAGCATGTTTTTTAGGAAGAGCTTTGTTTGATCATGCATAACCTTTTGTGTATGTGTGCATACACACATAATTATTAAAAGTTGTGTACTTACCCCTACTATTTACTATTTTATATTTGCATGTTAAGGGATAGATTGAGGACTCTTGCAACGGTTTGGACATCAGCGTTTCTCCAGACCATTTTGTAGGTACTCTTGATTTCGAGGATGATACAATTTTAGGCTAGCCTTAGTTTTAGAAAAACCTAGTGTATGCTGTCCCTAGAATTCCTTTCGTACTTTCATTTCAAATCTTTTGTAATAAGGTCATGTTTGGCAAATGTATTAATGATATATTCTTATTCTTTTTCAAATTGATTCTTATGTAAGACAGTTGTTATATTTATGTTGAGCTTAGTAAATGATGAGTTAATCAAATAAGTATATGAAGTCTTTGTATACTTCATACGTTTAAAAGTTTTAAATTTTCCGCTAAAAATAACCATATGAAAGTGATGAATGCAAGATGAGGCTTGTCTGCGACTTCTGAGAGGTCAACGACGCCGTTTGCGATCCAGATTCCAGATCCGGGTCGTGACACAATTAAAAATTGGGAAGAATTGATGCAAAATTCTATGTTACATTGAAAGGTGCCCTTGGACTTGGAACATTGTGTAGTAATCACAATCCTACATGTGTTGGGTTTTCTGCAGATGTTGACTGTACTGTATCCAAAATTGATAGAATATTGACTTGTAATGTCCAATTTATCATTATTTTGACTTTAGTTGTGAAATGACCATTATTCCCTTTCTTGTAGAATTTAATTTTTTTAGGGTATCGTTAATGTAGTTTTCAATGCGACTTAGCTAGATTTTAATTATTTGACCCTTCTTAAGTCGAGAATTCCTGATAGCATTGACTTTTTTGTCAACATTTTGAGTTCTTACCATTGGACGGGAATTTCGTTAGTTTCAAACATAGAGTTTGACAAAGTCGAGTTGCTGTTATGGTTTTTGAGGCCTTGGTTTGAAGATTTGGGTTTTAGGGACAAGTTGAGTTAAAGGCTATAAAGAGAGACACTTGAGGTATTTTTCCAAAAAACCTCTATTATGATAATCAAGTTGCAAGACAATATTTTTTTAGGAATCCAATTAACAATTGATTTGGATACTATCTAATTTAGAGGGTAGCATAGTGTTTCATTTTTATCGCAGCCTCGAGAATATGAGTCCCTCTTGAGACATTAATACAGTTTAGGATCTAAGTTTTTTTGCTCAACAGAGTCAATCATGCTCAAATATTCAATTAATGATTTAAAAATCATCCCTTTCTACCATTTATTTCTCTTCGATTTGGACCGCTTGTGAGAAGAGAGATTTTGGAAGAGAGTTGGAAGCATTTTCATGAGAAGAACTTGTGTGTGTGTGCCGTTCATGACCTCTAATCTTGGGTCATGATATGGACTACATCTATGGTGTCTGTGTTGCCGGGAACATAGTTTCATGGGGATAAAAGAAAAAAAGTTGTTATATCTCAACACGGAAATTCCGAGGTGCACATCTATTTCATAGTCTACATATGAGATTATGTTGACACGTCTTAATGGAAAATTTGGCCCAAGTATCACACGCCGGTAGAAATTGAGTGATCAAGTACTATTCATATGCCTGAATGGAATGAATTATTAAAGAACTAAACATATTGAGGTTGGTTTGACTGTCCTTTCGTTTATTATTTTCTTCAGGAGACTTGACTTTTCACTTGCTATGTGAAGACAAGAAAAAATAGCTATTTTGCTAACAAATGCTTACATTGAATCGCGAAGTTGATCATCCTTGTAACATGTTGAACATGATCAAGATCCTATTTCCCCAATTTGAAGGGGCAGAAATTATAGAATATATAGAGACTTATTCCTAGTAAGTAATAACGTATTTAGGATAAACAGATGTATAGAAAAATATTTTTATTTCATTATAAGTTAGCACCACAATTATGTATTGTAAAGGCTTATCTGTTGGAATTAAATTGTCTTGTTCATCTTATTGCAGTATTAGCAAGGGTTTATCCCTCAGTAGGATTACCATTCCACACTCTGTTGGGTCTGATCATGAAGGAGGGGGGGACAGTTTTTAAGCGTGTGGGTTAAAAAGTCCACGGATAAGAAAATGGACAGGGATCTACTATATGGAATTCAGACCAACAAGTAGTGTATAATGAAGATTCCTTGATTATGCTTTTGTTTTATATGTTGACATTGGCATGATGGTGATGTGTATAAAGACTAATAAATATTTATATTATCCACTGCTTCCCATTAGAAGCTCAACATCCCATCCTAGCTAAGAATATGGTAATCTCT
This sequence comes from Solanum habrochaites, assembly GCA_027704765.1. NCBI lineage: Eukaryota > Viridiplantae > Streptophyta > Magnoliopsida > Solanales > Solanaceae > Solanum > Solanum habrochaites. The sequence goes on from JAKWJA010002500.1 coordinate 54,309,445, forward strand.
AGCATTGAGAATTTCTAGGCCACAATTGATCAGACAAGTAGTTATGAAAAAATGAGTAAGTTAAACGCCCTCGATGATACACAGCATGATCTCGAAGTGCTTGTTGATGCTGGAATCACAAAGATAGCTCAAATAGTAATTCTATCACCAATAAACAAGACAGATTCCTTGGATTTAGGTGAAACACACTTCATTATTTGTGTGTGTGATTTATCCTGAAAGCATTGACAAGATGGATACAATCAAGAATAAGGAGATGTGGACAAAGTAAGATGCATTAGATACATGTGGTTTCTTCCAAATTGTTAATCACGATATTCCAATATTTGACCTTGATGAAATGTTACAAGGAGATCAAAAGTTTTATAAGAAAGATATCAACATTAAGAAACAATATTATATCAAGAATCAGCAAAAAAAGACTGGTTCATGCTAGAAATATTTATTGGTACAGCATTCTATTCATTGCTACAATTGGAGAGATTACATTTTCTTTAAATGGCACCAAACCTACCAGTCAGAAGAATATCAAGACATGTAGAGATTATATGCTCTGAGTATGAATTTGAAGCCAAACATTACATTGAATATGCAATTATGCAGTGATAAAATGAGGATTCGTTGTTTCATTAATTTTATAAAATTGAGGCCGGAAATACTATGGACTACTATAAGCATATGATGAAATTTGGTGGTTTCTTTCTTCGATTACTGTCTGAAAGCTGCGTCTTGATGTTTTCATCTCAATGATAGGATTGCAAAGGGGCTTGAGTGCTTTGGTCCTTTACAATCAGCATTGCCATCATCCAAAACTCACAATAGGCACCAACCGCATTATACTATGACTTTCGCACATCCCTCTACAAGATCACACAAGGACTTCAGTGCTTCACCAAGAATCAATGGGTTGATGTTCCTCTACGCGTGGTGGATCTTGGGGTCAAAAATCGGATATATTTTGTGGCTCGTTTTATGTTTTATTTTCTATAGGAATTTACGATGATAAGAGTAATATACCATGTTATATACGTGTTGAGCACCACACTAATGGCAAATAATAGTTTGGAACAACCGGTGTTTTAGTTGTGCTCGTTTTCCCAAAGACTAAGTGTCATCTTTGAAGCTTATGGCAGAATTACTGAAATGTTGTCAAGGAAGGTAAACCCTTCAAAAAATATCATGCAACAACAGTTAAAAAAAACTATCGTGAGTTCTACCATTGAAAGGTCTAGATGGAACTTCTGCATTTACGAATTACAAGAGATCTAATGTAAGGTAAAACTAAATTCATGATGAGATCTGAAATATTTACTTATGATGCTGGTTATTACCTATTGGATTGATGTTATTGCTTCTTTAAATAAGACACTCATTTTTTAAAAGGACAACTAAACTGTGTGTATGTGTTCTAATCCTTTGTTAGTAAGACAGAAAGACCATTGTATATATGTAACAAGGATTTAAAGCATTAAGGCTTGTATCAAAAGGAAATGTTGACGGGGAACACCGAAGTGCCAACAAATATTCGTTCACCACAAACTGAGTAATCTGTAAGCATGTTGTGAAACAAATTTCATTTATTATAGTAATTAGATCCAATTAAGAAAAAAAAAAAAAAAAGATGGGGACCAAAGTTTGACAAGTACTGGAGACATGGGGTAGAACTTCGTTCACGTAATGATCGTGTTATTTACCTTAGTTTTCCTATTGTAAAGGATGTAAATCAATTGAATACGTGGAAAAACAAAAGCCCCAAGAAAAGAAAATTGTTACATGGGAAGGTATTCTATGAAAACCGAAAGAATAAAAAAAATCAGACTGATATGCGAAGGTTCGGAATTATTGACGTGAACAAATGAGACAAAGGGGACAAAATGTTTGAAGGATGAGGGCTTTTTGTAGAGAATATTAGATGGAGGGAATTCACTAATGCACCCCCATCAGTGGTCTTGGTTATTTGGGAAATTTACCTCAATTTATAGCATCTTGTTATCAAAATTTATTTTTATTTATATCCCCCCAAATTCATTAAAAATATTGTTATTGTATTTTCATACTTAGTAGTTGTAGCACCTAAGAAGGGGAGATGAAACATGATGGAGCATTGGAGAAACATGGCAAATGATAACACCCTATTTTCTTCCTTTGATTTATTAGTTGGTTGAAATTGATCGATCATTGAAATCAAACAAAGATTTCTCCATCCTCAATATTCATTAAAACTCTCTTTATAATGTAAAAATAGAAGCACTGAACAACATAGATAAAATAGAGAAAGAAGAAAATCCCAATATAATTAAAAAATATCAGAGAAGAGGAAGTGGTTTCTTCTCTTGTCTACCTCTAAAGGATTTTAAATAAAAATATAGAGGCAACAAGGTAAAATGAAGAAGAACATCCCATTATTAAGTAATATTTAAGCCTAAAGGAATCCAAATTGTATATGAATGTCTATAGTAAATTGCGAACATTGAAAAAGTAATTTGAATAAGAGTTCAAAGACTTCTTGTTTAAAATATGTAAAACATAAAATCCCATATCCGCATCTAATTTTGGATGAAACTTGACTCTTTAAACAAAGATTTTGTGGTGTTTGAGCAATCAAGACAAAACTTCTGAGGCAAGTGTCTATGATCGTGCAATAGTATAGTAATCCAACCAAAGGTTGGGGTCATGTTCCAAGGGAGTGGTATTGAGTATTAATAGAAATTAGAATTACGTACTAATTAGTCGTTGCTAAATACATTGACGATTAAAACATTGTAAATTAAAAGGGTGATTTTAGCGTCAATTAACAATGAGGGGTTTTGTCACAGGTAAGTAAAAATAGCAAAAATAAAGAAAGAGTTCTAAATAATGAGAGGGGATTCTTGAGATGTGAGGGAATATAAGTTATCCAGATTATTGGGTACATGATTTTTGATAGAATTACCAAGAATTAATTATGACGAGGTTTAAGCCATAAGGGGGAGAAATTCTCTTCGAGCAACTACTCATTCAAATGGGTTTCTCTATGGACAATCCACTTACCATTTGAGACAATCCTACGCTTAACACACGCACTCTCTCGTAGAGTTTGTGCGAATGAGACAGGGTTGAACCCCTTGGAGATGAACACTCATGTTGACCACTCAAAACCGGCTATAATTTAGTAGTTGTAGTTTTAAGGACCTCTCTCACACGCCAATCCCAAAAAAAAAAAAACATTAAAAAACTAGTATTGGAAACTACAAATGCTTAAATTCATCCACAAACTACGAAAAGAAAAAAATAACAATAAAACAGTTAATCCTATAAATAACAAGACCCAAAAATTATCTTAATCCCTATTCCATAAATATAGCCCATAATTGTGGATTTTAAACACAATGTGTAATAGATAGAAAATTTATCCCGCATGAGCTTACTATTACACTAGGTATGAAGAATATGCCTAAACAAGCCAAAAATGAATAAATCCAAGAGATTGTGGAGTAAAAATCAGGAAGATGAATCCCTATGGATCTTAAAGTCTTCAAAACCTCAACTTAGAGCAAAAATCTGAAACAGTAACTATCTTGATGACATTTCATTTGTTTGGACTCTCAGCTACTTTATTATTGTCACTAGTAATATAGTTTTCATATATAGGTGACTGCTCCATTAGGTTTCATTAGTCGGACCTATTACCGATCAACTAAACCATTCCTTCTTGGTCCTAGTTTATCTCCAATCATGCAACCAGCTGCAACATCTCTGCACTTAGCGTCAGCAGGCGGACATGGTATGCTTCGTTGAACTAACTAGCGATTGTGGCAATAACTGCTTGATTTACTGCCAATTTCTTCGTTCTTGCGACGTAGTGCCCATGCCTTCCCTTCAAACTCAAATAACGTGAACTATAGAATTTTCATAAGATATTGAGATAAAAGAAGAATTTGAGACAATATTTCTGATAAATATAGTCATAAAATATTGTCCAAATTGTGTTACTACATCAACACCTGCATTTTACTCCTGTGTTTAACCCAAATAAACTGAAGTTAGCAGTTCAACATAGGATGTCTCAAAAAGTGCTACACAAATTCATAGTGAATGTACACAACAGACTCGTTACTTATGGAAAGGGATGAATTTTGTACTTAAAGATTCAAATTGGACACACTATTACCACGATTCATCAAGCCTCGCCTGTAAGTTTTCAAATGGAAGTTCAAAACCTCAACAAGACATCGAATTCCCTCACAAACAAAAAAATGATGTGATTGATTCGTTTTCACACACAAAGGTATAATCAATAAAATCGAGGAGTATATACAACACTCACTATAAGAAAGAAGGAACCCAATGCATGCTTTCGTCATAGGTGTGCCCGTACTGTCCAATAACATGCTTCTCAAGCTCCTCAAGATCGAAAAGTTAGTTACTTATACGGCTTGTATGGGGTTTTTAGAGCAAAGTTATGTCATTTAGACTCAGTGACTAGTTCCTCATGAGTTTTGGTGCTTATACAACACTTACTTTCCTCTTCACTTGAATATTTCTCTAGTGCTCATAAGTCATTGCTATTATAGTTCCGTAGATTTCTTGGAAACCCCATGTCTTTTGAAATATTCTACAAATTCCATTTCATTCTTTTCTTTTCACTTTTTCTTTTTTTTAGTGGAGGTGTTTCATTTTCTTAACACCGTGGACTCTGAAGGAGACTTCTTGCACTTTACTTAAACATTTCTTTTCCTGTCATCACACCCTAGCCGAAGTTGGATATTTCAATCAAAACCAACAATTCATGAGGGATTATGTAGGAATGTTGATTAAGAAAGGTCTAGTTTTTATCAAGTTTCTTCCAAAGAATGTTCAGGTTAGAGAGGTTTTGATATGTTCATACACTCATAAGGGAGGTCATTAAAGAGGTATATGTCAGTTGGCTCACACTCTACAAAATTCCCTTAGATCATATCAAGATAAAGCCTTACTTAGTCGATCGGACTAGGGGTGGCAAATTCTAGGTGTTTTCATGCATGGTTGAAGGCTTATCACAAAAAGTATAGACAATTAAGTCAAACAAGACTCCACACTATTTCTAGTGTGCAACAGTCGTCACAAAAGAATCAAATTGATACATGACTAGTTATCACGAGATGCAAAGAGTTCACATATTGTCTAACCAAATTCATTTGGTCTCATCATATTCGTACATTCATGTTTGTTTGATTGCAAGCACTATTTAAGTCACCGATATCGATCAAAATTGTTACTCAAATTTTCTAATGAACAGACACATATAAGCGCACGCAAAAGGTGGTAAAATTTTTTGGAAGGGTCGAAATCATTTTATAATGAAAACAAAAAGGATACATAATCTCAAGCATCCACAAAAATAGTGTATAAAACAATGTAACATAACAACCCAAATATAAACACAAAACAACAATATCAATATTCACACAAAAGGTGTGGACCTCACTCCACCACAATAAAAAAAAAATGTCCAAAAATACAAATGTATAATTCCAAGGGATAACATTTAGAGGAAGTAAGAGGGAGCTAGAGATCCCCCCCCCTCTCGCCCCTCCTCGCAATCCCCCTCACCCCCTATAATCTGGTTAAGCAGGTTCTCCATTTGTTAGGGAGAAATTTTCTCCCGTTACTTTAGTCGATTTAATCTGTCTGCTTGCTTAGAGTTCTAGTCTTTCAAAAAATTTATTATTAAAAGACAAGGCCACGGTGGGACATTACACGTCTGTTGAGGTTTGAACCAATCTCTACACACCTTTAAAGCAACCAACACGCTATTATTAACCTACTTTTAGGAAATTCTCCACGCTTACCTGACTTAGCTATGAAAAACAATGTTAGGCTCAGTATGACCCACCCATGCAAACACAACCCCTGCTGGTTGATATGACCCTTTTGAGGTTCAGAAGCACACCAAAAATTTTTAGTAAGAACAAAATATTCTACTTATGTGCCCTTTGCACCTTAACATTCATAATATATTGCATGTGATTGAAAAATCAACTAAAGGGTAAATATTAGGTCTAAGAATCATAGCTTACGATGAACGATTTTAAAGTCTGACTAACCAGGGGTAGTATTGGTAGTAATTAATCCCAAATTTCTATGTACAAATCAATGCTATAATACTTAGGTTATGAGGACATATGTAGAGATTAATGTGTAAACGTGCAGTAGGAGGAATGAAGATGTACAAAAGTGAACGAGGTTAAGAATTTAACCTTTGGCTCGAAAGTTGTCATGTTCCTGCCTACTCAGTGATATTAGTCATGTTAGTCGAGTCATAAGGAGTGTTTCTATGCAATCACTTATTTCGGCAAATTTTACAAAACTTTCTAGTAAGTTTGGGAGTTCAAACGGCGCTTAAAGTTAGGAATACCGACAAGTATGGTGTCTTGTTAATAATTTCGTAGGCTCACCGAATTTTACAAAATTAAATTTTGATGAAGTCTTGAGTAGAACGACAGATAAGGTGAGGCTCTCCCGCCTCTTATGCAATTTGCCGACTGGAGCTTTAGCTTTCAACCATGCATTATTCGAACACTTCCCACACTTGACCCTCTACAAACAACACACCATTATTTTACCTTTACACCACATATGAAATGAGTTAGGGGTTTAAGTTTCCCTCAACAATGCCCTTTGTTAAGTCCCTACACTATGCAATAAAACTATCATTCATCCTTAGAGTCAACCCATGGGTTTAGGCGAGTCCTGGGTCACTGTGGTGCAACCTTCATCAAATGGGTGATTTGATCATCCTGCAGCTACATAGTCATTGATTTTGAGGTAACATTTTTACCATTTCAACGGCGTCCTATCAAGGCTCATTCATCTTTTTGTCTGTTCTTCGGATTTGCGTGAATTACGTAAAGAGCATCGTCATTTTACAAACACCTAGTGGTTCTTCCTATGCTTACTTTATCGAAGGAAGAAGTGTTCTTTTTCCTTTTCCATTGCTGTGCTTCCAACCCTAGGATTCGTTTGGACGAACGCAACTTGAGATCAAACTAGTGGGTTACTACTCATGTTTTGTTTAGGCTTCCTGTTGTGTCATCATACTCAAGGATGTTTTTTGCCGACTTTCGTATGGCTGGTGGAGAATTAAGTCCCTTGAAATGTTGATCGTCTATGCTTCTATTTTGGGGTCCAAGACCCCAATAGAACCACCCAACACCGTCTCTTTAGAACATCCATGAAAGGGCATAATTACACTAAGTAAAAGTTCATCCCCATTATTGCATTGATCACGTTGGGGAGCAGCCCTGACGTAACGGCGTTGTCCATCCTCATAAGGACTTAACTAAGCTTAGCACTCGTCAGACCTCACTAATAGGGTCCAAATACAAAGAAATTAAATTTTTTAAACATATTGAGGTAAATACATAACGTATCCCATATCATATATGGAGTTTACATGGACTCCTCACTTTATTGAAATTACCTAGGCTTATTGGTTAGTGAACATACCAATATGTAAGAATTAGTCTCATAAAATCATGTCCAATAAAATCTACACAAAGTAAGTATTCGAGCATAGCCCATTATACAAATCTTATTGCCACATAGGGCTTACAATAAATATATTTAAAATAGGAAAAAATTAATGTCCTCTAAGACAATAGCATACCCTAGGGTAAACATGTGACACCATCCTTTACTATATTACCTACAAAAACATGGGGAAAAGTCCAAGTCTTCATTCAAAGCACCTTGCATACCTACGCCCTGAATCTACATTGCTGGGAAAAGGGAAAGAATTGGTTAGTACACCCATATGTTTTAAGTATGATAGTTGCAAAAAACCAGTTTGATGACCTCACAAAAGGGACCATTGCTTGAAAAACATTTAAGTCATTTGGGAAGACTTGCCACACTATAGCATATACAAGTCAATAGAAATAATAATTTTTATGACAAGTCCATATTCCAACACAAGACAATACCATCACAAGTAAGTCAACATGATAATACCACATAAGGCCATATCACTGAATGACCATCATTCAGATCGTATAAGCCTACAACTCCAACATAAATGTCCAGAATCCAATTCATGTAAATATTCATAACATCACATAATACAAGACCACTTACTCCAATCCCCTTCCCAATCATAAGTCCAATACTAGTTGTGAAACCCATGACCCCACATAATCAAGTAACACCAGTAAGGACCCTAAGAAATTTCTACTTTTCATATATCTTCATATTATGCATCCTCATATCATGTACATACATGAGACCATACATTGTTCACCATGAAACTAAAATCATATAGATCATCACATGTATATTATCAATAGACATTCTGCATTCATCATAAGGTACATAAGAACAACCTCCTAGACTTCCCTCAGGAAAACTTGTGTTCAGTATACCACTAAAGTCCCAGCCCATATATGACACTAAGTACACTTCTTAAGTCACCCTAGTTAGTGTTTCACTTTTATACTTTAATTTTACTTTTGGGAACAATTGCTTAACCGATAAAGACCATTGATCTAAATATGAGATCCGATGTTATTAAAATTACATCGAAAGAATGGGTCTACTTGAAAGCTGACAAAAACATGAACATATAATATAAGTGGATCTACTAGCTAATGTTTCCTATGGAGGAACATAGTACGGAACTAAGAGAAATACCTGAAATTCTCCGGTCTCCATTCAGAGCCCATTTGAACCACTTTCGCACATTTGGAAGGGACACCTATATAACTATATCGCTTCTTGCTAAGCTAAAGTCCCCTTTTTTTAAATGTCTTTGATCATTCTTAATCATCTTAGATTAATATAAGCCATATGAGACAACCCCTGTATATCATACATTATCTCATTAGTATTGCATGAAACGTCCTTCATACAATCCTTCATTTGTGAATCAACCCATCATAATCATATTATAGTACCGGCACGCCAATTCATCACATTTAATCTTTTACATCATCCCTTAACATGAATCTCATAATTCACATAGTCAAGACATTTCATCAAATCATCATATCAATATCTCTGAATCTAACACATCCAATACATCCATTGATATCCTTATCAAGTATTGTCATCATCATTGAAGTAAGAACTCAAGATCGTAAGTCTTACCACAAAGCCTTCAGAAGTCTTCCTTTATATCTTACCCTCAATAATCACAATTATCCAACGATCCACTCACATCATCATAAGGTAGTGATTAAACAATAACATATCGATTCAATAACCCTAATCATCTATATGTCCAATTCATAACTAGGGTTAGGGAAAAAGGGTTCATCCATTAAGCCATCCAAGAATTAATCCAATCCCAACAGACTGATAATGGGAATTCCATAATTGAATACATAGTCACACATAATTCAACAATCAATTCTCAGCAAGAATCAAATTTAGGAGTTTGAGGAAAGGAACTATTTGGATCAAAAATTCCCATTCATCAACATCAATTACTCAACAATACGTAATTAATTAGCCATAGGTAATCACAATTCTTCATATTTAATCATCCATTTAAAGTTTAGAAGGAAAACCATTTGTACAGAAAAACCCTAGGAATTGGGTGATTTAGAAATCAACTTTGAAGGGACCTCTTGGGGAAAAGAATCCTAAGAGTGAAGAATCCATAAATTAATGAAGACTAATTCCACGAATTTGATAATAAATGTTGAGAACTTGATCGTATTCTTCAACCTTCCAATGCTCTTCAATGGAGGTTGAGTTAGAGGGAGAATTTACAGAGAAATCAGAGTGATTTGATGAATTGATTTGGGTGGGTAAAAACGAAATAAAACTGACCCAAAATAAATATATAGTCACCCCCTAAATTACCCAAAATACCTCTCACTTTATTGGGTCTTTTTATGAAGTAAAATTCACATAAAAATGACGCAAACGAATTTGCGAAGTGGTTGTGCGTCGCGGGGGCATTGCCAGTCTTTTTTTCTTAATTCGATTTGAGGCGTGAGCCTTGTAATATCCCAAATCGCGAGTAATATATTCATCCAAGTGTTGGCTGCGGACCGTGACACTCCCATATTGGCTGCATGCGGCTCTTTGGCAACCCTACTTGCCAGTGGTTCGGTCCCCTAGGACCCTTGTGGGTTCCCTTGGTGGTTTGACTGGACTTTTCTGACCCTATAAACATAATTTACCTATTTAAAGTCTTTTTATACGTTTTAGACTTCATATGACACTCCCAAATCTTCACAAAATATCAGGACGTCTACAAGTCTAATTTTTCTAGTTTCCGGACATCAAGGTCGTTCTTTGACATTTACGCTCTAATACTTCTAAATAAACTTAATTATGCTAGTCTAGCTCTTGAAACATCATTTTAATCATTATTAGATAGATAAGGCTCTAGTCTAGTTCATAGGACTTCCGGAGTGTTACAAATTGTCTCATTCCGTGCTTGTTTGTCATTAATGGAAGTTTCCTTGAGGTTGAATCGTTTAAGGGGATGATCCACTGCTACTCATAACGATCATCATTATTATTTCCCTCTTTAATATTTAACAAGCTCAAAAAAAACGACAACTACGATAGTAAAACTAAAACTAAGAAGAATAAAAAGTTCTACTTAAAAGAACTCTTACATAACACCACTTCCCAATAGCGGCGTGATTTTGATGTTTGAGTAATCAAGACACATCTTCTGATGCAAGTGTCCACAATCGTGCATATTATAGTAAACCAACCAATGGTTGGGGGCATGTCCCAAAGGAGTGGTAGTAAGAATTGATAGAAAATTAGTCGTAGCTAAAGACATTGACGATTCAAAATATCATAAATTCAAGGAGTTACACAAGTATCAGTTAACAATGGGTGGTTTTGTCATGAGTCAGTAAAAAAGGCATAAATAAACAATGAGTGCGAAGTAATGATAGGGATTCTTGAGATGTGAAGGAAATACGGGTTAAGCTAGAGGGCATATTCTTTATAAAAGAAATCGTTGAATAATTGTGACTAGGCTAAGCTTTAAGGGGGATAATCTCTCTCTAGAGCAACTTACTCTGTTTCTAATGGATTCCTCTGGAACACTAACTTGCTGCTCACTTTATCTAGCTGAGTGTGTGGTAATGAGACTAGGGTTCACTCCTTCGAGCTGAACCTCATGTCGACCCATTCCCACCAACCATTTATTTAGTACTTTTAGTTTTACGACCTTTCTCTTGAGCAAGATCAAAACACATAAATAAACTTGTATTTTAAACTACAAATTCATTAATTTCATCCACAACTACTAAAAAAATCACAATTAAACTACAAATAATCTATCATCAAGAAAGATTCAAAAATTATCTTAACCGATATTCGCTAACCAAGGAATTGGAATATTAGCCATACATGTATAACAAACAAAAATTTATACCAAATTGAGCTCGCACTCAATTGTGTATGAAGATTTAAATCTTGACACATGCAAAAAAAGGAATAATCTATGGATGCTGAAGTTCCAAATCTTATAGTAAACCCTTTCGATCTTTAAGTCTTCAAAACCTCTCCCCACAAAAAACTTAGGAAAAAAATATGAAGTACTATTCTAGACAAAAATAGTAATATTGTTCGACTCTTTACATTACAACTCTAACAAGTACTAATTTTTTCAAAGATTTATGTTGCAGCGGATCATTTGGCGTCATTAGTTGGAATCTCTCATCAGCTCGGCGATTCACCCTTGTCTGTAGTTCATCGCCGTCTTGCACCAGCCTTCAACATCATCTTGCGTTAGATCATTCTGTGACATGGTTCTACTTCGCAGAACTACTTGGCGATGCACCAAGTGCTCATTTTTACCGCTGGTTTGATCCTTTCCTTTAGGGCAGAGCAAACTTGAACAAAAGGTTAAGTAAGACCTTTCGTCGACAAACCAAGTGGACTCGGCGATCCTGAGCCTTCATTTCTCCGTTCTTTCAGCCTTTTTGTTCTTTTTTGTGAGGTAGTGACCATGCTTCCTGATGATTAAATATATGTATCCTTTATATTTCGTGATCACGACCCAACCAAGAGTGTAGAGTGTCGACCGATGGAAGCTAGTAAGTAACCCAATCAAGGGTTAGGGTCATGACCAAAGGGACTTGTAGTGAACGTAGATCCTTCTTAGAATCCATTCTAAATGTGATATCTAAGATATTTTTTGAATATTAAAAAAAATTAAATTCAATTTGTGAAACAAAAGTGTCAAATAATCAAAAAGGTTTGTGTCACAAGTAGTAAAATAGAAAAACAATGGAGAACTATGGGATAGAGTTTTTGGGTGTAACCGCCATATAGTGTAACATACCTAATTGGTCCATGCTTTTCTAAAGAAACTTCCGCAATGACCTGATAAACTAGGCTAAGAGTTAGGTGAAAGTAAGTTCCCTCTCGGGCAACGTACCCCATATGAAATAGATTCCTCTCGAACACCCACTCGTCTAAATTAACCAGTCTACGCCTTATTGACACTCTAACCTTTCGATAGAGGATTATTTGGATATTTGACTAGGACTTACCTCACGGATTGAGCCTCATATAGACCAAATCCTTGGACCATTAGTCTATTGGTCTTAGTTGTTTGGAAAATCTCCCTCTCAGGCATACAAAACCACATTTGGGTTTGTTCTCTTTGCCACTCAACACCACTTAAATTCAACCTCAACAGCAAAGTGAAATCACATACAATCCATCTAATCTTATAAGAAGTAGATCTAACAATATTATGAACACATATTTACTAAATCAAACCCCCAATAAAGGGTGGGGTAGCTACACATTAAGCAATAATAAATATTCTTAAAATAAGGGGAATCAACTGGTATAAATATATAAAACTTAAAATGACAAGAAGTAAATAGATACGATGCACTTCCAATTTGATGACGAACTTATTTCCTCAAGCTTCCTCAAAACCTCTCCAAACTTAGAGCAAATCTATAAAAATCAAAGTGTCTAATGATTGTCTCCAAAATTTTTTCTCCAAAAAACCGTTCTCTATAATAAAAGAGTGTATAGTTAGGCCTTCAGATTTAGTGCTGGTGGATCCACTTGGCATCTTCATTCATGAATCGCTGAGTGATTCAACGATCCGCCCTTTCTCTGATTGGTCGCCATTTGAGTCTTGCCTTTATATCCATGCATGTTCTAATGTTGGGCGGAATAACTTTGCTTCGTGTAACTATTTGGTGAAGTGCCGAGTACTTATTTTCTTCGCTTTTTGATCTACTTCCTTCAGGGCTCACTTGTTGTAAAAGAAGGCGAAATCCTGCTACATGGCGCGTTGCAAAGTGTTTTAGCGATGCGCATTTTCATCATTGATTTTTCTTTTCGTTTTGGTATTTTTGGTTGCTCTAAGTGTCCATGCTCCTACCAAATCATGAACTCCTGGAAACTTTAAAGTTTTTTTTATCAAATAATAGATAAATACCCTTTGAGACACTAGTTGTGCTTAAAATAATGCTCTGGATGACCAATATTGAGGACTCATCACTTTCAACCCTTCAACGTAATACCTATAAATTAAGGATTTCATTAGATATGAGATAAAACAAGCATTTAGGGGAGCACTATTTATATTAAAAATCTTCCTTGAATAGTCCAATTCATGGACTCTTAGAACGCCTTTGTACATAGATTCATCTCAACAACCTTGCTTTCAACAGACATCGCTCCCTTTCTTGCTAGCGAATATCCAAATTTTACATCCATCCTGACATCTCTCTCTTTTTTTAATATTCCGACTTTCTTGGCAATCTAGGAAGGTGCACATTGTTGGCCTGGAGTTTAATTATCGGGGTTTCACTCTCATATCCCAAACCTAATACTAATTAGCAGATTCAAGTCACGAATCATAGATATTTACCAACTTGAACACCAAGAAGCATCAATATTATTTCCGTGGTGACAACATATTTCATATTTTTCCACGACAATCTATTGACTCCCAATTATAAGATATGCCACTTTAGGGAATCTCAAAAGCATTGCAAAAAACATTTGTAAGGAGAATTATTTTAAAAAAATAAAAGATATGTAGGTCTTTAGCAATTTAGTAGTGTATAAATGCGAATGTAAAAACTAAATATTGAAAAAAAAAAAAAAAAAAAAACAAAAAAAAAAAAAAAAAAAAAAAAAAAAAAAAAAAAAAAAGGAAAAAAAAAAAAAAAAAAAAAAAAAAAAAAAAAAAAAAAAAAAAAAAAAAAAAAAAAAAAAAAAAAAAAAAAAAAAAAAAAAAAAAAAAAAAAAAAAAAAAAAAAAACTTACATGTATTAGTTAATTACTCTTAGACCAGTTTTCATTTTTATCATCAAAAAAACCCCCAATTGACAAGAACTATTCGCACCATGTCCTTTGCACATTAACAGACCATTACCTATGGGGATATTTAAGACATTGATATTAAGCATCTCCACTACTTGGCATATCCACCTTTTTTCTAAAATATAGATGAACATTAACCATCTTTGATTGTATTAATGACCTTCGTAATCATATCATTAGAATTATTTTTACTAATACCATGCTAATAGAGGGAATCTCTTACTTTAAAACTTTGATTATAGCCTTGAGCTACTCAAAATCTTTCCTCCAAAGATTTTGTTCTATGCAATAGTTTGAAACTGACCCTTAGTTTAAGAGGAGCACCCCCATTCATTGCCCTATATTGTTTGATGGTACCTTTTTTTTCTATTATTAGATTAATTTGATATCTCCTAACCAATTCATTATCGATCCATAATGTCTTTCATGATATTTTTGTAATATTTGATTTAGTAGATATTAAAATAAAGGTAATATTATCATTATAGTCCGCTACACCTAAAAGAAGGTAATATATTCCTTCACTTCCATATGTAATTTGCTTGTCCTTTGATTTTATACTGTTACAATAGCATTGATGCGGAACTTTATGTTTGTAATTTATTTTAAAGTAAGACCATTAAAGCTGTCAAATCATTTGATTTTTTTCCTTTGTCCTACAACAATCTCTCCATTTTACTGTTATAATTTTGTCCATCTTCAGCATAATGCCCATATAATTTCTTTCAATTAAAAAGTTTTTTAACCTCACTGGCTTCCTATCAGTTCTTATATATCTATTGTCTTACTTGTAATATTTTATGTATTATAATCTATCAAGTTTAAGGATCGTGTTCGGTCTCTAAGATTTGGAACACTAAGATCAATGACTGAATTCTTAGAGAGGTAGAATTCATTGTAAAGAGAAGAGGAAGGAAAGAAAACTACTTTGTTGAATAAAATCTCTCAAAGGAAAATATATTTGTAGATCATTGAAAATGCAGATCAAATAATGAAAATTAAAAGAGATGAACTTGGTATAGATAATGGTAAAATTCTTATATAAAAAGGGTATAGACTTTGATAAAATAGGATTATAAATATAAGAAAATAAATATAGTAAATACACACCCACATAAAATTAATTCATTCATAAACCTGATGCTTTCATCTCATTATAATGATTTACTTATTGATATAATATAATAAATTTAAGTAACATCAGTTATAAATATTGTGGATAAAATAAAATCTTTTACAATAGATATATAGATAACAAGCACTAAAAGGGAGATTGTCATTTTGAATAACCTCAACTTGTAGAGATGAGCGAATAAATATGGACTTTTGCATTTCCCCTACCCAAAAAAGAGAACAAATAAACATCAAATGTGACAAGTATTGCATCAATGAAATTAAATAGAAATTATAGAAATACATTTTAAATTATGTGAATCTAAAAAAAAAAATACAAGGAGATCAGTTATTTTTACCACTTGAGCTATCATAAGAACATTGTATAAGGAGAATAGTTATAGGAAGAAAAATAGTTTAATTGAATTGTAAAGTCTCACAATGCTAAAAGTATCACCATACAAACAATTGGATTTGTAGTGAATAATTTTATTGAGCTTTCTCTTGGTGTCTTAATACTTCACAGAAATAGAAAATAACAATGCCAACAATAAATGCTATGTAGTTAATAAAGATAAAATCAAAACATAACAATCCTAAAAATAGGCTTCATGCAACTGTCCTTGACTAATCAAAGGCAATATCCTTAAACACTCAAAGTTCCAACATTTCATCACTTGAACGTATTTCGTCTTATGCATACTCAGCGCAAACCTCGAATGGTGCTCATGCATACTCTCTTTAGCTGTTTTTGAAAGTCTTTCCACTGGTTGAGAGGCTTTGTCAGCAAGTCTGCAAAGTTTGATCTTGATTCCGCCAAACCAGACAAATTAATGACTCCTTCTATGCACGATCCACTTAGGAATGAAATCTTATTCTTATGTGCTTAGAACAACCATGTAAGACTAGATTCTTGGACAACTTAGTTGTTGAGGAATTAACAAACATTAGCTTTGTACCAGCTGCCTGGACATGACCAATTTCTTTTAGAATCCTCCTCATCCAAATAACTTGACAAGCACGTGCAGCGGCTGCAAAAAACTCAACCTCTGTAGTTGACAAGGTGATGATAGGTTGCTTTAGGAATGACCAATATATTGCTCCTCCACTCGTCATAAATACATTACCTGAAGTACACTTGTTATCTCCTATGTCACTAGTAGTCACTATCACTTAATCTGACCAGCTCACTAGCTGCTCCCCTTTATAAAACCCATCATAGTTCCTTTAACCTTTTAAGTCAACTTAGTACCCTTTTTTGGTGCTTGTGCAAAATAATTTTGCTTTTGGCATGGCATGAATGAGGAATAATACTTGACAAAAAACACTTAGATCAGGACTAGTTGGAATGAGTACATCAGACTTCCACTATCTCGTGTATTGAGTTGGCACCCACTGTTATGTCATCTTCATCTCAATCCATCTTTTTGTCCTTGAACAATAGGATTACTAACTGGATTGTAATTTTGTGTACCAAATTGGTTCAAAACTTTTGTTGCATAATTCCTTTGGCATATGAAAACACCATCAGATTATTGAATCGCCTAAGGTCGGAGAAAGAACAACATTTGATCTAAGTCTAACCATAAGTCAAATCCTTTTTTCATGAACATTTAAATTCACACACGACAACTCTCGCATCACACTAAACAAAAGATCAATCAACATAAATAACTTACATTAGAATTTTAACCTTCTAGTTCTTTAACAACATAGTTTGTTCAGTGAACTGCTTTCAAACCTTCCTTGTGATAAGACTCAATTCGACAATACCAAGACCTAGGTACCTGTTTTAGTCCATAAAGTGCTTTTTTAGCTTATACACAAGCGGCTTTGACATCTATTTGATACAACTTCCAGCCCCTTCGAGCCTCAAAAGCTATGACCATTCTTATTGTATCCAATCTAGCCAAAGTTGAAAAAACAACAATATAATCAATCCCATGTTCCTGACCATAGCATTTAACCAAGCTCGTTTATCTTGGTTTTATAAACCCATTTTACTCCTTCTTCTTTTTTTTGCATCAGCAGGTAGTTATGTCAAGCGCCAAGTTTGATTTCTTTTAATTGATTTTGATCTCTGCATCCATGGCCTGTTTCAATTCTGGAGTTTTGACAGCTTCCTCAAATCTTGTAGGATCTAATATCATCAATAGGGCCATGTTTGCATCATCTTCTTCTGACAAACCTTTCGCCGGAAAGTTATAATCCCGCTCATAACAGGTGGAACGTCAATTTCCTTCTTTCCCATACTTCCATGGTCTGGTTTACAACTGTGTTTTGAATTATTTTCCAGTTGGTGGAATTATGTCGACTTTTGAATTCTCCTTCTTATTGTTTCTTCTACAACGTTGCTCCCCAATCTAATACGTTAGCTGTCTTTCTTCAGACTTACATTCCAATCCTAGAACAATTTTCGTCTCAAATAACATAGGACTAACGATATTCTTTTGGGCTTGGATCGAACATTGGGTGTACCCTTAAGATTAAAACATTAACCCCACATCGAAACACAACTCACACGTTTTTCTCTTTCTTCACGTTTTGGTTCTCATAACATCTGAATGTGAAACATATTCCTATATCCAAATCACATCTAAAAATAATCAACTCATGGCGTCTTTGCCTCTCCATGCCTCTTCAGGGGCCATATCTTTACAGCTAGAGTTAGTGAATTGATTCAAGACTCGAATCATCGCACTAACTGTCCTCAGTCAAAAAATCGTACGCACTTTCTTTTCTTTGAACATATCTCTCACCACGATTATTACGGTACAGTTCTTGCGCTCACTACAACAACAAACACCGTTTTGTGTGGAGTATAGGTTGTGCGCAATTTGTCTTTTCACACTCTGTTGTTTGCATAAATCATTGAATTCTTCCTCATAATTGAATTCTCCTCCTCTAATCTATTCTTAAACATTCATGGGAATCCCAACTTCCTTTTCCACAGGCAATGCTTAGAACATTAATGGATAAAATGTTTCTGATTTTTCCAAAAGAAAATCAGGTCTGTTTTTTCCTGGAACAAGTACCTATATAACACAATACTCCCCTCTTCTGAGCTTCTTGATGGCTGGAGTAATAGGACTACCAACAAGATCTGCATGAAGTAGACCCATCTTCTAGTTGCTCTCAACTGACCACCCCTTTACAATTGGAGTCCTGATGTTCGCTTGCCTTTCATGCTGCCTCGCAAGTGGCACTTAGTGCTACAATTTTGGGCAAAACCTTCACCGTATTTTTGGTATTTACAAGTGGGAAGGCCTGTGCAAAACTCAATATGACCTAAAGATAGTGACAAATAGTTGATTGATCTGTATTGTTGATTTGGAGACATCTTGCCTCAATATTTGTTGATGAGGCCTCATCAAGCAAAATAATCATCCAATTTGCACTGATAGTGGCTATCTTTCCTCTTTGTGGATGATAAACATTGAACGCACCATCTTTAAATAACACAGGTAATCCATTTTCTTGAAGATGCCCAATGCTCAAGAGATTATTTGTAAGCTCAGGAATCCGATGCATATTACCAATTGAATAAAAAACTCCATGCAAGTATAATTTCACAGTCCCCTTTCTAATGACCCTCATTCTTGTATTGTTTCTAAGCTTGACAGTGTGAGAGAAAGTTGTGTCCAGGCTCGAAAACAAAATCTTGATTTCCACATAATTGATTTGAGCATCCAGAATCAAAAATCCACGCATCACTCCTCTTTTCTTCATGTAGTTCTACATAGGCCATTAACTACAACTTATCTTCTTCTTCCAATTCTGCATCATTTGCTTCCTTATTTAATATTTTACATTGATATTGAAAATGTCCTGAATTATGGCGTTTATAACATTCAGAATTGCTTTGTTGAATGTTGTTCTTCCTCTTCCTTATCCCCTTCCTCTGTAGGGTGCTCTCCGTCGGTTTCTTGTCCTTACCGACCTTCGAACTTTCATAATTTCCTCCTCCTCATCATTGCTTGTCGGTGGAATTTTATTTATGTCCACTAATGAACTCATAATTCATCGATGGACATGTTTTCAGTATCTTTTGATATTCGATTTGCTACTACAACATAGTGACTTGTCAGTTAGAGTTCACAAGATAATTTGTTCAAACAATATTTTCTCATCAATCAATATCCATTGGCTATCCTATGCTCTCATCTTATTTGAGACCATCCTTACTCTAGCACCTCAAACTCTCTTCCTCTTCTTAATGGAAATTTAAGAGAGTCTTCACCTTCGAATTTTTCCTCCAAAACTTCCGTTTTCATTGTGTCCCAAACATCTTAGATTCGGGGCGTTACACCCGTAAGATTTTGTTCAAAAAAGTTCGATGGATGCCTTAAACCGATAATGTTTTAACGCTTTATAATCCTTGATTCCTACACATTCGTCAATTGCGTCCTGGTTGTACGTCCGTTAATGTAGTCCCTTCTCTTGCTTTTCAACACCAATCTCCACCAAAAACCCCGTAGTCGTTTCTTTCTCTCAAAGAAAAATTTTCTATCATTCACTCTATTGTTCATAATGAACAATCAAAGTGAGGAATGTTTATCACAGTATTTGTGGCTCACTCATTCTCACAATGTTTGATCATTCAATGATTGCGACTGTTGTGCCTTTTCTGCGAGCCTAGTGGGGGCTCCTGAATCAATTGTAATTCCTCAATGCTTAAAAGAGTACATCAAAAAATTGGATTTGCGGTGCATCATTTATTGGGTTGCGCTTTGCCTCAATATATCGTTGCACGTAACAAATCAGAGAACTACAAAGGCCAACAATAATGCTAAGTTTGTAAGATAAAGATAAAATAGAACAATCTATCAATCCTAAAAAAAATAGGACTTCATGCAACGTCCTTGACTAAATCACGGCAAACAGTCCTTAGCCAACTCAAAGTTTCCAACCGATTACCCATGTTTCAAATTAGAGTGACGCACATAGTATATTGTAACAAAATAGCATGACATTATGTTTCCTACTGTAGTTTGACTAATGTAAATCATTAATATTTTACTTTAGAATAAACTCTTTCCTTACCATTAGTACTCAATCTTATTTAACCATAATAAGAATACAACTACTTAAACTGACCCACACACCACATAAATTTTATTGTTTTAATTATTTAAAAGGAAAATAATAAAAAGAGCAATCACTTTGTCTGCAACGAGTTTTACAATAAAACTATTAAAAATTCACACATTTGGCTTCTTGAATCTGTGTAAATAATTAATATCTATTTTGGCCAATATTTTTAAATTTAAAACTTGAAATTTAATTTTTTTATAAAAAAATTGTGCCTTTTTTTGGAATGTAAATTATTTTAATATCTTATCAAATTTTCATGTCAAGATACCATAAAACAAGAAAGAAAATAACAATAAACTTTTTTAATATTTGTCACTAACTTCTTCATATTTAAATTACATAATATAGAATATTTTTGGGATCAGGAAATAAGCACATCGATACATTTTTGTAGAAGTGAATGTCATTCATTTTTTATTTATTCAACATGTAGTAACTCTTTTTTTTTTATTCTGTACAACCTAAAAACACTATATCATATGATTTTTTAAATTCCCACTCTTCTAGTATTAATAAAATAGAATATCAGCAATATAATATATTAACCTTTTCATTTACAATTAGTTAATATCTAAATATCATAAAATTAAATAAATTTTGAGAAAAGGAACTTAAACCCCACAAAACAATCAAATCAAATTTTTGTTAGCACCTAATTTTTGGAGATCGTATGAAACTCTTATATATTTTAAGAGGTGGATTAGATGCCCATATATATGTTTAAGGTGGTAGAAAGAGTGAAATAAAAACCTTTGCTTAAAGAGTGAGAGTTATATTCTTAATTATTTTAGATGTATTTCTCTATTGTATCACCTTAATTAGAGTTATTTACATTAAAGCATCATATTAAAATGGTACCCTAAAATAAAGATCAAAAGGGACAGTTCGACCTCAACCATATCAATTTAATGTTAATTTCGTACGTTCACTTCAAAATACATCAGAATAATTTAAGACAATTAGCTCATAAACGATTGTACCACAATTTTTTTTATTAGTTAAATTTTCATGTAAACCTACATCTCTTCTTCAACAATAAATACAACGTTATTCGCTTCACATTTTGACATTTATATTTTATCCTCTTCTACTTATATTATTGTATTTTGTTCAAAATATCATAGTCATGACTCAACAATTCATAAGGTATCCAGTTGAACAAGATATTTGTTAATGCAATGAGTATTATCAAACCAAAACATCGAAAACTCTCAGCCAATTTCTGTTCTGCGTTATAAGATTTTTCTGATTGTGGCACATATCGATGTAAAAAATTTAGTCTTTCTTTAGAATATCTAGTATCAATGCAAATGGTCACAGGTGGGGATTAAGTCCAACTTTTATTATGGTTTAAAACCGTGCTATTTACTCTTACACCAGGGTTTCAAAGACCACTTATTGTGTCACAATTAAATTTGTGAAAGTTTTAAAACTACCCCTTCAACATTTTACGGCAACCAATTAGCGATAGTTTTGAACCCCAAATAATGTATTTCCAGAAATAATTTGATTGATTTTAAAACCTTTCCAATAATTTTATAAATTTATTACCACTTTTCAAGCCTTAAGCCTACCCTTTGACGTGGCCGACACCTGAGAACCATCGTTGGTCCCCTGCAAACCCCTTGGCCTAGCTCAATACTCAGGCAAGACTTCACTCAAACAATAATTGGAACTCAAATGCAAACGTTCAACTCATATGTCTCATTAATATAGAATTGTTTACTCAAATTATAAATACCAAATAAACATAGGTGTGCAACCACCAGGGAAATGAGAAAAACACTCCATAGCAACTTATATATAAGCCTCTAACTACTATGAGACAGTAAAGGAAAGACTTAGGACATCCCACAGAAAATTAATTCTACTTGTGGAGCCCCTGGAAGAAGAAGTCTCATCACCAAGCCAGGCTAGAATCATGGGATCATGAAGAAGCGCTGGTTGATGACCTAAACCTTGTATCTGCATCATGAAACGATGCAGTCAATTACATCAGTACTTGAATGTACAAGCATGTAAGGCACCAACATCGGATATATCGGTTATGATATAAAGGGAAAACTACTCCCTCAACTCAATATGAAAGAAACACTAGATGCAAATTAAAGCTTTTAACACAATAGTAATACCTCAATCTCATAAAATTAATAATTAAACTCCTTACTCTATTTGGGAGTATTATCTAACCACCAACCATCACGATGACGATTTGGATTTATACAGACACATCTCGTCCATTTGTTTTCACACTGTCCAATATATTGTCGGGGTGTAAGAACATCCCAACTAAGTAGATCACTAAGATCATGGGTTGAAAGAAATAAAAAATCATCAAAAAAATATTATTTTTTATCCTTGTTGGAATATCTGGTTTATTAGTGATTTTTTTAGTCTGAACTCATACATATAATGAGGCCAATACTACTCTCAATAATATGTAAAACTCATGCTCAAATATATAAAACATCAATAATATGTAGAACTGATGCTCAAATATATAAAACATAATTTATTCTAAACTTTTAGATATGATCATTTGAAGTTGACCCAAGTAGATTCGTACATAAAAACTTATTAGGGTTCAGGGATTAATCATTCAGTAATGATTAGATCCTATAGACTATAATGAAACGGAACTAAAGTGTTTGTTTTTAAATAAAAATTGCAATGTCTTTTTGTAAAATATTATATTGGATTCTATCGCAATAAAAAAATTCCTTGTGATTTAGTTTTAGAGGTACCTATATTCATATCAGTATACTTAATTTACGATATTTAGATGTATTCAAACTCAGGCCCAAGACGTAAAATCTAGGGAATATTATACTTTACATCAAAGATTAGTGAACTTAAGTTGTTGCATGTGTTTTGGTCTGGCTACACATGTAGTAAATATGGGTGTCTATGAAATCATTTGTCTTATGAACATTACATATTTCATAGATTGGAACATTCTTAAAGCTTTAACGAAAAGGTAAGGCAAAATGATGAGATTCGTGATCATGTTCCAACAATTCCATGGTACATAATCAACAATTTCAAGACAATTGTTGAAGATGTTTTTTCTAAGTTTAAGATTAAAAATGGAATAGAGCATGGGTTGGGAGAAATGATGGGAGGTCTTATACCAATCGGTTACTGCATTGGTACGACCCCATTGTTGTATATAGGATATATTATTTCTATAGAATGAGGATTTGTAATCCGGGATGCCAAAGTAAATGGCATTAGCTGATGGTCATTATTTACTGAATTCTTCATGTGATTGTGTTTTCTTAGTTAAACCCGGGATATTTGGTGATATTTTTAGGTGATTTACAACCTATATGAAATACTCAGTACAACCATATATTCAATGCAATCTCATCCCTATTATTTAAATGATATGGTTCACATACAATCGCACGAGTTAATTATAATTTTAATTAACACTTGAAGACATCCATGCTAGGGATTGTGAGGTTAAAAATTATAATTTGGGCAACCGGACGGAGACATTCATGAGATAATAATTTAGCTTTATGATAGTTGCTTGAGAGATCATCCACACAGACCATAGAGATCTGTTTTGAGTTGATATATAGATTTCTGAGTCCCTCCAATGTGTATGAACTCTCTATGCTATTTGAGCATTATCATGGTATATCGGATTGAAATTGTTACTTAGCACCTGAGGCTATCATTTCATGGTTTCACGTATGAAATTGTCATCTCATCACATCCTTTATTATTGTTTACTTCTGTGCTCTATTGGTTATTGGACATTAAGTGACATTTTGATTATCCCTTTTTGATGAAACTTACTATAAGTAGATATAGACTTTTACAAGTAAAAGGAGTAATTTCTTATTTGAACTCCTGCAGTATTTTTCATTAAATCGATGATATAGAGTGCGTACTGTTATTTCATACTCATACTAACAACACCTTTGCACCCTTGGTGGTGTAGATTTATTTCCGAAATACAACGCATCTCGTGGAATTTTTGAAAAAAGAAAAATAAAAAAATCCCACAAACACCTAAACCCCACACAACAAATTTAACTTAACCCACCAACACAAAAACAAATTTCCCCACCCAACCCCCAAAAAACCCATCCCACCCCAAAGCCGAGCTTGGAATTCTTGGAGTTGTGGTGAATACAATAGTTTTCCCTAGCCCACACTCCCATCTATTATATTTTATTATGTCCTTTTGTACTTATACATTAAGATCTCTTATGTTAAGTTTTTGTCATTTTTAGTTTAGATACTTGGCCCCGTATTTTTGAACAATCTCTTGTACGTTGTGATTACCAAGTCAGAGTAGTAATTTTAGTTTGTTCCATTGTTCCTACTATCACAATGCTTAGTCCTTGAGGTATTCTGCTGTTTTGTATAAAGTTTCCCCTTAATTATTTTATATAAATTGATAAAACTCTGGGTTAACTCCTTCGGCTGGAACATAGGTGTCATTACGTTACGACATTTAAATTTTTTATCCCTGACGAGACTATCACGTTTAATCATGTATTCAATATTCTTTGTGCTTGAGTAATCTTCCACTAACAATATAACATAGACCATGGTTCTCTTGGGGATAATAATGGTTCTTGACTGCCGCCACGTCCACGGTGTAGGCTCGGGGCGTGACAAATACCCCTCTTCTTGTTGCAACCAGCAGTTTCTAGATTTAAAAAACTCAATCATTCACCATAAAGATCAAACATTTACGAAATCAAACCCCAAACATCAGACTAAATGAATTCCACAACAAATAAAAACATAAAAGATCACTCCTTATGATTGATGGAAATAAGCAAAACTTGACTTTTATTTGTTTTACACAAAAAAAAATACAGAGTAAATGAAGAAACTTAGTCATACTTGTTTGTTTGAAAATGTAAAATGGAGCGAATGGGGGAAAGTGATGAAAATTTATACATGTAAAAAATGTCAGATTATGGTAATACATTATGTCATAAGAGTATGATTCCGTGTGGATTAGTAATTTCTCTTAATTCCGTACAACATTCTATTTGATTTAATATGATGAATAGGGGGGTCAGCAAAATTTTAACTTTTATTTGTAGTAGGAGTAGAAGAATATTTAAATTTTATTTCTTTTTTAGAGTTTCTAAGCATTTATTTTTTTGATTGCTAAGAGAGTAAAAATTAAATTATTTAATTTAATATAACAAGTGGATCCAAAGGGTAGATTTCATATTATTTTTAGTGATCGGTTCTCACATACAGAGCAGGGTTTTGCCTTTCCATATAAAATTCTTAGAAGCATTGAGGAAATGCACTTCAAAGATTTGATATGACATACCTTCCATATTCTGTTTTGCTTCGACAAACTAAACATCCGTTTAATTTTGCTCTACGTGTCGCCCGTTGTTCATGCTTCAATCCAATCAACATCTTCAACCTTTTAATAGATTTTTTTCAAATCCCTCTATGCTAGTCTCTGATAATTTTTTTTGCATAACAAGAACTTCTACTTTTGGGAAAAATTAAGACAATATGAGGTAGAATCTGGATACCCACGAGTATATTTATAGGTTATTAATTATCATATTGTTTTGTATAATGACTTATGGAAATATATGTAATTTACCATAATGGTAGTAGAATAGTTTTTAATCCCGTCTTCTTTTTTGACTAATTAAATTTTCAGTAAGCATAGTCTAATTTATGTCAAGAATTTGTTTACATTTTCAGTGTAGATCCTTTGTAATAGGTTACTTATCTTTTAAATTTGGACCGTCATATTTTTTTGACAACTTTCTTGCATACTGGATTAACCAATAATTTTGAAGAGAAAAATATTTTTACGGGATAAACGTTGGGTCATTTTTGACTTTATGTTGTGACATAGAATAATTTGTTTTCAACTCTGAAATAACCAGTAAGATTGATGATACAATTATTATAATATTTTATTAAGCACCTTCCAATTTTTAATTAAAGAAATACTCATTTTGTGATAATTTTACATGTGAAGATTTTCACAATTAATAAAATTATTAATTAAGTAAATCTTTAAATTTTTGTACTAGTTAAATTTGTAATGCTAATCCATACTTAAAGAATAAGTAAATTCCTAAAATAGTCAAGAAGCAGACTTTTAATATTAAACTGATCAATACATATCACAATAATTAAAATTTTAAATTTATCTTGTTCCTACTCAGCATTAAATTCATAAATTTTAAAATTACCTCTTGAATCCTACTAATAAATTACAGAAGAGGGGAAAAAAAAAAATTCTTAAGATACTATCACACAGAATTATAAGTCAAATTTAACCCTTTTTCCTCTAACTTATAAAAATCAACTTTTAACAATAAAATTGCAGAACTTATCTCATAAGGTCTTGACTGCTACCATCAAATTAAATACTTGAGAAACTTTCTTTAATTTTGCGTCCACACTATCCGCGCTCCGTTGGTTAAGCTCAATAATAGGCTTCAACTTTTTAATGGAATTGGCAGGATCCGCCTCTATGCTAGTCATCTTGATAATTTGTTTTTTTTGCAGGAAAACTTATACTTAGGAAATTAAGAAATTAATGATGGTTTAATATTGATAACACAAGTATATTTAGAGTGATTAATTATCATATTGTTTGGTAGACTAAACTCATGATTCAGTAAGTAATTACCATAAATGACATTACAATAGTTTGAAGCCCTTCTTATTTATTTTTACTAATTAAACTGTCCGAATCCCTGTAATTTCTAAAAATAGTCGAGAAGTGACATACTGTTTTTAATATAAATGATCAATTAAATATCACACTATAAAATTTTAAATTTACCTTGTTCTACCATATTAAATTCATACAATTCTAAAATTACCCTCTGAATCTACTAATAAAATTAAATGCTTAAGATATTATCACAATGAATCATAAAGTCAAAATTTTACCCTCTTCTTTCTCGAACTCGTAAAATCAAATTAAACGAAATCCAAAAATTTAACCCTCTTAAGAAAATATCACAAGGCTGATATTTTTGAAATTTATCCTTATGACTCTACTCATCAAGTTTAAATCAAATAAATTTAAATTTATCCTCATTACTTTATCCAACTTCAAAAAATTACATGAAATTAGAATATTTAAAGAATTATAGAACTACTAGTGTCCTCCAAATTCCATTGAAGCATCAGCTATTGTGATGATCTTGGAAATTTCCTATATCTACAAATTTTGTTTACTCTCACTTTGCTTTCCAAATCTTCTTTCCTTTGCCGTTAGCCAAGAAACAAGATTACCTGGTTAGTTTGAGATTTCATGAAAATGTTGCGCATAAGTGGGAAAACATTAGACTTTTTTTTGTTGGTGTCATTCATGCGAGTTTCCATTCAAATAATAATTTTACAAATTTAATGTAATTTATTATCACCGTAAGTTGCAAGCTCTCACAATAATGTTAAATTTTATAGAGATTCCAAAAATATTTAGGTTAAATACCATCTTTACAATAATAAATCTGTAAAAAAATCTTCCCAATTTTACTCAAACCATCTTTTAAAGCCTAAGAAATACTTTTTATGTCTTATCCATATCATAAAGAATGTTAGAAGTTTTATACTTATTTGACCTGTGTTTAAACACTATTGATACAATTATTATCAAAAATAATTTTAATTGTATTGAGCCCTTTCGAAAAGATTTAATTGGTATGTACCAGACTAGTTTCATGAAAGCTAGTCATACTTGTGACAATATTCTTCTTGTTTACTAAGTTTATGAGATCAATGTTTCCATACTTATGACAATATTGTTCTTGTTCAATAAGTTTATAAGATCAATGTTACCAAAAGGAAGAAAAGGAAGAAGATGGTTAAATTGGATTGTGAAAAACAACGGTTTATCGAATTGAATTGCCCTTTGCTTATTTACAGCTGGTGAGATCATTGTGGTTAATACCATCATGATTGCATACTTATTGCAAGGAAAGCATGAGTAAACTAAGAGTTGAATTAAGATGATAAGAAAAATAATTTATAAGCCAAAAAGAAAGATTATTGTGTGAAAATTACAACACTACTGAATTCATTAATCAAACATCCCCTATCTCACCTTGTTGTATGGGAGCATAAGGGTCAGGCACAGGTTTTAGTCATGTTCTGAAGTCCATCGGTTTTCAACTTTTCTATACTTTCCTCATTTTCTGCTTGTTTGATTTCAATTTCTTTGGTTCATTGAGGATTGTATTTCTGTGAGAAATTCGAAAGCTTAGTAGGTGACATAACATGTTCACATAAGCGTTGAGGGCATGATAACATTATTTTTTAAGTAGGTATAGACACTTGATATTATGAATTTAAAAGATTTTTGTTTACGAACTTAATGAATACCAAGTATTTTTTAATGTTTATATTTTTGCACTGTCCTAGAATTTCATTCAGAATATGAATAACATTACATACACAATATTTTGATGACTTAATTGTTTTGACCCACCGATTTTAAGGTTATTGATTTGTATTATAGGTGATTTTTTGTTTTCTATTTAGGCACTTCTTGCTCATTAAGTTTATGTGAGGATAAGAGAAGAGTGTAATTTCAGATTTGTGTAGTCTTTAGAAATTTATGTACTATTTATCATTTTTCAGTGACAAGATCCTGGATTTCCGTCATGCATCTAACACTTCCACCATCCAAGGGACCACATTTGCTATCTTCTTGTACAACAGAAACAGCCATTCAAACACACTTAACCATTCTTCCCCACCAAAACACCACCAAGAATTCCAACTACCACCAAATATCCAAAGAGATTTAACCTCCATTCCTTCTTAAAACGACTAGAAACAGCCACCCAAACCACCTCCATTCACCATTTTCTCCGACCTCAAGAACCAACAACTAAACAGACCTTAAACCACCTCAAAAAAAACTAGACCAAACACCAAACACCACCACCCTTCAACCCAGAAACTAGCTGAAAACAAACCTAGGCTCCGATGTGGTACTTCAAGCTCCGATGAACCGAAGCCAAACAAAGATAGTTGTCAAATCCGTTCTCTCCTTCCCTCTATTGAGTTTGTATTTTTTTTTACAGGTTATTATCAGCTCAACGCTCCCTCAGTAACCTCCATCTTCCAGTGTGGCTCCAGCCTCCACTCCATTAGGCAATGACAGCTTCCGGCATGGATATCCAGACCCGACAATCCTATTTTTAAAAAATCTGGGGTGAGAAAACTTACCTTCTTTACGTTTATACATATTTATGTATGTATTTGTTTGTTATACATTATTTTATTCTTGGTACTTTAATTTTGATTATTTCTTTTTTGTTTTCTTATAGTTTTTGATTCAAAATATGTTGGATATTCTTGTTTGTTATTGTATTTTTATTCAATTCATTTTTTTTTTTTTTTGTTCGTATTATTAAGTTTGATTATTTGCAGCTGATTATTTGTGATTTAATTTATATTTTCATTAATCTTTGTTTTTATTTTTTCTTTCAGTAAGTTCATTTATGGTACTTTTCAATTGCGATCCATTTGCTTTATTTTCGTTTTTTATCATGTATTTATTCGTTTGCTTATTGTTGCTTTGGGTATATTTGACTGTCTCGTAATTTATTGATATGATTTTTAATGGATTTTAATTAATGATTTTTAGCAAGACGTGTTTTTATTATTGTTTTTATTATTATTTTAATAAGTTGTTGTACCTTATTTTATGTTAATCCTTGGTTTATTCTTGATATTATGTTTGTGTTTTCAGAAAAAAAGCATATCAAATGGGACAATGAAAAATTCTCTCCGTCGATTTTAGAGGCCACCTCCCCATTTTAAATGACGGACATTTAGTTTTGAATTTTTATATATTTTCGATTAAAAAAGTAAGATTAGAAATAATCGGTGATTTTCTAAGACTCCATGTTTAATACAATGAGTTTTTGATGTTTTCATATTACTTTAATTCATTTATTTCTTTCATAGTGATTTATTACGAACGCACCACGTTTACTAAGGTCCTTTATAGTTACCCGTAGTTTTTTCACGTTGAAGCTATTCGAAACGAAGTTAGAATTATACTAATCATGTCATTTATTTGTATGTATGGACGTTAGACAAAGTTTTTGTTGTTCCCTTAATACTTTGTTTTTTTATATTGTGGTGTGTTTGAATGTGTATTATACGTGCATATTGTTTTGTGTATCTTCCAATTTTAAAATATGAATCATTTGCGACCCCATTTTAGGATTTCGATGTAGCCTATTGTAACACACTGAAGAAATATTTGTACTAGATACTTCGAAGTCCCTTGATTTGTGTAAGTAGTATTTTACTAGAATTTTAAAATTTTTCTTGAAGTTTAAGGTCGGCTCACTAATTTCGCACCCTGAGTTTCCAGAGGAATTTAAAAGAATTCATTCAATGTCATTCATTAGTTTTTGTTTTGGTCACCTTTAAACAACCATAACATTCATGATAGGACGTTTAGAATACCCATACGATAATCAATGATGATTTCTAGTCCTCTTTTTACCCACCGACTGTTGCTAATTTTTCCATCTCATATGAGGAGAGATGCCCTTTTGAAATCATACTGGTCCATTTTAGGAAATTACCCAAAACTATAAGGGGGTAAGTTCGTCATTTCCTAACCTTCAAATTAAAACAATATATTGTAATATTTAGGGGTCTAAGCTGGTTTGGTTTAGTTTCACAAAGCCTGTCTAGCTTATGTTATTGGAAAGGTTCAAAAAAGATAAAAGAGAAAACAGAGGAAAATTTTTATGGATGCCTTTGTTTGAGATTTCTTATAAACTTGAGTGAGTTTTTCCAGAATTCAATCCTTGGCGCTATTTAAGCATTTTATGTGGTGATTTTATTCAACCCACGAGCCAATCATGAGTTCTTCTGCAAATCTATCAATAAATATTGAGAAATTTAAGTTCTTGAAGTATTGTTTTGATGAATTCTTGAGAGAAAAGTTATGAGTTTGAGTTGATTTTCTTGTACTTATATTTTTTATTTGAATCTAAGTAGTTTGGAATAAAATTGATTCTAAGTAACTCAAAGTCAATAATTAAAGAAAACAAGTCATCAGATGTTTTTTGGGGGAGGGCTAGGGTGGCGTGCCCCAGCTGCGCCAAAAGAGGTAGGGTGGAGCCCCAGCAGTGCGCCAGGTTGCTGCCTCTGAAGTTTAAGTATTGGCTTTCCGCGCCACCAGTGTGCCATGGTTCCCTGACCTGACCCTTTTTCTGTCTTTTTACTCATCTAAATTCTTTTAAAGTGTTCATGTACTCTCAATTAATTCTATATACTCTAAACTACTTCTAAACATCAAGAAATCATTCATAGCACTAATCATAACCTTTAATTAATAATTCAAATTCAAGAAATACTTATGAGTAAAGTTTGAGAAGCCCCCTCTTCGTCTTTTCGAGTGTTCTACTAAAAAACTTTTACAATTTTTTCAGACCGAGTAAGAGAGTATAAAAACAAGGAACTGTATTCATGAATCTACATATTGAGTCAATGAGTCAGTCTGTCCTGTGCCCCATGAATCCACATGAACTCAATATTTGATTGTCTTTGAGCGAAGTAGTAACTGTAAGTTCTATGTTCTTGAGGTATGAATTCCTATCTTTTTTTAACTAAACTTCATATTTTTGCTTACTATATGTTATACAAGGAGATCCTTGAGTTTAGTGGGTCATTCCCATAGTCCCCCATGAACCCTATGAGTTGAGCATGCTTGAGATAAGTTGTATCATTAAGTCCATAAATTTTTGAGTCGTTGAGTTTCGAGTATTGAGTTCTATATATGGTTATTGAAAACTTTGAATTGAATCATTCTCGTCTATAATTATGCATAAATACTAATTTGAGTTATCGTTTATAATTATTCATAATTATTTTGAAGGCTTGAGTAACCGAGTATTAGCAAACATAGAGTAAACTTTAGTTTTTGTTAAATGTTTATGGGAACTATTTTCCAATGAGTTAGTTGTTTTTTTATTTTAAAAAAGGAGGGAAATTGAGATTTCAAAAAGGGTTTTTGATATTGAGTAAAATCTCTTTTAAGAGAAAGATTTTTTGGAGTAAACTCAAATAACAGATAAGTTTATGTTTTCTTTAAAATCTATGAGGTAGAATATGTTTTGGAGTAACATTAAGTAGGATAAGGGGAGAGTCTACCAACTCACTCCCCATACAAGATGTTTGCCAACATGCGTAAAAGGTTCATACGATTTAGATGATCCTAATTGTATTTTAGCATGGATTAGTGTGATAAAACTTAGTTAGTTTTTTCTATAACCCCGACAAAGTAATATGAGAGTTTTGACAGCGTGGCATTTAACGTTATGTATCACATAGCACATCGTGATGGTTATCAGTAGAGAATCTCTTCAAGAGAGTAATTTAATATCTTTATAATATGAATAAGAAGTTATTAGTATTCATACTATTGAGTTATTATTGATTGTGTTTTGCATAAAACTAAGTAGTATCAATTGTTTTAGAAGCTTCCTAGATTGCAATATTTATTGTTGTTTGCATTAATCCTTGAGTATCAAAATTAACTACCATTTCACAGAGTGACTTGGACTATTTTTCCTGAATTGAGCATCGTTGTTCAGTTGAGCCTATTTCTCTTCGTTGAGTTGAGTTATGTTTCACTGAATTTAGTATCTTTAATTATTGTATTACGCCCGATTGTCTTTTAGTTGGAGTTGAACTATATTCATTGAGTTGAGTTGAATTTAGTGAACTGAGATGAGGTAAGTATGTTTTCTTATCATAGTTTCACGCTACGTTTAGTCTTTTCAATTAATTTTTACATGCTATTACATTCCTGTACTATTCATTTGGGCGTGATCGTGTTCATGATGCAGATACATGTACTCAAGATCATCATCAAGGCTTTCATTGAGGTCATGCGATATTATATTCGAATCATCACCTTTGTGAGTCTTCTTACTTTCCGAAGTACACATTCACCTTTATCTTAACAGTTAATATCTTGGAGATGTTCAGGCGTATTGCTCCTTATATCCTTTTGTATACTCTATACTTTTCCATAGATAACAAGTTTGAGAGTTTTCCTCTATAATACTTTGATTTTGAGTATAAAGACTTTTGTAAAAGGTTGAGCATTTGAGTTCAATGAAACTTTAGTTCGTTTTAAGTTTTAATATGCTTGAGTTATTCTTCTGCTCGTAGCAAGACTGGATGATAGTTCGCTTGGGGATCGACCATATTTCTTGAGTGCTGGACATGTCCAAGGTGTAGGATAGTGTCATAACAAACATTGTATCAGCGCACAATGTTAAACTGTCCTAAGGTGTCTTGGAAGCCATTTTAAGTAAGATCCTTTTTGTGGTTTCGGGGGGCCCAATACTATAAATAAGTGACTACAAACATTTCAAATAATCTTCCCTTTTTTTATTGTCTAAATCATGTGATGGAGCTATGTCATAGATACTTATTCTAACTCGTGTGTTCGCATATACATTCGACTATACTAAGGAAGAAATTTTTTGTGTTTTTTGTAAAAAAAAAAGCCCAGTCTGTCCCTTGACCAATGAGTTTTTGCTCTCTTAAAATTTTTTTTAAAGGAAATCATATGACTCATAGGAGCTTGAGAATAAGCCTAGGCATAGTTAGGTAAGAATTTCAGGAGTGCTCTCATTTAATACAATCGTGTTTTCAACCTTAAAGAGAGTTTGTAACTTCACTTTTAGGACCTAAAATGATATTATAGACGAAAAATGAAGTTAAAGTGTTTAGAAATCAGTATGAGTTCAAACGATTATGGGATATATCTTTTGAAGCCCTTTAGTAATGGAGTGATGTTGGGGTCGATAAGGTTGATGATCTTATTGTGATAATCATGGTTATAATCCCACCTAATGTATAAATTAGGGAAGATAAGGTTTTAATTGAAAATACTTTAAATGATAGCCCTTATTTGTCCACTAGTAGTATTGCCAGAAATTCTGGTTTTATATGCAGGGATGATGAGAGAATGGGACTTTCATAAGAAGTTGTTAGTTAAGTCCCGTCGTTGTTAAATCTAGCTTAATTGTGTTGTTAAACATGGGGAATTCTTGATTGATCGATGGTTTGACAATGAGTGGTAACATTACTATTCCTGTCTTTTGGGATGAGACTCCCATAGATAGGTATAGATTCCGACCTTAGTATATGGGGTTTCACTTTAATTGGGTAAAGTTTTGTCGGTAGATAACGGTTAAGGGGGGAGTTAATAGTTGTAAATGTGGGAGTTTGTAGGGGAATGGGGTTCGCGGTGGGATAAAGAGTTTCAGGTTGCGGTTAGAATTAGGGGTGTGTTAGAGGCGCGGGGGGTTTCGGTGGGTGGGCTGGTAACTCAACCTTGATAAGATAAGTCATGTACCCTTGAGTGAACTAGATGTGCGCTAGTAATGTATCATCAGGAAAGAAGATAGTATTGATGAGTGTGTTCCTAGATTATAATTTATTCGTCCTATCAACCAGGCATGACTCCAGTTCTTAATTCTGCCCCCATATTTCCTTATTTTATGATTAGGTAACCTTCAGGAGAGTGTACTTTGCTTCACAACCCAACCCATTTGGGCCGTTGCGGGCACCTTACCTATACATTTAAATATGAGAGCCCTCTATTCCCAACCTTTAAACATCTGGCAGATAGAGAACTTTAGATTAAGACAAATCAGAGTGATTTTGTATAAAATACAACAACTTAAAATGTTTTAAAGTTAAATAGGTAAAAGAGCTACTAGATCCAAGGATAACAAATTATCTATGACTCAAGTCCATCAATGCCGGAAGGCAATGTATGAAGAGTTTGGAGATTATTTCGCATCTTTACCTATGAACATCACATATCAATGGACAAGACTACACAAAAAGTCTTAAATAGTAGTAATCAGCCTAAACCACATTACTGGTATGCCCATTGTCACATGATACGCACCGCCTAATTTAAAGGAATCGTCTAGCAAGAGAACAGCATTAAGAAGACCTTGAAGCTCTACCCCTTACTCTGTCCATTCTTTTATAATACATGTCCATTCACTCCTTAAGAATAAAATTCTGGAAATGGAATACTACCAATCCGGTCTACAAAATCTGACATGCCCTACTCTTCATCCCTAAAGAACTCACTTTAACCCCATGGTACTTGGTCAGGCTTGTTACCTTTTTAATGCTACCCTCCTTATCAGGAAAATCCCAACTACTACCAACACCCAATACATGAAACCATCCCTGCACGATGCCCGAAAAAAATGATAGTTTAACTACAGCCTAAATGCGGGGGTTAATGGTCAAATTTAAGGAAGGTGTAGATTTTGGTTGTAGGCCATTGTTTGGGAACCTAGGATG
This sequence comes from Solanum habrochaites, assembly GCA_027704765.1. Classification (NCBI taxonomy): domain Eukaryota; kingdom Viridiplantae; phylum Streptophyta; class Magnoliopsida; order Solanales; family Solanaceae; genus Solanum; species Solanum habrochaites. The sequence goes on from JAKWJA010002500.1 coordinate 54,345,292, forward strand.
CCTTAAACTAGGGTTAACTACTGCCTACAAATACCTTGAGGGTCTTCATGACCCGTGTAGCAACTACGAGTTGTGGTTCAACCAACCGTTCAATAAGTAGTGAGACCTAGATTTATGCTAAGCTAAGGCACCCTTTCACGAGTCACTTCACGACTCGTGGTCATGATCATTGGCCATAAGAAGGCTCGTGGGGTTGCCTTACCTTAATGGGAGTTGGTGGGGCTGGTAATTGTCAAGGGATCACAGGCTTCAGCACAGGCCATGGGGACCTTAAAGATCAAAGGATGATGTTCAGTAAGATCCTTTAGGATCTTTTGAGAAGGCTTCACAGAAACTTCTAATTGTTTTTCCATTTTGTATGTGTAACTTGGTGGTCTATATGACATGAACATACCTCATAAGTAATATTAATGATGTGAATAAATACTTTTGGAATGAAGGCTAAGCCCCAAGTGGATATGGTTAGATGGAAACTCCCCCAATGTTAGGCTAGAATTTCGATAAAGATCTTGATATCCTACAACTTTGTGCCCACATAGTTTATTAGCTAGTCGATTCCATCAAAACTAAAATGTTACCAGTCCTATGTTAGGAAAGTAGATCACATATTACCGGTGTGGGGCCATATAATACTGGATTGAATAGTTGACTCTCATGGTCTATGTCGATTAATGCCTATTCCCATCATGTGACGTGTTCATTATGGGTTTTGAACATATCTATGAAGTGTAGGCGGTATTGCGGGATTCCATCCATACATTGCATGATTAGGATTTGAGAGGGTCATAGTAAGTTCTCTATGTCTTAATGACTAGTGTATGAAAGTTTGCTTGATCACGTAAATGAAGAATTTGACTATATGCATAGATGAATGATTCATCTATAATACTTTGGATTCTAGTATGAGTTACTTACTTGTCATGTTTTATTGAGAATGAATGTCTTTCTCTATTTTTGCTTTAACGGGTGACATAGTGTGAGAGTAGTAGGGATCTACTCATAAATTGTTAAGTATGACTTATAGGTGCGCTTCATGATTTCCTTATGTGATATATGGACTTCTGAATGTTTATGTCTCATCCGTATGCATATTGTTGTAAATATGTAAATACGAATGGTAAGTTAACTTTTTTTGACATTAAGTGGGACCTTAGTGTGGATCGTGTATGGGGACCACTACCTTATATTGCACAGGTATAGCAAAGGGTTCCTACTTGAAGTTTGAAGTCCTATATGAAAGGTATGGTTTTACCTGTTTATTTCAAATGTGATCTTCTGACTTGTATGATGATTATACTTGTATTTGATGTCTCTTAAACCATTGTACATGTTATTTCTAAAAAGTGACATAATGCATGGTTTCCAATTAAATTATTCCTTTTAAACCATGTTTTGCATGTTCATTATACTTAGTACTTTTTTAATGCTAACCCATATTTCTCATGTTTTAGTACAAGTGCAGGTCTTGTCAAGTGAGCTGATTCTCTCTAGGTCAAGGGCCTGGATTTAGATTGCACCAACGGTAAGTTGTATGTCCTCATTGCTTGAGTACAAGTACTTTTCCATGTTTTGTTCTTTCATATAAAAATACAACTGTTAGTCTTTTCTATTGTAAAGGTTCGTGACCCTACTTTAATTTCAAGATATTGTTTAGATAGCGATGTATGTAAATAGACTTCTATTGTGTTTCAAGTGTTTTAAAGTAAAGTTTTGATGATTGTAGTTAAATAAGTTTTTAATTTTGTACTATTTTTTTTATATTGAATGTTATGAGCGCTAAGATACTTTTATGTTTACCTTGAATTACAAGTATGTCGCTTGACATCCGGCTGTAGGCTTTGGTTTATTACCAACTTGTGTATGAGAGAACAAAATTGTCAGAAATGGTTTTTAGATTTATTTCTTAGAAGCACGTCTAGTAAGATTCCTTGTTTATAAATGTAATCGTGACACGTCTATGATTAGAGGCAATGGGAAGTGTTAGGAATTTACACTTTTTCATAATTTATTGAAGTCGTACCTTAGAGTTTATCTCTAACATTATCTTTTCCTGATCCTCTCTTGTGTTTATTAGGATCGAAGAAAAAAGGACGCCCCAAAGAGAGTGGAATGAGGATATGGTGAAATGAAGAGTTCTCTCCTAAATTTCAAGGTTTCCTCAAGGTGACGAAGCTCCTCAAGACAACCCATTCAGTTGATGCTCTTTCCATGACGCATAATTAAATTTGTTTACTTTTCTAACCTTAGATTAGTTATGACAGCCCCAAGTTACTAGTAGATGTTGGGCCCTATGTAGTGCTTTTGAGAGTGGAATGGCTTTAGGTTTAGGGACTTTTGATGTGACCCACGGTTTTATAGGTTCCACCAAGGTCGAGATGATCCCAAGATGTTGGGATTAGGTGTAGGAAGATAGTCAATGAATGGGAGTGACGTCTATTGAAAAAAGGAGAACTTGCCGCTTACCAATTGAAAGATGTGCCTAATTTGGTTTACACTCATGGAAGAGTGATCCTAGATAGCGAGGTCTATAGATTGGTAATTTCTCCATGACGATTCGTTTGGGTAGGTATTTTCCCCCTAAGAAGATGTAGGTTAGTTAGATGGAGAGTTATTAATCAACCTCCGGCAAGTGTAACCTGAATGCCGCTAAAAAGTACTCCTTTGAAATTTAACCCATTGTTTAAAGTATGCTCGCATCATTGGTGTTTTTAAACCTAGACTAAGATGATTTAATATGTTTGTTATCGATATATCTGACCATGTTAATGAAGAGTATCCGTATGATGATGTGCATGATATATGAAACATTTCTAGACTTATGGTTTTAGCCAATCTATTGGGAGTCCAAACTCAATAGGAAGAAGAGAGAGTTTAAAGGTTTGGCCCCGATAAGAAAGGTTAGCCTAGGCTCAAGAAGATAGCTCCAAACAAAGATATTCAAGTACTTCTAAGGTTAACCAAAAGAAAGGTGGTGGATCTCAATTTTCTAAACCTACTAGCACCATGTGTGGAAAGAAACATTTTGGGAAGAGTCTAGCTCCTACTGGATGATGCTATGGGTGTGGAGAAAGTGATCATCAAGTGAGAATTGCTCTACTTTTACAGCCAAAGGAAGGGAGACCAATCAAGCTTTTTTTAATTCTTGATGCCGAAAGAGAGTTTCTATGCTCTTCAAGCTTACAAAGACAAGGGACATAATTCGGATTAAGGCATCGATATGTTATAATTTCTTTTGGTTGTGAATGTCTCATTGAGGTTCCTATGTTTTCTTCCATTATAACCTTAGTTTGGTTTTAAACTATGTGGTGGATTGTATATGAATAGTAAGGTTTTTAGGAGTCCCAATATCCTTTGTTCTTTCCTTCTATTGTTATTCAATCTTGATTACAAGAGTTCCTTATAACTTGTTTCATTTTTTTTAGTCATGTGTGATTATGTGTTTCCATGATCTCTTTATGTAATAAATGTTTTGAGAAACTTATTTTTAGATGAGAAAATGAGTTTTCATGAATTGAGTTGCTCAATCAGATTGTAGTTCCTACTTGCATGTATCATATTGTAGTTCCTTTTTATGCATTGATGAATGTGTATTAACTTGATGAACATGAATAGATAAGCTTATGTCATTCCTTTCATAGATGAATTATGAAGTATCCTAGTCCATGGTTTGAAACGACAAACCTAGTGTTTGAAGCCCTTCATGATGAGTCTATAAACTAACGTGATGATAAACCTTGAATCAATAGACCTAGTGTTGGTCTCCCTTTAATGTGTGAAATGATGAACTTTGTATCGATAGACCCAATGTTGGTGGCCCTTCTTTAGGATTCAATGAGCTACCTATGCAATTACAATGAGATCAAATAGCTTATGGCTTCCTTCATTCTTAATGAGTAACTCGATCAATAGTAGATAGTATTCTTCTCAAGTATATTAATGTTTGTTTTTATTAATGAATACTCTCGGGAATGGAGTCTAGGTACCGTTATTGATTGGTAAAAGGAAATTCTACCAACGTTGGGCAGGTTCTAAAGACATACTCATTCCCATAACTAATGTGACCACAAGGATATTAACGAGTGCATTCATCAAAGCTAAAATTTTACGGTCATGAGGCAAATAGACCGCCTTTTATTATTGTGTTTTGGTCTATGAAAAATGGATTCCATGGTTATATCTCATGATTTATGTCGGTTAAATCATATTACCATCATATGAGATGTGCATTTTGTTTAATGAGATATGGAATGAAGTGTGGGGGTGGTAAAGTATGGGGTGTCAGCGTATGCATTTCCTGAGTAGGATTTGAAAGGGTAATAATGGTTTTTCCAAGTCTTAATGACTAATGTATGAAATGTCTAATGAATTAAAATGAATAATGTTGACTTGTAATGCTTAGATGAAATGATGCATGCAATACGTGGATTAGATTTAATGGAGTTACTTCCTGTCCTGATTTATTAGTTTGAATGTGCTTCGCAAACAAATGGGGGGGGGTTGTTTGGGGGGGGGGTGGGGGGGGGGGGGGGGGTGGGGGCTTCAAAGAGTACTTTATTTCGCGTAATAGTAAATGGGATGCTACTCATAGATTGCGGGCTCAATCTTATTATAGTTTCCCCTCCATGAAGTCCTTAGGTGATCATATGACGTATGAAATGTTTATGTCTCTTATGTATGCGTATTGGGTAAAGGTAAAAAGGATGAATGGTAATTTCACTTTTGGTGACCTCATGTGACACCTTAGTGTGTATGGTTTTATGGAACATTAATCATACATTGAAAAAAGAAATCTCATGAGGGTTACTTGACGTAAAGGCCTAATGTGCAGGTAATGATTTACATGTTGATTATGTTCAAATGTGATATTATGACTTGTATGATTATTATACTTGTATTTGATGTCGCTTAAACTATTGTACATGATATTTTTAAAAAGTGTAATAATGCATAGTTTCCAACCAAAATTTCCCTTTTAAAGCATGTTTTTAAATGATTATCATACTTGGTAATTTTTGTGTATTAACCCATGTTTCTCCTATTTTAGTACAAGTGTAGGTTACACCAAATTGTTATTCTCTCCTAGATTAATGGCGTGATTGAGTTCCTCAAGGGCTTAATTGCATGTTCCCATAGATCGCGACAAGTAATTGTAGTAATTTCTTTATTTCATGTAAAAATTCCTATTGTTTAGAGACGTTTTAATTGTAAAAGTCATGACCTCGATTTTAGTTTTCAAGACATGTTTAGAGATGCACTGGAGACAAAATTTTCTACGGTGTGTCGATTGTTTTGTAAGTAAATTTATGATTGTTGGGATTTAAATGACTTTAAATTCCACAAATATTTTTAAATAGAGATGTTAATGAACCCTACAAGTCTTGTCGAGACTCTTCGGGTCCAAGTACAATGTCGTGTGAATCCTGTATAGACTCTGGTCATTACACCACAACCCATCTTCAATGACGAAACTCGTGACCACACCTTTTCTAAATAACAATGGAAACGTCGGGCCCTTGGTCCCCCTCGCATTACCCTATGGATTCGTCATTCACCGGCATTCATTAATGAGATATACCCAATTACTTTAGAACACTTTAAACTCCCATAGAAAATGCAATGTGACATTCCAATTATTTTTCGGAAACTGTCCAATCAACATTATAAACAATTGGCATAATATGCTAATTCATTGGTTTTATCGTGAGTCCCAAGCCGAAACTATTAGTGTCCCTGATTGTGACACCTAACCAAGTGAGTTATCTCAGACCTTGACACCTGATCCAATCTGTTATGTCAATAGTGACATGTGACCCATTTTACGTATGTAGAACGGTAAAACTCAATCTATTCACCAAAACCATAATCATAATTAAAATGTGATTCTCGATAATCAAACAATAAAGTTTGATCATGGCATAAAATTGTTCATATTTAGTCATTTTCGTTAGGTAAAATTTATATAATCCGGAGATCCCTAATTCCATAACATTATGGGCTTTCACTAAAAACAATTAACCATAGTTCATTTCACAAATGGAGACCAATCATCATATAAGGGTATAACCCTAATTCATGGGCCGGCTTACCTCATACAATATACTGTTTGAATGTCACACTTAAAAATATACATTTAATTATGTCTATTTTGGTGCATAAGACCCTACACATGAATACAACCGTCAATTGCCAATATACTACGCAATGAGTCACAAATTTACAGTGCTCAATTAATAAACCTAACCTACCAATGTGCCAAGCATCTGCATGGGATTATCTCTCCAATTTTGGTGTTTTGATAATGAACCGGGGGACTTGATTGGAAATCCACAAGATATATATATCCTTATGCTAGAAAATGCTTTATCCTTCCTTACCAATCCTAGAGATGTTTTTTAAGGTTTCTAGAGTGATCCTTTCCAATTTTTGGTGCTTTTGGAAAAAGAAGGAAATTAGACTTCGTGTTATTTAAATTTAGTCTGGTCCATCATGCTTTGGCAGCTACTTATCCCGCTAGTGCCCCGCAGACCTAGTACCATCAAGCCCGCTTTAGCGGGATAGAAGACACAGTTTCCCCAGCACTTTTTCGATCCTAAATAATGAAAGCTTGGGTAATTACAATAGAGACCATTAAACCAATCGTTCAATCTCGAACTACTATCTAAAAGGATAATATTTGTCGTTATCGGAGATTTCTAACTAAGAGTGTATGACACAAAACCTCCAAGGGTTGGTGGCTCTTTTAAATTAGGCGCAAAAGGGTTTTATATCACAAGATAGATAAGGGAAATGAGGCAACATACAAAGGAAAGAAATGTGTCCCACTACAAAGTGTGCCTCACCATAGAGGCAGGGATCCCCCTTCAACGGGGTTGTTGTGGAGGATATTATTTCCACTATAGCAAGGAGTCGCAACTAGTAAGTAGGGTGAAAAATAAAGTTTTCCTCCTCCATCATCTCCTTAAGCTTCCCCTAAATTCAAAACACTTTTAATTGCTCTACTTCGAAGGTACTTCTAGGAAATTCTCTGTTCCTTACGTTAACTACTTCATTATTACTTACAAAAAGAACTCATCTCATTAAACAATTGATTATGAGGGTCTTGGGTATTTTAGAAATGAAAGGGTGCTTGATATCGATAGAATATGTAGCATAAAACTCCCTTACAATCCCCAACTTCGCACATGTTTAATGGGAGTGAGGATTTCATAAAGTATAATTGAAATTATTCCAAAAAGGGGGAGAGTTGTTAAAAGGTTCTATTGGTGTAAAACTCAGATTCACTATTTAGGGGTTATGTTACTAGAATGATTGTATATTTAGGTCTTAGAATACTTTCTAGACTTTGATCTTCTAAAATTATGTGAAAAACAAAGGTTTTGGGATGAAGAGGTGCCACAATCATGCCCTCATCACGCTCTGGCGGGATTTGCACTGTTATGGTGGGACCTAGTGTTGTAGTACCCCTTTCCACTTAAATAAGGAAACTTTTCCTTTTCCTATGCAAAAATTTTAAACACCCCCCCTGAATTATTAAAGATACTCTTAGTAAACATAGAAGGTTGATCTACTATGGTTGCCTTTAATAAAGAAAATCAAACTTTTGTTCGGTTTTCTAATGCTGCAAGTGTGGAAAGTTACCACAACCACCGGAACACCAATTTTCATTGCGAGAGGGGTTTCATTTACTGAACTTATAGGAGAAGGCGGTTGAATTTTATGGTCGGATGATAGAGTTTGGTTGGTCTCTGATGATGGAGGTTCCCCATGCTGCACACTTCACATGGGTGAGGGAGTTCTATGCCATCCTAGTTGTTACTGGGATAATCCCCAACCTACATTTTCCATTGAATACTTCATGTCATTAATGATGTACTCAAGGTGCCCGAGGTTCCCAACACGTAGTACATGGCCATGTTGACAGATATGGAATTGGGTGGGCTGTTGAGGATACCTTATGGAATCCTACAGCACTGGGGCCATAGGAATTTACTGGGCCAATACAGAGGGCATCACTTGCACTAATTAGTTATCAAAGGCTAAGTAGTGGTTGCACTGTGTTAACAAGAGGTTCTGCCTGTCGGGCAACCGCATTTCCATGACCTTTCTATGAGCTTTAGTTGTGGCTTGCGTTAAATAGGGATCAGACTAAATGTGGGCGTTCATACCAAAATTAAGTGGAAGTTTTTCTAAATGGATAAGAAGAAGAAAAAAATTCGTGCCAGGTCTAGTCACCACAATGTGCAAGAGGGCAGGGATGCAATTTTTGGACAATGACAAGAAACTTCCTATGGATCCCCGCCTTCACCCTCTTTTATGAAGTTTTGGTAAATGCACGTACATGCATAAAAGAGGAGGATGGATAGGCTAGAAACAGTCGATTTGTTATAGAGAGGGCGGATATGCGGGGGGACCGAGGTGCAGGAGAATTGAGACTCTTGCCACCTGGTACAACCCCCCGCCATTTAGTGCAAAATGGATAACTTGTAGCCATATGGGAGGTGGTTGGGATGTTTCTTTGCTAGCACCACTTGTTCAACCCATCGTTACCGGGCGTGGATGTTGGATACCGCTATCCATTTCAAACTATCTATAATACAAATACGTTTTTTAAGAGGGAATCGCCTCATGTTCCAGATAGGGAAGGCCGTGAGAATCTTCTTCTCGGTTAATTTCCCATGGAAGAAGGAGTTGTCCCGAGTCGAGAGAGGTAGACTTCCATATTTAACTTTTGAGGATGAGGCCGTGAATGATGTGTACCCTCGGAAGACTTAGACTCTGATAGGTATAATCCGTCCCAGGTACCTTATTTGTTTTTGCCCCTCTTTGGATATATGAAGAATAAGTTCATTATCTCTTTTGGATTTTCATTATGTTTTTTCAAGAACATGGATATTGGTTTTTTTCTGTTTATGAATAACTAACGAGCAATGCCTAAGGTTTTATACTGTAGTGTTCATAACTGTACCTACGGGTAGACTCACGAGCATTGACCCACGTATGATTCAGTATCCATATGGTTACTAAGTTAAGAATATTGTGAGACAGTTTAAGGTATGCCTTGTCCTGTCGTGCTCTGGCAGGAGAAATTATGCCATGGCAGGTTTAATTCCCCCAAGCGGCTCTAAGCGATATAGAACCAAAGTCACAATTTTTTTGGGGCTCTACTTGTTCGTAAAAAATTCCACTGTTCCCCAAGCCATAACTAAGCCTTTAGGATAACTCCGTTCACTAGGATGGTCAATTTCTAAGCCAAGTGATTCTAACAAATAACACTCCACAACCTAGTCTCATTAATTCTACACCGCCACCACTTACATTCTATGAAAATTCCCACAACGTCATACAGTTATATTTGATCCGAACACCACGTCAAGATTTTGTTTCACAGATTACATCGCAGTTTTCCTAGCCCCTTGCATCTAACTCAGGCAATTATGACTCGCACGATTTTGAACATGAAGGCTAGAATATTGCACATATAAAAATTTAGATAGGAAATATTTTAGACATTGTTATGTCATCACTTCCAAGCAAACATAGTTTTCACATAAATAGTTATTTTAGACAAAAAGAAGCACACATTCACTATTTTTAGTTACAGCTCCCAAATAAGTCAAAATTATTTTATAAATTCGCTCCATGGATGACCATTACTGATTATCCATTCATTTACATAACCCTTAGGCCTTTATCCAAATTAGAACCTTCTCAGTTCCAATCATTGCTTGTGTCCCTTCAGCCGTGACTATGGCGTCCAACCAACCTTTTTGAGATATCAATTAGATTCGGGAGATACCAATTAGAGTCAACTCACACCACAAGTGAAAATTCACAAGAAAGGAGAGAAAAACTGAAATTACTTCCTAGAAGGCTTCAAAGTTTCTTAAAGATTAGATGTGGACATTAACACAGGCCAACCCTAGAAAGTCTTTAATACATTGACTCTTGTATTGGGACGGGTATATTGGCTCTATACAAATTCTCACGACCCAAAGCACAGGACATGGCAGGGCACATGCTCGAAACACCTAAGTAGAAGAATCTTTGTTCACATCATTGGATAAACACGTGGAAGATTAAGAAAACTAAGATAGAGACAATTTCATTGAGATTTTCCATAAAATAAGAACTTAAAATTTTTACAATATAAGACTTGTAAATAATTAGAACCAGGGTGTAAATTCTAAATCGGTACAAGAGATACTAAGAGTCCAATGCATAAAAAGTTATATATGTATACAACTCCTCATTTGGAAAGAAATGTAGAATTTGTAGGAGATTATTTTCTTCCTTCATCCTAGAAAACATCACTGATCGTGTATCAAGGATTAGAAAAAGGCCTAGAAAGATACGTAATCAACACAACCACAATGTGTTAAAGACATCATCAATCGACCCGATCCGCACCCCCTAAATAGAAATCCACTTGCAAGAACATATAGAATACGATTGTTCATTCCTCCACCTTTATAATTGCCAATGCCTTATATGCTCTAAATCCTTTGCTTGCCTCCAGTTCTTTTATCATCTTATCATACTATATCTTTAGGAATATTGGATACTACTACCAACCTATGTTAAAAATGACAACAAACCCGCCTATTACTCAACACCATTAAACTTTTAACCTTAGGGTACTTCATCAGTCAATGCTAACTGTTTCATTATACCTCCTTTCGGGGGAAATCCAACTAGTTTACAACTATCACATGACATACCCTCCACCTCACGACAGCAACCACGACAATATTTCTACTAATATTGAAATGTCAACACAATAAGGTCCTCGCTGGCATACATATCGTACTCACCATTCACACTTCTTCACTATAAGAGATACCAAATACCTTTTAAAACACTGTGAACTCACATAAGAACATAATATTCAATTAATTAACCTTTCTCAGGATATAACCGATTTGACATTATTAAAATATACGTATATGAAAAGTCAATGGTCCTCTCAAGGAATCCACAGTTACTGTGTTGGATCATAACACCCGACCCAAGTTAGTGTGTTGGAATGTGAAACCCGATACAATATTTATGTCTATAAATAAGATCCGATCCTTGTTAGTGTTGGAACGTAACACCTAATCTATTAAACAAGACGTGATCGCAATCACAATGTACATTCTCTTAATAATATGATCAAGTGTTGATTCATGACATACATTTATCGATATTCAATCTTTTAATTAGGTACATTTCATATCATCCCTAATACTATTACATGTATGAATTCCACGAAAATATTAACTAATTTATTTCACAAATGAAGAACCAACCATACCATAGCCCTAGTTCACAAGATTGTTCTTCCTCCTACATTATACATTTGATGAAACACTAAAGAATATAAGTATAATCATCTATTTTTTCGTGCACAAAAGCCTACATGTGAATTCTAGCGTCAATTACCAATATACTGCATAGTCAACTACTTATTTATACTAGTCAATTAATAAGCCTAACCTACTTGGGCGTAAAGTAGCTACACAGTATTATCGCCCAATTTTTTTGGTGTTTGGACGATGGAACGATGGAGTTGACTGGAAATCTAAAAGTTACCGACATCCTTAAGCTAGAAAATGCTATTTTCCTTCCTTAGAAGGCCTAGAGTAGTATTTTGAGGGTTTATACAGGTGATCCTCACCTCTTTTTGGTGATTTTGAAAAAAAAAAGAAAATCAGACATTGCGTAATATACATTTTGTTTCACCTATCCCGGTGTAATGGACACTTATGGCGCCAGAGTACTGCCGCCCTAACGGCATCAAGCCCGCTATGTTGGGCTATGAGACCCAATTTCCCTGATATTTTTCCTTTCCTAATTAACGACGGTTTAGGTCGTTACACTTTGTTCACATTAGAACCGTTCTTGATTAAGGTGATATAGAAGGTCCATATTATTGGTGCGATTTACTTCAATCTATGTTAGTATGCAAGTTCCTCAGCTAGATTAGATAGTGAGAGTAGCCCCATTCCATAATTAGTACAATAGTCATTCTAGGAAGGATAATCGTAAGGGTTATATAATGCAACACCCTAAAAAAATTTAACTAAGACTCAAACCCTATTTTAGTGATGTGTAGGATTTTACTTAGGAATAAAAATTTTCTTAAGAATGAAGGTTAGGTGAATATATATAACACCTTAAGTTCTAGAAAGAATTAAAGAGAATTCATTCAAGTCATTTCATAGTTCAAAAAAGGATGAATTAGGACACCCGTAAGATATCAAATGAAAGATTTTTAAGTCCCCTTTCTAATTCCACCAAGTTAACTAATTTTTTAGCTCGATGGAGGGAGATATGCCATTTGGAAGTCAGGATGTCTATTTGAGGAAAGTTATCCAAAAATATGAGGGTTATTTTGGTCTTTTTCTTACCCAATCATGCTAAAACAAAACATGAGAATATTTTGGGGTCGAAACTGATTTGACTTAGTTTTTACAAATCCCAATTACTCTTAGGGTTTTCATAAGAAAGTTCAAGAAGAGAAAAGAGGCGGAATGAGGAAACTGTTTAAGGCTTTCATCGAGATTTCTTGCAATCTTCTAGGGGGTTTGCAATAAATTTTATCCTAAACATATATGTAAGTTCCCTTAATTCTAGATTCATTAATCCACACACCAATAATGACTTTCTTTTCCGAATATATCAGTAAATATTGAGAAACTTATGTTCTTGAAGTATTGTTTTCGTTGTTGAATTAGGATGGGTTGATGAGTTACTGAGAGAAAAATTAGGAGTTTTAGAGATATTATTGAGTATACTTTTGTGTGATTATATTTGGTATTCAAATTAAGTAATTTGTGAAGAAACTATCGATTGTAAGAAAATTAAAGACAAGGATCGAAGGAGAATGTTCGACGGATTTCTGAGGAAGGGCTGGGGTGGCGTGCCATAGATGCACCAAAAATGGCTGGACCGGCGCCCCAACATTGTATAGGTTGCCTTCCACCATCGTTTTTCTATCGTTTCATTTGTGTAAGTTCTTACAAAGTGTACAATTAGTGTGTATTGATTCAAAACACTCTAAACTACTTCTAAATATCGAGAGAACATTCATAACAAGAATCATATCCTTGAATTCATTAAATCAAGGAGGACTTAAGATTAATGTCTGAGAAAGTCCCTTTGAGTATTTTTAAGGAGACTCTACAATAACTTTTAAATTGTTTCAAGAATTGACTAAGGGTGTTATAACCCTCAAAATGAATTAGGGTAAACTAGTGCCTCACATAGATTTTATGAGTTAACAACTTGTTCAAATGCTGAAGAATATCTTTAGAGGTCAGTTTTGACATGTTTTAAAGTTGAAAATCAAAAAATGACCAAGACGTCCGGAAACTAGTCTTGTATGTACTAGTGTGTCCTAGTATGTTGTCCATGTTTTTATGTGTTGTTTGGAGTATAAAATTAGTGAGGATGACCCTAACACATGTGGGGAAATATTTAGGATCAAAACATCCAGTTATGACTCTCCAAGGATTAACCTAAGGGCCCTTGAGAAGGACCCAACCAATATCTAACAATTTGCTCAAGATAGCAAGCCATTGTGCATGGCAAAAAAAAAAGTCTACGTCGCAGACTAAGATCACCATAGACCAAAAGTTGTTTAGTCATATCGGGACTGTGTCGATACTTAAAACCTTGTCCCAATATAATTCAATAAATCTTGTGGGAAGAGCTCACGGGAACCACAGACCTCATGCTCCAATGAAATTATGAAAATTACAGTTAAGTTTGACTTTTTTAAAAAAGGTCAATGATGATTTGTAGGGTGTTTTGGTTATTTAATGTGGTTTGTAGTAGTATGATTTTAGGTCCATTAATACCCATTACCCCAATAAAAAACCAAGCACTAATTAGAATACAAAATTAAAAAACAATTATTGCTCACCCTTTCTCTAAGTTCTGTCTCGAGTCAGAGCTCCATTGAAGAATCTTCCAGTTCCAAGGAAGAATTAAAATTCTCCATGTTTTTAAACATAAATTCGTTTGATTACATCCGTATCTTCTCTCGTTTTGTTTTAAAAAAAAAGGGGGGAGCCATTTCAAAGACATTTGAAAGATCTCAAAAAATTCTAAATTTCTATTTTCAATTTTTTTAGCTGGGTTCTTCATTAAAAAGTTTTTATTTTTCTTTAAACTGATGATTATGGAAGTATCTTGTTAATTGATGGTTTTATGATCAAAAAAAACTCAATGAACCTTATGGATTCCTTGGATTGTTTTGCCCATTCAAGTGGGTATATTTATTATGATATACGAATTAATTTATGTTGAATCTCCGTGTTAGGCTTTATTATGGGCTATTGAAGTATATGTTGATCCTTGGTGGATGTATCCTAGTTTGCTTAAATAGTTCATATCTATGTCGGATTTTATGGAATCGTAATGGAATTAAATTGGGTGGGTCTTAGCCTATTGGGCATTGTAATTTGGTAAGTTTCCGTGTTGTGTTGGAGAGTTGGAGAGGCGGCTACTGGGTGATTGTGGGCTATTAGAAGGTGGTAAGTTTACCTAATTATTTATTTAATATTAATAGTATGAATTGTATAAATGTTATATCAACGCCTCTGGTCGGTGATGATTATGGGTTTTGGTTGTATTAATCATGTATTGGTATATGTAATGTATAAGAGGAAGGGATCATGTGAGTTATATATTTGAAAACATTCGTGTATTGGGTTCTTATAATGTATGATTGGAAAATACTTCTTCTTGTAATTGTTGATATATGATGAGAAGGGAATAGAAAGAGGTCTTTTTTGAATGATGGTGTTCTTCGGTTTGCGTAGAATTAGATGGACCTACTTTGAATTTATTATTTAATGAAATGTATGAATCTAAATCTAATTATGGTAGACTTAAAGTAGGTGGAATTGTAGAACAAAAGGGAAGACTAGGTTGAAACCCTTTAATATGAAAAGAAGGTTAAGAATTGTGAAGCCTTGAATATAAAAAGAAGGTTATTAACAGAAGTCTGTAGTGGTAGGACCGAAATTGGAACCCTTCTGAGTGAATGATGGACTTACATGTGAGGTGTATGGAACGGTGAAAAACATCTCTAACAAAAGTCATAAGATCTATCTAAAAACAAACTTGATGGCCAGCCCTTGTTGACACCTTCTTGGAAAGGGGTTAGTAGTAGTTGGTAGGGTTAGTGATGGTACTTATCTAATACTCTTATAGAATTAACTACTTTGAGAACAAGGAAAAACCACCAAGTGTATTATAGTCTTAAGGGAGAGACCAAAATCACTTGTCATTCCCGTTCTACCTTTGGAAAGTTGATAACCTTCACGGTAGGGGTTTTGATGACCATCGAATTTCATGCACTAGGTAGTTTTGGTCATGTCAATTAGTATGACTTCTCCTCATGTGGATATTTACACTTTACGCTATCAGACAGGTTTAAAAAGGTGTAAGGTGTTGGAATGGGACACTATATACATTATGGACACGATTAGGATTTGAAGAGATTTTAGATTGAGTTCCTAAAGTCTTCCAAGACTATATGTGAAGGACCTATTTATTTTTGTTATATCCTAAATGGCTTAAATGCGTAATGTTCAGTTTGTTAAAGTTTATTGACTAGAACATATTCGTTACCTAGGATCGATTTGAGCAACACTTCGGTATGTATGAACAGGTTGTGTGTGGGTGGTCTCGTCATGTCTTACCTAGTTGTCATAGGATTAACCGTTAGTAGAGGGTTCCTAAATGGATTAAATGGGTATGAAATGATCTGTGGTTCTTACCTGTATATTGAATATTGAATGAGGAGGGTTGTGTATACTTGTTTTATGAGATTTTATTGAATATTCATGAAAAATCATGTTTCAAAATTAAAAAGTGGTCCTTTTGACTGGTTTTAAGCATGATTCACCATTCTTTAGTGCATCATTGTGATAATTCATATGTTTGTATAGTCTACAATTGTAGTTGGGGGAGAGTGGGTATTCCTAAAAGTTGAGTTTGGGGGTAGATTTATATCAAGATTAAGAATGTCCTTATATATTCGAGGACTTGGATGTGAGTCTAATTTTATTTCATTAAAAAACATTGATTAGACTATAGTTTTATTTCAAGTAAGTATGTGACCCTATGATAATGTTATGTGTCTAGATGATTTATTATGAGGACTAGTTCATTCTTTGTTAAGAGTTGTCCTTACCGGCACTTATGTTATGAAAAGAATATTTAAATCACAATACTTTTAACACTTATGAAGGAAAGAATGCTAAGAGACGTGTATAATACCGCAGAGAGGTCGAGTATGCCGTGCTTCTTGTTCCGGCCTTGGGGGGGATCCGTGGTCGTAACCAAAGGGAGTTATGATAATGAGTAAAATTTATTATTGAGTTTTCATTAGCATTGAGATCCTTGAGTAAAGTGGTTATGCCAATTAAATTCCACAGGAACTCACATAATTGAGTATGCGTTGAGAGGAGTAAACAATCTTCAAGATCTATGTTCTTTGAGTATTGAGTTCCTAATTCTTATTGGAAACTAGAATTCCTAAATTTTTTTACTAATATATGGTATCAAGGGATCCTGGAGTTGACTGGGGTGGGGGGGTGGGGGGTTGGGTCTGCCAATAATCCAGCAGGGACCTTATGAATCGAGCATAATTAAGATGAGTATATCATGAAGTCCTTGATTATTGAGTTCAGAGAGTTCGAGTATAGTGCGAGTAGGTGAGTTCTATAGTGTATATGGTTATTTAAAAACCTCAATTGACGTAGTCACATCGTAATCAGCATGACCCGTTTTTGAGAAGGTCTTTACAATCATCCATAGTTTGTTTAAAATCTTGATGTACAGATGATGAGAAGAGTGAAGCCGAGTTTCATTTTCATTAAAATGATTGTGATATACTTTAATACTAGTATTCCCAATAGTGCAAATACTCACATTTTTAAAAGAGTTAGGAAACTGTGATTTCTAAAAGATTTTTGAGCAGTTGAGTATCATACTTTAAAGAGAGATTTCATGAGATAATAATCTCAGAACATAGAAAGGGTTACTTTTTCGTTAAAACATAGAGTCTAGTATATCTGGGAAGTATAGTAATTGAGCATCGATATGGGGGAGAGTCCTAAAAAAATTCACAACTCCCATAAAACATGAGTTGTAGTAGAAAGGCGTTCTATTTTAGATTCTTCCTTAATTTATTGTCGGCATTAAAATAGTTGAGTTAACTTTGTTATTGGGTTCTATTCCCTACAAATTATAGGGTTTTTTGCAGGAGTGGGCTAGATGTTGTATAATTACTAAAGCTATTTAATGAGGTTGTTTGTTAGAGGAATCTCCCAAATAGAAGGTATTTTGATCTTTTCATACAAATAAGAGGTATGTATCCATTTTTTACCAATTTAAGTAATTATGCCATTTTACAAAAGATTCAACAATATGCCATCTTGTTGTTTATTTGTCCTTGATTCCATAAACGTGAACTAGTTTCACAGTTGTAGAGTAGTGTGAGTAAGAACTATAACTGAGTTAATTTAAGCTAGTTTTCTCTGAGTGGAGTTAAACTATGTTTCACAGAGTTTAGTATCTTAAATATAGAGTGAGCCTATTCTCTGGGCTACGGTGAATAGGTCTCATTGAGTTGAATGAGGTGAAGTTAAGAGAGGTAAGTATGTTTATTTCCATCAGTTCAAGATTATTTTTATTGCTTTACAACTCCCCTTATATTATTGTACCTTCCATTGTATTGTGCCATTTGGCATGCGTTATTTTAGGAGGCCAAACATGTTCAGGGGATCATCGACAGCATTTCGTTAGGGTCAGAAGATATTGGTATATTTAGGGGGTCAATTATATTCCGGAGGGACTTCACTTATATTAGTTAAGTAGTTTTGAGAAGTTGAGGGTCTTGTCGCCGTATTCCTCAATAATAGTAAGGTTTCATTGATTAGACATAGTTGAGGCGCTTCTATATTACTTTAAATTGAGTATGGTTTGGATTTTAAAAAAGACTTATTATTCGAGTTGGCTTAAAATTTAGTCAGTATTAAGTTTTTGGATGCCTTGAGGTAGGTTTCTCCACTTGGTAGCCAACCAGGAGTAGGGTTCTCTTTGATACCTACAATGGTTCTCAGTTCCATATCACGTTCCAGGGTGTAAGCTATGTTCATGATAGCCTAACATATACCTTCACAAAAAATTAACCCATTAATGAATATATGGTTTCATTAGATATTTTTAAATTAGTGTCTCCTGTTTTTATTAAAAGTTAGGAAGTAGACTCTTTTAATTTAAAAAATACTTTGTTCTTAAAATTCATTTAAGTTACTTATGATTATTTTTTGAGTCACCGTTACGTGTCGCCCTATTTTATTGAAAGGATAGTAAGATGTGAAAAACACAAATGTGGCATGAACTTTTTTTTCATACGTGATGCCCTACGCGTATTATGCCAGTATAAATCATGTGTACCTACGTTTTCAAACTTTTATACAAGTTTAAGGGCTTGTTGTACTTTTAACATCCACTAGTTTGGTATGTAGGGAAATGAATATGAAGAGATGATCAGATGGTTAAAAATATAGATTGGTGTTTAGATCGTTAATTAATCCGGACAACAGAACACTAACAACATTGATGTTATGATCCCAATCACATTAAGCTACATATAGTTTGGTATAAGTATAAATGATTTTGCATTATAGTAGTTTTAATGAGGCCCAACTGTTGATTTCGTTATGTAGCTGTTATTATCAATAAGTATTTCAATCTCATAACATATGATGGCTCTTTGGGGCGCCTTTGGCTCAGGATTAGAGGTTATGATATTAGCATTTCAGTTGGGAAACGTCCACTTCGACATTAAGATATATGATGAATTTAAATGTGGAGGTTAGAGATAAAAATGTTTTTTAAACGGGCAAATTGATAGATAATTAAGTTTTTAGATAGGGTTATCTCATAAAAAAACATTTTTAAAATACTTACTTTTGATTAGCTAGTTGATATTAGGGCGGATAGAAATATTATGATTTAAAAGTGAGATTTGTTCGGACAAATTATAGTGTGAACCTTTGACAGGGAAAAAACCATTGGAAAAATACCCCATATCCGCTTGGCCTCCTTCATCTGGTGTCACACTTCAGCTCTTTTTATTATTAAGTTATTGCTTAGAATTTTCTATTAAGTAGTTTTAAGGGAAAAGAAAAAGGTTTAAAAATTACCCAGAACTTTGGTTTTATTGGTTGACCCCAGCCGTTAAAAAGAAGTTAGTTTTACCCCTACCGTCAATAAACATAACAAATATACTCTTCCTTGGATGAAAAATCCCAAATTAATTAAAGTTATTTAATTTTACCTAAATTACCCAATTTAAACCTAACCCGGCCCACTTAATAATATAACTCATTTGTTTTTACAAAATTCAACTTTGTTTTTCTCACCATCACCAAAATCACCATCACCAAAACCACCACCTCTCCCACCATGGTACAATTCCTCTTTGTTTTTGTTCCCTTGGTAACTTCAGCAAAGCTCCATCTAAGCGACGCAATGAATTTAACTTTGAGTCTTCTATACATAGTCCATGGACTTGAAACACACCTCAAACAAGCCTTTAGTAGCCCACTGATTACTCTGAAAAGTATTATGGATGATTAAAAAAAAATATCTTAATTAGAGTTTCATTATTTTTAACTAACATGAACTCACTATGTTCTATATCACCAATCAGTTAAAGTTTTCAGAAAAAAAAAAAACATGATGGGTTTGGTACTTTCCAAAAAAGTAGATAGAAACATTGCCGTGCAGTAGAGTAGGCTTATAATCACCAGTAGGTTAGTTTAAAAGAAGCCAAAAAGAATCATATTGGAATTGGCA
The DNA here is from genome assembly GCA_027704765.1 of Solanum habrochaites. NCBI lineage: Eukaryota > Viridiplantae > Streptophyta > Magnoliopsida > Solanales > Solanaceae > Solanum > Solanum habrochaites. The sequence goes on from JAKWJA010002500.1 coordinate 54,365,155, forward strand.
ATTGAAAAAGAAAAAAAAAAGAGAGAAGGAGGTGGTTTGCTTAACATGGTGAGAGGTGGGGAGGGGTTTCGGGGTGAAGGTGATTGGGCGGTGGTGAAATGAGATTCACGGAAGAGGTTGAAGATTTTGTGGGGTAGTGGAGAAATAAAGTTGATTTGGATAAAAAAAAAAGGGGTAAAAGGAGGTAATATTATTATGTAGGTTGGGTCGGGTTAACACATAACATTAGATAATTGAAGTAAAAAAAAATGTAAAATTGTGACATTAATTGATTTGGGGTTTTCCATCCAAAGGCGGGTAATTGTTAAGTTTATGATGGCCCATAGATAAAATAACTTTCTTTTAGGCGGTAGGGTAAGGTAATTCAACCAATTAAAACAAAGTGAGGGGTAATTTAACCCTTTTCACTAGTTTAACAAAAATCATAATAATAATAATTCAACATCGGTTCTAGTTAATTCTAAAAAAAATTCATTCCAAAACTCCTAAATAAATTTAAATAACACTCTTAAAGAACAAATTAAATATTTTCAATTACTTCAAATAAATAAAAAAAAAAAATATGTTTAAGCTTCTGAAAAATGTAACCAAGTTTATGGACAATAAGCCTTATGATATTCGATTTAGCACCTTAAATATAATTAAGAGACTATTCTTTTTTTCATCTTTTGTATGTGAAAATTTAAGAAATTTTAAAGAGTTATAATTATCAATTATTTTAAATAGTCATTTATTAATTTAAATATAATATTTGGGAATTCATATTCCCAAGAGTACTGTATCTCTAAAAAAAGTAGACTGCAACATACTTTCTACATTAAATGATTGAGAAAAATATTTCATAAAGAGTAAATGTGAAACTTATGTGATTTCTCCTCATTAAAATAATTAAATAAAACTATGTAAATCCTTTTATTGGTTCTACTCATCAAATTAAATTCAAAAGTTACCTTCTTGACTCGTACATATTAAATAATTGTTTAAAGATTAACAACAAAAAAGAAAAACTAATTAGAATTAAAATCTTACCCTCACTACTCACTAAAAACTACCTCTTTGACTTCTTCTTATCAAATTAACTAACAAAAAAAATAGTAGATTGAAAATTTACCCTTCTAGGTCCTGAATTCTATTCATACAAACTAAAAAAAAAAAAAAAATTTTGAGAAAATATCACTGACACTAAACAAAAAAAAACTTACCCTCTTGGACTCCACATTTTATTAATTTATGTTAAATCCCAAAATTTTTCTCCTAGATCCTACTCATCAATTAAATGGCATAAGATATACCCAGATTTAAAGTTTAAATTTACGATCCAAACACATACTCAAAGTAAAATTAACAGATTCTAATTTTCCACTCTCCTAGCTCCAATTCATCAAATTATTACATACGGAAATATCAGAAAAAACAAAATTGAAAAGGAATACGGAAATATCAGAAAAATTACCATAATCTCATAATTTTCTAGATATACAAGTTTCTTCACTCTCCATTGCTCCAATCCTTTTTCCTTTATGTATCCTAAAACAATACAAGTTGTCTAAACTCGTACGTTCCTTCAGCGAAATCTTTTTTTTGGTAAAGAAAAGATAAGTCAAATTAGTGGTTGTTTTCAATCAATGAAATAGTGATATTTTATGTTTTTGGGTATGTGGGTTCTTTTTCAGATGGTTTGATCTGTAGTATGAATGACCATCAGTTATATTCTAGAAAAGTCAGGACTGCAACCCAAAGAAGCTGTATAGATTATTGACGAGCTGAGTTGCGAATTAACAAATGACATCAATAAATCTAGTGAAATGTGGAGGCATGGGCGGATCTGCTTGTGTAGAATTTTTCAGTGTTCATGAGGAAAAGCGGTGACTACAAACGTTATTTATCTAAGTGATAAATAAGAAGACGATGGTTTCTTAAGAGATTCAAGAGGTTTGATAGGTCATTCTCCTACAAGGCGTCTAAGGTTGCAAGTTTTTCCGGACATAGATCTTGTAGTTTACAAGAGCATAAAGTGACACTGCATTGACATTTCTGAGGATTGGTACGATTCACAACTTTTGTTGGAGCATCATGAATAAATCTTTTTGATACTTAAACTATTTGAGGTACGGACTTTGAAACTAAGGTATTACTTGAATCTCAATCTTAATTTGAAAGAGAGAAAAAAGGGATAGAGATTTATATGCGATCCTGACTCTTGATACCAACTATAGTCAATATTTGACTATCTTTTCACATTCTTTATACATAAATGAAAAAGGTGATAAAGCGCCCACCTCTTATTATTTTTGAAAATATTTTGTTAGATTATTTCTATTAAAAATAACAATTTCTTTTCCTTTTTGGTTGTCCATTGTAAAATATGGCATTAGGCTAATCTTGTTAGTGTGAGAAACCTACTTTACTTTATTGTGACGTTCGTGCAAAAATTGTGATATATCTATCTTTTAGACTTTGAAATTGTAAGAATTTAATTTTTCTATTTCATCATATTCATAGTGTACATTTTCTATTGATGATCTTGTCTCATATTCTTTGCATTATTAATCATATAATAGACTGAAACTACATTTGGCATGTACCTAGTGTGATTTTCTTTCATCCTGTTAATACAAATTGGGACATAACTTATCAGACATAATTGGAGATCATTTCGAGATCTTTCTATTGATCTTACTAGGATAGAGATTTTAAGGAAGATCTCGAAAATCTCAGCAAGTATCGTCGCAAGTTCAATAGTAAATTCAAAGATATCAATTATACGCTAGAAGTTCAAAATCGACTCAAATCTCGGCATTGCATAATGGAGCAAAGATAAACTTCAGGATACGAGCACATCGACAGCCCGTACGGAAATTCGTAAAAGAAGAGTTATAATTATCTTATGGGTCCCCGAGAAACATGATTATTGCTCACATTGTCCAAAATGATAAGAAATTTTGTACACATTTTCTTAAGTTTCTTGGTCCAATTATAGACTAAAGCGTTAACATGTGTCTATGAACATTCTTTCCGTAGTAGGAATAGCATGAAAGCATCAGACAAATGATTCATTCAAGATACCGTGTTATTCACAATGTTACAGGTGGCTAGTCATCAAGCCATCTACCGTGTTATGTTTTTCAATAATCAGGCCATCTATATTGTGATAATGCACATCATTTTTTACTTGGAAAGATAGCCATTTATTTTTTATTCTCCGAGAGGACCATTACTTGATTAATCGGAAAAGACTACCATTTATGAATATTCTTAGGTCACATCTATTTGGAGGTGAAGAATGTGCACCTCATTTATTCAAATTTTAAATTGGAAGAGGCTGACGTAGAATGCTATTACTAATGTCACATCTTTTCGAAGGTGAAGGATGTGAATCCTTTCTATTCCATGTTGAAGTCTGAGAAGGCTAGCGTTTCAATATATTTATAAGTCAAGTCTATTCACTAGTGAATGATATGCACCCTATATACTCCACGTTGAAATCAGAGGAGGTTGACATTGGAAGAGATTTATAAGTCACGTCTATTTGGAAGGGTGGAAAGACTTGCACCATATATATGCCGCTGAAAAGTATAGGGGTTAGGGGGGGGGCTGACGTTGAGATTATTTTTTAAGCCGCAATCTATGTACAGTGTAAAGGATGTGCACCCTATCTATTAAAACATTTAAGTTTGCAGGAAGATCATATTGAAAGATCTTTTAAGGCGCACATTATTCGAAGGTCAAGGATGTAAAAACCTATTATTCCACATGTAAGTCAGAGGAAGCGGGGCGTTTCCAAAGATATTTGAAGTTGTGACTATTAAGAGTGAAGGATGTTGCTCCCTATATATTCATGTGTGTTACAGGAAGAGGCTGACGTTTTAAAAGACATTTTTTAAGCCTTCATTTATTTGGAGGTGAAGCTATGTGCACATTATCTAATTTATATAAAAATCAGAGAACCCATGGGACATTGATGGAGATTCATGTTACATCATAGATAGTGCCATCTTTACATATATCCATCGATGAATCATCATAGTCTAATCGATAGCAGAAAGTGTTTTCCCAACAATCCTACTGATCAGTCATCTTCAATTAGTCCAGGCGATGGACATAAAATTATATCCAACGATATGTTCCACACAGTCCTCCTACAGATTGACATGTATTATTCCTTACTGATGGGCATCTTCTTTCATAATACCATGGACATAAAGCATATTCTATCGTGACTAATTTTTGCATTCCTCCATACCAATGGAAAGTATTGATATCCGGACTAATGGATCAAAACATTCTATCAATGATTCTCAAATGTCGGCCCACTGATGAACATGTATTTATTTTTTTCAAAAATTCCTACGATTGATCTTTCTATTTATCCTTCCAAAGGACAAAAATTATAATGAAATATCCTAATGATGGTTGTAGGCATAGGCCTACCACATAAATTGCTTTTATTTGCCAATTTCTATGATGGATTAACATTGTTGTATCCAATGGATTGACAATCATTTTATCACATACATATCTTATTTGCCAATAGATGTGTTGTATTTTTAATAAACTCACATCACACTGCAACACTCCGACAAGGTTTTTAACATACATGGATTTTGAGCAACCGGACTTCTTAATAACCAGGGTCATCGTGTATTCACAAAAACATGCCAAAAAAAGATCACGATTTAATTTCCTTGAGTTTTAGAACATACAAAAGGATGCCTTTCAATTTGGCCAACAGGTGTGGAAGTGCACTGACATGGAAGACACGCGCCGGGTTATTAACAAACCTTGGACAAACAATTAGGAGCTACTTAATCACATCAAACAAAACTTTTATACGAGGTTATGTTCAACAAAAAATGAGTTGTCAATTTTCTTTGTCGATGTTTTTCTTTTCATCAATTCCTATCAAAAGAGAAGGACAGTTGTTGTCATTTTTGCCTAACTTTTAAAAATTCATAAACCTGTATGTTATTCATTAATAGTTCTTAAATAATTTTTTACATGATTAAATATCGAACTTATCTAATTTGATCGCCAACTTTTAGGATTCGTAGCAATTTTAATTTTGATTACAATTTTTGTCACGGTAGGTTGAAATATCATTAAATAAAGATCATATATTACATTTCATATATGTCTTTCATTTCATTCGTTACACTGGTTAATATTAATTTTATTTGCTAGTTTTATTAACATTCATTTTTGTCTTTTTAGTACAATTTTGAAATATCTTTAAATAAAGATAAGAAAAATATACAAATATTTTCTTAATCTGCAATTTTGGGCCACTATGTCGAGCCCACGATTTAAACCCATTGTATAACTATTCCCTCTTTATTTTTCTAATAAGTCAAAAAATATAGTTGGTGGTGGAAAATTTTCAAGAAGGAAAGAACCCTAAAAAAATTCTCCTATTCTAAAAGAATAGCCGCCACCCAAAGCCCCTAGTTTTTTCTCGGTGACAACCCGCCAAAAACATTATCAAAACCCCTCAAACAACCGGTCTCTTGCCAGTGAAAACAACCAGACAAAACCCATCTTATCCATCTCGAAACAACAACCACCGCTAACCCACTGCTCCTCCAACCCCCTAACAACCCCAAAACTTGCTAATGGTAATCATTGAAGCAACTCACAATGAGACTTGACACTTCGGCAAGCAGCTGCTTCATGCTTGACCACAACGAAGCAGTATAAGGGAAAATTACAACTCTTTACTATTGGAGCAGGCAGCCAGATCTAAATGAATAAACTAGCAGTCCAGCAGGCCTTAACTTTCAGATCCGCTCGAAAAAACAACACTTGGTAACCATTTTAATTTTATATTAATTTCTGCTGGGTTTATTTTCTACAGCAAAATTAAACTATTACTATTGGAGGCAGGCCACAAGATTCTAAATGACTTAATACAAATAGCAACTCTTTTTTTTGGTTTCAGCAAGCTTTCACTTTCAGAATCCGCTCGAAAAAACAAACTTGGTAACCATTTAATTTTGATTTTAATTTCTGTTTGGTGTTTATTTTTCTACTTCTTTGTTGTTGTTGATTTTACCCAAGTATTATTTCACTTATAAAATTTTTGGGCTTTACATTGATTTATTTTTTCATTTATTTTAATATTGTTATAAGTGTGCTATAATTAGTACACATAAAATGATCTTATTATTATTATTATTATTAATTTCAATCGATTAAATTAGTTTACCGGTAATGTTTTGATGTTGCTTTTTTTTTACTTTTTGATAATTATTGAAAATATTCACTCTTGTTCTTTTTATAAAGGGAGGGGGGGGGGGGGAGGGGGCAGGCTGGAGCGGGAAAGGAAAGGAGAGAAGGGGGCGCCCCTGCGATCTCTCGACCCTCCTGCATCGAATATTGGTCACATTTATTCTCTTTATTTTATTTAATATTTAACATATTAAAGATCATTATATTTTTTTATATATACCAATTTAAAATTATTGGGAAAATTATTCCTCTATTTCTTTTATAAAATTTTGTGTTGTTGGTATTTGATTTTTATTTTGAACTCAGGATATCATTTGTAGATATGTCACATTTCTTTCTTTTATTTTATTTAATATTTAACATAGATATGATTTCACCAGGAATTTATATTTTAAAATCGTGTGCATTTATTTTTTTTTTTTTCTAGACTACCAATTTAAAATGGTGGATGAAGAAATTAAAAGTTGATTTTCAAGGAATCACATGTTACAATAAGTTGAGGGTTTTAGTTGTAAATCATAAATAATTTCATTTATTATCTCTCCTCAATTTGAAAAAGGAAAAAGCATTTGGCTGAGGGACACACAAACTTTGAAATTTCGAAGGATGCCTAACGTCTTCTCTTGCAAATACTTTACCTTACCTAGAATCTATTGGTTTAGTAGGTATTTTCATTTCTAATAAATTGCAGTGATAAACTAGTCATTTACTCAAATTAGGTTGGGCTATTGTAAACTTTTTTATACATTAAATTTCTTTTAAAAATTATGTTTAATTTTATGAACTATATTACTTTCGAGTTATTACGAGTTCATCCTATTGAATAAAACAAGGAAAGTAGTAATAAGTCCTATTCATTAGATTAAATACTTGAGAAAAATATCAATAAAACTAAAATCCAATATCTATCACTGCGTTACTCGCAAATAAATTTTAATATACTACCATTTAATTAGACTGAAAAAGGAAAATGGAATCAACTATGCACATTAAGCATTATTTTAAGGGCTCGCGAGCCAAATAGCAAGACAAACACTTGTGCATTGAGGTACTTCCCGATGACTCGCACCCAACAAGCAACGTATACAAAAACAAAAAAATAGTTTACATGCTGCTACAAAAAAAAAATGGTGAGCGCAACAACTAAATCCACTTATTTTAGGATCTTCTACCTAAAAAATATTGTACGATTTAATGAGAAGTCTGATGCTAGTAGTAGTGTGAGATAAAAATCTCACTTGGAGATTGCAGATGGGAAGAGCTCAAAAAGGAGACTAGATTTGTCTTGATGCTGATGAAACGTCTAAACTCCTACTCCATCGGGAGATTCTAATAAAGGCAACCGCACTAATGATAAGACCTTGAATTTTGTTCCTCCTATGCTTGAGGAGGGTATTCTTACAGTGATTAGGTGGAAGAGGATATTTTTCTACAAATCAAGTAATCGGAAACATCATTAATTGGATATATAATTGGAGATAACCTGTATGAATTGTAAATGCTTGAGTATTTCAAGAAGGTATGGGCTTTTGTTGAACTTCCCCATGTACTATATCACGATGATGTATACTATGTTTTTAAATTTCGTGATATAGCTGAAAAGGAGAAAGTGTTGCGGAATGGACCCTATTTCTGTGTAAACAGGCCCATGATTTTGTGGAACTGGATGTGGATTTTGAATTGGATGCTGATATAATTAGCCGAATTCCAAATTGGGTAAAGTTCCCCAGATTATCTATTGGATATTGGTTAGTTATTTCATTGATTTTGGCTGCCAATGCTATTGGGATCCCGTTGGTTACAAATTGTTTTTTAATCCTAAAGTTGAGAAAAAATCTTATGAGAGGTGGATATATGAAAAGTCATGCTAGAAACTATTGTTGTTGAAACCCCTTCTAAGCATCGGAACCTAACTATTGAAGATGAATGGAGACCCAAATTTTGTAATGATTGTATTAAAATGGGACATATGGAAGATGCATTTTGGTTTAAAAATGCCCTATATGGGAAAAGAGATAAGACTGAATAAGAAGGATTAGAAATGACAAAGGGAAGGCTAGAAAACAAGGGGTAATAAAAGGGTCAGTTACTACAGGATAACCTATAATCCTCAGGAAAATTGATAGAAACCCTAAATCAAACTCTAATAAGGTATGAAGCAAATAAAATTACAATGCGCACAACTTTCTACATGAGCCTGATCTTTGATAAAGGAGTGGCAGGCAACATGTGGAGACATCATTCGTGCAGAGATTATAACAACAACTCTGAACTGATCTGGAAAAAAGTAGTGGGAATCAACAAGTCTGGTAAGATCTGTTTTTAGAAAATAATTAGGCACATATGAAATTGATCCTGGTCAATGGAGTGGGAAGAAACAGGGGAGAAAGTTATTACATATTGGCGAATCCATTGAAAAAATGGGTGTGAAGGAAGAGTGGTGGAAACGCATGCCCTTCCTTCGCACATGAAGTCTCTACCTGGGGTATTAGGGACTTAACCAATGTCATAATCAAAAAAGAGATTTCAACTCTTCTGAATTAAATATAATGTCGATTGGTCTCATGATAGAAATGTCACAGCTGTAAGACTTTACAATTATTTAGAAAGACATTTGATCTCCTTTTTTAGACCTTGGTAAGGCCCCCTAACAGTCCAGTACAGATGATTCATGTGTGAAGGAATGACATGGAGTTGCCAGCAATCTGACTTCTATTTTAAATTGATCCTACACGGTTACTGTCTTAACATTCTTTCTATGTTTCATTCCAACTCCTTTGACGAGATCAATTACAATAGCTGACTAATATATTATGTAAACAGTATGCTATCACCTGTTACTCCCGTCCTTGGTCAGGATTAGATTTTCAATAGTTGCATTATCACTCCGTACTAATGTTGCCTAACATGTTTCACTCCACTACTTTTTAAGGATTTGGTCATAAAATATTGTGCTACCATGGGGGTTTCAGATGCTTCTCACTACGTTTGTATCTTTTCTTTTTAGTAAAATAGGTATCTTTTAGAGCCGCCTCTTCGTGTACCCTGTTGCTCTTACCCTTCCCATGGTTTCATTCCAATCCTTCTGATTCAGTCTTATTTGTTTCCAACTCTGGGAATGTTCAAACCAGCATTCTTCTTTCGTCGGTGTTCCAGTATAATAAAATTATTACGGAATTTGTGTATCCATTCATATCAATTAAAAGGTCCTAGAAAGGGTTCAAACAACAATATATCTGAAGGACTTTTGACACAGTCATCTGATCGGACCCCGTATAAAGATATTTTCTCAACATAAGAACTTAATCCATCTGGAGCAATGGAATCCCCATTCCTCATGCAACCTTCTCTTACTGTCGTGACAGACCAGATCCATTAGTAAAATAGGAGATTTTACCTAAATTGGAATTGGTAAAGATTAGCATCCATTAATCCGATTCTCAAATCATAGCTAGGTTCAATCTGAATCCCTTTCACTATTTTAGCCGATATAAAAATTAAAAAACGAGTATCCATCATAGGATATAATGTTTTGGGGCAGAGAGTTCAAGGAAAACCCCTATGACTTATTGACATACTCTAGCATTGGCAATTCATAAGGTTATATCAAATATATAGCCAACTAATGTTTGCTCCAATCTTATTTGGAGGTTAAGTCATCCTTCTTAATTTCCAGTAATAAGCTGTTAAGCATAGGAGGAATGAATTCAAGGTCTTACATTGTTGTGGTTGCCTTATCAAAATCTCCCATTGGAGTATGTTATTTAGAAATTTCAACATTAGAAAAATGCAGTCGCCTCTTCGGAGTCTTCTTCCCCAATTTGCATTCTCAAAATGAAATTCATATTCCACACTAATATCATAAATATCTACTAAAATCGTAAAAAAAAATTAAAGGTAAGAAATCCCAAATGTAAAGGAATCGTGTGTTTGGTCACCGTAGAAGGGAACTATTTTTATATTTGTCTTTGAGTAGTTTGGTGGCGGCGATAACGGAAGCATCTCAATCCAGACATGCACAATGAGAGCAATAAGAATCCGTGAAAAAGTGCCGCCAGTTTTGAATTAACATCCCTGCTTCATCTAGTTTCAAATTTTCTCTATCACATCATCAGATTATTAACTACTCACAAAAATATCACAAGAATATTAAATTGACAAGTTTTACTCTGCAGTCTAATCATTCAAATAAGAATGAAATAAGTTAAAATTGATCATTATGAATCCTACTTATCAAATTAAATCAAATTGAATTTTGAAGAATTGAGAAAAAATTACGTATCCTCGCTGGGGTCCTACTTATTCAGACATTGAGAGAAACTACTGAAATCAGTGTCGTATACAACTAGACAAATATCTAAGGGATGAAGAAATGACTTTTCTAAGAGATTTAAGGATTTTGGATATCCCTTCCGTACAAAGGAATCCGCGGTGTGACATTTGTCTTCTAAAAGAGCTTGAAGAACATAGAGATTGAACCCGGCACTGCAAAAGGAAGCGTTGACCTTCCTTTAGATATAGGCCCTTTTGATAGGGCTGAGTGCAGATCCAGATTTTACCGATTTTGACAAGGAAAAGCATGAGTCCTTCTGTAAGATAGGGCAAGTATGGACTGCCAATGATACCTTTGATTCCATGCCTAGATTTATACAATCATCATGAAGATTTTTTCTCCATCATTTAAATTGCACAGAACATGGTTATAGCTAGATCCGCCAAATGAAGATAAAACCAAATGACTATCTGAGGGCATACGAGCTTCTTGTGCTAGGTGTAAACTATGAAACTCATAAAATGTAAGCTCATCCAATGCTCTCACATTTTGTATATGTAATAAATTGAAACAACTACTATGTAATAAATATCCATGCAGGCCATTGGGCCAGGATTAATCCTTCCATGGAAGGGTTGTTGTTGCAGGCTGGGATCTGTCGTGGCGGGCTAGTCGACAAGACCCCAAAATCATGTTGCGGTGGAGGGTTGGGATCCTTCGTGGAAGTCCAGTTGGTAAACCCCAAAATCATTACTTTAAATTTTTTGTTCTTGAGAGCTAAGATACGACCCTGGAATTTCTTAACAGTTTCCACAATTTCTAGCACTAAAGGTAAGATAATTACTCCCCTAATCCGTGTTTAAATTATTAGTACTTAGAATCTTGGGTAATCATAAATGGATGAGGGTTTTGGCCTGAAGTTGATGGTGGGAAAAACTCTAGTTGAGTATTAAGATCTTGGTTTTGTCCTTGGATTGATAGTATGACTATAAGCCGGGTGTAAAGTAATCCTTGTTATTGATTCTTCGCGTTTTGAAATTCTTGTGCTTTAGGACCAAAGAAACAAGCGGGAAGAATCATCAAAAGGGTAGCTCAAGTGTCTTTGGAGGATTCAAGCTTCGTTTCAAGGTAGGTGATGGTTCTATTTTCTGTTTGTGTTTTATATGCGGTGATGGACCGTCTTAATGGCTATGCATATATATGAATGGTTAAAAGTAAATCGAACCTAATGAAATGAGAAGTGGAGCAACGACTTACAATGAAACATACTTGACCAGTGACTATAAGTACTAGTTATTTGTGTCGTCTGATTTTAGTGGATTAATTTGATGGGTGTCACACTTTGACATAGCATGGATTGGTCTGTCATTTGTTCAGAACACATATTGGGACTAGGGTTCACGGTTTGACATATTTACATGGATCAGGTATCACAATTCATCCAATACTAATAGTTTGGGTGGTTATGGGTTACATGAGAAAACCCTTCTGATTATTATCTTCATATACTTCTCATTGATTATGGGAGATGTTGTGCTTTGAAATGATGACAAACTATGCATTCCAGATAGTTGTGTGATGTGTGCTAATTTCATGTTACATTTTTCTTAATAGAGGAGATGCATGATCCACTAGTAATTGAGTTGCGTAATAATACTTCCACTTGCTCATGTTTGTTGGGGGGGGGAAATAACTCGGATCTTAAAAGAGGCTACTCCCACACCTTGATGGGAGATCAATGATCGAGACTTGCATTCATGGTTGAGACAGTTCTACAAATTTACCATGGGTCCTCTATTGTTTCGTCCATTACTTTTGAACTCGGAAATTATATAGTTAGACTTATTCCTATGTCCAATTTCGGGGCTGCAACACCCATTTTTTTAGACTTCAACTCAGACTTTATGTTTAGCTGTTTATTTAAGCTTCGGATTTATGGTAACTATGCTTATTCGATCAATTTTAAACTTGCTGATGGTATCTTAAATGCTTAGTTTTGTTGTTAATTACTTAGTCGGATTGTAGTAATGTTATTCCACAGGAGTGTAGTGTGGGTTGTCAGTCACGACAATCTAGGTCATTGAAATCTTTCCTTGAACGAAAAAAGAATACAGCACCCCAAGGGGAAACCTTGTTCCAATGTAACCCTTTTAATTAAGATATCTTGTAACCTCTTTTTTAACTTCTTTAACTTAGTTGAAGCATGTACATAGAGGACCAAAAGATGGGGTGACTCTCATGTGGAATGTCTAATCAAAGTTCTATTGCCACTATGAGAGGTACTCTGGGAAGATATTAGGAAAGGTTCTAAGAATTCATTAATATCAATCACCCTTTTGAAGACAATCTTTTGGCCTAGATATTAGAAATGTATGACCTTAGTTATACTAGACTACCTTTCCTTCTCATACTAGCTTATCTGAAAATTGAAATTCTACTACACAATATTATTAGTATATTAATCATCGCATGAGTACCACAAGTCTTCTGCAATAGAATAATATAAAATCTACCATATCTAAATTAAAAAAAGTATGTTTTGTAGGTTATGGATGATTGAATGGTTCATTCTAACGAAAAGTAATAAAAAGAAGGAAAGAGGGGAAGTATAGGGTCAGTTAATGTTGGGTTTCAACAAGGTAGAGTCGGCTATATCAAAAAGTTATCATGCTCGTTGCCACTAACTCATAAAAACCAGTGAAAGACCATTGTGATCCCAAAAACCTAGATCATTCCTCATCTTAAAAAAACATAGCGAGCTTATCGTTACATATGCCATGTTATTCGATTTGAGAGATTGAGTGTGCGTTGTTGATCCCGCCAAGATTATGGTTTGTGAAAAAAGGGAATCATTCTTTGGAGACAACTAAATGTATGTATGTATGTGTATAATATACACCCAGGCATCCTGGTGTGATAAATCTCAAAAGAAATTTTGTTAGTTAGAAAATATAACAGTAACGGTTGTATTTATTATTGTGGAAGGCATTGTTAATAATTGAGAAAGGAAAGGGAAATAGGGTTTAGATAATTGGTAGTAGTTCTGTTCTACGTGGTATCTATTTTTGACTTATTTATATCTTGGTGATTATTAATAATACATTATTGTTCTTAATTTTTTTTATTTATTCCCCCCCTATTTTTATTCTCGCATTGTTGAATATTCTAAAGTCTAACAACGGCCAAACTTTTTTGCTCGTACAAAATCTATTCTTGTGATTATAGAAAAATCAAACTTTTTTTTTGTATTCTTTAAATTAAAAGTCCTGCAACAAATGAGGCCATACTATTTTAACACCGTTATATCAACTTATCAAATTCATCGCAACTATTTTTTCATTGAAAATTTTCATTGTTAACATTCTTACTCCTTAAGGTTTGTGTACATTCTACTTTCTCGAGACTTTGCTTATGTGATTATATTGAGTATATTATAGTTATTAGATTATGAGGCCCCAATAACTTGTTGAAAATGTCCCGAAACATTTGTCTAGCATAATTCTGCATCTTTGATGAGCTATTTTGACATTTGTTTAATGGTAATGATTAGGTCAAAGCTTAGCTTGGTGTGAAACACCAAATAAGAATTTACAAAACAGGAAAACAAAGAATTCAATCTACGTTGAGAAGGAGGAAAAGAAGAAAAATGAGGTTGAGAATGTAAATAGGCTTCTTCTATCTGAAAGCCCTACATGTATTTACGATAAAAAAATAAGGGCCCAGATCCAATCCAGACACGTGAAGAAAAAGGCCTAGAAATTTCAATATCTTTGTAGTATAAATTTTTGCAATCCCGTAGTTTTAAGATGAAATTACATCATATTTCTATTTATTTTTTAATTACATTAATCCTTGAGAAAGTTACACAATCCCGATATGTAAGTTGAAGCTACCTTAAATTAATTAGTTTAATTTTTATTGTCAATCATAGAAATATGATTCCTAAAATATCAAACCAATTAAGATATTGAAAATTCAAATCTTGTTTGTTTCGTTCCCTGTTTAAACGAAGAAACTTTCAAGAAAGATCAAGCTTTTTGTTGTAAATTTGATCAGATACATAATGAATATCTTAATTGGTATTCATGAGTATGGAAGAGTGAGGTTACATATAAAAGATACATGAGTTATGGGATAGTTATTGGTGAAAATATTTTCTATATGAATATAATTTCAACCATTGTGACGGAGTTGAACATTGATGAGTCTAAAAAAATTGATATATCCTACATCATAGAGGGAAACCCCTCTCCAATGAATATAAGGAATGATGATATAAGGTAAAACTGTACTTAGAGGTGAAGAAACATGAGGCTAAATTCTGTATTTATACTCTTTGTTTTAATACAACTAATAAGGATGTTGGTTGGGTCAAAACTTTTGATTTGTCAGCTGTTGACACCCAATTTTTGGCCAACCTTTTAACATTACATAATTTTGAAGTTTTATTTATTAATAGCATTAAAAAAAGTTAATATAATTTTAAATTAAGTTTATCAACACCTATCACTATTATTAAATATTTTTAAAAATTATTCGTAATTTTAAAATTACGTTTTTTTTTTTTTTTTTTTTTTTCATATCGTTAGTTACGTTCATTATGATTTTTAATATGCATTCATTTCTCCTCCTCTTTTTCGGCGTAACTAGCTTGGAACATCCACCTCAAAATAGAGCAGCTACCACACTGTTCTTCTCCAAAGATTCAACTCTAAACACCCATAAAAACCACTAAAAACCTCCAAAAATCATCCCATTCTCAATAAAAAATTACAGCTAACAAACACCTCCAAAAGCCTTTAATTTTCTCATTTGATCGGTGAAAAAAGTTACGAAACAACCCCCAAACCCTGAAAACCCCACCTGAAACAAAGAGAAAGAAGCTGAAAACAGTCTCCGCAAAGCTCATAATCAGATCAAAAACCCATTGCCAGACTCCATTCCCCCCCCCCCCTGTCGTCTTCCCCAGCGAAGATAACCACAACTCAGCTCAAAGTAGACCCAAAAACCCCAAAGTCTTCGGTCTCTTTTTCCGGAAAAACACCACCTTCCAGACCACAAAGAAACCCACAAATCCCCTCTTGTTTTCCAGCAAACACCCACCAAACAACATCAGTCTCTTCCCCTCATCCCTTTCACAATTTTCATTATTTTTGAGGTATTCGTGTCAGAGTGACTATGAAAGCTCCAGTAGGCAGGCAGCCCACCCACCGGCGGACAAACACACTCGTTTTAAACACGACCCAGCTTTTTCACAAACTTCCGTCTCTTTTCGTATAGATTTTTATTCTTTACCTTTGTTTTGACTCTGATTTATCTTATTTAATGTTGAATAGAGAAAAAAAATGCTCTGTTTTCTTGTTGATGTATCGGTTTGTTGTTTGTATAGTTTGGATAAGTATTTGAAGTTGTGATCTTGTTGCATTGTGGTTAAGAATGTTTCTGTGAATATGGGTTTTGTGATTGTCCGCGGTATGGATTTTATTTTGACTTTCGTT
The DNA here is from genome assembly GCA_027704765.1 of Solanum habrochaites. NCBI lineage: Eukaryota > Viridiplantae > Streptophyta > Magnoliopsida > Solanales > Solanaceae > Solanum > Solanum habrochaites. The sequence continues at coordinate 54,381,151 of JAKWJA010002500.1, forward strand.
GCATGTTGTGTTCGTAATAATTTTATTTTTCTTTCCAAGTGGGTTTATTTTGTTCTTATGGGATATATTATACTATCGATGTAGGGTTTAATTTATTGACTGATAGTTGCATTTCTTTTCTTTTTTAAAGATGTGGAACGAAGAATGTTATCCATTTGATTATTATTAAATATTATTGTGCATTGTCTCGTTTGTATTTTTTAATTATTATAATTATTAAAATTTGTTTGGATGAAGCTTTATGTTGCTATAGTTATGTATATTTTTTACTTATTTATTTTTAATCTGTTTCTTTGCTAGAATTCTCTTGCTTACTTTTACTTCCATTATTAATGATTGTGTTCATTTGGTTTATTCTTACATTCTATTGTTTTTATATCATGCCTCTCATTGTTTTATTTAGTTATGTTATTTTATTTTTAATCGTTAAAATTTATTTGATTAAATGGCCAATGAAAAAAGTTTTTCCATCGGGTTTAGATGTCTTTCAATTTTCAAAGACGGAAATCTAAATTAAGTTCATACATGTTTATTTGTTAAATTGGCCAATGAAAAATCTACCCTTCGGGTTTAAAGTCCTTTCCATTTTAAAAGACGAAAATCTAATTTAAGTTCATACATGTTTATTTGTTAAATTGATCAATGAAAAATTTATCTGTCGGGTTTAGAGGTCTTTCCATTTCAAAAGACGGAAATCTAATTTAAGTTCATACATGTTATTTTGTTAAATTGGCCAATGAAAAATCTATCCGTCGGGTTTAGAGGCCTTTCAATTTTAAAAGACGGGAAATCGGAATTTAAGTTAATATATGTTTATTTGATACAATTGGCGATGAAGAAATTCCGTAGATTCCAAGCCTCCATCTTAATAAGACGGATTGATTTTTAAGGTATTTTTGAAGTTTTCATTTTATTATATTTATTGGTAACTTACTCTTTTACTAAGATCTTTCACAGGTTACCCGGAGGTGATCCTCCTTGAGAGTATTCGATGTTGTTCGAAATCATACTTTTATTCTGATTTTGTGTATATTAACGTTAAGCAAAATTTAGGCCGTTTCATATAATTTTTATTTTATTATTTGTGCATATTGAATGTTTATTATACTTGTACATTATTTTATATTCTTTCACAATTTGAAAAAAAAAGTGAATTCTGTCGGGACTCACATTTGTGGATTTCGAAGGATGCCTAACCCCTTCCCTTTGGAATAATTTGAACCCCTTACCTAGAATCAAATTATTTTCGTAGATCATTTAATGGTTTCCTAGTTTTTTTTCCTAAATTTATGTGGCAACTCTTTTTAAAACTCGTTCATTTTTCAAAATTCATTAAAATTGATTCAATGAAATATTTTTTGAGTCACCGCGACGTTTCAACTTATTTTGATAGAATGGGGATGTAAACAAAATGGCGACTCCGCTGGGGGTATAGAGGTTTTAACCAATATGATTTAATTTTTTTTTCAAATTGAGGAAAATTTTGTTTTATTATTATGTTATACCTTGTATTTTTATATTGCGCTGATTATTTGTTCATTGTGTTTATTCATTATTTATTTTATTGTGTATATATTATAATTGCATTCATGGCATAATATTACCGTTAAACGACAATTATTTCATTTCCACTAAAGGGGCGATTATGCGGGCTCACGTCCGTTCATTACCAAAATTTTTCTCGTGGAAATGGCAACCCTGACTAGTGAGTTGGCTACTGGATAGTAACGATCGTTAATATTGTCCCAGCCCAATAGCCCTTATTGGGTTTACCTTCCACTCTAAATACAACCCCGCTCGTAGTACACAATAGAGCTCAGCCAAATTCAAATTTAAGCATCATCAACCTAATGAACACCAACATCCATCGTGTTGAGTCCAGTAGAAAGGACACCTTGATTCCCATATGGAATCCTAGCCTAAAGAGACGCCTCATAAATTTTTTGTAATTTAAGGGTATCTTTCGTTTGAACACATCACTATCCATCTGAATTAGAAAGTTTTTTAATAGTTTACTTTTGTAAAGCTCGATTTTCATAAACTTCATTCCATCCAAAGTATTGGCGATCGGAGATGACAAATTTTCAAGAGGAAGACCCTTCCGCAAAGGCCTATACAAGGATTGTTACACCTACGTGAGATTGATATTTGTAAATTGTGTTTCCTTCGTTCTAAAACTCTTCCCCCCTAACTTCATAATTACTATTTCATTTTTCTAAAATTGTACTAGTGTTTTTGGAGACATGGAAAGTTGTCAAGGGCGTCATACATCCTTGCCAATCGATAGGCCCTACCCTAGGCCAAAAATGGTCCATCTTTGATAATGACGTCGGAATTCAATAAATGTTTATATTTTATGTGATATTTAAACAATTTCACTGTCTCAATTTAAAATAGTACGTTATGTGTTTTATTATTATTTGTGTGGATATTTTGATTATCCAATTATGTACATACAGGACCTAACACTCACTTTCTTTTTGAGTTGGTTCTTCTTCACAGCGTAAAATTTATTTATGTTCGATTCAGAAATATTATTCGTCCGAAGTCGCAGAGACAGAGATTACAACGAAATTACAGTCCTTGATTTCACTAACGACATTATATCAAGTCAAAACGATAAATAAGAAGAGTATTTGACTATGGCGTCGCATCCATTTTTTTTTATTACCTGGCATGATGTTCCTGCTCTCACATATTTTTTATATTTTTATAGGAATACCGTCCGCGACAAAGGTCAGGGATGGTCATAACAATGTCTGGATCTCATGATTATTGGGAAGAGACAAAGGTCCAATAAAACATCCAAAAAGAGTACAACAATTCATTACTGTAGAAATTCTTAAGTTACAATCAACAAACAGTATAAATATTGACGATTACGAGGCTATAAAACATATTGGTGCGGAAAAAAAAAGGATGTCTAAATCTTTAAATTCTTATATGCCTTATCTGAACAAACTACGCGAACCTGATTTTCATTTCGGTGAGATACATAGGAAACCCTTCTTGGGGTCGATATTATCTTTTAAAGTTATCAAAAAAGGTAAAATAAATAGTTTGTAATATTTTCAAAGTTATAATCTATAATCTGACTATGGCGCACCTGATTCTCCATCTGAATGAGATCGTAGGCAACCCTTCTCCGGGTTCGGTCTCATTCTTCATCAAAAAATAAAATTACTTACATACTTAAGAGTCATGCTTATCCCTCGGTGGACTTATGAGTTAAAGAGCATTAAGATATTTTATATGATGTAAACACTGACTTTGCGTAACATAAATTCTCCTGTACCACCTCTTATATGTATTTTGGTGCTGCTTGCAAATTCTCTTGCAATGCCATCAAGATACAGAATAAAAGTCCTTTTTCATGTGCATTGTAGGGTGAGATTTTTGATCAAAATTTCGTTGTGTCTTTACACTGTTGTCTAGAACGTGACCTGAATGTTTTTTTTTTTCCGAGGCAAAATCCTGAGAATGTATAGGTTTGAGAAAGGTTGTAGGCCCTGTTTTGACCCGATTGTGCCTTGTCAAAAGCCGACCAAATTACATTAAATCCCCATTTTGAGCCAGAACCTTTCTTTGGACACCATATCTTAACCACTACCCTTTTTGAATGCTTACAAGCATCTATCCTCTCTTGGCCCAACCATTCTTGAGTTCACCCCAAGATGTTGCAAATTATAAGAGTGATCCATGTTTGAATTTCCAGAAGCAAAGATATGAGTCTCTCAAAATCAAGGAAGCAAGACTCTAGAGAACAAGAGAGAAAGGAAGAAAAAAAGAGTGAAGAATAATGAATGTTAAAAAAAAAATCCCCTTTACAGGTCAATGAAAGGTGGGAAAGGAAAATCTCAATCAAACAAAAAGGAAAATGGTGGTGGGGTAAATTGATGATAAAAGACAGTACTAAATAAAATCTCCAAGGAATAAGTCCTCAAAAAAAAAGGAGAAAAGCTCCAAACAATATAACTCCAAAGAAGTCTAATCACCAGAGATGAAAAAGAAGAGGAAGAAGGGAAAACTCAAAAAAATGAGAATTCGATATAAGGATGAACGGTGGGAGAATACGTGAAGAGGATCTGACGTCAAAGCGACCAATTATTAAGGGCCAACAAATTCATGCAACACTCCAGGAAAATTAATTCCTTTTAACCAATAATATCCTAACCATCCACAACCTACGTTACAGACAATAACAAGGACCTACATGATCCATTCCAATGGTTCTCAAATTAGTGGAGATTTACATAATGGTCAAGCATATGGTATCACAGTTGTATGCGTTGAATATTTTTCTGAGTATGAGTGCACTTTGAAAAATATCCTAAAATCAGAAGTTTCAAATATTTGTGATATAGGACCAGTCTTTTCGTGAGGGTACTTGAAACATCATGATTGATACAATTCAAAATCTGTGTTTGAAGTAAGATGAACGAAACTCGTTGATCCTTAAGTATGTTTGAGGTTCCACTTGAATCTGTAGGAATTACCTTGAATTCAATCTTAATTAGAAAAAAAAAAGAGAAAGGGAATGAGAGATTTACCTGCAATCGTAACTGTTGGTACCAATCGTGGTGAAACTTTGACTATCTCATCACATTTTTTTTTTAAAAAAAAATTATCTTTTGAGTTGTTCATTACAAAAGATGTTATTAAGTTAAACTTATATGTGTGAGACGCCTACTTTGATTCATTGGGTTGTCCATCCCAAAAATGTGATATATCTTGTTTTTATGCTTTGAATATAACAAGAAATGCCATTTTCATATTTTATCATGTTCATATTGTGCATTTTCTACTGATAATCTTTCAAGTTTTTTGTAGTACTCATCATCCACAAGATTGGAACTACATTGACCTGATTCCTCCCTATCCTGCACTCACAGAATTGTAGGAACCACGACGGATCGTCTATACCGGAGATTGTGATTATTATTATCTCTTTACCATAAAAACTAGGAGGGATAGAATTTTGAAATATCTCAAAGATTCAAATAGGGTTGTTATCGCAAACAGTCAATATTGAGATCATTTTAAGATTTGCAAAATTCTAACTGGGAAAGAAATTTTGAGGAAGACCTCAAAATTCTTATAAGTACTGCCAAAAGCTTGATAAGCAACTAAAAAGATCAATGCATTGCGACTTAATATTTTTGCATCACGATTTACTCCATCAGTCGATCAATATTCATGCAGTCACTCACGACTTAATATCGATGCATCGTCTGGACGATATTTCATGCCCAACAGAATCATGAATCGCGAGTTAATATTCATGCATCGCGAGAAATATTTCATACCTTCCACAGACTTCATGGCATAACGAGTTAAATTCATGATCATGAGTTACTCTTCATGCTTGCCAGTTATAATTCATGATCACGATAAGATTTCATACCTCGCAGAATTTTATGCATTGCAAGAATATTTCATACCTAGCGGAATTTATGAATTGCGGAAAGATATTCCTGCCTGCAAAAGATCATGCATCGAGAGTCAATACTCATGTATCACAGAAGATCATGCATCGAGAGTCAATATTCATGTATCGCAGAAGATCATGCATCGAGAGTCAATATTCATGCATCGCAAGTTAATATGCATGCACCACGAGAAGATTTCATACCTCGCATAAATTTATGCATCGCAAGAAGATTTCATACCTTGCAGAATTTGGTGTTATTGCGTAAGCTATTCATGGCCTCGGCAGAAGATCATTTATAGATCTTCAATATGCATTTGAATCCAATCGCCGAAGTAATTCATCGAGAGTCATATGCATGCAATTCGCTGAAGATCAATGCATATACACGAGTTAATGCGTTTGCGGAAGGTCATTGCTTCGCGAGTCAATCTGTCATGCATCAGAGTTTAATTCACAATCGCACTGCCGAGTTTAATATTCATGCAATCCGAGTTTATATTCTCATCGCCAGAAACCTTCACACACCTCGCAGAAATTTATGTCCTAGCAAGAAGATTTTCATACCTTGCAACACTATTCTTGGGTAAGATATTCATGGTGCCCACAGAATAACATGAATCGAGATCCAATATTCATCATCGAAAAAGATTATGCTCGCGAGTTAATGCATTGCGGACGGTCCATGCATCACAAAGTCAATATTAATGCCATCACTATTTAATTCCTGCATTGTGTGTTTAATATTCATGCTCACCAGTTAAAAATTCAGCATCGTAGAAAGATTTTTATAATACCTCACAAGAAATTAATGCATCCCTCAAGAAGATTTCATACCTGCAGAAGTTATGCATTGTGGGAAGATATTCATGGGGTGGTGTGGCACCCGCAGAAGATCATGCATGGAGATTCAATTTATGACATCGCGAGAAGATTTCGTACCTCGAGAAAACTTATACATCGCAATAAGATTTCATACCTTGCGGAATTTATGCAGATCGCGGAAAGATTTCATCCCTGCAATTTACGCATCGCGGGAAGATATTCATCCACCGCAGAAATCATGTGCACTGCCATAAATGAATCATGCATCTCAAGGGAAATATTTACCCCTCAACATCAACTGCATCTTTATTTGGCAAAAGTGAATGCCAAGAGAATCATCGAAAACAACAAAGAAATGTCAACATTGCATCTGCTTTTTTATTTATTTTCGACATCAAATGAAGAATACATTGAATATTACATTTCATACATAAGACATAAGATCTATTTGCTTTATGTCAAATCGATCGAGTTGACGTCAAATGTTGTGGAAAACAATTAAGTGTCGATACGGTAAAAGACACTATCTCCCATTTAAATTGCATTTTTTAAGCTGACGAGTTTTATCTCAGTCTTTGTCAAGAGCATTCAAAAGGATGAATTTTCCAATGAAAAAAAACACGATATGTCCAAACTACTTCAACAAGGACGCAACGCATCATAGAACCTTTTGGAGACAATTCGTTGAATTGGACTTCCACCACATTCAAACCGCCACTTTCTCTACAAAGTTTATGTGTGTCGGTCAAAACTTGGGTTTGTCAATTTTCTTGTCCACGAATTTCTTTTACAATCAGTCTACCAACGAAAGGGACAACTGTTGACAAACCCCAATTTTTTACCAACTTTTAAAATTCGTAATTTTGAGTTTTGATATATTTATTTAAATAGCTTAAAATAATTTTTTAATATAATTTAATAATTTTAATCTATAACTAGGCTATTTTTAAATTTATTATTTTTTGTTTGTTAATTTTTAATGAACGTTTTTACATATCGTTAGTACGATTCTTTATTTTTTTAAGATTGATTTTTGATTTTGTCCATCGGTTTAATGTTACATTTTGATAATTTTAACACTTTAAAAGTCATTCCAATATTGATATAATTTGGCATATAAAATATCTTCAAATCGAACAATATGTGTTGGTCCGCAATCTTGAGCCATGACTATGCCGACCCCTTGTCTAACATTTTCTATTTTATAAATAGTTAGTTCAAGGAGTTTGGGGGAAAAAATTTTATGGGAATTTTTTTTTTATTTTTAAGGGGTTAAGAACACTTCTTTGAGTGTCCATATTTTTCGGCTAATGTTTTGCCGCAATCCGGCAGGCCACATCCCAAAACCCTTTCAAGTTTCTTTTTCCAAACGATCCATTTTCTCTAGCAAAATTACAACCAGCAGCTCCCACGTCCAAACAACTTCACCACAATCCTCCACCCGTCCAACACTACCAACAACAGCCCCAAACTCGAACTGGAACCCCTAGCAGCTCATCACCTCCATTTTCCCATTTTCTGGTAACCAAACAGCCACCACATCTCCCATTTCCGACCAAAAAAAAAAACCCAACCTGTAAACTACCAGCAGCCCCAAGCCAAAACCTCATCCATTTCTCCTCCTCTTTTTCGGCGAAACTAGCTTGGAACATCCACCTCAAAATAGAGCAGCCACCACACTCTTCTTCCTTTCCAAATATTCACTCTAGCACCATTAGACCCACTATTAAACCTCCAAAAACTCAGCATTCTCATGAACAATTAACAGCCAAAAACCCCTCCAAAAGCCTTCTTTTTCTTCTTCCTTTTTCGAGGAAAAAGTCACCGAAATGACCCCGGACCCCACAACCACTCGAAAACCCCAACCCCAACCTGAAACACAGAGAAAGACCTGAAAACATCCCGCAAGCTCAAAATCAGATCCAAACCCATTTGCCATCCTCCATTTTCCCCCCATCGTCTTTCCCCCGGCGAAGCAAACCACACCCGGCCAACCAGCCCCCAAAAACCCCACAGTTTTCGGTCTTTTTTTTTTCGAAAACAACACACCATTCCAGAACCACACACATGTTTGGTTTTATTTCCTAATTTCTTACCATAAATAGGTTTTTCCTGTAGGAAAAGGTTTTTGAAATTTACTAATCCTTTTCTTGTAGGAAAAGGTTTTTAGACTCTATAAATAGAGGAATGTTGCCTTCTAAACGTTACTCAGCATTGCACAATGTAGTCTTAGAGTATTTAAGTTTCGGTGAGGGAGAGAATTGGTGGGTCACAAGCTTGATACATTATCACTTTGTGTGAACCTCCCATGTATTCCGAGTGAATTGGTTGAAGGTTGTTCTCTCTCTTTGTATTTTGTACTCTCCTATTTTATAGTTGATTGCTCATCTTCCTTTGTGGACGTAGGTCGATGACCGAACCAACGTTAAATATTTGTGTCTTTTGGTATATTTCTCGTTGTCTTCTTACTCGTGGTCTTTCGAGGTTACAAACAAACCCACAGATTTCCTTTAATTTTTTCCAGCAAACACCTACCAAACAACATTAGTCCCTTCCCCTCATCCCTTTCATAATTTTTCCTTTATTTTTGCAGGTGTTCCGTCGTCCACAGTGAATCTGAAAGCTCCAGTAGGCAGCAGCTCCACCACCGGTGAGTCAACAACTCGTGAAAACAACGATCCAAATTTTTTGTACAACTTCCGTTCTCTTTTCCGGTAGCATTGAATGGAGAAACTTGCTCTTTTTTCTTATTAATTGTTGGTTTGTTTTTATGTCACAGTTTGGATTAAGCTTTATGTTTCTATAGTTATGTATATTTTTCACTTATTTATTTTTAATCCGTTTCTTTGGTAGAATTCTCTTGCTTAATTTTACTTCCATTATTTATAATTGTGTTCATTTGGTGTTTTCTTACATTCTATTATTTTTATATCATGCCTCTCATTGTTTTATTTAGTTTTGTTATTTTATTTTTAATCGTTAAAATTTATTTGATTAAATGGCCAATGAAAAATCTATTTGTCGGGTTTAGAGGCCCTTCTATTTTAAAAGAGACGGAATCAATTTAACTTCATATATTTTATTGTTTGCAACTCGGTCAATGAAAAATCTATCCGTCAGATTTATAGGCCGTTTTTGCCATTTTTAAAAGACGGAAATCTAATTTAAGTTCATACATTTTATTTCTTAATGTACTGTGCCATGACCGCTCAAATCTCTGTCGCCTGCTGGGTTTAGAGACCTTTCCATTTTTTGCAGATCAAATCTAATTTAAGTCCTACATGTTAGTTTATTAAATTGACCAATGAAAAATCTTCATTGGATTTTTGAGACCTTTCCATTTTAAAAGATATTAAATCTAATTTAAGTTCATGACATGTATGTTTATTTGTTAAACTGGCCAGATGTAAGACAAATTACCATCTGTTCAGATTTTCAAGGCCTCCCATGTAATGAAAGACGGTTTTTTATTTTTAAGTTATTTTTGATTATTCATTGTTGATAAATATTTATTTGGTACTAACTATTTTACTAAGTGTCTTTACAGGTCCCGCGAGGGGGCAACTACTTGAATTATTTGAATTCTTGTCTTCCGATTTCATACTTTTATTCATTATTTTTATATATTACGTTAGGATTAGGCCTTTTCTTAATTTTTATTTATTATTTTGTGCATATTTAATGTTTATTATACTTGAACATTCTTTGATATCGTCCTCAATTTTTTTTTAAAAAAAGTGAATTCATTTCGTGCTGACCCCATTTGTGGAATTTCGAGGATTCCTAACGCAACCCCTTCCCTTCAGAATAATTTTTTGAACTCTTACCTAGAACTCAAATGACTTTGTAGATCCATTTTAAATGGTTTCCCTTGTTTTTTTCCCTAAATTAGGTTGCAAACTCTTCTTTAAAACTCGTTCATTTTTTAAATCATTAAAATTGATTCAATTAATATTTTTTGAGTCACCGGACGTTTCTCCTATTTTTGATCGAGTGGGAATGTAAAATCGACTATTGAAATGTCTTTGTTGAAGGTTGTCATAAGGCACACTCTCTCTCACTTATAGAATTAAAAATGCGATTACTGTTATCTCCCTAAAGGGGAAGTTAACACAACTAAATATATGATACGCATAGTACCATGTGAATGTGAATTAATTGTACAAGGATAAAACACTGTAATAGTTGTATGGAAAAAATACAAAATTAAAACATGACTTTCCATTTTTGAGTTAAGATTTGATAACCAAAGGTATGCCACTTATTTTTCTATCATAAAACTTATATTGTCGGTAAAAAAGCATGGTACATTACTAGTTATAAAGGATGATAACCGTAATAGTTTGACTTATTATTTTCAAGGTTCATATGTTTAACTATAGTTATATTAGCAAAAGTATCAGATATATGTGCGATTCTTTTTTTATGATTTAATTTGGTATGTGTATATAATAATGATACTTTCTGCATTCCACTTGATATAATTATAAAATTTGGCATATAGTTTACGATTTCAATGTTTTTTTGTATCTATCACTCAATGTATATTAGAATAAGGTATCGGATATATTTGAACTTCTATTCTTATATATTAATGTATCAATGTATGAAATTTATTCATTAATTTATATCATTGTAAATCAAATCAAGTCATGATAGATTTACAGGCTATGAGGTGTGATACATCAAACGTTTGACGTATAATATTTTGGATTTTCAGATCGTTTAGTTACAATACTTTTAATATCAGTAAGAGCTACCTTTGACCCTCCTACTTTTAAATATTTGAATTTATATTTGTATAATAACCTGATAAAATTATGCATTATGATTACCTATAAAAATCATATATTTCCGCTTTTTATAATTTTTTTAATATATCTGTATTTTTTTTTTCGTTAATTTTCAATATCTAAAGGAATTACTTTTTAATGTATCCATTATACACCTTTTACTAATGTATATGGAAAATAATTGTAGCGAAACGTAATTATTGTGTTTATCGATGACTATTATTTTATAATTGAGTGCATCTGTTATGAAAGAAATCAGATTATTTCAAGTGAGCATATATGTAATAGGGATAAGATATTAACTAAAAGGTCAGCTACATTGGTTTATTAATAGTGTGACACCCCTAACTGGTAAGGAATTAAATAGATTCATACTCAATTGATGATATTTGAGCACTTTAGGTTGATATTTTGAGCATTTTAATATTTATCTATAATTAAATTGTTTCATAGTATTATGTTAAAGGCTATCTGAAATTGAGATTATGACCGTTGGAGTGCATTGGATTTGTGGATTTGTGCATTTTTTCATTTGTCCCTATTACTGAATTGTCACTTAATGACCATATGCATAATAATGCACTTTACTTTCTGATAAATTTTGCAACAGTCAAAAAATAACATTTGCATGTTGGCGCATTTGTTATTCTTTATCTTTATTTCATTCTTTACTCCATTATCCTTGTAACCTGTGTAACTCCTTAGACCATTATCTTTATCATTTACAATATTATTATCTTCCTATTTATTGCTAGGAAAGATTCTTGTAGTAGAAAAGTGGTTTGTCTTCATTTTGGTTATGGTAAACACAAACTCAAGGAGAACACAAAGAGGGAAAGAGTTAGTCTAAAAATAGTTCTTATTAGTTTAGGGAGGTGTTCGTTTTTGTGGATCTTTGGACTCACTCTTGTCCAGAGTGTGTTGAGTTTATATTTTTTGAAGGCTGTTGTTATCCTTAAGGTAACAAGTCAAGAGGATACTACTGCCTGAACGGTGAAAACATTTGCTGTAGTTGGACTTGATTGATCTCCTTATGAAGCGAGATACTCCCTCCTCAGCCTGAAAGAGAATAATTTTTTCACATTTTATTTTCAATTATAATCTGCAATTTATTATCTGTTGTTTTTTCACTAACAATTTTAAGGAGATTAAAGATGGCTACAATTGAAAAACTCGTGGGTGTCAAGATTGGAGATCTTAACAAGCCATTTCGGATCAATGGAAGGGTAAAGTGCTTTACTAATGAAGTCTTCTTAATGTTTCTTATGTATTAACCGAGAAGAATCCAAATAAAAAAGACATCACTACTATAAATGATAATGAAACTATTTCTCATCTAGAGAAAGTGGAAAAGTACGATGGTGATTTCTATGAGTATCGCTATTATCTTCTTTCTTGTCGATCTATAAGTTTTATGATATTATGATAGAACTTACTCAGTGCCAAGAAATTTGAAGGCATTGTCAGAGTAAGTATGATACCGAAGAGGCGGGGCAAACAATATGCAGCTAGTAGTTTTTTTCATTTCCAAATGGTGACAACAAATCAGTGGGCAGATCAAGCTCAAGACTTCATCATGATTGTTGAGAGCTTAGGTCCGAAGAAGCTAAATTGAAGATAACCTTATTGTTTGTGGCATAGTTGATAAATTCCACCTTCTTGAAGGAATTTCAAACACTCTGTGTCACAAACACAAAGAAACCTCTCTTGAACCTTAAAGGAAATCCACATGGATGAAGAAGCAAGGGGCCAAGATTCACTTTTAACAAACAAGAGAACCACATCACAACGAAGGTAAATTTAAATTACTTCGAATAATGCTACTCCTGAATATCACAAAAATACTTATTTAAGCTAAGAGGAAAATTCACAAAATGTGGTAGACCTCCAAAAAAAAATTATGGTGAAAATCCCAAGCATAAAATCCAGCACGTTAAGAAAGGGTCCATGCTTTTGTTTGTGGCAAGAGTGGGCTTGCTTGATCTTGCATATTTCGAAACATGGTCCTAACCTTTCGAACAAAACGTTACCGAGAACCGTTTTTGGCAGTAATTACCAACATAAAACATTGTTTTTGATAATGTTGATGAGGTGTTTAAGTTGATTCTTTGCAAACCATCATTGTCTGTTTATGTGAGGAGGAAGAGGAGGTAATGGGAAGTCGAATGATGGGTGAACAGGCTAATAAAGTTGGTTACGGCAATGGGGTGGAGGATTGGGGTTATGGAGCGAGAAAGTAAGAATATATAGTTGGTGGTGTTGGAAGATGGTGGTTATGCATGAGATAGAGAAATGTTGAAAGTGGGGTGGAAGAGAGATAGGGGTAGGGGTTAGTGGGTGGATTAGCGGGACTCGGTGCGAGGGGAGGAGACGGGAGTATACAACTTGGGGGGTCTATATTGGCGGACAAGGAATTGGGGTGTGTAATCTCTGCGGGATAGTTAGTGTGGTGAGGTGTGAAAGGGCGGAAGGATAGAGTAGGTGGTGGACTGATAAAGCATTCAAAGGTTGTGGCGTCGGCTACATGTGGGGTGTAACGGGTGTAGAGGACAAAGACTGATTTTAAAAAATATAACTCATTTTGAGGAGCCCAAAACCATCATTCTTGGTGATTCTCACACTTCTTAAGTAACTTGGAAAGGGAGATGTTGAATTGTTTTTTTACTTCTCTGGAAGGATCTTAACATTGAAGATGTACGTTAATACTCCTCTATGAGAAAAAATTTTGATGGTCTTGTTTTCTGTCTTCTATAAAGCATGCCTTTAAATAGATTATTGAATCGGTTCAATATGTAATAATGAGAAGTATTTTTTGTGGGGAGATGTATGCATGCGATGGGAATGTTTTTAATTGATATTGAATGGAATAAAACTTCTAAATCTGTTATATGCTTTCCTTAACGGCTCGGTTGTATCAAGATTAATGATCGTTATGTTGGAATCATGAATAGTTTAGAATTAATCCCAATAGTTAAAAATAATTTCCCGATAGTGGCGGCTTGTATTAAAGCCAAGATCAATAAAAGGCCTCATTTTAATAAGTTGAAAGAAAACTGTTTTTGTTAGAAATTAGTTCATACTGATTTTTGGAATTGGGTGGAATTCCAACTCGTGGAGGTACAGATATTATTAACATTTTTCATTGATAATTTTTCTATGTTTACATATGTTTCTTGATGAAAAATAAAAGTGAATGCTTTTGAAATTTCAAAACTTATCTTAATGACATTGAAATCATTTGAAGAAAATGAAAAGAATGAAGGTGATAGAGGACGGTGAATAACAAATGATTTTACTTCTTTGTTAGATTAGTTGGAATAAATCTTACACTAACTACTCGTTACTCCTTACTCTCCTTCGTCTAATGGAGTAGGACAAAAGGAAAATAGAATTTGGTTCAAAAAAAAAAAATTGACTAATCTCATGCTTATTGATCAGTGCCATCTTCAAATTTTTGGGGTGAAACTATCTACTGCTTGTTATTTGTTTGAATCGTGTGCCTCATAAAAAGTCTAATTGGAGACCTTTTAAAATGTGAATGGTTCCAGCAAGATTGAGATATATAAGAATTTTTGGATTGTCTAGCCTTTGTGGAGGCATTGGATCCAATATTTAACAATGTTTTGGTAAGAAAGTTACAACTTGTGTTTTTTCTTGGTTAGGCATTAATAGTACAACCTATTTATATTTTTTAATCTTGGAAGATTGTTTGTAATAGAATCTGATTATTCTATTTTTCATGTAAATACTTCCTTTTGATACTAAAAATAGTGGGGGGGGGGCCAAAGGATGAACAAAATATTTTGTCACTACCTCGTTCTTCTGCTTTAAACTTTGAAAATAAGAAGTTGGTGATTTTTGAGTTAAGAATAAGGAAAGAGCTAGAGTAGAAAAAGAGTTTGGTCCTAATTTTTATGTTTTTAATGGTTTGAAAATGACCCTCTACAACATTGAAAGAAGCTTTATCTTCACATAGTCTATTTTTTGTAAAAGAGGTTGTAATGATGAAATGGAATCCCTAATTTATAAAAAAACTTGAAATTAGGTTGATTTACCACCGGGTTTTAAAACATTGGTTGCAAATTGGGTCTTAAGGAAAAGTTGAAAACGGATGGTTCTATTGATAATATAGGCTAGTGCGAGTTGCAAATGGTTTTTAACCCCAGAAGCCTAAGATTTTGATAATTTTTCTTCGGTAACAAGAATTACAACCATTAGACCTTTTAGTTGCCATGGGCTGTCAATTTTTGATTTGCAAATTCTCAAATGGATTTAAAAATTTCTTTTCTAAATGGGACCCTAAACCGAAGAAATTTTATCGGACCAACCCAATGTTTTGTTGAACGGGACCAGAAAGCACAAATGTGAACTTACTAAATCCCTATATGGCCTTGAAACACGCCCAAAGCATGACATGACAAGTTTTGATTCCTGCATGCGTGAAAATATTTTTTAACAAAACAATGATTGTGATAAGTGCATAGATCCTGTCTTGGAAATAATTCTATATTTGATCATTTTTGCCTATATGTTTGATGATTTGTTGATCTTTGGATCTAACCTGATGTTATTGATTTAGCTAAAAATGTTTCTTAGAAGCCATTTGATATAAGATCTTGGTGATGCAACATTTATTCTTGAAATAAAAATACAGACATGTTGAGGTATTTTCGCTTTACGTCACAATATGTTGAGAATTTTTTTTAAAAATAACTTTCATGATGCACCATAATGCTACTCCTTTGATTCAATTGTTTCACTTATTTCCTGTTGAAAGTGTAAATGAGTAATAATTCAAAATGATAATGTTAGTATAATCGAAGTTTGAGATATGTGATGATTGCACTAGGCCTTATATAGCATATGTGCATTAGGATTACTTGAACGTATACAGCAATCCCATGAAATGAACATTGGCATCCTACAACAAGAGTTATGAGATATTAATTGGAACAAAAAGTTGTGGTTTGTTCTATAAAATATCCTGCTGTACTTGAATTTTTGTGATGCAGATTGAACAGCTTGTCCAGGTGATTCCTGGTCTAAAAAACAAAATAAAACTAAGAACCCATTTGTTTGTCTTTCTATAAGGTGTTGGTGGTTTTGTTGGAGATCACCAAAGCATAACGAGAATTTGCTAACTCTACATGGAAGCTTACTAATTGGCTTAAGCTCAGCTAGTGAGGAAAGAATGGTTAATATAATCTTGTTTCAAATTCTTAGTTTTGAAAAAACAAATTCCTCCAATTTTAATTCTTTCTGAAGCACCGCTGCAATTGTTAGAGTTTCAAAATCGTTATTACACGGTAAATCAGGACCTATAACAGGAAAACCAGTAATGAAGTCTGTATTTGACCCTGGTACCGATTAAATGCTGATTATGTCAAATCTTGTGATAATATTCTAGTATCCTCTTACGCAGGCCTTTATAAGAGAAAAGGTCTGGAGCACATTGAGGGGGATTGGATTGAAGCAATCAAATCCTTGAGTCATATATGATGAAACCCAACTTGTGGACTAGAGATCCTATAACCAGGTTCAAAGGGAAAAACTAATCATATGATTACTTGTTGAGAAAATGCACTCTCTTTTTATACCCTCCCTATGATGTGGGTAAATTATTTCCTATAGTTTGTGAAGGTTGAGTTGATAAAACTCTTACAGGAGCACTTTCGACAGATTTCACCTATATGATGTGTGGAAGTAAGTCGCTTCCTTTGAGAATTTGCTTATTCTCAAATACACTCACGAAACCGGGGTAGCACATGACCATAACGTTCTGAATTTAAAGTTCATGTCAACACCGTGATTATTATGTGTGAGCAGTGATATTTTATTTTCCTTAAGCATTCATAGTTCAAGTCTAAGACCACTATTATCTGGATTAAAAGTTATTGTTTCCTAAGTGGAGGTGTTCAATGCAAACACACCTTTCATTATGCATAGTAGTCTTCCTGCAACCTGATATACCCTATGGTCGAATATTAAAATGAGTGGGGCATTGTTGGTCTTTTGTAGCATATTAATTATTGTATTTTATTATTAAATTTTTTCATAGTATTATGTTTAAGGTATATGAAATTGAGGACCGTGCAAGTGCAATTGCGTTTGTGCAGTGGTCCTATTACTGAATGATCCTACTTAAGTCGACCGATGTTTAAATGCACTTTACTTTACTGATAAATGTTGCAATGGGTGCAAAATGGTACATTGTTACCGTTGGTGCATTTGTTATTCCTTCGTCTTTATTTATTCATTTGTTTACTCTAACCTCTTCCATTTCCTTTTAACCTTGTCACTCCTAAGAGCATTATCATTATCATTACTTAAACATATAATATTCCTATTTATTGCAAGGGAAGACTTCTTTTAGTATAATAGTGGTGGTCTTCATTTGGTTTGGTAAACAACAAAACACAAGGAAAACAAAGAGTGAAAGAGTTAGTCTAAAAGAGAGTTTCTCATTAGTTGAAGTGAGGTATTCTTTTTTGTGGAACTTTGGACTCAACTCTTGTCCCAGAGTTGATTGAGTTATACTTGTGAGGCTGTTGTATCCTGAGGGTCCAAGTCAATAGGACTATCTGGACTCATGAAATGTTGTTTACAAGTGGCTGAATTTCATAATCTTGCATTTTAATCTCTTGTACGTTTTTTGTCACTAACACTTTTGGATCAATTGTTTATACCAGAAGCATGGGCTGCTAAAGAAGTGGTGCACATAGCGCTGACACGGTTAAACCGAACCTTTGGATATAGATAGTTTTTTAGATACATATATGTGTGGAAACTATTATCCCAAATTGTTTGATATAAGGACACATAATTATTCAGATAAAAATGATTCATGTATTTGTCTAGGCATTAGGGACATTATTTAGGGGGTTTGACTTATATAGGCCAGTAGTTATTGTTGACGGTGCATATCTTAATGGATCTTACATAGGAACTTTTGTATTTGAAAGTACACTTGATGGTGTATGTATGATAACTGTATTAGAATTATAATTTATTTCGGGAAAATTCACAAATACTCCATAAACTATGACCGAAATTTCAGTGACACACCTTTACTAAACTAAGATCCTATTAGCCCCCCCTCCCCCCTCTTATTTCTTTAAGAATTTTTGCACCATTTAGTTACGTGAAATTCAAATATCTCCCTACCGCTTATTGCCGGGAGCACGGGTGTACAACGATCAGCAAAAGGTACAAAATTGACAAAAAATATCAGTAGGGTAATAGAACCTATTATATTTAAGGTGTGTATATTAATTTTTGTCATAGTCCTAGGTACTTGTGCATTTCCCATTTTTTCTACCACTAACATTGATTTATTTGTATTTGATACATTATATATTGATAGTTTGTGATCGAAAATTAACAAACAGTGTTCTTTTATGACTATTGGTACTTTGTTGTAGTTGTATGTAGTGATTGACAATGGACAAATTATAATTCACGGAGATGGTTTTTAAATAGTTTAAAGGTGGCACTTTTGGTATAAAACAAAATGTGTATTGTATCAATTTAAATGAAATTCTAATGAAATTGTAAGGACAATTTTTTCAATGTTTTTCCTCATTTTACATGCATGGGCACAGCTTTGCGCACAAATAATGTTTGTGTTCAAACTTCAGATAAAAGAAGGAAATACTACGTGATGTGTTTAGTTTCAATGGTAAAGGATATCTAAAAGAGATTTTGAAAAAAGTGATGGCAATGTGCTTAAACTTGACATCTCGTCAATATGTATATTAATGATGCAAGGTTATGAAAAGGTGGTTAAGACTTCATTAAACATAAATAGGGCGAGATATGAATCCAACATAGCAAAATGTAATCAGGGGGGTTGTCTTGAACGCGCGACAATTACTATATTAGAGTTTTTGGAAGAACTAGAACTCTATTCAGGTTCTTGGAACTGTAAAAAATAGAGAATAACATCATCTGGCCAAAAAATATTAGGGAGGAGATTTGAAGTTATTGACTTCAAATGCTTCTTAGATGTTCAAAATAAAAGTTATTATCAATATTGACTATCATGCATCTGGAATGCATTCTCATTTGCTCTTGTGAGTTAAAATTTAGTTAATTGAGATTTGTCTCTATCATAATGTTACTATTGTAGAATCTACTTAATTTCATTTATTATGGTGAACAGAAGATATACTGTTTTTATTGAGAGAAAAATTGTCATTGTTGACTAGATTTTAGCGCTAGTACCGAGTATACCTTGTGCATGCATATATTTGCTTGTTTTGACGAAGACTAAATATTATAGTAATATACATCCCTACTACTTCCGATTATTAAAATAAGTTAGTGGTCATTAGCAAATAGGCATATTGTTTTCAAATGCTGGATCAGGAGGATTGGTCAGGTATTGAAGTTTGTTTTTGGACAAAATTCGCCTCGCCACCTAGGTACCCCAAAAGGATTGATGGATGACCAAGAAAAAAGAAGTAAAGAAAATCTAGTATGAACACTAAGCTTACATAAACCAAATCGGTGTGGACAAAAGGTCACAACAAAGAAACGTGTTTTTTTACGAAAGAAGGTGAAAAACTTCTTTGTGTTGGGGCGAGTATTATGTTTCGGATACATTATTTTAACGATTACCAATGTTTGTTAGTTTTTTTTTTTTTTTTGGTTACTTATTTTAACTTTAAATAACTGTGCTAAATATTTACATATATTATTAACTGGTCAAATTTTAATGACATTAATTTAAAATGTTAAGATTTTTTCCACATTGTGTTTATTTTTTAACACTTTAAATAATAGTTCAAATAACCTTTAAAATATATATTGTTCATATGTATAATAATGTACAATATTAGTGGTTGTGGGCATTATATCCCAATTAATAAGTTTTAGATAATGTACGATATATCCTTATACAATAAGGTTGTTAAAAAAGTATAAGTATGTAAAATTACTAAAAAGTATAAAATAAATGTTATCACACTAAGTAATAATGATTTAATCACTGTTTTACTACGATAATTAAAAACCTCAACTAATTACAAGAAATAGTCCAAATGTATTCGCATGCATGAGAAGCCAACTAATTAGAACTGAATTATACAAACTACATTTCATTGGTTATGTGGTGAAATTATTAGCATCCTACAAGAATAATGAAGTAAATAATGTTTGTGTTTATGAAATTAATGAACTAATACATAAAGGTTTCCTATTTTTGTATCAAATTAGATACTAAAAAATATGGACTACACCATCCTTTGTAAATAACAAGCTGAAAATATTGGAAGTTCATGAGGCAAAAAACGAAGTTGTTTAGCGAACACATTAAGCTTGGGTACAATATTAATGACAATAATGGAAATAAAGAACTGTAAACTAAGTTTCATGTATTTTCAAGAAATAAAACATTGTAAAAATTTCTAACACTGATAGATAAACACTATTGTAATATTGAACAAATAATTCTTGATCTCAGCAATCATGACTTTTACTACGCTTCCAGATCATAATTTTCACTAACGTAATATATCGTCCTTAACTTTTCAGTATCGTATTCCCATAAGGATGTATCTGTATCGTGTATAAATTATTTTGCGAATGGAACATTTTTTGCAATAGAACCTCTCCTAGCTCAGGAACTTCCACCAATCCAACTAATAAAAATTCTACAAGTATATTCTAAAATAAAGAATATATGTTATAATAATATAAAAGATACCTTGTAATCAAGTCCATAAAAATTGTGCTAAACTTTCAAGCTATCCACTTAATACTTTTTCCATAATTCTTGTAAAGAATTCAAATTTAAGTTCATGTTGTGGTCCCAAACGCATGTCAATTTGCTTGTCCTTGTAGCATAAAGATGACAAGTCCGATTCAACCCAGGTTGATAAAAAAACCCACTATCAGAAAATAACGATGACGACAACGTTATCGCTAACTTTTTTATCTCACTAGTGATAGCGTTTATTCTTGTACTCAATCAAATAATTCATACACACAACTAGTCTCTCTTTAAAGCAACCACAACCAACACTAAATGAAACTTCACATTCTTATTCACTGAATGTATCATCACACTAGATTCCCAATAATTCAACCGGGATTGAAAAATCCTTTGATATATTTTTAGTTGAACTCTCAATGCAAAATGGAACATCATTCGGGCCCCTGTGTCTTGCAACACTAAATCATCATCAGGAGGGCTACCATATTAATTTTGTGTGTGGCTCAGTCATAGGTAAATTCTGAATAAGCAATTGACTTGGAGAATTGGTATTGATTGGGGCTGTAGAGTTTGTGAATACTTCTTAAGTAATTTAAAAAACTTTCTTGGACGTGTTGTACAATAATAAAAAAGAAAATTAAATATTGATCAATATGATACAGTACAACAATCACAAGTTAATATAATGTGTATTGTGTGATTTGAGTTTGTATACTTTATAAAGGCTATATTGATACAAAATATCAATGTATAAATAAATATATTAATAATGTATATTTTGTATCTTACCTCATTTGTCCAACATTTTTTTGGCTAAAATATCACATGAAACAAATTTTTATTCCTAAGAAAAACAACTAAAAAGTCCAGCAGTTCAAATCCAAGTGATGTTAAATTGGCGCTATATATATATATATATATAGACACACACACATACATACCTAGGCAATAGAAGTTAAAATAGTCTGTTATTTTATATATAGAATATTGAAGAGTTATTTTCTTGTTATCATGAGTTTTAAGGAGGCTGTTAGAAATTCACTGGAATATTCTTCCATTAAATTTAATGGACGTTCGTAAGAAATACGACATCCATAAATTGGGGATATCGTACGAACATCTTCTTCAAACTTCTGTTTTCCTTTGTCACTGAATTCAAATTCAGTCAAATTGGGTGAAAAAAATATTTGATGGAATCCAATTTTATTGAATATGTGTGTTTGATAGTTCATACATGACCATCTTATTGCCTGATATTTCCATGGATAACTTGTTGGATGATATCGATTGATATGTTTCAGTTAACGTATCTTACCTTACATCACCGACACACTATTGAACATTCAAAAGAGTTTGAAAGGCCAAAAAAACTTAGTGTGTTGATAGCTTCTTGGTTTCACAATAAATTGTTTGGTCAATATGATGAAATCCATATTGATTTTAACCCTAATAAAATAATAATACGTCACTAACTTCTAAAACCGCCGATATTTTTAAATTTTACTAATCAATGTTTTACCGCACTTTTCCTATATGTCGATGTGTGTAGAAATTTTATCCCATATTGGTCCCCAGTTACCTTTTCGGATTTATTGGTGTCAACCTCATTCTACATCATCATCCTGATTTAGTTCAAAAAATCAATTGTTAAAAATGATAAAAAAGAATAATAATAGATTTATACAAAATTTTGTTTTACAATACTTCATTGGATACATCATTGCCAACTTTTGAATCCTTTCATATTCATATACTATGTATATTAGTGTCTAATGAAATAATAATGTCTCAAAAGCTAAACTTATACAACATTTTGTTGTGATAAATATTTTTATTGAGTATCAACATAATGTACTTGAAAAAATTAAGATGAATCATCTATTCAATGTGTTTTTTTGCAATTGGATAATTGAACTAATGTCAAATTAGTGATTCCTTTTAAGAAATTGATACTTTAATAAATGTATATGAACTTAATGTCTACTCCCTCTACACACATCATCCTGGCGGTTGTTCACAACATATTTTGTAATAATGATACATTGAATAAGTAAACTATGTCATATATATTAAAACTTTGTTTTACAATAACTTCCCTGATACACTCTTCAATAAGAGCTCTTCTGTGGATGGAGGTTTTGATACTCATATATGCCTTTTTGATCCTTTAACATATCGACATTTTATGTAATTTAGTGTATCACAAAATAATAATGAGTCAACGATTAAACTAATACTATATTATTTATGAATAAAATTTTTGAAGTTTAATTAAATCGGAATGTATCTATACACTTATGAATGTGTCATACAAAACTAAGTTTTATGGGATGGTGTAAAATAATGTCTCAACAGGTGTTAAATAATTTAGAGTGAGTATTTGATAACTTTATATGAATGTAATTTGATTCTATTTCTCCAACCTAGTGTTTATTACACTGATTTTAGCGTTCCAAGAACACCTGAATAAATTTTAGGTCTTTCACGATCGTAAATTATTATAGAACCCACTAACGTATTAGTGTTTAATCCCACATGGAGCTGATGTGCCGTCCACATCTTGGCATCATTCAATTCTTGAAAAGTAAAATATTGTGTGGAAAAATGTAGAAAGAATCAGAAGATGATGGTGATCAAGTGCCGACCATGGAGCACCTAATTGGTGGTTCGTGTCCTTGTGTCATTAATCGTGGTGGCATGTGGTGAAATATTTTGATATAATGGCTTGTATGAGTAAGATTTTGTTGGACCAATAAATACCCACCCCGACCACCTCCCCAGACTGTGGTCCTCTTAATGGTCCGTGGTGCCAATCAATGAAGGTGAACTAGTTTTAATTGGTTATGACAGTTAAAAAAAAATTGACTAAGTGAAACCCACAAATACCTACACAAACCGTGGTAATAGTCACTGAGTCATGATGTGTCGGGTAATTGTACAATAAGGAGCATTAAAAGTTTGAAGAGAGATGTAATCAGGGAAGACCAGGGACAACTACACGAACCGTGCTCATTATATGAGCCATAGATAATGGTCCATGGTGACGATAACGTTAATAGGTCGTGAGAACCTATTTGGGTAATGCAGGTGAAGATCACAAAAGGGTTCACGACCGTGAACCCTTGATGGGTCGACAAGTAGGATAATGGACGGATGTTTAAGTCCTACTTCAAGTAGAACTCTTTTTTAAAATGTCAATTAAAATTGGATTAGTTCGTCTTTTATTTTTAAATTATGTTAGTCCTGGCGTTGAATGACGACACATTTCCATTATTCACAACTTTTGATTTTCATTTGAACATTGATTAAGTTTGTGATGTGTTTGGAATTCCAGTTCTTTAATTAAAAAAATTGGTTCCTTTATTTTTGTATCCTGAAAGTACTTTCTAAGCATGGTTTTATTTTATACTTCTGAATATTAACGTTAATATGAGTGGCTAAACACCACAATTGGGGTTGTTGGATCCATGACTTTAATTTTCATCATTGGGATTTTTCGTAAACTAGTGAAGGCAATTTGGGATTACAAACTTTAGTTTTAGCTTTCGTCATTCATGTATTCTTATGAGAGTGAACACATTAGAAGGGAGCTGTATGCTCCTACTTTTTTCAAAAGAAAAAATGATGATTCGAAAGAGTAAATAAGCCTAAGAAATGGAGTAAAGGTTTTGAGTTTAGAGAGAAAAAATTAACACCATTGGAGCGCGGTAACGTTAGTAACACTCTAGGACCGAAGGACCTAAGAGCACATGAATTAGAGTATATTGAGGAGTCTCAAATAAGTTTTCTACATGTATTTTTAATAGTTCTGAATCCAGAACTAATATGGAGAGCTTAGATTTAGAGTCACTTGGGACAAATTCTAGTTATACTTAATCATTGAATAAATGTTTATCACTTAGACTTTAATTGTAAAAATCTGGATTTGTATTGCCAATATTGTTTACTATACATTTAAACTAAAAAAATTGTACTTTTTTTATATATGTTAATCTAGGAAACAGTAACGCTTATTTGAAAGTAAACATGACAGGTGAAATCACTTCTATAAAGAAATTACCAGTGGGATCGAACCTCAACGCATTTGAATTCTTTAAATTTCCCTTCGACCAATTATATATCTTACAGAGGTGTAAGTTTGACCCATCAATTTTGGTACGACTTCTGTGGTATTAGATTTCCTAATTTTACTTTTGCTTTTGGTTTTGTTGTCACTTTCACATGGTGGTTTGACTGTGTATGCCAAATAGCAGATGTAAAGGGAGCCTTATTAGTCCTATATCCATAACTCTAGAAAACAATCTGTCAAAGGATGGAACCAAACACAACTTGAGGCGTAGAGATAGATATTTTGAATTGGAAGTTGAAACCGTTGTAATATATATTCAGCCACATGATTAGCCAAGAGGTAGAGTACAATGTCCACTCACATGGATGTGTGAAGAGGAGGCCTAGACTTTGATGGATCTGGAGTGCACTAGGAGTAATAGTGTTAGTTGCACTAACCTCCAGGTGTTAAAAATTAACAATAAAAGGCACTATGATTCAACTATTGAATCGAAAAGGTATGTTTAAGGTTGTGAAACTGTTATGATTGCAATAACTAACAATTTTATAACTTGTGGCGATCTCCAAATGCAAGAAATTATTATTGGTGATGGAAGCCTTAGATCAAACGTAGTTGTAATGTTGTTTTTGCTTTATTATGAAATGCTCTGATGGTATGGTTCCACCGCTTGGTGGCGGTGTTTTACTTGATGGTTTTGGGTATACTTTGTGTGTTTGTAGAGTGGGCTTTGAGGCCAATGTGTGGAGTAAAGTCATAATGAAGATGTTTCTTGTATTGCTTATTATGAAGCTTGAATTGTAAGAAATAAAAGTTACTTTTGTAGTTAGAAAGGAGAACATGAAGGCAATTTATGTGAGTAAAATGATTATATGTTATATGCTAATATGACTTTGAAAGCTTATTCCTGAGAAGTAAATGCTAGAATTATGTCAATGAGTTTTTATGATTAAGTGAAGATGTTAAAGTGTGTAATTGATTAATGAAGGTCTAATCATGTAATATAATTAAATGTAAAAATGAATGATTCTATGTGCAGGTAATGTTCACATGTAACACACACACGTGAATAATGATAACTCTAAGTTATGTCCAAAGGGAGTTTGGGTGAATGCTCTCATAAGTTAAGATGAATGCATTACTAGAAAACCTCACTACCATCTAGATCTTTCTAAGATAGGTCGAAAGATGAATGCCCTCCGTGTGTGACATGTGTTTTCACTAGTTATCCTTAACCAATAGTAATACAATGTTAGAATCCATGGGATTATGCCTAGCACCGAGAGTTATAAACCACGTGGTTACACTTCAAATGAGATTGAGATCTTTTATGCTCAATATACTCTTGAGATGAGAACGCGTCCTTATAAGATTATATACTTAGCAATTTCCTTTTCCTTATCTCTTAACTATGCACCCGCTGGTTAGCTATTGGAACCATGTACAAGCCTAAACAAGACCTCACTCTATGGCAGTGGGGTGGACCCTTCTTGATAAGGTAAGTATCCGAATTCCATGTTTAGCTCTCATGATCATGTCTATTAAGCTAACCCCCACAACGGTAATGAAACTAACAAGTGTTCAAAAAGAGTATACTTCTTGGGTAGTAGTTTAATGGAAGCTATTTATCGATTGAAACTAGTAGAAATTCCAAAAGGGGAGTCTTTGTAATCTTATATGAATTGAAATGCTTATATCTTCTAAAGAGTTTACTAACTATGGTAGGTGGAGGATGGGATGCCATCTATTCTTTGACTAGGTAACATTCTGAAAGAGGAATCTTGGTGAGTCTTATGAATTGAATGAGTTAAGTCTGCTAAACAAGTGTACGAATTATGGTAGGTAGTGTACTGGTACGCTGTTCACTGATTAAACAATGTAGGCATTCCTAAGGGAAGTGTTGGTGTATTGTTTTGGCATTCTTTAATGTTTGTTTCATTGAATGGGTACTTGTTCTCCTGAGGTTAGTAAGCCTAGAAAGGGGTATCTTGGGGAGCACCTTGGTGTGTATTGAAGGAGGTTGTATGGTGTGTTTCCTTCATGTCTTACCTGCGTGAGTCCTAAATAACCTAGCTAGGGAAACTCCTATGTAAAGAGTTCACTTTACTCTTTGCTTGACCTTGGAAGAATCACTAGTTTGGTGTTGTTTTGGTTTCACTGTAATATTTCCCAAAAGTTTATTAAATAGATTTTAAAAACCTACTATAAAGTCTCTCTCTCTATTTGTAAAAAATTATGGGAAATCCCTTTTAAGCGTTAACTAATGATTCTTATTATTTTTACTTTTATACTCATGAAAGGTTTTACTATCTTGCATGAAAGCTTCTTTTTCTTAAAATGTCCCTTTTTTTCATGTTTTTTCATATTCCAATACTTCCATCTATGATTTTACTAACACCAATACTTTTCCGGTACTCCTATAAGTATAGGTTTGGATGAAATGTTGGAAGTTGAAGGCAAGATTGGGAAAGAATCTCTCAATACTCAGTATGTCCCCATATATTAGAGCATGGTTCTAGTTCTTAGTTTTCTTATTTAAGACTTATTATGTATTTTTTTCCTTCACCAGGCAAAGGGCCGGTCCCGAAGACTCTTTGTCGTGTCTTTAGTTTACTTGTACGATGGGTTTTCTCTTAGTATTATGAAAGATTCAATTTGGTATATTAAATTGTCACTGTAAAGTTTTAATTCGCACATTACTTTCATCCTTACTGTAATAACGATAATTAAAGGGCTTTGTAGAAGAACCCAAAGGTCACCGTACGCCTTGTGATGGATCGAAGAGTTCGGTCTGCCTAATTTCTAAGGGGTACTTGCGGTTCGTTACAATTCATCATTCCCAGGGTTTCCCCCGATTTATGCCCCCTTAGATTTAATATGTACGAAAAATATGGACCTTAAGTAAGACATTTAGCATAACTACCAGATTAAAAAACAACTTTTTAAACTTCACCTCCCATCACTATCCATCATCCTAAGGGAGTAACCACACATTTTTAAGCATCAATTTCACTTTATTAAATCCCGATGAAGACCCACTTTGGAATTCCAATTGTTAACTATGCACGAGAATTAAAAGTTTCAATAATGAGATCAAAGTCCCTTCCTTAGCGGTGGTGTGGTTTGATGTCCTTTAAGAAGTAGCTTACGTGTCCCCCTCGATCACTGCCTCTTGATATTAAGAAACAAGACTTCTGGGAAGAGATGGAAAGTTTGGTGAACAATATTCTGATGTTAGTGATGTGGGATTTTGGGGAGTTGAATTTGAGTGAAATAGGAAGGAAATAATGGAATGAAACGGTTTTTATGGAGGGAATTTTAAATTAAATGGGGACAGGAGCGATGAATTGAACCATTAGTTCTTTTAATAAGGGCTGCCCATCGGGTAGGAATCACATGTAGATGTGACCTACGATACCCCCTTGACGGTGTCCGTAGACCGAGTCCGCCGATCACTTGGGACTTAGAATAAATTTGGAACACCCTGGGATCTCGGACAAAATCGACAGTTCACCGGTGAATAAATGTCCAATCTTGGGGTCCATGACCCTACAACCTGACCATTTTATGCAGATTTTTGCTTTTTCTCCCTGCACATGAAACACCCACTAGACCATTCTTTTTTGTGGGTTTCATTTTTCCCTTTTTCACTTTACCCTTCACCCCCTACCTCTATTTTTCCTGACATCACAAGCTGATGGAGACGGAACCTATGCTACATCTCTAGATAACAAATAATCACATACCAAGGAAGAGCATGAACACATTTTGAGACTAACCTTGCGTTATTTAGACCCATTAGCTATATGACCAATTTAGCAAGTCTAAATTTTTGGATTACATTAATGACCACCTGGTCATGTTTTTGTCCGACAAGGGGTGAAGAGATCCTAGGAAGACCTGAGGGCGGTTTAAGAACTGGAAAAATCCTCTTACTTTACTCCGACAGATATTCGTAGCTTCTTGGGATTGGGCTGCTTATTATCGCAAGGTGTTCGTGGAGGGTTTTTCTTCCATTACTTACTGCCTCACTGACATCTTTGACTAAGAAAGGCCAAGTTTTTAATAGCAGAGACTGTGCAAAGAGTTTCCTCCTGGAGCTCAAGCCAGGACATCCTTCAGCTCAGCCCCCCTGTGCGCACTTTGGCTTAGGGTGGTGAGAATTACTACTGTTTATAGTGATTCATCTAGGGTTGGTTTTGGGTTGTGTTTCTTATGAAGGGTGGTAAAGGTGATACTTAGCGTCAAGACACTAGAACTCAGTTTCATGAACAAAATTAGCTCACTCATACTGGAGTTGGTGTTTTTTTGCACTGAAGTTATGGAGACACTACTTGTATGGAGTGCATGTTGATTTGTTCACAGGACCAAATTCTCTAGTAAGTCTTTCACCAGAGGGAGTAGAATCTACTCACGGAGGTGGTTGAGCTTTTGAAGGACTAGACATGAATGTCCACTACGGATCCAGGTAAGGCTAATGTTTAGCTGATGCCTTTGAGTAGAGATGAGAATGGACAGTACATATCCGAATTGAGGATGAGAAGAAGATTTTGTTAAAGATATACACAGACTGGTCCAGACTGGGTTGCGGGTTGTTGACTCTACCATTGAGAGGTGTTTTCATTCAACCAAGTGCTAATAATCCTTAGTAGTTGAAGTCAGAAGGTACTGCCATCTGGATCCTATATGATGGACTGAAGGAACCAATGTTTGTTAAGATGAATGAGTCCTTATTCTTTGGGATATGACACAACTTAGGTACTATAATTAGGTTGTGTCTACCAGATGTGATGATTTGCGGACAAGTATCATTGCATACTCCTCCTTGTGTCCAAATGATTCCATTACATCCCAAGGTTCCCACCAAAAATAATCATGACACTTTAGCAGATCTACGGGTGGACTGGATCCAGATCGACATTGGCAGAATATATTGGCCAAGTCTTCATACGTGTCAACAGTTAATGTAGAACATTCTACACCAACCCGTTCTTATACTTGATTACTTCAGGTTTCCGACTTGGAATGGAGGCCATTACTCTGGACCTTCGTTGGTTTGGTTTTCCTAGACTAAGAGAAAACGCATTGTCTCCATAGGTGTGAGTAGGGTGACCGGTGACTAAGCTCTGCCCACTTTATATCCGTGTGAACGTCAACTTATAAACGAGACCAATTATGCGCCGCTCGACTATTGTATGAGATTGGTGAGAATGGCCTGGATTTCATTTTGTCTAGCAATTTCCAATAGAGAGTGAATCACTTCCTATATTTCCAGAGATCTTTCTAGAAGAACGTAGGAACCACATAAAGCTTAGTACCCGTACTGCCACGGCTCCGGTCTGATCCTTGTGTCTCGTCCTGTTCTCCTCTACTGATGGTTAGGTTGAGTGGCACATTCATCGGTTTGAACGTCAAAATAAGGTATGGGTTTTCTTACTCTTTGGTCCCTTTCCCAAGAGACCCTTAGGATTTAGATGAATCTATTCCTAAAACTAGGATTG
Organism: Solanum habrochaites; assembly: GCA_027704765.1. Classification (NCBI taxonomy): domain Eukaryota; kingdom Viridiplantae; phylum Streptophyta; class Magnoliopsida; order Solanales; family Solanaceae; genus Solanum; species Solanum habrochaites. Next base: position 54,411,479 of record JAKWJA010002500.1, read on the forward strand.
TTTCTCCTTTCATGTCTCTGTCACTAGCTCCTATCGATTTGTAGGTTGGGTATGTTTTCTGGTAAAAATTAGGGATGTAATGTGTTTTCGTGATGATCATTTTCATGTATGTGTGTTTGGATTTATGTGATTATTATAGTATATTTTTCCAAGACTATGTGATAAGTATGTGTGCAAAATATGTGTTACCGTCGCTATTGGACACGGATTGGAGCATAGAATGGCACGTTTTATGGTTGTATTTCACGTGCACAAACTTGTTTAAATCGTGATGTTCATAACTGATGTAGAAAGGCTGATTTGAGTGCAAACTCTTTATCGAATGTGATGTTTAAAATGCGCCTAAAGAACTCACTAAAAACTCTGTCAACGTATACCATTCTACTAAGAGGTGAGAAAATAGGCTGCAAAAATGGATAAAAATTTCGAGGCATTGTGTTAAACTTATTTTAGACAAAGAATGATAACAACATTAGATTTTTAAGATGAATGAAAAATAGTGGTCACTCAGTGGTTTGTAAACCAAAACCTCACACGTTAAGAATCTCAAAAACCGAAAATAAACAATATGGGTTAAGGGGATCAAATATGGGTACCCTTGACTGAAAAGTTGGTGAATTTCACTAAGGCTTATTATATTTAACAAAAATTAGAAAAAATGAGTTAGGAAGACGAGATTCGAACCCGAGTGCCCTTAGCCAATTTTCCCTAAGTTATAAACAGAAATAAATAAAATAGAGGAGTGGGGTTCGAACCCACTACCTCTCAAATTTAACGAAATAAAAGAAAATTAAAGGGTTGAGGCATGTGGGAATCAAATCCACAACCTCTAGGAAAAATAAAAGGGAATTTAAGGAGAAAATTAAAGTGGGGTTGTGGGGGTTCGAACCCACACTATCTCGGCCAAGAAGGAGGGAATTAAAAGAAATGAAAATAAAAAGAAATGAGGTTGTGGGGGTGCAATCCGACATCATCTCATTCCCAATGAACGAAAAATAAAAAGAGAAATCAAGGAAAAAAAGAATGAAGGCGTTGGGGCTTGATCTTGGGTCCCCAAACCGTGGGGATCATATAAAAAAAATGTAAGTGTTGTCCAAGGGATTCGAAATCGGGTTCCCTTCCCCAAATTCTGTATTGATACATAAAACATACGTGAATAAATGTTCAAAATAAAGTTTCCTACATAGATCGAAATCATGATTTTGACATACTTATAAGATGCATAAGTATTGTACAACCTAATCTTAGGAAGATATGAATTACTTGTACTATGAATGAAGCCTCATTGCTTGTATCTATAGACCCATAAGTCTAGCATAAGTTTAAGGTAAGTGAACCTAAGATGTATGTAACAAAATGATAAAACACTAGAAAGGTCAAGTAAGAGTGTGAAACACACTAAATGGCCAAGTGCATTGTCATACGATGAAACGAATATTCACGTCAAGGGATGAGTAATTATGAAAAGCAAATGTGCTAAAGTTAATGAATGAGATTACAATATGATAAGAGGCTAATGTTAATGATGAGAGCAATCTCAAATGAGCCTAATTAAATTTTACCAAAACTAACTCACCTATGAGAGTGTAAATTTAATAAAGAGACCAGTCCTATGAACACTCTAATGAAAGTATTGAAGTTAATGCATACTTAATACAAATGATGAGATGAGAAATAATCTAATGAGCTATGATGTCCTCATACTAGAATCCAACTACCATGATGTATGATTTTAATGTAATAGAACTTTATATAGAGCACCGATACGCTAGCTATGAGTAGTAATGCCTTCCTTCGGGAAGGGAGGAGGTTTACGTAACTCTCATGAGATGAGATTGTCTGGCATGGCGGGTATGGTTCTGCTTATATCTCCCAATCTTTGAACCTATACTGCCAATATAGTGATCTAGTAGGTTTCGATCCCCTATATACGCTATCATGTTTTAGGGCACTTTGGCCGGTGATTCCACCTCTTTTCGGTGTGGGGCAGACACTGGATTTCATGATACTCACATGATCTATGTCAGTTAAATTTAAAAATCCCAATGAATAAATGAGGACATCCTCAAATGATGCATATAATGAAATAAATGATACCAAAGGTGTTAGGATAGGATAATCAAGAGGTGATGTAGACTTATGTAATGACACTAGGTCATTCTTGATCATTGAACGGTGAACCCGAAGAAATTCTTATACTACATCCTAGGTATAGCTGGTGTTTACACTTGATTATGAATGTATGAATTAAAGTACATATGAATGAATGAAGCTTACTTTGCGTTTGCTAAAGAAGGCTCCTTAGTTGAGGTCCCATATGTTGAGTCCTCATTTTTGTGTAATCTTGATGTCAAGTCCATGATTCCAAAGTCTCATGGCGTATGAACGAATTATATGAAGATGTTATATGCTATATGCAATATGTTATGTTCTATGTGTAAGACGTTATGTGTTGTGCAATATGATACGTATGATGATGCATTTTACTCTCATGGCATGACAGTCCTGATCAAATTTTGCAAGTCCACTGACTTTCCTAATCCAAATTTGGCAGGTCCACTAACTTTCCTAATAAAATTTTTTGAAGTCTACAGACTTGACTTTCTATAAATCATGTTGTTAGAAAAGATCTAGTCTTACTCATGCATGTCCTTGGTGTGTGCTTGCATATACCCATACTTTGTACAAATGTGTACTAATCCCATAAAACTCTATATTTTTAGCTGCAGGCACAAGTGGATGTTAGAGCTTACAGGTCGACGCTAAAGCCATACGGACGTGGATCATTCATTCGTACTTTGGTAGGATCTCATGCATTCAAGAATGCTTGCTTATTGTATCAATCTTAGTTATAGGATTGAGCTAGTGGAGTATGTTTCACTAGCGTTTACTTCCCATTTTTTTTCTAGACATTGTATTGGTGACATTTTGGCAAGTATACATTTAATGCAGCATTGAACGATATCTTTCAATTGATGATCTTAATGTTAGATGGTTGATGGTGAACGTATATGAGTTTAAGAAGAATGACTTACATGCATTTTAAGAAACAAACTAGATGAAGTATCAATGACGTATATAGGCTTGTATGCGACCTCTAAGAGGTTAACAACGCCGATCTCTTCTGGGGTCTAGATTCCAGTCGTGATATTCAGTCTAACCCAACTTCAGTTTCTTCATTGCATTGCATTGTTCTCTAGCTCGATTGCAAGTAACAAGGCTTACCATATAAAGTTTGTTTGGGGACATACCTATGGGAGTGTTGTATGCAGTGCGGTAGGTGTTGTTGGGGGGGGGTTCCAGATCTTCGCCAGAATTTTGCTTGATCTCACGAGTGGAACACCTCTACTGGTGTGCCCACTGGTCTATTGTAAGGAGTAAGCAACATATGGAAGAACACCCATATTTCTCAATAGTCCATGAACAATGTCTGTGCACAAAATCAGAGCGACCATCACTAATAATAGACATAGGTGTGCCAAATGTGTAGAATATGTAAAATTTTTAAAGAATTGGTGACACCCTTTTCTTCATTTTAGGAAGCGCAATTGCTTCCACCCATTTCAACCCATATTCAAAAAACCGCCAAAAGATATACGTCATCCCATAGAAAAACTCACTCACAAATTGGGACCTTCAAGTCCAATGCCCCATACCAACAAATAGCTCAATCAACCACCAAAACACAACCACATTCAAGGGGATTTGTTGTCTCTTTTGATTTCTTTAGTTATCTCATTGCACCGATCAAATGATTTGGCCAAATCATAAGCTCTTTGTGAAATGGTTGACCACTAATGCCCATACTCCAACATTTTTAGTGTGCAGGCCACATACCACTATGGTTTTCCCAGACCAAAGGCGAGGACGTGCATGCCTCCAAAAACACTCAACATCCAACGCACATGTACACAAACGACGAATGATCCTCAATCGGCAACAAAGTCCGAGATAAGTAGTCCAGCCAAGAGACCTGTTTAACATCACACGCCTGAACTTTTTCCTTTGGTAGAAGGTGAAGTCTGGTGGAACTACATCACTCACTATAAAAACAAGCATGCCAAAGAAAAATTCTCACACCCTTGACAAAGATAGGTGGACGAAGCTTCTCTATTTCTTCCACATTAGATCGATCAACCTCTACCCCTTTTTCAGAGATGCGATGGCCCAACACAATGCCTTCTTTCACAATAAAGTGACATTTCTTCCAATTTAGCACCAACTTAAAATCCTCACACCTCTTGAGAACCTTATCCATATTACTCTAACACCAATCACAGGATTCTCCCACTAAATAAAAGTCATCCGTGAACACCTCATTAGTGTCCTCCACCATATAAGAGAATATCGACATCATACAATGCTGGAAATTTTCCAGTGCAAAGGTCTCATAGGGGCAAGTGAAAGTGGTATTTTCTTTATATTCTGGCGTGATAGAAATTTGATTTTATCCTAAATAGCCATCAATAAAGTAATACCAACCTTTTCCTGTGAGTGTTTTTAACAATTGTTCCACGAAAGGAATGGGAAAATTGTCCTTTTCTGCCCACACATTCAACTTCTGGTAATCCATGCAAACTCTCCATCTGGTCAGTGGTAGTATTTGAACAAGCTCATTCCTCTCATTAGGTACCACTTTCAGCCACACACCCTTTTAGTGCATGCATGAACAGGACACATCCAACTGCTGTATCTCATAGGATATATGACTCCAAAACCTAATCACCTTAATGATTCTCTTTCACTACCCCTCCTGCATGTGGATTAAAACTTCTTTGGTGCTTCAATCCTTGGTTTTTGATTGAGCATAAAGTTGGATCTGTGTGAGCAATACCGAGAGGGATCCTTATAATGTCTAACATAGTCCAACCAAATGATTCGTTTGGAACCTATTCAATATTTTCCACTACCCCTCTAGTCTTGTTTGTCCATTCAAATTATTGCAGTATCACCAGTAAAGTGTCATCTCACCCAAAACACATACCCAATGAGGTTGTAAAGAGCTTAAGCTCATATTTTTTCGGGCTCCACAATAGAAGGTTTTACGAGTCGAGACTCGCAATGCTTTATTTCCAACTCTAATTTCTTCAGCTTTGACCAATATTCGTTTAGTTCATGTGCAGCAACAAAAGATCAATAATTTTCGATAGCATCACTGTCAAAAATTATGATAAGTGTTGCTAGTGCCTCGACACCTAGTCACTCTTCAATTTTCACCTCAAATATACTCTCAACTCTCACCCTGTCGGATAAGAAATACCATTTAATCTCACCACTCTGCTTCTGGACCTATATATTAAAAAATTTTCTTCTTCATTGTTCAACCTAAATACCATTTGCCCCTTTTCCATGTCGACTAACGCATGCCCATTGGCAAGGAATGGTCTTCCTAGATTAAGTAGGACCTTAAAGTCAGCCTCACATTCAATAATCACAAAACCGACTGGAAATATGAATGGCCCCACATTCACAAGCACATCATGGAGTATACTAATGGGTCTTTTCAGAGTTCGATCAGCCATCATTAACCGCATCGTAGTATGCTTTGAGTCACCCAAGCCTAACTTCTTATAAATGGACAGAGGCATGAGATTTATGCTTTCACCAAGATCACATAGTTCCTTAGCAAAGTGTATCAATCCTATAGTACATGGAATAACGAAGGCACCCAGATCTTTTTTGTTCTGCACAAAAGATGTTATAGCAATAGCACTATAATGGTGCATTCTGTCTTCATGTTCTGTACTCATCGTTCTCTTCTTTGTCACCATGTCTCTGATTAACATAGAATAACAGGGATTTATTCCAAAGGTTCTATCAAAGGGATATTTATGGAAAGTTGTTTCAAAATCGCCGTATTTACCATCTCTAGTCTTCTTCGCTAATCTCTAAGGGAATGGTTGTAGATGTCTACGGGTGTGTACCACTTTCTAAGGTACCTCTTCTTATTTTTCCATCAAGTCCATCAACTCTCCACTATTTTTTGCTACATCATCGTCCTTTCTCATATAACCTTATATTGTAGGCAAGCATAGGTTGATTAATGGTCTGCTTACCCCCTCGAGTAGTGAATGCCATGCAATACTTGTTATTTTTAGGATTTGGATGGTGTTTCTTGGAAGAGTGCCAGGTTTGCGTGGATTCCCAGTAGTAAACAAATCCATATGTAGCTCAAGATTCTATATTAAAACCGCATGTGCATCAACCTTTTTCCCCGCTGTTTCTCAGATTAAGCTTCTCTCTCCTTGACATTCTCATCCACCTCGTGTTTGAACCTCTTTATCATCCTTCTATATACTAACCTCAGCACCAGTAGCGACCTCCACCGTCCCTAGGAGCAAATTTCCAGTTTTTAAGGGGAATATATGGCCCACTCTGATCATTCAAGTTACCATAGTTATTTCGATTAAAGTTGTTGTCACAGTTGTAGATCCTATCTCGGACATATTGATCATCTCAGTTCTAGTTAACATAATTCTGACCTTGGTTTCCTTTACCTTTGGGCCAATTTTCCTTATTATAGCCTTGGGCATTTTGTGGGAAATCCCCCATCTGTCATTAACTGGATAGGCATCCTCATCATAATAGTAATCATATACCAGTGGTTGTTTAGTCAAATAGTTCACCGCATTTACGTAATCTGCACGTATGCTCACATGTTTCAAGACCAACCCTAGCTCAGTTCTCATCTTTTCCAACTCCTTACGCATCTCATCTGCTGTTGGGTTATTTGTAGCTTGTACCACAGTTTTTTTCTTTCTAGTGTCCTGCATTACTCCGGTGCTCCAAGCCTTGTTGTTTCCGCGACATACCTTCCTAACACCGAACTTCTGTGCATGTTAGCATAGTTTGTATTCCCCCATAATGATCCACCCGTAATAAAATTAAGCACTCATTTGTTGTTATCATCTTTCCCTCTCTAGATGTACTCTATCAGTGATTCATAATAAACGCGGTAGTTTGGGATACCTCTAATGAATCCGGTAAATTTTTCTCAAGAGCTACTCATTGAATCACCCGATAGTAACATAAAGTTATTGACCTTGTCTTTGTGGTTGAGCTTCTTGGACACTGGAAAGTACCTTGCCAAGAACACATCTTTCAACTAATCCAAAATATAATTGAGATATAGGGCAACTCAGTGAATCATATAGAGTCATCTCCTGTCAATGAAAAAGGAAACACTCGCAATCTAATTGCGTTGATATCCTAGTCAATCCTACCCACACAAATTTTTCACACAGAACTTAGTTTAGCTATATGAGCATGTGGGTCCTCTGATGGCACTCCTGAGAATAAACCCCTTGCGGTGAGCACTTGCATCAAGCTAACGGTCACCACGAATGTGTGTACATCTTGCAGACGGGGTAGCGACAAGCGGTCCATTGGAATCTGCAATGTTCACATTGCCCCTATAGTAATCCTAGGAGCTGGAGATTGCATCCTCAAAGCATTCTCAAACTTATGATCAACACAAACTTGGTTGTGTACCTTAATCGGTAATTGAGGTTGATGGATTGCTCCATCACCCAGATTCCCTTTGTTAGGGTTGGCTGGCGCCTCTTGATTCTCCATTCTTCTTAACTTTTGATTAATTTTGAGATGATGGAATTGTTAGTTTTTCCTTTTCATATGTAAACTAAAGTAAATATCACAACTAGATTCTTTGCAGCGATGTCAAATTCGTACGCTTAATAAACACATTCCTACAAAGAAGTATAAGTGTCGTATTCAATAGAAGCAGACCCACTAGTAGGTTGGGATCTTATCCACGAGGCTTGTTCTAGACTTCAATTTTTTATTCCACAACTACAACTACATCAAGTTAGCCAATGTCTTTTCCACAAATAATTAATAGGGGGGCTTTTCTAAACAAGTTTCTCAAAAGCTCTAAGTTAAAGAGTACAAGGTAAATGTAGATCTTTTATCAAGTTGTGAGAATAACTAAGGTATATGGGTTTCCCATAGTTTTCATAACACTTTCTTTCCTATCAATTAGCAATTTCTTTTCCTAGTGTTTTTACATATAAAGTGTAAGTTATGTATCTTTAATTCCTTGTCCGACATCTAAAAAATTTCACCCGTACCTTGGTTCGACTTCGTGTGGTATAAAATACCAACCCTTCTTTTCCCTCATCTTTGACATCATAAACGATCTATGAATAGTTTCTCTGCTTCACCATCAAGTCGTACTAGCCTATTATATAGTATCTACTAAATCGAAGTTGATACGTATGTCTTATTTCTTATTCCTAAACCTCCTTTTTAAGCAAGTAAAACAAGACATTTCTAACGCTAACGCGTGTACTCGTTTAAAAGACTCTATAACGAATTATCAACATGGTGGTCCCTTGGGGAAGTTATACCCAAACATTTAGACCCTAAACATGACCAAATAGGATCTAGGGGCTCTTACTATCACTTTTGGAACCCAAAATACACATAAAACATTCAAAGGAAACACTAGCACACAGAAAACTACTTTTTGAACTTCTCTTGGTCGTTCTTTGACCATTAAACTTACAAACCATCCTTCAAGATTGACTTCTAAAGATATTCTATATTCTTCACTCATTTTAACACATTAAATTATCTACTGAAACCTTTGCGCACTCTATTTTGTCCTTATTTATTATGAGGGTTTGTTTTACATTTCTACTTCAAAGAATTCTATTTGGGTTATGTGATCGAAACAAACCTTCAAGAGTTGTATGATGTTATATTTTTCAAATATGTTTGAGGAAACGATATATGTTTGTTTTTATATGGATGATTTCTCTGGATAGTGACTCGTTTAATTCTTGTTTGGACACATTTGGCTAAAGTACTAAAATGGTTGTGAAGATAGTTAAATCTTGTGCTAAACTAAAAACGTGCCCCTTTGTGGTTTAAAGATTTCCATAATTATGGGTCATCGTATTTTGTTGAAAGTGCTGAGGTTGTTCGAGCAAAGTTGATGTAATAGAAAATGTCTCCTACAACCATATCTGTTAAAAGTTTTTTGAAGTTTTTCTTTTGCATTGCATGTTTTTCTGCTGAGGTTTTATATCATTTGTCACAATCCACAGACCGTATGGTGCAATCTACCTGAGAAAAGAGTGCAATTTTATTTAGAGTAGTCCCTTTTGAGAGCATGTTGGCTGTTTTAAAGAAAATTAAAATTCAACACCTAGGATTATATCACTACATTGGGGCAAACATTTGAAGTAATGTGTGTTGGAAGTGGGGTGGCACTTGGTGCTTTATTAGGATAGAGGAGAGAGAAGATTTTTCATTTGATTTACTATGGGAGAAAAGTTATAAATGTGGGTCAAAAGGGAACAAAAATTCAGGTTGCTGATCATTTTTGTAGACTATATAAGGGAGCTAAAGTAAGGTTTGAGGTTAGAATTGAGAATAATGATTTGATTTGTTCACTGATCAAAAGGTATTGTTCACTTCTTATGATCTTATCCCTTAGTTTGGAGAATTTTCTAACTACTTGAGAATTGATTTGGTTCTGTCAGATTTTTTATTACACAAAAAGAAAAACTTCATGTTTTATGAGAAGAAATTCTTTTGGGATGAACCTTACTTGTTTTGTGTTTGCCTTGATGGGATTATTCATCATTGTGTGCCCTAGGTTAGATTATTAGTAGTAACTAGAACATTTCATTGATTGCATGTCGGTTTGGCACATATTGTATCCCAAACCGACCTATAAAATTTTTGTAAGTGTGTGTAGTAGGTGGTAATTCATCCACAATATCCTCAAATATATCACCCAGTGTTGTGATAGTCCCCAGTATGAGGAGAATGTCGAGAAAACAAAAACGACCAATGAATCCAAATTGGATTTAATTACATTCCTTTTTGCGATTAACTGTATCCAAATGGGTGAACAGCAGTTGTGCTATTCTCAACCTTGAGGGAAGAAATGTCAACCACTTTGCTTAAGACAAATTTATCTTCCTCTAATATTGTTACTCCAAGGGCATTCATAAATGATGGAAGGTTCTCTCTTTCCAATTATTTTTTTAAAGGTCGTGCTAAGAAGTTAATTGTTTCTCACAACTACAACCCCATACAATCTGCATTCGTGTGGCAAAGTCCAAGTAACAAATTTGTGAGATAAATCAGTTCTACAAAAGACCGTAAGTGCCAACAAAATCTAACTGGTAAAAGAATGCTTGATGATGTTGTATGGTCTACCGAACTACATTCAAATCGCCATAGGTAGGTCCCCCCACAATATTGTATGTTTTAAAAGTCTTTCTTTTCTTATAAAGAGAATAACATAAAGCGATTTTGTTGGGCGCTAAAGAAGTTAATTTTTTTTTGAGGTGCTGCATCGATTGAGATGTCAAGTGAGATGAATGAATCTTGATATGTTTCAACTAAAAAGAATTGATGTTCAGATCTTATAATAAGATAAATTAAGATGTATGATGATTAGAAGGTCAAATAGTGTGAACGAGATCTTGCAAAGAAGGTTCTACATAATAAATCAAGTTGCACTTATTTCCTGAAAAACTCCTGTTTTAAACTGGATAGGGCCTTCCATACTAACCATAGTGTTTCTAACAATCGAGGTGTTTCAACGAGAGAACAAGGATGGAAACGAAGATCAAGGTTAATGTTCAAAGAATAATGGATGAAACATGGGTTAATTTAGAGATTCCTCAGTGAGGTGATAAGGGAGAGTCGTCCCTAGATGAAGTTTGAGTTATTGAAATGTCCGTCGTCTTTCTATTGACGTTAAATCAATTGCTGCTTGGGAGGCACGAAAGTAATTTATAACAATCCCAACAATAGTAGTTTCATTCGATCTAGGGTTTTTTCTCCTTAAATTTATAGTTTTTTTTTTAAAAATACAAGTTGTTAATTAATTTTTAATTTAAATGTTTTCTAGAATTATATATCATAGGGTCCGTAAATAAAACGTGTCCACAAAACATATAAAGAGAGTCCTAATGTGTACTACGTGTGTCGGGAAGAAAAGAATATTTTGCCAAAATTTAGTGGATTCAGGGGTATAAGGGTCCCATTGATAGTCTGTGAGTTCACCCATTCTTTGTGGATATAATCTGTCTATCAGATCTAATTGTTCCCAAATTTTTCCAAGTAATAGAGTGAACCACGGTGCCCACTGATGGACCGTAGGTCGACCCATAGACAATGGACAGGGTCTCCTAGGTCTAAGTTAGTGTTATAGTCGAACTGCGCTGGACCATCAATTAAAATATAACTCTTTATTTGAGACACATCCACCATTGCCCTCTTTCCCCAAACCGTTTTAACCCATTAAAATTCCCGAATTCCACCCCTTAAACTCCCACTACATAATTATAATCCTCTAAATTGTGTTGTGGATTGCACTATAAGGAAATCGGATGATATTTATAATTTGATGTTGCGAGGTAGGTTTTTTTTGTTTCTTTATGTTGATGATCACCTTTCGCTTAAATGAAACCTTAAAGCTGATGAAGTTCCACATAATGTGTTGGAATTCAAGTTTATACTGGATGTAATTAAGGTATTGTGTGTTGCCTTTTTTAATTGGAAAGTTTTGAAGTCATGTGTAGCACAAATCTAGTAAAAGCCCACAACATACAGAGGGTAGGTCTACATACAGACCGTAGGTCCTGGTCAGTCAACTAGATGTATAAAATATTTTCTGTGTTAAAATCAAGGTGTGGACTATTGTCTGTCATTCCATCGATAGACGGTTCTGCATATATGTGGTTACAACAACTTAGAATTAATATTTGACTCTAACATACAGATGGTACACACAACTCATTACATTATCGGTAGACCGTAGCTACACACCATAGATCCCTGAAACAGATAGTGTATAATTTTATTTATATATTTTGTCTAGGTCCTAAAGGGGTTCTCAAATCATTTACTTTTTTTTTGGATTCTTCAAATAAAAAAAACTCTTCCATATGTACAATGAAAGAAAAAGAGGCAAACTATTATTCGAAGAAAAGAAATCTAAAGTCACTTGAACCCTTGTACTTCATTTACTATTCAAGTCGAGAAGAGTACATACTACGGTAAACTAGAGGCTCCCACACTACCCTGAGACCACAAGGCACCGAAATAGGAAGGTGGTAGTTTTAGACGAGGAACATCCCTTCTCTACTATCCCTAAAATTTCCCTTAGTCTTATGAGGGGGGCGCAACAGTCTCAGGAGTGGCATACCATCTCAGGGTGACACGTCGGCTCTTGGTCGAATTTTATAGCGCCCTCTACCTCCCATGTTACTAGCCTCGGAGAGGCTAATGAGCCTTACCAATTTTAATTTGAACAGAGCCAAAAAGTTAATGTGTTCATGGCCAATATTAGATATAATATGATTTCCAAAACCGGAACAAGCAGCAGAAACAGGCATGGACTATTACTGTACTTAGTGGGAGCCTTCATATTATGCCTATGATTAAGGAGTTGTTGAAGTGGCACAAGTTTATGTTGATGGAACGGAGTATAGGAATGATTAGTGAAGAGATTACCCGCAAGTTTTATGCCTCCTACTTTGCCAACGATAAAAATGCTTTGCCCAAAAATGCTAACTCACTAGTTCAGCCCCCCACTACACGTTAAATCCGTGTAGAACTTCCCCGTTGACATCTCTGAGACAACTATTCTTTGTTTTAGTTATGGCCAGTCGATATTCGATTGATTTACACACCGAGTATGACTAAAAAATGGGGATCATTCAGAGTAGGGAATTTCGGAGTGATGTCGAGCACAAAGAGATACAAATAAGAAGGATGTACCATCATATTGCAGAGGATGGTGAGAGGATCGAGTGGGTGCAAAATTCTACTATACATATCCTAAAGGAAACTCTAAGCTTCATTGAGATGTTCATTAGGCGATTGTGCATACTATATTGTCCCCTACATAGGCGCACATAGTGGTTGTATTGGATAGGTTGTGATTTTGATAGAACTTTAAGCGGGAGTTGAGCGTGATTTCACTTGGATTCTGATAGATAAGATTTATGAGAGATCCTTTAAGACCACCATTAATTTGCACTTTGCTTGTTTGATATATCATCGGTGAAGGAAATTGTCGACGCCTATTTTGCAGTGTGATAGGTTGATAGAGACGACAAAAATAGTGGACATCACCATTAATAGAGATGATCCCAATTTTATGCACCATGGAGGGACCCAAAGGTTGACCTACCTTTTTTTGGGTGTTGATCTTGTTGCTCCTTCGTCCCTCTTCAGTAGATTCACAGGCTCCCCCTTCCACCTCCACTAGTCAAGTTGCAAGCTTATCCTAAGCCACTCCCTCATTAAGGTCCATTATAGGTTCTCTTGCCCGATTCCTCATGTTTGAGGCAAAAATGGGTACAGTTCTAAGACACATAAGGCCCTATATGTAGCGATTTTATAAGAGTGTGAGGCCCGTATGGAGTGGATGATGGATGGGAAAATTTAGATGGTCCTCACGTACCTAAATTCTTTCTACTTGATAGTATTGGGAAGACCTCGACCCACCGGTGATGTAACTATTTTCTAAAAGAAGTTGGCTATACTCATTTAATATGTTGAAGCCCTTCTAACCCCTCTTGAGATACAAGCAGAGACCACTCTTTTTTATGAGGCTAATGATATGTTGTTGGATGCCCTCTTTAAAGACAATGAGACACCACCTAATCCATCCCACGCAGTTGGGAATTGTCAGTTTTCTTCTCTGTAGACTATTGGTTATAAGGACACCCTTCGAGCAAATAAAAGGGAGAGGTAGGAGATTGAGGCTACATAGTATAGTGTTTGTTGAAGAGGAGTTGCGTCTGAAGAGAGTCTGTGAGAAACAGTTTGCTCGTGCATGTGTTTCGAGGAGAACTACTTATAGTGTTCTTGTTGTTGATGAAGAGCCATTGATGTCGTTCCTATTGTTGATCCACTTGGATTCGGGTTACCTAACCCACCTTAATCTTTATGGATTTTTTGTCGTATTCTTTAGTTTCTATTCATTTTGCATTGAGAGAAACTGACCTATATTTTTGGGGGGGTTGGGCAAATTGGAGGTGCGTGAATGGTAAAGTTTGGGTAACCCAATTCATAGCCCTCGTTTGGGGTTTTCTAACATGACTTCTTTTTTAGAGGGTAGTGTTTTACTTTGATTTTGAACCTACTTGTCTATTATTGTATGTGTATAAGTAGATATAAAGAATGAAAGCATGACGGCGTAAGAGCATTAAATTGATACCTATCAAAAGTGTTTTGAAATGTGCTAGATCTATATAAGGAACCGGTATGATAGCATGACTTAAGATAAAACTTTAAATGGTCCTTCAATAATCCTATAATGAAACAAGGTGTCAAGTGTGTAAGTAGATTTTGCATGTTTATTCATTTTGTGTCAATCTATATCTTGCCTCATTCACTACAAGAAAACTGTAAATTACATGGGAATTTTCGTGGAAATTAGTATGAAATTTGTAGGAAACAAAGTTTTTTATGTGAAATTTCATACAAATCTCAAGGAAAATCCCTATGTAATTCGTACTTTTTTTAATAGTGGTTGGTCCTATTAAAATAATGTAGTCAAGGTATTGGGAAAATGATCATAGGACCTTGTAAAAATAAATTCATATAAGCCTAAAATGATCAAACCAAAAGACATAAATGCTCTCTTCGATACGAATGTTTCATCTTAACGAATACTGTTTCTTTAGCCTTGGTCCTCCTTTGACATGTGTACCTTAACTTACGCCAAAAGCCTAAGTAGAGGGTGGAAAATTCAAAAGTTACCTTAATCTTTGTCGTAGTACGAGTTCAGATATTGTGTACATTAACTAATTTAAAATCCTTAAGAAGAGGGTGGCTAGGGAAAATGAAAACTAAAGAAAAGGGTAAAAAAGAGTCTTATAAAGATGAAGGGAAGGATAGAAAAAGGTCTGACTAGATACAAAATAAACAAAAATAATGATTATGGTATTGAAAAACAAATAAAGAAGAAAAAAAAATAAAAAGATAAGTGAAAAATTCAAAGTCACATCTGAGCCAAACAAAGTAAAGTAAAAGAGTAGAGAATCAAAAACTTTTGTCAGAATCCGTTGATAAAAGAGGTAAATAGAAAATGTAATGTAAAGGAGGAAAGAAAAGTTGCTTAAAGTACACAAATGTACCCTACCTGATCCTAGTGACAAGTTTGTAGAGTATATGAAGTGAAAATAAGAAAGCCTATGGTATTGAGAAGTAACTGAATTTGAATTAACTTTTAAGTGTGAGTGTTGATTCAAACATTAAACTTAAATCATATTTTGTGTGTCAAAAAGATTTATTTGACGTAGGGCCTAGTTTATACCTCTTTGAGAGTTGGGTACTTTAGTGTGGTTAAGTGTATGTATATGTAGTGATATCTATTGGTTTGTCTATGTCATGGTTTGATCCTCATGAGTTAGCTTGTTGCGTCTAAATGAGAATATTTGCACTATATGACTGGATTTATTGAGAAAGCCATGTGATTTCTTGAGTTTGTATGTTTGCTTCTATATAAGTGTCATTTAGAGTCGTAGTGTTTCACTTAAGGATAAACAACAAGTTTTTGTTAAGGGTGTTGATATACCTTGAATTTACAGTTTTTTTTATGAATTTCACTTTGAATTTGTGTGTGTCTTGGGAAATTTTATTAGTATAAGACCTTTTTAAAAAAAAAAGGTAAGCTTTGACAGGAAATGGTTTAAAATTTGTGGACGAACGGTGGAGTCAAACGACCAAACATGAGCTCTAACGACGGTGAATAGGTTATTCAGGGTAGGTGAAGTTAAGGGAAGTTTGAGAAAGAGAGGAACCACGGAGATCAATGACAGATCACAGGTCAAATTAATGATTGTCCTGCACACACGTTGGTCTGATCGGAAAGTTCAAGTTCTAGTACTTGAACTGCGGAAGTGACCCACGGATCCTAGGTCGATCCACGCTTTGTAGGTCCTGTAATCAGTCAAAACTACTTCAGGAAATAATTTTCATTATTTTATTTCCCTTGTTCGTTTAGTATTTAAACACTATAAATATGAGGTATACTTTTCATCCTTAGGGGTTGGACAACATTGGATATTTTTTCTTGAGTCTTTCGGAATTATATTGAAAACTTTTAGCTATTACATTCCGGAAGATTGTTTTATGCAATTTTCACTTTGAATTTTTTTTATTCAAGATTTCGTTTTTCCTCTATTCTAATTATAAGTTGATGATTTCTAACCTAATATGAATTCTAAATCTGAATCATGTGTAGCTAAATACACAACTAGGGTTTTGGGAACAATGAACAATTATAAATGTATGACTAATAATTAAGTACTTCTGTAATAGTGTTTATGATTGTATTATTTATCTTTTCATATAAATGTCTTCCTACGGGTGTGAAATGTTAGAAGTTACCTCGTTCCTATTTGCCATACAACATGGGTACTGAATGAGAAAAAGATTTAACAAAAGAGATTTAGTTAAGGATTTGTTGTTAGATATTACTTTGACTTCAATTAGTTGGCGTGAGAGTTTATACCCAATTCAATCTTCATGATTACTAATCTATGGTAAGGGTAAGGTTTAGTAATGATCACACTTATAGACTTACCAAGTTTTTAGTTGAATTTCTTACTTGCATTACCAATGAATTAAGGATACCCATCTTATATGCCTTGAATGTCAAACACTAGGATAACATTACTATTATTATGAACGGTTTTAAGAGCTTTGTGGGAACAATATTCCCTATTTTCATCTTAGATTGATATCTCCTTTGAATCTTTTTTACTTGTTATTTAATCATTGAAATTAAAAATTGTTTTTTTTTTTTATTTAACACCCCTCTGTTTACTTTTCTCAGAAATTGGTTGAATTAAAAAGATATAATTTTGATTTAAGTTTAATGTCTTAACCATATTCCTCGTGGTATCAACCACAAACCTACAAGATTGGTTCCTATTTTTCCATGACAGCTATACTTCTTTCCGTGGCAGTTTAATAGAGTGGTATCAGAGGTCTACTACTAGGTTCTTCATGAACACATCAAAAATTTGTGGACGTGGAGTGTGGGAAATTTCGTTCAAGAACTCAATCACGATCGGTCAATTTTATTTTTTTCCTTTCTCTCTAATGGGGGAGAAACAATGTGGTTAGAAAACTTCCGAAGGGACCTATTTACATGTTGGGAGGAGACAACATATACCGTTTTTATTTTAGTTTTTTCACTCCTCGTAGATGGTTAAGGGAGTGAATGATATGTGAACCTTTAAGCGAGTGATAATCAATAAATTATGAGATATGGTAAGTTGGCCATCTTTGTTCGTAGGATGAATCATTCAACAACATTTTGATATAAGCCTATACTCTTCCATGAGATAACGAAACAAATTTTCACATAGAAAAGATCAGTGACTCTACTAAACTTGGGATGACAAATGATCAAGTGGAGGAAAAATCCCAATCGACATAAAAACGAGAAAAGATGATGTCGCACATGACTTTAAAAAAAAACGGTCATGGGGGTACTCCATGAAATCAAATATTGGCAAAGGTATCAGAAATCAATACAAGAAATTTTGGGTGCTAGTACAAAATCTTGGACAATTCTAGAAACGTGAAGAGGTCCACGAAACACAGAAAGTAATGAAGGTTGACTTCTTAATTCATGCAAAGTAAGAAAATTTCATCACCACTATATATCGAACCAACTTGTATCATATGCTTCAACTTTCATCACCCCATTTAGAATCCAAGCGCAACGAGAAGTATGTTGATCAATACAATGGATTAATGGAAACTAATAATTCTATACCTTTGTGGTCTTGACTCGGAGTGGAAATCAATAGTTGATACTGTTAAAGTGAATGTTGAGGCAAAAACTAGTAAAGAAGGATATGACGTTGGTTTAGAAAAATCTGACCAATCATTAGAAAATGACATACCTAAAGAGATGAGGAAAGTCCAAAACTACTTACAACCGAGGACTTGAGGATTTTTTAAACTCATTACACACACATAAGCACATGAAAACACATAAGGCAGATAGGTGACTAGTCGTCAAACGTCTTGGTCGTCCCTTGACATTTGACATCAAAATTAACACAAATCATTAGACACTTCCTCAAACATCCTTTTAAACCATCATATAAATTCAAGACTTTAATACACACACATTAGGACCTCGTTTAACCTAAGTCATTTTTTGACGTGTTATACTATACTTGGTCATTGTACTTGTAGACTTGATGGTGGGTTAGGAGTAAGGGTCTTACATATATTGTAATGTTATGAACTATTATGTACATGCTTTGTTGATATAACATGATGTTGGTGATATGTGGTCTATGTATTCAATTATTATATTACACGTGTTGAGTTGCTTATATTGAATGATGTAGGTCTTGTGTTGTATATAGGTTTGTGTTAAAAAATATGTGATTATTGGCTTATGTGTGTATTCTTGGTTGTGCATAAGGCTTTTTAAAGTAACTAAGAATGGTTTTTAACAAATGTCCCATAAAGTGTGATTTCCAATGTTTTTGTGCATATTCCCATACTTAGTACAAGTGTGTACTAACCAATATTCTATATTTTTATAGTTATGTAGGTTCCGGCCGTTGAGATTCAAGAAGGGATATTTGAAGATACTTGGAATCTCATTCTCCAAGTTTGATATGTCCTCACTTTTAGAGGACGATGCCAATATCTTGCTATTGGATGTTGTTTAGTCTTAAGGACACTTTGTTCATTCTCTTTAATTTGAAGACAAAATGTGTATATACCTATTGTGGCTTTTATTTCTCGTTTATATGGTTTAATAGGGCCATATCCTAGACTTTTTACAAATCTATATTTCCTATTAATGTTGTGAAATGAGTAGAAGCCGTGTAGTGCTTCCTATGCGAGGATCTATGTAACCTCCTACGAGATATTATATGTATGCTAGGTGGTCTATGTAAACTCCCTACGTATATATTATATGTATGCTAGTGGTCTATGTAAACCTTAATGTAGAAGTACTTACAAAATTAAAAAAATTCTTTCTCAATTTAAACCTGTAAGATGTAATTAAACGAGATGCTAAGAGGTTAGTCTTAGTCATCTAGAGACAAGACATCGATTACTAATACGTCAAGTGGAGCTCCCCGGATGTGACACAATCATCCTTCTTAAAAGAAAAAGGACGTGAAAAATAGGACGGAAGCACACCCCATGCGATATCTACTTGGTCGGATGAACGACCTAATCCAAAAACTTTCAATTACACTTTCATTTCCTTTAATTATGTCTGGGGGCCGTGCCTATTTAAGAATAGATATAGGTTGAGTGTTTTTGGGAGAAGGTTCATAAAACACCAAATAGGAAAATATATGCAACCTTAAAGAAGAACATTTTTCGAGTTTTAGAAAAAGAACAAAGGCCGTTAGTTGAGAAGAATTATATATTTTCCACTTCTAGGATGGACTCTTTGTTAACGTCGAATTTAAACCATCAAGTTTCTAATACACTCAATAAAAGGTTAACGTGATGGATTTTCAATCCTACCAAGAATAACATCAATTTTCTACTATTATATTAATCTCTACAAAGATCAAATGAGTGGACTCTATGGATAAGGATGACCAAACTCATTTCAATAGACCACTTAGACTCTATTTCCCACTAAGAGTATAAAGAAAAAAGAAATTCTAAAAAACATTCAAAAAACACATCACAGGTATAGCCCAATCGGAATCCACATTTTAAGATAGAACCTAATAAGCAAGAAAAACGATTAAGATTAAATACTTTCAACCTATCTAGTAACAACATCGGGAGAACCTTCTTTCTTGATCATTCAAGTCCTGAAATTCTTAATCATTTTTTCTTCCTAGATCACTTGAACCAGACCACCTACATGGAGCTGGGGGACTACCAATCTTTTCTTAGTCATTTATGAGATTTGAAAATAACTCATCGAAACCATTTTACGACAACTAACCCACAGAAATTATTTGTGGCAATTAAACATTTTCTTGAATGACTCTTACAACACTTTTGGCATGTGGGTAACGAAGATCCATTTCCACAAACATTTACATCATGAGTCTTCGGGTTTGACATATGTGTTTTTCAAATTAGGAACCAGAACACTGGAGGAAACTTTTAATGAATTTGTGTCAAAACATAAAATGACCATGTCCATCGGACGCTGAATGTGAAAAGTCACATTCACTAGTTGTTACCCTCTTAACATCCCTAGACCTTGCCTTAATATTTCCCTTTTCAATGTGTAGTGAGATTTAGTTAGGTAAAAATACGTTTTTGAAATATCTTTGAGTAATCATAGGTAAACTAAGGACCTCTATCATATATGATAGAGAAGGGAGCCCCATCAGACCAAACTAACTCATTGATGTAGAGTTTGGTGAAGTCCTCAATTGCATCTGTAGTCGTTACAACCACGAAGTGGGCGGACTTAGTGACTTTGTTTACTATAACTCAAATGATTTCATGTTGTCTACGAGTATGAGGTAAATTCGTAATGAAGTCCATGTTTATCACTCCCACTTCATGAGGATTTCATATATTGATTCACACTCGTTGTTTCTCATCTCTACTTCAACCTGTTGACAATTAGGACACTTGGCCACACATTCACTACGACGTCTCTCTCTCATTTCATGTACCAAAACACTTCCAGAAGATCGGGTACATTTTAGTGTAACCTGTATAACAGGAATACTTGGAGTTGTGAGCTTCAGTAAGGATCTTCTACCTAAACAATTCACATTAGAAACACATAATGACCCTGTAACAAAGCACACCATCTCCCTTTGGGAGAAACCTCAACTTTCTGCGGATGAAGCTGCACCTTTAAACTAAAGTAATATTTGATAACTCTCCTGTTTTTCCTTAACCTCAACTACCAATCAATTTGATCCTTCTTAACTGTCACCCTACTATTGATGTTTCTTTAAGGAGACACCCTAATAGCGAAAGTTGGTGAACACTTTGGTCACTCTTTCTTTCCTTCCTCAACTGTGCTACACATCCCTAGACAACTACTGACCAGTATCAGACCCTAGCAACTACTTTGACTTACAAAGATGATAAACATATTAAACTCCCATCCTTGAGGAATTCAGCTACTTCTCTGACGAAGATTCAAATCTTTCTGGTGAGCACACTATTGGAGGATCGTATGGTTTGAGAATACAATCAATATTTAACACCAAAATAATAACTTTCAAAATATTTAGGGAAATCTATGGTTGTATGATCGAGGTCGTGAGTCAGGTAGTTCCTTTCACAGCCTCAAGTTTTATAGAACCGTAAGTGATAACCTAGTCTCATTGCATTTACCACCGTAACCTAGGCGGACCTTTAATGTTATCATCATTACAAACTATAACAAACTAAAACCATCTGGTAGAGTAGGAATGAGAGTGATGAGTGTTGCTAAGTTCTCTTTCTCTTGTTGTAATTTTAGTTCCTTCTAAGTGGGGAGTATGGGTTGGAAATGGGAATAGAATGGTATAGAAGCATGTTTTCATGTGCTGGTGTTTAGGAGTTTTGTTAAATGGAATGTCATTAACTTCTTGGATTGTGTGTTAATGAAGTTATTGTTATATTGGTAAAGATAATGATTATATATGTGTACTTTGCATATTAGCATTTTATATCATAATTGCTACTAAGATGGCATTTTTTACACAACTGCTTAAAAATCAACTGTTCGTCATTAAAATAGTTTTTACTATAAAATTTTAGGAAAATTGACTAATTGATTGTTTTGTCTAAAATTATTGTAATGTGGTTAGAAAATATGTATGTAAGTATAATATTGATTATAAAATGAGTTTTCTTTATTTGCAATGAAGCATGTGAGTTTTGTACCATCATGAGTTATAAAATAGTTTTCTAGTTTATTGTTGTGTTGTGAATATCTTGAATATGTGAAATTGATATTTTCTTCATGAATTTATATTGTATGGTTTGGTTATTATCTGCTAGTTAGATCTCTATTCTTGGAAGTTTCGGAGAGTGACAAGTGTCATTCGAAGACGAAATGTGTCGCAAGTGGGGGAGATGTAAGACCCCAAAAATACCTTAGATGAACTAAGACCTAATATCTTGATAGTGAAGGTCTAAGTTTCTAAATAGGTTCTAATATCTGGTAATTAAGTCATTAACCTAAATACCAAAGTCTTCGGTGTCATTGCAATCAAACATCAAGGGACACCAAGACTTTGTCGACTAGCACCTAGGTGCCTCCTAATGTGGTTATATGTGTAAAAGTGTGATTCGTGAGGCTTTAAGTCCTTAAATAAGTTTTGTACATAGCATGTATATGCAGTGTGTCGAGTTCGTGAGTTTTTGGACGTCAAACTTCCAATGTTATTATGAAAGTGTTTTGTGAATATTTGTTGATCATAGACCCTAGTTCGTAAAAAATTCTCTGTAGTTCATGAATTAACTTGTTTAGCACTAGTTAAACGAAATCAATGCCCAAATTTTGATGTCACATTTTTCAGTACATAATGTTGCGTTCTAGATCCATGTCAGTTATTTGAACTGTTCAGTACTCCCATTAAATTTGCCTCATTCCAGTTTAGTTGGGAGTAGACTTAGCAACGAGTCGACTAGGTTCTTCTCCGTCATAGTCCCAAATTTATGACCACCATATGATTATATATTCCCTAATTCGACATTAGATTAGTGATCTGTCACAAACACCGGGCCTTTATACCCTAGAAGGTATATTGGGTCCTACTCCAACGAGGGGCTATAAATCGGGACTCCCATTCTAACTCACATGGTTTATGTTGGTTATTAGTAGATCCAGTCAGATTCTTAGTGGCATTTGACAAGATTTTCAACACTTATTTAAGTAGAAATTGAACTGTTATTTTCCTTATTAGTACTTTCGTCATTTCATTCTGTTTTCAGATTTTAAGTAAATTTTAGTAATCAACCATATCTCTACACAACGCTCAGTTATGTTTTGGTTCAGCTTATATATGTTTGTTTACAATTAGGATCATATCCTGTCATTCTCCTTATAATCCTTGTATTGGAACGCGTACTTAGAACACTACACTTTTCTTATGTCGGTCAGTACTCAGATCTAGATCACCCTAAAATCGATTCTCATTTTGTCAATCAGCAATTTTAGTGGTAGTCCTCATATTCCGAGACATAATACATGCTTTGATTCACATTTACTTTTCAACATTAGTTTTAATTTTTGTTTGAGTTAGCTGGGGGGGAGAGTCCGAACAATTCAAATCAGTGTTAGGATTTTCAGACATAGTAGTAGAATCAGCTTGAGTTATTAAGTTTATCATTCATATATCATAAACTCTTATAATGTTTCATGTATTAGACTATTTGGATTTTTCCTCCCCACTTGGGTTTATTTCCTTATTATAGCTTCCTCATTGACATGTTTATTTAGTTATTATAGCAATGCTTGGATATTATATGCCGCACTATTTAAAGAATATCCTCGAGGTGGGAAAAAGACTACAACTCATGTGTCTTATGAGACATCCAAGAAACCTTTTGAATCGTTAGCTCTGAATACAAAACTTATTCCACGACCCCAAGGTACATTTATGGGAACATGGGGTGTATAAGACCCTGATCCTCCCTACACAGGAAAACTTAACATACATGATATATGAAAATTTTGATATGACAGAAGTGTAGTAAAGAAGTAACGTTGAGTTATAGCATAATAAAGGGGTCCTAAATTAAGTACTGATAAGAAATGGGTTTGTTTAAAGGAAAGTGAGACCAAGTCTTACTACACCTAAATTCTTATGTTAAAAGAATAACTCACGAAATGAAGGTGTTAGAATGTGCGAGGATAGTCACAAATATAGGATGATAGTAAGGACAATTAACGTTTAATCATGTTAAGTAAGGATGAGAAGTCATCAAAAGAGTAAGTAAACAGATCAATCGAGAAGCAGCTCCATAATGTGAGTCAACAAGTAGAAGATAAAGAAGAAATGAAAATTCACGTAATGAGGGAGTAATTCTTAATATATGTTCTACGGAAAAGGGTGACACCTGCTAAGAGGTTCTGTGAAGATGATAGCAATCTCAAATGAGGCCTAAGTAAATGTTACAAACGTTTATTCACCGAGGAGAGTGTAAAGTTACTGAAGAGACCAGTCTCTAGAACACTTTAAGAAAAGTATGAAGTAATGCACCCACTTAATACTAATAATGAGATGAGAAATCATCTAATTATCTATAATGTCCTCACTATAGAAAGCAAACTTCATGATGTATGATTGAATGTAATGGAACTTATTCCACTAAGCATCAATTATACTAGTTATGAGCGGTGATACCTCATTCGGAAGGGCGAAGGTTTACGTACTCTCATGAAATGAGGATATACGGCCATGATAGGATGGGGTAGACTTATATCGCCTAGTCTTTGAACCTATAATCCCAATAGATGGAATCTAAGCAGGGTTTGAATCCCGATATTACACTATCATGTTCGGGTCACTTTGGCTGGTAATTCACGCTTTTTTGTGTGGGGAAAACACTGTGATTTCATGATGCTCACACATCTATGTTGAGTAAGGTTAAAGTTCCCAACGAAAAGAATGTGTGCGCTCAAAGTATTGAGATAAATGAATGAACGATACCGAAGTTTGTGTAAGACAAATCAGAAGGGGAAATCAGTTCAAGTAAGACAGTCGGTCATCTTGGTCATTGCACTTATGATCCCGTGCAGATTGTTTAACTTCATCCTAGGTATAGATGGTGTTTACATTAACATACGAAATGAATGAAATAAATAATCGACGTACGATGACCAGAATGAAGCATCCTTGTGTTTGCTTAAAGAAGGCCTCGGGGTAGGTCCCATCAGTTGGGCTCTCATTTGAGATTTCTTATATACATCAACGATTCTAAAGTTATCAGTGTATGAAAATGATTATATATAAAAAAATGAAAGTAATGAAATAAATGGCATGATCAATCAGGAGAATTGCTTATGACAGCGTAATGAATCTATATGTAAAGAATGACTCACTATAAGGTAGGGAATCGTTCTTAGGCCTTGATTACTTACATTCGATCATTGTGGGTAGGCGAATAAAATGAGTTAATTGAAATTTTAAGTAAACTAGGAACAAATAATTTTGAACAAACACAAGAAGAAGAAGAAAAAAGATGGAAAAAAAAAAAAAATCTAAGGTACAAAGAGGAGATCTCCTCCTAAGAGGATCGAATTTCAAATCTTCGCCCGAGGTTTTCGAGTTTTTCTAAAAATTAATAGATGATACTAATATTTTGTAATCATATAGAAAGGAGTTGTGTGCTTGAATGAATTAAAAATTACATATATTCACCTATCACAATTTACAGCTAGACGATTAGGAAAGTCTAGTCACTAGGCTTTCCGAGTTTATGTAGAAGTGTTTTTTGGGAAAGAGCTTTGTTGATCAGCATTAACCTTTTGTTGTAAGTGTGCATACCACCATAATTATAAAAAGTTGGTATTAACCCTACATTTACTATTTTATATTTGAATTATAAGGGATAGATTGACGACTCGTTGCAACGGTTTGGACATTAGCGTTCTCCAGACCATTTTGTAGGTACTCTTGCAGTTCGAGGATGCTACAGTTTTAGTCTAGCCTTAGTTTTAGGAAAAAACCTAGTGTAGTTGTCCCTATATTTCTTTCGTACTTTCATTTCAAAGCTTTTGTAATAGGTCGTGGTTGGCAAATGTATTAATGATATATCTTATTCTATTTCAAATTGATTCTTAAGAAAGAAGGTGTATATTTATGTTGAGCTTTAGTAAAAAATTAGTTTAATCACATAAGTATATGAAGTCTTGTATACTTCAACATTTAAAAAGTTTTAAATTTTCTGCTAAAATAACCATATGAAAGGATGAAAGCAAAGATGAGGCTTGTCTCGACTTCTGAGGAGGGTCAACGACGCCGTTTGCGATCCAGATTCCAGATCCGGGGTCGTGCACAATAAAATGGAGGAAAATTGAGCAAAAGTCTAATATGACATTGAAAGGTGCCCTTGGCCTTGGAACATTCTGTTAGTAATAACAATCTACATGTGTTGGGTTTCTGAGTGGCTGACTGTACTGTAATCCAAAATTGATAGAATATTGACTGTGTAATGTACAATGGTATCTTATTTTGACTGTAGTTGTGAAATGGACCTTATTCCTTTCTATGTAGCATTTTTCGTTTTTTTTGTTAGGGTAGGTCAGTGTTCAATGCGACTTAGCTAGATTTTCATTATTTGTCCCTTTAAGTCGAGAATTGTGATAGGATTGGACTTTTTTGTCAACATTTTGATCTAGCATTGGACGGAATTCGTTAGTTTTCAAACATCAAGTTGACAAAGTCGCAGTGGTTGTTATGGTTGTTTGAGCGCTATTGAGATTGGGTTTTTTTCAGGCGACAAGTTGAGTTAAAGCCTAAAGAGCGGTACGAGGGTATATTTTTATAAAAAAAACGTATTTCTGATAATCCAAGTGCAAGAACATAATTTTTAGAATTCCAATTAATCCATTGATTTTTGAATATCTAATTAGATAGGCGTTGCATATTTGTTTCATTTTATCGAGCATCGAATGAATACTATGGGTCCATTTGGAGACATTAATAAGTTTAGGATCTAGTTTTGTTTCTCAACAGAGTCAACTCATGCTCAAATATTCAATTAATGGCTAAAATCAGCCACTTTTCTACTATTTCACTTTCTTCTCGATTTGGATGCTTATGAGAGAGATTTTGGAAGCATTTTCCTGAGAAGAAATTGTGTGTGTGTGCCATCATGACCTCGAATTTCAGGTCATGATATGACTACATACTATGGTGTCTTTTTTGCCGGGAACCTAGTTTCATGGAGGATAAGAAAAAAGTTGTTATATCTCCATCCACTGTATAATCCGAGTACACATCTATTTCATAGTCTACATATGAGATTATGTCGACACGTCTTAATGGAAATTGGCCCAATGTATCACACGCCAGTAGAAATTTGAGTGATCAAGCTACTCTTCATATTGCCTGAAATGTAATGAATTATTAAAGAACTAAACATATTGACGTTGACTGTCATTCTGTTCATTATTTTCTTGAGGAGACCTTTATTTTCAGTTGCTAGTAAAGTACATAATGTATTTAGATAATAGATTTATAGCAAAAATATTTTATTTCATTTCTAAGTTAGCACACAATTATTGTATTGTTAACATTGCTATCTGTTGGAATATAAATGTCTTTTCATCTTATTGCATGGTAGTAAGCAATGTTTATCCTCATTCAGGTGATTACCCATTTCACACTCTAGTTGGGTCTGAATCATGAAGGGAGGGAGTTTTAGTGTGGGGTCAAAGTCCCAATTGATAAGGAAATGGACAGGTAATCTCCTTATATGGACTTGAGGAAAACAAACTGAAGTGTATTTAATGAAGATTTCACTTGATTATGGTTCTTGTTCTGGTTTACATAGGTATGATTGGTGATGTGTGTAAGAATAATAAATATTTATATCCACGGCTTTCCCGTGAAGCTCAACATACCATTCCGAGCTAAGATATGGTAATCTCTAGCATTGAGAAGTCTAGGCCACAATTGATTCGACACGCAGTTATGATAAAAAGAGTAAGTTATACGCCCTCGAGGAACCCGCATGATCCGAAGGGCTTGTTGATGCTGGAATCACAAAGATAGCTAAAAAGTATCTATCATAAAAACACGCACAGCTTCCTGGATTCAGTGAAACAACGTTCATTTTTTGGTGTGTGATTGATCCTTAAAGCATTGACAAGATGGATACAATCAAGCATAAGGCGAATGTGGACAAAGTAAAAAGTGCAGTGGATACATGTGGTTCTTCCAAAATGGATAATCAGATATTCAAATCATTTGTCTTGATGAAATGTTACAAGGAGATCTAAAGTTTTAGAAAGATATCAACTGTAAGAACAATATTACATTCAAGATATCATGAAAAAAAGATTGTTCAATGCTAGAACTATTTATTTGTATCGTTAAAGACCTTCTATTCATGCTACAATTGGAGAGATTACATTTTCTTTAAAATGGCACCTAAACCTCCTAGTCAAGAAGAATATCAAAGACCACATAGATATATGAATTTGAAAGCCAAACATAAATTGAATAGGCATTATGCAATGTAAAAATTGAGATTCGGTGTTTCATTAATTATTAAAATTTGACGGCCCAGGGAAACGGGAAATACTTATGGACACTTAAGAATGATGAATTTGGTGGTTGCTTTCTTCGATTACTGTCTGAAGATATTGGTTCTGATCGTTTTCATCTCAATGATTATGTATGCAAAGGGGCTTGGTGCTTTGGTTCCTTTACAATCAAGCATGCCCTAATCAAAATCACCATAGGCACAACCAAAGCATTATGAGTATAAATTCTCACACTCCTCTACAATATACACCATCGGATTCAAGTGCTTCACCAGATCAAATGGGTTGAGAAGGTCCTTTAGCGTGGTGCTCTTGGGGTCAAAATCAGATATCTTCTGCGGGCTAGTTTTATTTATATTTTCTAATAGAATTTACGATTGATAAGAGTTAATATATCCATGTACATATGTGATGAGCACACACAAATGGCAAATAAAGTTGGAACAACGGTGTTAGTTTTGTGCTCGTTAAGCACAGACTAAGTGTCATCTTTGAAGCTTTATGGACCGATTACTGAATTGTTGTCAGAAGGTAACCCTCAAAAATATCATGCAACAACAGTTAAAAACTATCGTGAGTACTACCATTGAAAGATCTTGATGGAACTTCTACATTATCGCTCGAGATCTAATATTAATGTAATAACTATTCATGATGAGGAGTCTGAATATTTTACTTCTATGTGCGTATTAACATATGGTATTGTTCTTGTATTGCTTGCTTTAAAATACGACGCTCATTTTAAGAACTTAACCTTGTTGTATTGTTGATAAAGCCATGTTATGTTATGACAGAAAGACCATTTTATATATGTAAACAAGTGATTATTAAAAGCATAAGGCTTGATATCCAAAAGGAAAATGTTGACGATGGGAAACACCAAGTCCACAACATGTTCCACCAACTACTAAAACTGAGTAATCTGTAGCAGTTGTAAACAAGTTCATTTTCTAGTGATAGTCAATAAGTATAAAAGATTGTGGACAAAGTTTGACAAGTATCGGAGACATGGGGTATAAACTTCTTCCAAGTAATGATCGTGTTTATTCCATTAGTGTTCCTATTGTAAAGGCTGTGAATCATGAATACGTGGAACGACAAAAGAACCAAGGAGAAAAGTTGTTACATGGGAGGTATTCTATTGTAAACCGCAAGCAATAAAAAACTAATGATATGGAAGGTCGGAAATCTTATTGGACGTGAACAATGAGACAAAAGGGGGACAAAATGTGAAGGATGAGGTGCTTTTTGTAGGAATATTGTGGAATCACTTTAATGCACCCTGCATCTTGGTCTTAGTATTTGGGAAATTACTTCAATATTAATTATCTTGTTAATCAAAAATTATCTTTTGTTAATCATTCAACACCAATTTCATTAAAAAAATTGGGTTATAGTAGTTTCATACCTTATTAGTTGTTAGCACTATAAGAAGCGGGAGATGAAAACATGATGGAGCTTTATTTGGGAGGGCAAAATGCAAATGATAACACCAATTGTCTTCCTTTGATATAGTTCAAAATTGATCGATTCATTGAAATCAAACAAAATTTCTCTCGTCAGTAGTCATTGAAACTCTATTCTAATGTAAAAAGTAGAAGCACATTAAACTAAAACATAAGAAGTAAAGTAAATAGAAAGAAATACAATATAATAACAATATCAGAAGAAGAGAAGAATTTTTCTTCATCTTTTCGACCTTTAAAAAGTGATTTTAAAGTACAAAATATAGAAGCCACAAGGTATGGAAGAAGGACATCCAAATTATTACAAGTAATAGTGTAAGCCATTAAAGGATATCAAATGTATGTGAATATCTATAGTAAATTTGGAACATTGGAAAAGTAATTATAAGAAGAGTTCAAAGACTTCTTGTTTAAAACATGGTAAACCTTAAAATACCATATCCGCATCTAATTTTCGATGAAAATTGACCGGTAAACAAAGATTCTTGGTGTTTGAGAAAATTCAAGACACAACTGCTGAGGCAAGTGTCTATGATAGGCAAAGTTAGTATCAACAAAGGTTGGGGTCATGCCCAAGGGAGTGGTATTGAGTAGTAATAGAAATTAGAAGTACGTGCTTAATAGTATTGCTAAAAGACATTGGCGATTAAACATTGTACAAATTAATAGGGGTGATTTCGCCGTCAAGTAACAATGGCGGGTTTTGTCACAGGTAAGTAAATAATAGCAATATATAAAGAAAGAGTTCGAAAAAGAGAGGTGGATTCTTGACATGTGAGGGGAATACAGGTTAATCAAGATATGGGGGGTTACATACTTAGATAGAAAATGTACAAGAATATTATTGTATGTGTAGTTCGCGGTTACGCCATAAGGGGATAAATTCTCTCTGGAGCAACTTATCTCATTTCAAATGGGTTTCTCTATGACATCACTTACCATTTTGAAGAAAATCTACGCCTTAACACACTCACTCTCTCGATATGAGTTTGTGGAATGACAAAGGGGTGAACTCTCGGAGATGACCTATGTTACCCCCACTCAAACGGGGGGTATCATTAGTAGTTTTGTTTAAGACCTCTCTCTCACGCAATCCGAAAACACATTACACAAACGGTATGGAAACTACAAATTCATTTAAATTATCCACAACGACGAAATGAAAAGCACATAAACTACAGTAATCTATCAATAACCAAGACCCAAAAATATCTTAATCCATTTCCCTATATCATGACCACATACTGGGGATTTAACCACACCATGTGTAAGAGATAGAAAAATTTATCCCAGCGTGAGCTAGTATTACACTAGGTATGAGAATTATGTCTAATACAAGACAAAAAATCAATAACCAAGAGATTGAAGTACCAAATATGAGATGATCCATATGGATCTTAAGTCTTCAAAAAACATCTAAAAAACTTACAGCAAAAATATGAAAAAGGACAATTCTTGATGAAATTATATATTGTTTGCTCTTTAGGATACTACTAATAGTACATTCGTTTTCATAGATATGTGGCGGCATCATTAGGTTTTATTAGGTCGGAAATTACCGATCAACTCGCAATTCCTTCTTTGGTCTAGTTATCTCCATCATGCACCAGGCCTTGTCAACATCGTTGCATAGGGCATCAGGCGACAGGTACTGCTTTGTGGAATACTCGGCGTGACTGGACTGCTCGATTTACTGCCAAGTTATTCGTTCTGCGACGTAGTGCCCATATCTTCCCTCAAACTGCAAATACGTGAAACTACATAATTTTTTCATAAGATATTGAGATAAAGAAGAATTTGAGGAAAGATTTCTGATAAAAATTAGCCCTAAATTGTCCAAAATCTGTACTAATAAACAACCTGCATCTTAATTTAGTGTTTATCCTCAAATAAAACTGAAGTTTAGCAGTCCACAAGGATGTCTTAAAAGTGCGGCACCAGATCAATAGTGATGTACACAACAAGATCAACTATGACTTAATGAAAGGATGAATTTTGCTACTTAAGAATAAAGCTGTGACACACTATTCACCAAAGATTCTCAAGCTAGCAGTATTTTCAAATGGAAGTTCAAACTAACAAGAAACATGAATTCCCTACAAAATGATGATTCAATTTCACCACCCACCAAAGTTTATATCCAATCAAATCGAGGAGCTGGATACAACCTCCTATAAGAAAGAGGAACCAATGCAGCGTTCGTCCATAGGTTTGCCCGTCCATTCAATCAACATATTTCTCATGCTCACTCAAGATCAAAAAAGTTCTGTATAAGGCTTGTATGGGGTTTTTAGAGCAAAGTTCTTCATTTAGACTCAGTGACTATGAATCCTATGAGTTTGGTGCTTACAAACTTTCCTTCCTCTTCATTGAATATTTTCTCTGTGACATAAAGTCCTCCTATGATTATTACGTAGATTTCGTGGAAAACCCCATTTCTTTGTACATTATTCTACAAACTCCTTTTTCATTCTTTCTTTTTCTTTTTTTTTTCTTTTTCTTTTTCTTTTTTAATATGGAGTGTTTCATTTTTCTTTAACACAGGGGCTGATTGGATGAGACTTTCCTTGCACTTTTCTTAACCTTTCCTTTTCCTTCATCACACCCTAGGCTAACTTGGCTGATTTCGATCAAACCAAACAATATGAGGATTAGGAAGTTGATTAAGAAAGTCTAGTTTTAAATCAAGTTCTTCCAAAGAATGTTCAGGCTAGAGAGGTTGTTGATAGGTCCATACACTCATAAGGGAGGTCATTGAAAGAGGTATATGTCAGTTGGGCTCACAACTCTCACCCCATTCCTTCGTCCTCTCCCCGCTTCCCGCCTTCCTCCACGCCGTCTTATTCACTCTTGCACCGGCCCCCCGTCGGGGTGGCCCCTAAGACACCCTTCCCCGCAACGACAAGCCCACCCCGGGAGAGACACCGGTGAGTGGAACGGCGACACCCGGGACTGTGTCCGCACCCCCCACCATGACAGTCACACAGACGTACACACAGATAGTCGAAGATGATATCCCGCTTCTAGGGTCGCTAGCGGCGCCTACCCGCTCTAGTCATTCCCCCCCCCCTAGTACCTTTGCCATTTTTTTGTAGCTTTACACCCCTCTGCGCCGCAGTGGTAGTCCGCAGTCCCCGCACACCTCGTATGTGCCCTCTTTCTGATCTACCCCAAGCTAGCTTGACCTATGTGTGGTCCCCATACTCCATGTTGGTGACCTTCTGTTCTTATATCTTGGAGTACGCCTGCATCACGCCCTGAGTCTCCTGTGTGATTCCGACTATGCTCAGCCCACTCGTTTACCCTTCCCACCTATCTTGTTTTCTGACCCGCACCCGCCCCCTCTCCGGCCTGCCCCGGTGGTTCCCCTTTTTGGCCCGGGTCCGCCCTCCCTTTGTCCTGCCCCCCCCACAGGCCCCCCCCTCCCCTCCAGTCCCTTCCCCTCGTGTCTCCCCCCTTGGATGCCCGCGCGCATCTTGATATCATCCTCCTCATCCCTCACACCCCCCCACACCCACGAGTACGTGACTACATTGTCCTCAGGTGTCCCCACCCCCCCCGGTGATGCCCTGGCCCCTACTCCCCCCACAGCCTACCCCCGCCCCTTGTTCCCCCCCGTACACCCCCCTTCATATCCTTCCACTGGCGGCTCTCCTGTCGAGGCGAGCCTCATGCCGGTGCTGTGGGCTCACTCCCTGTCAGACACGTAGCTTCCGTTGCTTATGGGCGCCCATTTTGTACTGGTGACAACGCTCGCGATCGGATTCTCTCACTATTCGAGGTTCTACGCGCTAGTCGTGTTTGCCTGGGTCAGTCCGCCTTAACGCCCTCGTTGCGCAGTCTTGCGTACACAGCCATGGACACCGGCCGGAGGCACTCTTTCCGTTGTAGCCTTTCCATGTTGGTGAGAAACTAGTTTGGTATAAAACCATTTTGCCTGTCTCTGAGTGTAGTATCGCCATTCAGGTTGACGGCGACCCTTAAACATGCCTCTGTATTAATTTATCAATACTTCTACGCCTTCTCCCACAGCTCCCCAACGAATGTATAGCTCTGCACCCGTTCGGTACCCCCGTCTATGCCACCTACCACCCCGCCACCGACCCCTGCCTAGATATCTTTCTTTTGCGTCTTGCGATGTAACCCCGATTGGTGGAGACTGGATAAATACGAGCGAGCATAGCACGACACGATATGACTAAATTTTAGGATAAAGTACAAGTACATAATACCACCTACCTCTTTACACTTCAGTACGGTGTAGTACCGACTTATTTGGTCAGTATTCAATCTATCATACCACATCTCACTGTCTCATCACACCTTTGATAAGGAGTTTTGTACCCACACCACTCCAACAGCCCACCAGTTTGTATTTAAGTGTTACATTGCCATTATTTATAGTTGGTTACTATATCCTCACCCTGCTACGAACTTGTACACAGTGTTCCGTTGCACATCTATAGAGAGTTTAATAGTGTTAGTAAGGTCAAGAGATTAGACTTGACTACACCCACAACCCGACTTCATCTGTCCAGACGTGAGACAGGCTTATACTTAGCGCCAGCACACTCGAGCGCACCCTGCTGCTCGAGATTTAGGGGACGTGTAAAATAATTTGCCACATGCACACGGGAGGATACAATCACGCAAAGCCTGTCATACAATAGGACGGTAGACACCTACCGGCCAGCACGCACCCGTGACAACCGTTGTGTGGTATATCATGCACCCGTTAGTGAGTTGTTCGCTAGACAGCAGGTGAAAAATCTAGCGCAATTATTAGTCATGTTAAGTCGAGTGATTTAGGGGACGGGTGGTTGAGTTACTAGATAGTAACAATCCTGCTGTCAGAGGACAGCTAACACGAGGCACATGTTATGTACCGATATAAACTTAGTACATGAGTCCGATAGGGCGCTCCAATATCTTGGTGCCATACTGTAAACATGTTTGGATGTCGAAACACCTCACTACGACAAGTACCAGGGTGGCTGTGTAATAATTTCGTGGAGGCGCATGTTGACGATGTTTGTATCACAAATTAAATTTTGATTGCAGTCTTGAGTAGAACGAGGAGGTAAGAGTGTAGAGGTCTGTGAATTATTTATAAGCGAATCCTAAATTGCCCATGGGAAATTAAATCTCTAACCTCTCTATCTTTTAAGGGGATGGTGAAATATGGGAGACTGCTTAAACGTTCCGAAGTGTATATAAGTTCCCACCGTGTCCGGTGGCGTGATTGATACCACGACATGACTACTCTTCCCCCTCTACAACAGTAAATGGGGCTTAAGGTTTGACATAATCAGACTCTTTTATCTTCCCTTTCCCCCCCCCCCCCCCCCCCCCCCCCCCCCGGGTCCCCGCCCCTCTTATGAATTTGGCTTGAATGGAGCAGTTAGCTTTTACCCATGCATTATTCACAAAACCCCACAGTTGACCCTCTACAAACCAACACACAATTATTTACATTGTACACAAAATATGCAATGATGATGGGCTTTAGGTTTCTCCTCCAAAACAATGCTTAGTAGTAACGAAACGATGACCAATTTAGAAACTATCATTCATCCATAGGTCAACCATGGTGTAGTTAGGCGGAGTCCTTGGTGATAGTGGATAGCAAAACCTATCATCAAATTGGGTGTGATTGAGAATCCTGCAGCTCCATAGTCATGGATTTTGAGGTAGACATTTCATTACCATTTTCAATGTCGTCCTTCAAATTTCATCTTCTTTGTCGTGTTCTCGAGATTTTGCTGAATGACATGAAAGAGCATCGTCATTTTTACAAACACCTACGTTCTTCCCATGCCTACTTTATAGGAAGGAAGAGGTCTTTCCTTTTATAGGGATTGTGCTTCAACCCGAGGATTCGTTTGGAAAGGGAACGCAACTTGAGCCCACTAGTGGGTTACACTATGTTTTAGGCTTCCGTGTTTGTGTCATCGTACTATTCAAGGAGTGTTGTGCGACTTGTAGGCTGGTGGAGAATAAGTCCCTGAAATGTGATAGTCTATGCTTCTATTTTGGGCCAAGACCCCAATCGAACCACTCCAAACCACCGTCTCTTTAGAACATCCCATGAGATGGGCCTTAATTGTAGCACTGGATAAAAAAAACGTCATCCACATGTTCTTGAATTGTTCACGATGAGGAGCAGCCCTAGAAGTAACTTGCGTTGTCATCCTCATAGAGGACTTAGACTAGATTCTTAGCACTCGTCATAATATAATAGTCAAAAACAGAAAAGAAAATTAATTTTTTACATATGAGGTAAACATAGACGTATCACATATCATATATGGAGTTGCTGGACTCCTCACTAGTGAAGATTACCTAGGGCTTATCATTTAGTCGTCAACATACCAATATGTAAGGAATTTAGACTCAATAACAATTCATGTCACAATAAAAAACTAAAACAAGTAACAAATATTCGAGCATAGCCATGTATACAAATTATATCTTGCCACATAGGGCTTACAACAAAATATATTAAAGAATAGAAAAAATAATGCTATAAGACAATACCAATAATACTAGAGGTAGAAATGGCACCATCTTTAACTATAGGATACCAAAAACATGGGAAGTCCAAGTCTTCGTGCAAAAGCGACCTTGATACCTGAACGGCCGAATTACAGTAGACTGCGAGCGAAAAGGGACAAGAATATGGGTAGTAACACCCCATATGTTAAGTATGGATATTGCAAAAAACCAGTTTGCGTGACACGCACAAAAGGGACAATTTCTTGAAAACGTTATTAAGTCATTGGGAAGCCTTTATGCACAGAACCTTAGAGGCATAAAGTCAATAGGAATAATAATTTTATGGACAGTCCATATTCACAAACAAATCAATACCATTCACAAAGTCAGTAAACATAGATAATATCAAACATAAGGCCATATCAACATGAAGACCATCATATTAAAGATCGTATAAGCCTAAAAAACTCCACTAATGTCCTAGAGTACAATTCATTGTACAATAGTTCATAACATCATGATAAAAAGACCCTTAATCAAACACCCTTCCCAATCCATAAAGTCCAATAATTTGTGTAGACCCAGGACCCACATAATAGAGTAAATCAAAGTAAAGGACCATAAAGAAATGTCTACAATTTCATATATCTTCATATGATGAATCTCATAATCATGTACATAAAACATAGACAATGACAATGCTGCACCAATGAAACTAAAATAATATAGATCATCAACATGTAAAAGTGTCATATAAATTTCATTCATCATAAGTACATAAGAACAATTCAGGACTTCCCTCAAAGGAAACAGGTGTCATGTAATAAGTGAGTCCCATGCCCCTACATACACTGAGCAAACTTTAAGGAACCCTAGTTAGTGTTACTTTATTACTTTCATCTAGTACTTGTGGGAAAAAATGCCTTAACGATTATAGGACCATCTGAGCTAACTATGGAATCTATGTCATGAAACATTAAATCGAATGGTCTCTATTGACAAGCTAGGACCCAAAACAGACATAGAAATATAGGTTATTCAAAACTAGCTAATGCCGGTGAGGAAACATAGTTAAGGAACTAAGAGAAATTCCTGAAATTCTCGTGTCTCCATCTCATGAGAAACATTGTGAACCTACTTTCGCACATTGGGAAGGGACACCTATCATAACTAGATCACTTCGTGCTAAGCTAAAGTCCCCTTTTTAAATGTATTTGAGTAATTCTTAATCATCTTAGATTAATATAAGCCATAGGAGACTAACCCCTTGTATATCATATCATTATCTCATTAGGTGTTGCATGAAAACGTCCCTTCATAACAAGCCTTCATTTGTGAGATCAACACATCATAATCATATCATAGTAAGGCACACAAGTAATCCACATTCAATCTTGTATCATCATACCCTTAACATGATCTCAAAATTCACATAGTCAAGACATTTCATCATAATCATCATATCATTATCTTCTGAATCTAATCACATACAATACATCCATTGAATATCATTATCAAGTATCAGTCATCATCATTGAAGTAAAGAACTCAAGATCGTAAAGTCTTACCACAAAGCCTTCATAAGTCTCCTTTAAGATCTTACCCTCAATTCATCACAATTATCCAATGATCCACTCATCATCATCATAATGTAGTGAATTAAACAATAACATGATCGATTCCGATAACCCTAATCATTTATAAGTCCAATACATAACAGGGGTTAGGGAAAAAGGGTTCATCCATTAAGCCATCCAAGAATTAATCCAATCCCAACAATACATGATAATGGGAAGTACATAAATTGAATAGCATAGTCAACACATAAGTCTAACAATCAATTCATAAGAAAGAACCAAGATTTAGGGAAGTTGGGGAAAGGACTTGGATCACAAAATTCCCATTCATCAACATCAATTACTCAACAATACGTACTTAATTAGCCATAGGTAATCACAATTCATCATAATTAATCACAATTTAAAGTTTAGAAGGAAACCAGGTAGAGAAAAACCTTGGAATTGGGGATTTAGAAATCAACCTTGGAAGGGCACTCTTGGGTGAAAAGATCCTAAGAGTGAAGCATCCTAAATTAATGGAAGACTAATACACGAAGTTGATAACAAATGTGGAGAACTTGATCTTTCTCCCAACCTTCAATGCTCTTCATGGAGGTTGAGTTAGGTAGAGGGCGAATTTACAGAGAAATGAGCGGGATGATGAATTGATTGGGTGGGTAAAAAACGAAATAAAACTGACCAAAATAAATCTATAGTCACCCCTAAATTACCCAAAATACCTCCACTTTATTGGGATACTTTTATAAGTAAAATCACTTAAACAAATGACGCAACGAGGATTTGGTCTGGAAGTGGTTGTCGTCAGAGGTGCGGGCAGTTCCAGATCTTTTTTCTTAATTCGAGTTGAGCAGTGCTGTGAAGGTAACAAATCGCGCGGAAATAATAATTATGCCAAGTGTTGGCTGCGCGTGATAGCCTCCAAATATTGGCTGCATGCAGGCTTCTTTGGCAACCTACTTGCCAGTGTTCGGGTCCTCCTAGAGGCCCTGGGGGGGGTGTTCCTTGGGGAGTTATGACTGGACTTTCTGACCCTATAAAAATAATTACCTATTTATAGTTCTTTTATACGGTTTTGACTTCATAGACACTCCCAAATCTCACAAAATAAGGGACATCTACAAAGTCGAATTTTCTAGTTACGGAGACATCAAGTCGTTCTTGAATTCCACTAATTAATACTTCTTAAATAAACTTATTATCTTTGCGATTTACATAGTTAGGCTCTGGAAAACATCATTTTAATTAATTTATTAGATAGATAGGATCTAGTCTAGTTCATAAGGACTTCCGGAGTTGGTACAAATTGTTCATCGTGCTTGTTTGAATGTATGGAGATTTTCCTTCGGTTGAATCGTTTCAAGGGGGATGATACACGTGGTACTCATAAAGATCATACATTATTATTTCCCTTCTTTAATATTTAAACAAGAAAAAAAAAACTACAACTAAGATTAGTAAAACTGAAACTAAGAAGAATAAAAAGTTCTACAAGTATCAGTTAACAATGGGTAGTTTTGTCATGAGTCAGTAAAAAAGGCATAAATAAACAATGAGTGCGAAGTAATGATAGGGATTCTTGAGATGTGAAGGGAATACGGGTTAAGCTAGAGGGCATATTCTTTATATAAGAAATCGTTGAATAATTGTGACCAGGCTAAGCTTTAAGGGGGGTAATCTCTCTCTAGAGCAACTTACTATGTTTCTAAGGGCTTCGCGCTGTTCTGAACACTAACTTTTTACGCTAAATTATCGAGTTGAGTGTGTGGTAATGAGACTAGGGTTCACTCCTTCGAGCTGAACCTCATATCGACCCATTCCCATCTGAACATGAATTTAGTAGTTTTAGTTTTAAGACCTTTCTCTTGAGCACGATCAAAAACACTAACCCTAACTTGTATTTTAAACTACAATTCTTAATTTCATTCCACAACTATAAAAAATCACAATTAAACTACAAATAATCTATCATCAAGAAAGATTCAACAATTATGTTAACCGATATTCGTTAAATCACACACCAAAGAATTGGAATATTAGCCATACATGTAGTAAGATACAGAAATTTATACCAAATTGAGCTCGCACTCAATTGGGTATGAAGATTTAAATCTTGACACATGCAAAAAAGGAAGAATCTATGATACTGAAGTCCAAATCTTATAGATGAAACCCTTTCGATCTTTAAGTCTTCAAAACCCTCTCAAACTTAGGAAAAAAATATGAAGTACTATTCTAGACAAAAATAGTAATATTGTTCGACTCTTTACATTACAACTCTAACAAGTACTAATTTTTTCAAAGATTTATGTTGCAGCGGATCATTCGGCGTCATTGTTTAAAATTCTATCAGCTCGTCGTTCACATTGTCTGTTCATCGCCGTCTTGCACCACTTCAACATCATCTTGGGTTAGGTCCATTCTGTGACATGGTTTCTACTTCGCAGATAATGGAGAATGCACCAAGTGTCATTTTTACCGTGGTTGATCCTTTCCTTTAGGGCAGAGCAAAATTGAACAAAAGGTTAAGTAAGACCTTTCGTCGACAAACCAAGTGGACTCGGCGATCCTGAGCCTTCATTTCTCCGTTCTTTCAGCCTTTTTGTTCTTTTTTGTGAGGTAGTGACCATGCTTCCTGATGATTAAATATATGTATCCTTTATATTCCGTGATCAACGACACTAACCAAGAGTTAGAGTGTCTACGAATTGAAGCTAGTAAAGTAACTCAATCAAGGGTTAGGGTCATGTACCAAGGGACTGGTAGTGAAAGTAGTACCTTCTTAGAATTCCATTCTAAATAGTGATAGCTAAAGATATTTTTGAATATTAAAAATGAATTCCATTGCTGAAACAACAAGTGTCATATCAAGAAGGGTTTGTGTCAAAGTAGTAAATAGAAAAACAAAGAATATTTAAAACAAAGTATGGGAAGAGTTGTTGGGGTGTGACCGCAATATCTGTTAAACTAAAATAATGGGTACAATGTTTTTGATACAGAAAATTCGCAATACACTGATAACGAGGCTAAGATTTAGGTGAAAGTAGTTCCCTCCGGAAAAGTACCCCATTGAAATAGATTCCTCTCGAAACACCCACTGTCTAAATTAAAACAAGTCTATGGCCTATGACTCTAATCTTTCGAAGAGGATTATTGGATATTTGACTAGGACTACCCTCTCGGGGTTGGCCTCCTATAGACCAAAATCCTAGAAACCTTAGTATAGTGGTCTTGTTTTGCAATCTCCCTCTCAGGCAATAAAAAAACACATGGGTGGTTTTTATTTGCAAACTACAAAACCATTAAAATCAAACCTTCAACCAGCAAGTGAATCAACATTAAAAGGCATATAATTTCTAAGTAAGTAAGATCTAACACTCGTATGAAACATATTACTAAACACACACCCAAGAAAACGGAGGGGGGGGGGGTAGCCACACATTACGCAATAAAAAAATATTCTTAAATATGAAGGAATTCAACGGTATAAGAGGATTTAACCTTAAACAATGACAAAAGAAAGGTAATAGAAGAAAGATCCACTTCAGATTTGATGAAGAACTTCTTTCCTCAAGCTTCCTCAAAACCCTCTAAACTTGAGAGAAAAAGAAAATCCTAAGAAAAATCAAAGTGTCTAATGATTGATACTCAAAATTTCTCACAAACACTTCTATCTACAGAATAAAAGAGTGAAGATTATAGGCTTCAGATTTAGTGCTGCTGGATCCACTTGGCATCTTCATTCATGAATCACTGAGTGATTCAACGATCCGCCCTTTCTTGATTGGTCGCCATTTGAGTCTTCCTTTATATCCATTCCATGTTTAAGTGTTGGGCGGAATAATTTTCTTCGTGAACTATTCGGTGAAGCAGTTGAAGTGCCGATACTATTTCTTCGGCCTTTTGATCTACTTCCTTCAGGTCCACTTGTTTGGTATACAGAATGCGAAATCCTGCCTTGTACATGGCGCGTTGCCAAGTGTGCTGGCGATGCGCACTTTCATCATGGATATTTTCTTTCGTTTTGGTTTTTGGTTTGCACTCAGTGTAAAGCTCCTACCAAATCATGAAATACCTGAACCTTTAAGTTTTTTTATAAATATAGAGATAAATACACTTTGAGGACATATTGCATTTAAAAGAAGGCTCTGAGGATGAGTCCAATTTGAGACTCATCACTTTCATTCAAACTTCTAATAATACATATAAATTAAGGATTTTTATTAGATATTGAATAACAAGCATTTGAGACACGATTTATATTAAATACATCTGAAATAGTCCAATTCATGGACTCATTTCTAAACGCCTTGTAAATATGATCTCTCAACCAACCTATTTGAACAGGCCCCTCGATCCTTTCTGGCTATAAAATATCAAAAAATTTTCTTCCATCCTTACATCTTCTCTTTTTTTTTTTAATATTCCACTTTCTTGCAAATTAAGGAGGTGCACAGTGTTTGTTGAGTTTAAGTATCAGTTTCACTCTCAAATCCACAAAACCTAGATTACTAATTTTAGGAGATTCAGTCAAGAATCACAGATATTTACCAACTGAAACACCGAACTAAGCATCAATTCTTTCTTGGTGACAACTTTTGTTCCTATTGTTCCACGCAAAAACATATTGACTCCCAATATAAGATTATGCCACTTTAGGGAATCTTCAAAATCATTGCAAAAACATTTGTAGGAGAATTATTAACAAAAAATTAAAAGATGATGTAAGTCTTTAGCTATTAGTAGGTGTACAAAAGCGATGTAAAAAAACAAAATATGGAGAATACATGGTATTATTTAATTAACTCTTTAGAACAGTTTTTATTTTTATCTCCTAAAACATTGACAAGAACTAGTGCACCAGTCTTGCACTATAAAGACCATTACCTATGGGGGATCATTAAGGACATTTACTAATAAAGCATCTCCACTAATGGGCATGATCAACCTTTCTAAACTATAATGAACATTAAACCATCGTGATGGGTACTTAATGACCTTCGTTAATTCATATCAGGTAGTCTATTTTACTAATACAGGGCTAATAGAGGGAATCTCTTAACTTTACTTTGAGTATCAGCGAGCCTACTCAAACGCATTGCTACAAAGATTTTGTCAATCATAGTTTGAAACTGAAACCTCTGTGTAGAGAGAGCAACCCACATTGCCCTATATGTTTGATGGGAAATTTTTTCTTAGTTATTATATAATTTGATATCTCCTAACCCAATTCATTATATTGTGACTGTGAAAATTTTCCATGTTTGAGGGAACTTTAGGTTAGGGATAGTCATAATTATCAGTTAATCTCTATATACCCTAAAATGTATATGCATATGAATCCATAATGTATTAATGATATTTTGTATCCACGCAAAATTGCACATAATATTTGATTTAGTACATATTAAAATAAAGGTAATAATTATCATTAATGTCCGCTACACATAAATGAAGGTAATATAATCTTTCACATTCCAATATGTATTTACTTGTCCTTTAATTTTATACTGTTACAATAGCATTGATGCGTAACTTTTAGTTTGTAATTTATTTAAGTAAGACATCAAAGTGTCAAATCATTTGATTTTTTTCCTTTGGTCTACAACAATCTACTCCTTTTTACTGTTATATTTTTTTCATCTTCAGCAATAATGCCCAGATAATTTCTTTTTCAATTAAAAAGTTTTTTTACCACTGGATACTATTTAGGTTCTTATATATCTATGGGCTTACTTGTAATATTTTATTGTATGATATCTATCAAGTTAAGTG
The DNA here is from genome assembly GCA_027704765.1 of Solanum habrochaites. Classification (NCBI taxonomy): domain Eukaryota; kingdom Viridiplantae; phylum Streptophyta; class Magnoliopsida; order Solanales; family Solanaceae; genus Solanum; species Solanum habrochaites. The sequence goes on from JAKWJA010002500.1 coordinate 54,454,984, forward strand.
ATCGGTGTCCGGTCTCTAAGCTTTGGAGCACTAAGATCAATGACTGAATTCTAAGAGAGGTAGAATTCAGTGTAAAGAGAAGAGGAAGGAAAGCAAACTACTTTGTTGAATAAAATCACTCAAAGGAAAATATATTTTTAGATCATTGAAGTTGCAGATCAAATAAAGAAAATTAAAAGAGATGAACCTGGTATATCGGCGTGCATCCATTTCCAAGGGAATTCGTCATCAAAATCTGAAATTATAAGCGCTCGTTTATCATAAAACATTCTTTCATACTAGGAGTATCAAGAAAAAAAACTAGAATAGCAAAATAAATTCAATTTAAATAATCTAAATTTACAGCATGTAAGATTAAAAAAGACTTTTCATATTTTTTTTTCTTTATTTCCAAGCGTTTTCATCCTTCTTGTTCGGATAACTACTAGACAAATATAGTTTCACAATGTATCATGTTGTACTCTTTCAATAAATATTGTCTGGGTAGATTTTTTCCATGTTATGTCACATATCAACAATCGAATATTATGAACCTACAATATTATAAAGAAATATAGAAATCATGGTAAAATTCTTATATAAAAAGGGTATAGACTTTGATTAAAATAGATTATAAAATAATAAGAAAAGAAAATATAGTAATAGACACCACACCACATAAAATTATATCATTATAGACCATGAAGCGTTCATCTATTTATAACGATGTACTTATTGAATAATATTACTAAATTAAGTAACAATCAGTATAATATTGTGATTAAATAAAATTTTTACAAAGAATAGAATAGCTAGAAGCACTAAACGGGCAAAATTGTTCAATTGAATAACCTAAACTTTGTAGAGGATGAGCGAAATAAAAATTGGCGACTTGCATTTCCCCTACCCAAAAAAATGAGTACAAAATAAACGTCCAATGTGACAAGTAGTTCCAAAAAAAAAAAAATCAGTGAATAATAGAAAATATAAGAGATTACATTTTAAATATGGTGAAATATTAAAAAATAAAATACAGGATGATCAATTTAGTTTTACCGACTTGGGCGATCATAGAACATTGGTATCAGGAGAAGAGGTTATAGGAAAGAAAAATAGTTAATTGAATGTAACAGTCTACAATAGCTGAAAAGAGTAACAACAAACAAACGGATTAGGAATAATTTTGTGAAGCTTTCTTTGCCTTATACTTCAGAAAAAAGCAAAAATACGAAGGCCAACAAAATGCCTATGTAGTTAGATTAAAGATAAAATCAGAAACATGTAACAATCCTAAAAATAGGACTTCATGCAACTGTCCTCGACTAAATCAAAGGCAATAATCCTTAAACAACTCAAAGTTTCAAACATTTCCTCACTTGAACTTATTCGTCTTATGAAGAATCAGCTCAAATTTTAAATGGTGCTCATGCCAAACTCTTTACGTTGTTTTTGAAATGCTTCCACTTTGAGAGGCTTTGTCAGCAGGTCTGCAAGTTGATTCTGAGGCCGCCAAAACAAAAATTATGACTCTTCTATAGCAAGATCCCTCAGGAAATGAAATCTTATTCTTATGTGCTTAGAACAACCATGTAAGACTGGATTCTAGGACAACTTAGTAGTTGAGGAATTAACACACATTAGCTTTGTACCAGCTGCCTGGACATGACCAATTTCTTTTAGAATCCTCCTCATCCAAATAGCTTGACAAGCACATGCAACGGCTGCAAAAAAAAACCAACCTCTGTAGTTGACAAGGTGATGAGATGTTGCTTTAGGAATGACAAATATATTGCTCCTCCACTCACCATAAATACATTACCTGAAGTACTCTTGTTATCTCCTATGTCACTAGTATAGTCACTATCACTGAATCTGACCAGCTCACTAGCTGCTCCCCTTTATAAAACCATCATAGTTCACCTTACCTTTTAAGTAACTTAGTACCCTTTTTGTTGCTGGAAAATATAGTTGTGTTGGGCATGCCATGAAATGACTAATAAGACTTACAACAAACATGAGATAAGGACGAGTGGATGTGAGATACATCAGACTTCCCACTATCTGCGTGTATTGAGTTGCACCCACTTTTATGTCATCTTCATCTCATCTAATCTTTTGTCCTGGAACAATAGGATTACTAACTGGATTGTAATTTTGTGTTCCAAATTAGTTCAAAACTTTTGTTGCATCCTTCTTTTGGCATATGAAAACACCATCAGATCATTGAATCGCCTCAGCTCGGAGAAAGAACAACATTTGATCTAAGTCTATCATATCAAATTCCTTTTTTCATGGAACATTTAAATTCACTGAACAACTCTTCGTCATCACCACTAAACAAAAGATCATCAACATAAATACTTACAATTAGAATTTTACCTTCTTTTCTTTTAACAAAGAGTGTTTGTTCAGTGGAACTGCTTTCAAAACCTTTCTTGATGAAATAAGACTCAATTCGATTATACCAAGACCTAGGTACCTGTTTTAGTCCATAATGTGCATTTTTTAGCTTATACACAAGCGGCTTTGACATCTATTTGATACAACTTCCAGCCCCTTAGAGCCTCAAAAGCTATGACCATTCTTACTGTATCCATTCTAGCCATAGTTGAAAAAACAACAATATAATCAATCCCATGTTCCTGACCATAGACTTTAACCAAGCTCGTTTATCTTGGTTTTATAAACCCATTTTACTCCTTTTTTTTTTTGCATCAGCAGCGGTAGTTAGTCAAGCGCAAAGTGTTGATTCTTTCAATGATTTGATCTCGCATACATGGGGCCTGTGCAATTGTGGAGTGTGACAGCTTCCCTCAAGCTTTATAGGGATCTGATATCATAATAGGGCCATTGTTGTTTTTTTTGACATCATCTTCTTCAAACAACGTTCGCCGAAAGTATAATCTGACCGACACATACAAGTGGACGTCAATTCTGCTGCCTAATTCCATGTCTCGGTGACAAACAACTGTTGAATTATTTCCAGTTGGTGAATTAATATCGACTTTTGTGACTTCTCCTTCTTGAGTTGTGTTATCTTCTACAATGTTGTCTCCCCAATCTAATAAAGTTAGTTGTTCTTCTGCATAAATTCCATTCCAATCCTAGATACAATTTTCTTCGAAAATAACATCAGGACTAACTATAATTCTTTTGGCTTGATCGAACATTGTGTACCCTTAAGATTCAACATTAACCCCAAATCGAACAAAACTCACACGTTTTTCTTCAAGTTTGGTTCTCCTAACAACTGGAATGTGAACATATTCCATATATCCAAACACTCTAAAATAATCAACTCATGGCTTCTTTGATCTCCATGCCTATTCAAGGGCCATATCTTTTACATCTAGAGTAGGTTATCGATTCAAGACGCGAATCATCCACCTAACTGCCTCATGTCAAAAAATCGTAGGCACTTTCTTTTCTTTCAACATATCTCTCACCAAGATTATTACTGTAAAGTTCTTGCGCTCAGCTACACCATTTTTGTGTGGAGTATAGGTTGTGCTCAATTGTCTTTTCACTCCATGTTGTTTGCAAAAATCATTGAATTCTGTAGAATTGAATTCTCCTCCTCTATCTATTCTTTTAAACATTAACATGGGAACCCCAATTTCCTTTCCACAAGTGCTTTGAAACATTTAATGTGATAAAATGTTTCTGATTTTCAAGAAATTAGTCATGTTGTCCTGGAAAAAGTATTTATATAACACAATATAGTACCTCTTAGGATGCTTGATGCTGGAGTAATAGTACTACAACAGATCTGCATGAACTAGACCCAATCTTCTAGGTGCTCTTCACTTACCCCTTTTAAAAATTGGAGTCTGATGTTGCTTGCCTTTCATGCAGCCTCGCAAGTGGTACTAGTGCTACAATGTGAGGCAAAAACCCTTCACCAGATTTGTATTTCCAAAGTGGGAAGGCACTTTGTAACTAAGGATGGACATAAAGATGTGACAAATAGTTGATTGATCTGTATTGTTGATTTATGGATGACATCTTGCCTCAATATTGTGGATGAGGCCTCATCAAGCAAAATAATCATCCCAATTTGCACTGATAGTGGATTCCGCCATCTTTCCTCTTCTGATGATAAACATTGCACGCACCATCTTTAAAATAAAACACAGGTAATCCATTTTCTTGAAGATGCCCAAGCTCAAGGGATTATTTGTAAGCTCAGAATCGATTACATATACCAATGGAATAAAAAAATCCATGCAGTATATTACAGTCCCCTTTATAATTGACCCTCCTTCTGTTAGTGTTCTAGCTTGACAGTGTGAGAAGAAGTTGAGGGGCTGTGTCGGCTCGAAAAACAAAATACTGATTTTCCTATAATTGATTTTTTAGGCATCCAGAATCAAAAACCAGCATCACTCTCTTTCTTCATGGAGTTCTACATAGGCAATTAATGAAACTCATCTTCTTCTTCCAATTCTGACATCATTTGCGTCCTTTTTAATATTTTACATTGATATTGAAAATTTTCGCATTATGCGACGTATAACATTCAGAATTGTGTCTGAATGTTGTCTTCCTCTTTCCTTATTCCCCTTCCTCGTAGGGCTCTCCGTCGGTTTTCTGTTCCTTCAACGACATTCTACTTTCATAGATTAATCCTATTCATCAGTGCTTGGGTCGGTGGAATTTTTTATGTACCACTAATGACTACATAATTATCGATGGACATGTTTCAGTATCTTTGGATTTCTTCGATTGCTACTTACAACATATGTGAAACTTTCAGTTAGAGTCACAAAATTTTTTCAAAAATATTTTTCTTCATGCAATCTGTATCCATTGTTCTCACTTATTTGAGACCATAATTACTTCTAGAAACCTCCAAACTCTATTCTTAATGATAGAAGAGAGAAGAGATGTCTTCACCTTCGAATTCCTCCAAATCCGTTTCAATTGTTGCCCAATAATCTTAGTGTGGGCGGATACATGAGTTGTTTCAAAAAAAAGTTCGATGGATTGGCATGAAAACAGATACTGTTTCTTGGTAATCCTTGTCTCTAACACGTCAAGTTGCATCTGTTGTACTTCCGTCAATAAGTCCCTTTCTCTGGCTTTTCACACACCAATCTCAACCAAACCCCTTAGTCGTTCTCTCAAAGAAAATTTCTATCAGTTCACTTTAGTGGTCATAATGAAATCAAGTGAGGAATTTTATCACAATATGTGCTCATCATTCTCACAGAGTTTGATCATTCAATGTGATTGCCCGCTTGTTCTTTTCTACGAGCCTAGTGGGGGCCTCTGAGGATCAATTGTAATGTCTACAATAGCTAAAGAGTAACACAAAAAATTGGATTTGTTGCCAGTGAATAAGTTATTGAGGTTGCTCTTAGCTTAATTAGTCGTTCACTGACAAATCGGGAGAAACTACAAGTCAACAATAATGCAAGTTGTTAAGATAACGATAAAATCAGAAACATCTATCCAATCCTAAAAAATAGCGACTTCATGCAACAGTCCTTGATAAAATCAAAGGCAACAGTCCTAGACCAACTCAAAGTTTAAAGTTTCCAACCGCATTACCCATGTATTTCAAATTAGAGTGACGCAAATGGGTAGGTTAAATTGATTATTTAAAATTATTATATGGACTACCAAATTCCTTATATAAGGGAATAATTTATAGGTTCATCATAGATATCTTGCTGATGAGTTTAAACCTAGGTGTCACACAGTAAAATATTTTTATCTCTATACATGAAATTTTTTACTCCGTCACTATATGTTGCATGTATTGATGAGAGGTAGAAACATATGATATTAACTAAGGATTCATCTTAACCCAATACTTACATATTGGATCAGGTAATTATGTGCAAAAAATCAGGATAAATATTACAACTAGTAGATATGAGCCCAGAACATTAATAATAACAAGTTAAATATTAAGAACCTTAAAATTTAATCCATAAAGATTAAATCTTGATATTGCCTCATGAGAGATAACATGTATTGATAAATAATTTAGGTATGTACACACAATCAATAAATTAAAAAAAAAATAACTAAAATCATAAAAAAATAACCACATCAAAATAAAATTTCACCAGTTTGTCTCTATCAAGGAAAATGGTAGAATCACAAACGGGAAAAGAGCTACCATTTGGTGTTGCAAACAATAGGAAACTCAGAGCTATCAATTATTCTTGATAATCATGGGGAAAAAATCTTCCCAAATTTCATCTGATTTAGCAACAATTTGAATCCTTCGGAATAAAATTATTGATCTTACTGGATTTGCTGGAGTGGTATTTTAAATGATTTCAAATTTGCAACCTTCTAACAAGCTTTCAAAATAATCCATTGGACCAATAACGATAGAAGAATTCATTGTCACAACTCAGACCAAATATTATAACAATTATTCTGTCAAAACATGATATTTAACTAAATAATCAAAAGTGGAAAATAATTTAATATACATCTGTATTGTTAACTAGTTATATGTAGACTAAGCATGGACATTATGTTTCCTACTGTTAGTTTGACTTTGTAGTACATTAATATTTACGTTAGAATAACTTTCCTTACTCAATTAGTACTCGATCATATTCACCTAATAAGATACAAAAAACTAAAAGGACCTCACACAACATTAAATTTTATTGTGTTATTATTTTAAAGGAAAATAATATAAAGACAATCAATTGTTCGCACGAGTTTACAATAAAAACGTTAATATAAAACTATTTGATTCTTGAATAATGTTTGTTATTAAAATATAATATCCATTTGGCATATATTTAAAAATATAAAACTTGAAATTTATTTTTTTTTTTTTAAAATGTGCCTTTTTGGAAATGGGAAATTATTTGAAGATCTTATCAAATTTCATGGTCAATACCATACAAAAAAGATACGCAAAATAAACAATATACTTTAAATGTTTTGTGCACTAATTCTTCATTATTTAAATTACATTATATAAAAATATTTGGATAAAGTAAATAAGCACATCATACATTTTGTAGAAGTTCAAATGTCCATCAGTTTTTTATTTATCAACATGTTGTACCCTTTTTTTATTCTGTTACAAATAAAAAACACATGAATATCATATTATTTTTTAAATTCACTCTTCTAGTAATTATAAAAATAGAATCTCCGCAATATATATTATTACCTTTTCATTTACAATTAGATTATATCTAAAAATCTTAAGTAAATAAATTTGAGGAAAAGATTAAAACACGAAAAACATCAATCAAAAATTGTTGTTATACTCTAATTTTTGAGGATCGTATGAAACCCTTATATAATTTTTAAAGTGGATTAGATGGCCCATATATATGTTGAAAGTGGTTAGAAAGAGTGAAATACAACCTTTCTAGAGAGTGAGAAGTATTTCTTACTTATTTAAGGGTATTTCTCTCATCGTAGAACCTTAATTAGAGTTATTTACATTAAGCATCTATAAAATGGATTCACCCTAAATAAAATAAGATCAAACGGACAGTTCGGACCTCAACCAAGCAATGAATGGTAATAGTCCGTTCACTTCAAAAATACATCAGAATAATTAAGAAAATTAGCTCATAAACGAGTGTACCACAATTTCTTTTATTAGATAAATTTTCATGTAAAACTACATCTCTTCTTCAACAATAAATACAAGGTTATTCGCTTCACATTTTCACATTTATATTTTATCCTCTTCTACTTATAATATTGTATTTTGTTCAAAATATCATAGTCATGACTCAACAATTCATAAGGTATCCAGTTGAACAAGATATTTGTAAATGCAATGAGTATTATCAAATAAAAACATCGAGAACTCTAAGAAATTTCCGTCGTTATAAGTTTTTCTGTTGTGCACATTCGAAGGTAAAATTTTTAAGTCTTTTCTTTAAAATATCTAGATATCAATGCAAATGGTCAAAATGTGGGGATTAAAGTCCAAATCTTTGTGGTTTAAAACCGTGCTAGTTACTCTTACAAGGGTTTCAAAGACCAAGTTATATGTTTCAAACAATTAATTTGTGAAAGTTTTTAAACTACCCCTGCAACAATTTATGGCAATTAATTAGCGATAGTTTGAACCCCAAATATGTATTTCAAGAAATAATTTGATGGACGTTTAAACTTTCAATCATTTTTTGATAAAAAAATTTTTATTACAACTTTTCAGCCTTAAGCCTACACCTGTGGACGTGGCCGGAAATGAGAAACCATCGTGTCCCAATGCAAACCTTGGCTAGCCATTATACTCAGCGAAAGACTTACTCAACAATATTGGAACTCAAATGCAAAACTCAACTCATATTGTCTCATTAATAGAATTGTTTAACTCAAAATATATGAAATACTCAAATAAACATAGGTGTGAAACTCACAAGGGAAATGAGAAAACACTCCATAGCAACTATTATATATGAAGCCTCTAAATACTATGATGAAAGTCAGGAAAAGACTTAGGACATCCTAACAAAACTAAAATCTAATTGTGGAGCCCCCAGGAAGAAGAAGTCTCACCAAGCCAGCTGGAATGAGAGTGGCGACAATGAAGCGCTGCGTTGATGATTCCTAAAACACTGTATCTGCAGTATGAAACGATGGCAGGTCAAATGACATCAGTAGCTTGAATGTAAAGCATTGTAAAGGGAAAACTCAAACAATTCGGGATATTAGTTGACAACTGATATAAAGGGAAAACATACTACCTCACAACTCACTATGAAAGAACAATAGATGCAATATATAAAGCTTTACATAAATAGTAATAACTCACATCTTATTAAAAATATTAATGAATATAAACTCCTTACTCTTATTTGGTGAGATTATATAACAACAACCCCATCACATGATCTATGTGATTATACACACTCTCGTCCATGTTTGCACAACTGTCCATATCTTGCCGGGTGTAGACACATCCTCAACTAAGTAGATCCACATATGATATGGTTGAAAGAAATAAAAAATCATCAGAAAAATATTTTTTTATCCATTGTTGGAATATATGGTTTATGAGGATTTTTATTAGTCTGAACTCATACCATAATGATGCTCAATACTACTCTCAATAATATGTAGAACTCATGGTCCAATATATAAAACATCAATAATATGTAGAGATGATGCTCAAATATATAAAACATAATTTATTCTAAACTTTTAGATATGATCATTTGAAGTTGACCTAATTAGATTCATACATAAAAACTTATTAGGGTTCAGGGATTAATCATTCAGTAATGATTAGATCCATATTAAAGACTATACTGAAGAGGACTAGAAGAGTTGGTTTATAAAAGTGCAATTCCTTTTTGTAAAAATATATTGGGTTCTTAGTCGAAAAAATCTGTGATAATTAGATGTTAGAGGTTACTATATATATCCAATATAATTTAAATTTGGATATTTGAAAACGTATTCAAACTCAGCCAAGGCTTAAATTCTAGGGGAAAATATATACTTTACATCAAGATTAGGACTTAAGTTTAGGTTGCATGTGCATGCGTTTTGGCATCTAGCTACACATGTAGTAATATGGGTTTGTCATGAAATAATTGCTTATGAAAAAATATATATTTCATAGATTTGGGGGAAATTTCTGAAGCTTTACGAAAAGGACAGGCAAATGTGAGATTTTGATACATGTTAGACATTTAATGGATACATTAAGATTATCAAGACATTGTTGAAGGAGTTTTTTCTATTTAAGATTAAAAATGGAAAGAGCAGGTGTGTAGCGAGAAAGAAGATGGGAGGTCTATACCAATAGTGTTACGTGCATTGGTAGAGCACCTAGCACCAGGTGTTATATAGGGAATTTTATTTCTATAGAATATGATTGTTAATCCGAGGAGGATGCCAAGTAATGGGCAATTAGATGATGTATCATTTACTTGGAATTCTTTGTGTGATTGTTGTTTCATTTGTTAAACCCCGTATATTTGTGATATTTTAGGTGATTATACAAAACGATATGAAATCCTAATATAAACTCGTATATTCGATTGCATCGTCATCCCCTATTATTAAATCTATGGTGCCACATGCCATCGACACGAGATTATATGATAAGGTTCAACACGTGGAAAAAAGTCATCCATGATAGGGATTGTGAGGTTGTAAAATTATTAATTTGGGCAACCGGAGGATCATCATGCGATAATCATTAGCTTTATGATGGTGCTGGAGATCATCCCCACAGACACATTAGAGTCGTTTGAGTGATATTAGATATTGTGAGTGCTCCATGTGTGATGAAACTCTCGATGAATATTTGAGAAATTATTATCATGTATATACGGTTGAAAATGAAAATTGTACTTAGCACTGAGGCAATCATTTCATGGTTTCACGTGAAATTGCATCACAAATCCTTTTTCTTGTATTATGTGCGATATTGGATGATTGAATAAGTGGACATTTGATTATCATTTTGATGAAACTTTAATAGTAAGTATATAATATAGACTTCCAAGTAAAAATGATGAATTTCTGATTTGAAATCCTGCAATTACTTTTCATTGTTAAGTTCTATGAGATCTAGTGAGTACGTGTTATTTCATACATTACTACCACTGTGCACATTTGTGGGTAGATTTTTTGCGGAATACGAACGCATCTCGTGGAATTTTTGAATCCAAGCTTGGAATATCATGGAGTTGTGGTGAGATACATAGTTGTTCCCTAGCCCACACTCCCTCTATTTATTTTTATTATGTTCTTTTGTACTTAGAAATGATAATCTCTATGTTTAAGTTTGTCATTTAGTCTGATACTTGCACAGGTATGTTTGAGAATCTCTTGTTAATTATGAACCAATTCAGAGTAGTATTTTAGTTTTCATTTACATAGTTCTACTTATAAAAAATGTTAGTCCTTGAGGCATTCTGCTTTGGTTTAAGTTTCCCTTCATTATTGAGATTAAATGATACAATAATGGGTTAACTTACCTATCGGCTGGAAATATAGATGTCATTACGACATGTGAATTTTTTGATCCTGATAGAGACTATCAAGTTTAATTATGTATTTAAAGATTCTTTGTGCTTGAGTAAGTCTTCCACTAAATATATACATAAACCAATGGTTCTCTTGGGGATAATAAATGGTTATCGACTGCCGTCACGTCCACAGTGTAGGCTCGGGGTGTGACAAAGGTTGACAACTCTTCGTTGTTTGTCACAAAATCAAACTGTACTAGAATTTATTTTAATATTATCAATGTCATTCCCCCATAAAGATCAAAACAGTTTTACAGAGAAATCAAACCCCAAACAACTAGATAATGAAACTCCACAAACAAATATAAAAACATTTAAAAGATAAACTCTTGATGATGGAATAAGCAAACTTGACTTGTATTTTTACAAAAAAAATACTCAGTAGATGAAGAAAACTTAGTTTCTAACTGGTTTGTGGAAAATGTAAATGGAAGAAGAGAAATGGAAGAAAAGGGAGGAGGAGTGATGGAAAATTATACATAGAAAATCTCAAGATTAGGTAATACATTATGCCTAATGAGTATGATCCGTTTGTGGATTAGTCATTTCTCTTAATTCTGTAAAACATTCTTTTGATTTAATATGATGAGTAGGAGTCAGAATATAAATTTTAAATTTATTTGATTAATTTTATGAGTAGGAGTTAGAAGAATAAATTTAACTTTTAGTTCTGGTTATATTTCTTAAGCATTTATTTTGATAGCTAAGAGAGTAAAAATTAAAATTAATTTAATTAATGAGTGTTGAGTAGCACGTAGGAGCCAAAGGGTTAGATTTAAATATTACTTCTTTAGTGATAGGTTCTCAACAAAAGGAGCAGATATTGGCACTTCCATATAAAATTCTTAGAAGTACATTGGAGGAAATGCGCATCAAAGTTTTTTTTATGACATACAATCCATATTATGTTGTCTTCGAAAAATCTTAAAAATCCGTTAATTTTGCCTCACAGTGTCGCTCCTTGTTCCAAGCTCAACAGCATTCTTCAACATTTTAATAGAAGTTTTGTGAACATCCACTCTATGATAGTCATCTGATTAATTTTTTTTTTCATGACAAAAACTTCCTACTTTGGAAAAATAAAGAAAATATGATGTAGAATAGAATATTGATACCACGGTGATAGTTATAGTGATTAATTATCATATTGTTTGGTAATAATGAACTTATGTAAAATATGTAATTTACCATAAATGGCAGTAGAATATTTTGAATCCCTTCTTCTTCTTTTTTGACTAATTAAATTTCAGAATCATAATCTAATTTAATATACAATAATTTGTTACGTTTTCATTGTAGATCCTTTGTATAGGTTACTTATCTTTTAAATTTGGACATTCATATTTTTTTTGTCAAATTTCTTGAATACTTGATAAACAAGTATTTATAAGAGAAAAATATTTTTACGTCATTTTGACTTAATGTTGTGACATAGAATATTTGTTTTCAACTCCTGAAATACCAATAAATTATGATACTAATTCTTATAATATTTTATTAAGCACCTTCAATTTTTAATTAAATGAAATATTCATTTGTGATATTTTACATGTGAAGATTTCACAAATTATAAAATTATTAATTATTAAATCTTTAAATTTTTTTGTACTATGTTAAATTTGTAATGCTAATCCATACTTAAGAATAATGTAATTTCTAAAAATAGTCAAGAAGCAACATACTTTTAATATTAAATGATCAAGTACATATAACAATAATTAAAATTTTAAATTTACCTTGTTCCTATCATCAAGTAAATTCATAAAATTTTAAAATTACCTCTGGAATCGTACTAATTAAATAAATTCTTATGATGACATCACAAAGATTATAGTCAAATTTACCCTTTTGTCTATAACTTATAAAATCAATTAAATCAAATTCAGAAGAACGTTCCAATAGTCTTGACTTCTACTCATCAAATTAAATAATGAGAAACTCCTTTAATTTTGCGTCCACTATAGCTCAGTGTTTAAGCTCAATAATATTCTTCAACTGTTTAATGGAAGTTTTCAGTATCCGTCCTATGCTAGTCATCTTGATAATTTATTTTTTGCATGAAAAAACTTCTACATTGGGAAATTAAGAATTAGGATGTTGACTATTGATACCACAAGTAATTTATAGTGATTAATTATTTCATATTGTTTGTAAAGCATAAACTCATGTACAATAAGTAATTACCATAATGAAGTACAATTTTGAAATCCCTTCTTATTATTTTTACTAATTAAACTTCAGAATATAGTCAATTTAATATACAATAATTTTATATTTCAATGTAAATACTTGTATATGTGATTTAAACTTCAAATATGGGACCTTCTAATTTTTTTGTCAAACTTTTTAAATACATGATAAAAATAAGTATATTAAGAGTAAATTTTTTTTACATCATCAGACTGTATTTGTGACATAGAATTTTGTTTTAACTCCGGTAAATACACAAATAAATTGTGATATTAATTCTTATAATATTTATTAAGTACCTTAGTTTTTATTATATGAAATACTCAGTTGTGGATATTTGTGAAAGTGATGATTCAAAATTATTAATTATTAAATTATTAATTTTTATGTCATATGTTAAATTTGTAAATGCAATCCATACTGTGAAGAATAATGTAATTTCTAAAAATAGTCGAGTAAGTACCATACTTTTTAATATTAAATGCATCAAGAAATATCAACAATAATAAAATTTTAAATTTACATTGTTTCCTCTCATCATTAATTCATAAAATTCTAAAATTACATCTTGAATCCTACTAATAAAATTAAATGCTTAAGATACTATCACAATGATCATATAAGTCAAAATTTACCCTCTTTGCTCTAACTCATCAAATCAAATTAAACGAAATCCAAAATTTACCCTCTTAGGTATAGACTCCTACTCATCAAATTAAATAATTGAGCAAATATCACTAAAACAATATTTTAAAATCTACCCTCTTGATTCCTACGCGTTAAGTTAAATTAAATTAAATTACAAATTTCTACCTTAAATCATTCAATTATATTGCTTCCAGAAATATCACAAGAAATGAATTTGAAATTTATCCTTTTGACTCCTACTCATCAAGGGAAATCAAATAATAATTTAAAATATATCCTCCATTACTCAACTCATAAAATTACAGGAAATATAATGATTTAAAGAAGGAGAGAAACTACTAGTCCTCATAGACCTCCTCAAGAATAATATATGTGATGATCTTGAGAAATTTCTATATATACACATTGTTTACCTCACTTGCTTCCAATCTTATTTCATTTCGTATCAAACAAAACAAATGTAAGTGGTGAGTTTTAGATTTTCATGAAATGTGGCGCAGAATGGACAACATTGACTTTTTGTTGTGTGTCACTCGTAAGTGCAAAGCGCTCACCAATAATGTCAATGTTATAGAGTTCCAAAAAATATAGGTTAAATACATCTTACAATAATAAATCTGTAAAAATCTTCCAAATTTTTCTCAACCATCTTTTAAAGCCTAGCAAGACGTTTTATTTCATTATCCATCTCTTTAAGATTTAGAAGTTTTATACGTATTGGACCCGTGTTAAACCTATGATACAATTATATCAAAAATAATTGGAATTGTATTGAGCCCTTTCGAAAAGATTTAATTGGCATGACCAGACTAGTTTCATAAAGCTGGAGCATACTTGGACAATATTCTTCTTGTTGACTAAGTTTATAAGATCATGTTTCAATACTTTTGACAATATTGTTCTTGTTCAATAAGTTTATCAGGATCACTGTTACCAAAGGAAGAAAGGAAGATGAAGAGATGATGGTTCAATGGATTGAGAAAAACAATGTTTTAGCGGGAATTGAATTTGCCCCTTTGCTTATTTACAGCGGGTGAGATCATTGTGGTATACCATCATGATTGCCCATACTTAGTGCAAGAAAGCATGAGTAAACTAAAAGTTGAATAAGATGATAAGAAAAAAATAATATAACCCAAAAAGAAAGAGTGTTGTGTGAAATTTACAACACATATGAATTCATTATCAAAAACTTTCTCTCCTATCTCACCTTGTGTATGGGAGGAATAAGGGTTTCATAAGCAGGTTTAGTCTGTATGGAAGTCCTCGGTTTTCCACTACTTTGCTATACTTCCTCAAGTTTCTGCTGTTAGATCACATTTCTTGTGTTCATTGAGGAGTATATTTCTTTGAGAAATTGAAAGCTTTAGTAGGTGAACATAAAATGTACATAAGCGTGGAGGCCATATAAATTTTTTTTTAAGTGGTGATATAACACGTTGATATTATGATTTCAAAAAGATTTATTTTAACGAACTTATGATATTACAAGTATTTTTTGAATGTTTATATTTTGCACTTTCTAGAATTTCATTCAAATATGAATAACATTACATACACAAATATTTTATGAACTAATTGTTTTGACCCACGATTTGAAGGTTATGATATGTATTATAGATGATTTTTTTGTTTTCTATTAAGGAACTTCTTGCTCATTAAGTTGATGGTGGTAAGGATAGAGAAGGGAGTGTATGTAATTCAGATTTGGTCGGCTTTAGAAATTTAGTAACTATTTATAATTTTTAGTGAAGATCCACTGATTCCGGCAGAATCTAACACGTCCACCATCCCAGGGACCATATTTGCTATCTTCTTGTACAACCAGCACAAAGCCATTTCATAACACCCTTAACCATTATGTCCCCAGCAAAAACACCACAAGAATTCCCAACTACCACCAAATTTTAAAGAGATTTAACCTCCATCCTTAATGTTTCCTGCTTAAAACGACAGGAAACAACCAACAAAAACCTCCATTCACCATTCTCCGACTTAAGAACCAAACAATAAACAGACCTTAAACCACCTCAAAAAAAAACTAGACCAAACACCACCACTTCAACCCCATAAACTAGCTGACAAAACAAACGAGCCGTGTGTCTTCAAGCTGCCGATGAACCGAAGCCAAACAAAGATAGTTGTTCAGTTCCCTTCTCTCCTTCCTCTAGTGAGTTTGTATTTATTTTTACAGGTTATTATCAGCTCAAAGATCCCTCCAGGTAACCTCCATCTCCAGTGTGGCTACCAAGCCTCCAACTCCATTAGACAATGACAGATCCGGGCAGTGATAATAAAGACCCGGACCAGCCTCCATTCCTTTTTTTTAAAAATCTGGGTGAGAAAAACTTACCTCTTTATGTTTATACATTTTATGTAGTGATTGTTGTTATATTATTTATTCATTGTTACTTTAGTTTTGAGTATTTATTTTTTGTTTCTTTGTTTTGATTCAATATGGTTGGATTATTTTTGTTTTTTAGTGTTATTTTTATCAATCAATTAGGTTCTTATTATTTAAGTGATTATGAAGCTGATTATTTTGTGATTTATTTATATTTCATGAATCTTGTTTGTATTTTTCTTTCAGTAAAGTTCAATTTTTGGTACTTTTCATTGATATCCATTTGCCTTATTTCATTTTTATCATGTATTTTTTCGTTTGCTTATTGTTGCTTTATGGTGTATATTTGACTGCTCGTAATTTATTGAAATGATTGTATGGATTTTAACGATTTTTATCAAGCCGTGTTTTTATATTGTTTTATTATTATTTTAATAAGTTGTTGTACCTTATTTTATTTTATCTTATCCTTGGTTTTATTTGATATTAATGTTGTGTTCAGAAGAAAAGCATATCAAATTGGCCAATGAAAAATTCTCTCCGTCGGTTTTAGAGGCCGCCTCCCCATTTTAAATGACAGAAATTTAGTTTAATTTTTATATGTTTCGTATGTTAAAAGTAGATAAAAAAGTAATGTCTGATTTCTAAGACATCCCCATGTTAAGAAGATGAGTTTTTTATTTTTCAGTTATTATTATTCATTATTTCTTTTCATTAGTCATTTATACTACACGTTGACTTAAGTGTCTTTATAGTACCGAGGTTGTTTCCCGTGAAGATAGTCGACGAAGTTTAGAATTATATCATCTTCATTAGTTTGTATGTATGGATGTTAGAACAAATTTTGGTTTGTGTTCTTATATTATGTTATTTATTACTTATCTGTATTGAATGTTTATTTAGACGTGCATTATTGTGTTTATTATCTCCCTCAATTTTAAAATATGAATTCATGCGACCCACATTTTAGGATGTCGATGTATGCCTATGTAACATGCACTAAAAAATTTTGTACCTAAGACTCGATACTGATTTGGTAGTAGTATTTTACTAGAATTTAAAATTTTCTTTAAGTATTTAAGGTCGATCACTAGATGGACGCACCTGAGTTACCCAAGAGGAATTTAAAGAATTCATTCAAGTCATTCAATTATTTATTTTTAGTTTTGGTGATCAAAAATGTACACACCATACATTCATGATGATGAACGAATAAGAAGACCCATACGATATTCAAATGAAGCATTTATGTAAGAAGGACCCATTATGATATCAAATGAATGATTTGAGTCCCTTTTAATTAACGCACCGAGTATGCTTAATTTACAGCTCCTTGAGGGAGAATGCCTTTTGAATTCATACTGTCAATTGAGGAAAACCTACCAAAAATATAAAGGGGGTATTTCGTTCATTTCCCTAACACTAGATTAAAAACAAAATATAGTAATATTTAGGGGTCTAAGCTGATTTGGTTTAGTTTTCACAAATCCTGCTTACGCTTATGTTATTGGAAAAAGTTCAAAAAGATAAAAGAGAAAAAAGGAGGAAACTTTTTATGCCTTTTATCAAGATTTTTTATAAACATTGAGGGAGTTTTGCCAGGAATTCAATCCTTGGAGCTATGTAAGTTTTCATAGTGTTGAGTTTATTCATCCACGAGCCAATCATGAGTTCTTCTGGGAATCTATCAATAAATATTGAGAAATTTAAGTTCTTGAAGTATTGTTTTGATGAATTCTTGAGAGAGAAAAATACTCGCGTTTGATGTTTGATTTCTTGTACTTATATTTTGTATTTGAATCTAAGTAGTTTGGAATAAAATTGATTCTAAGTAACTCAAAGTCAATAATCGATGAAAACAAGTCATCAGATGTTTTTTGGGGAAGGGCTAGGGTGGCGTGCCCCAGCTGCGCCAAAAGAGGTAGGGTGGAGTCCCAGCAGTGCGCCAGGTTGCTGGCTCTGAAGTTTAAGTATTGGCTTTCCGCGCCACCAGTGTGCCATGGTTCCCTGACCCCACCCTTTTTCCGTCTTTTTACTCATCTAAATTTTTTAAAGTGTTCATGTACTCTCAATGATTCTATATACTCTAAAAATACTTCTTAACTATCAGAAAGTAATTCATAGTACTAATCATTACCTTTAATTAATATTCATTCAGAAATACTTATGAGTAAAGTTTGAGGAAAGGACCCTTTTGAGTCTTGTCGAACGGTGTGTTACTACAAAAAGTTTACAATTTTTCAAGAAAGATCGAGTACGGGGGAAGTATAAGACAGGAAACTGTATTATGAATCTACATATTGAGATCAATGAGTCAAGTAGTCAATGCCCATGAATTCCACATGTAACTCAATTAATTTGAGTGTCTTGCCTGAGAAGTAAGACCTATAAGTTCTATGTTCTGAGTTTGAGTTCCTATCCTTTTAAAAAAATAAACGTCATAATTTTGATTACTATATGTTATAAAAGGAGTCATTGATGTGAATGGGTCATGCCCATAGTCCCCATGAACCACTATGAGTTGAGATCTTGGTAAGTGTTAATTGAGTCCATAATTTTTGAGTCATGAGTTTCGGAGTAGAGTCTATATATGGTTATTGAAAAACTTTGAATTGACTATTATCATCGATAATTATGCATAAATACTACTTTGAGTTATCTTTTCCAATTATTCATAATATTTTGAAGGCTCTTGAGAACCGAGTATGAGGAAACTAGAGTAAAGTTAGTTTTTGTTAAATTTTTATATGGGCACTAAGTATTTCCAGAATAAGTCCCCCCCCCCATGTTTTATTTTTAAAAGAGGAGGAAATTGAGATTTCAAATAGAGTTTTGAGTATTGAGTTGAAATTCCTCTTTAGCGAAAGATTTTTGGAATAATCTCAAAACACAGATAAAGTTATGTTTTCTTTTTAAAATATATGAGGTAGGGATATTTGTTGGCATGTAGAGACATTAAGTAGGAATAAGTGGGGGGGGGAGCGGAGTCCCTAACAATAACTAGGTCCCATAAATATGTCGCCAAACATACGTAGGAAGAAAGGGTCATACTATTTAGGATGATTCCTAATGGGATTTTTAGACATGGATTAGTGGAATAAACGTAGTTAGTGTAGGTTCTAACCCCGACAAAGTATATGAGGTTATGACAGCGTTTTGGCCATTACGTTTATAGTATCACATTAGCAGTAATAGTGATGGGTATAGTTAAAGAATCTCTCAAAGAGATAATTTAACATCGTTATATACGAATAATGTTTATTATTGTCTTCATACTATTGAGTTAGATTGTGTTTTGCCATAAAACTAAGTATTATCAATGTTTTGAGAAGCTTTCCATAGATTGCATATTTTATTGTTGTTTGATCCTGAGTTATCAACCAATAAACTACCTTCACATAGTGACTTGGACTAGTTCACAGGAATTGAAGCATCTTTGTTCAGTTGAGCATATTCTCTTCTTGACTTGAGTTATGTTACTGAATTTAGTATCTTATTATGGTATTAAGGCCCTATTGCTTTTAGTGAGTGAAACTATATTATTGAGTTGAGTTGTGTGTAGTGAACTGAGATGAGGGTAAGTATGTTTCTTATCAAGAAGTTCAAGCTTACGTTCTGCTTCGAATTTATTTTATCATGCTATTACATTCCATGTAAAAAACATTTGGAATGCATCTTTTCATGATGCAGTACATGTTACTCAAGATCATCTTTATCAGGCATTCATTGGAGGTCATGGATATTCGAATCACTTTGGTGAGTATTCTTATTTCGAAGGAAATCACCTTATATTACAGTTAATAGTTTGGACCGACACCCAAGTCCGGCGTATTGTCCTTATATCAATTTGTAATACTAGAGACTTCATAAATAGACAAAGTTGAGGAGTTTCTCTATATACTTTGATTTTGAGTACACAGACTTTTGAAAAGGTTGAGCATTTGAGTTCAATGAAATTTTAGTTAGTTTTAAGATTTAATATGCTTGAGTATTCTTCCGCTCGTAGCAAGAATGGATGATAGTTCGCTTGGGGATCGACCATATTTCTTGAGTGCTGGCCATGTCCTAGGTGTAGGATAGTGTCATAACACACTTTGTATCAGCACACAATGTTAAACTATCCTAAGGTGTCTTGGAAGCATTTAAGAATATCCTTTTGTGGGTTTCGAGGAGGCCCAATATATAAAATAAGGGACTACACCCTTTTTTTCTTGTCTAAATCATGTGATGGAGCTATGTCATACATACTTATTCTAACTCGTTTGTTCGCATTATACATTCGAATACCTCCCATACTAGATGATGTTAAAAGCACAGCTGTCATTAAAATGAGTTGCACTGTAAATTGTTAAGGGAAATCATGAGACTCATAGCGCTTGAGATAAGCCTAGGCGAAGTTAAGTAATGAATTAAAGGAGTGATTCTCATCTGTTTTATCGAATGTGTAGGTCAACTTTAAAGAGAGTGTACTCGCTTCTCAAGCATATTATCATACGAATCTTATTCAGAAGGATGTTAAGCTTTGGTAGTCTTTTCATCCAAAAAATTCATGAAGTTAAAAAAGAATGAGCAGTAGTAGTGAAAGTACCCAGAGTACAGAAACACTTAAGAAGGGTTTAGAAATCTATGAAAGAGAGATAGTGAGGGGAAGATATGTTATGAATCATGCACCTTTCAATATACTTGGGTTTTTATATGAGTGAAGTAAAAAAATAATAATGTGGTAGATCTTTCTTGATCGAAGAAGAGGAAAAGTTATAGTAAGTTCGGTAGATAGAGTATATGGCAACCAGGGAAATACGTGGACTGTCGACGTTCTATTGTTTTAGCGGGAGATATTGTGTTTTAATAAAATCATTAGAGATCATGAAGTGATATATCAATGTTAGCTTATTGCTTTGTTGGAGATGGTCATGATTGTCCAACGTTTAGAAAAGCATTAAGTGTGAGTTTTAAATAAGTGAGAAATAGATACTAATTGTGAAAAAGTTGATCTAGACAAATTTAGAGATTATAGAAAGTCCATAGCTTCGTTTTAAGACCTAAAAATAATTATAAGCTGACAAAAACAGTGAAGTTAAAAGTTTTTGAGCATAATACAGGATGAGTCAAAAGATATGGGCGTATATCTTTGGAAGAGCCCTTTTAGTAATGGAGTGATGTTAGGTTGATAAGGTTGATGATCTTATTGTGATAAATCATTGTGTGAGATCCCACCCTAGGTAATTAAAGAGGAATATTGAGGTTTTAATATGAGAAATACTTAAATGCGAGCCCTAGTTTGTTCCAGAGTAGTATTGCCAGAAATCTAGGTTCCATATGCAGGGTTGATGAGAGAATGGAACTCATAGAAGTTGGTAGGAGAGCCAGGGAGTGTTAGAATAATAAGCTTTAATATGGTGTGTTGTTAACAGTGGAAGTTCTTGATATGATATGAGTGTTGATTAAATGAGGGTGGTAACACTACTTCTTTGGGATGAGACTATAGAGAGGTATAGAACCCAAACCTTAGGATATGGGTTACACTTGAATTTTGGTAACAGTTGTGTCGTTAGACTCAAACCTTGATAAGAGAAGTCATGTACCCTTGAGTGAACTAGGATTTGCAGCTAGTAGGGTATCATTATAAGGCAAAAAAAGAAGAGGAGTTAGTTGATGAAGTGTTTCCTAGATTATAAGTAGTCGTCATATCAACCAGGCATGGTCGTCCAGTTCTGAATTCATGCGGGGGGTGTGTCCCTATTTTCCTTCATTCTGATAAGGTAATTAATAAGAGGTGTGACTTGCTTCAACAAACCCAACCATGGGGCCGTGAGGGTCACCTGCTCTTAACATAAAGTCGAGAGGAACTATATTCCCAATCGTTTTTTTTTAAACATGTGGCAGATTAGAGAATTAGGGCTTAAGACAATATCATAGTGATTGTATAAAAATAACAACTTAAATGTTTAAAATGTAAATAGGTAGTAAAGATGTACTGAAGAGCCAAGGTATAAAAAATTAATATATGACGCAGTTCCATCATTTTTTTTTTTTTTTTTTGCGGGGGAAAGGAATGTAGAGATGTGAGATGATTTTCCTTCTTTACATATGAAACATCACTTATCATGTAACAAGACTACACAAAAAGTCATAATAAGAGTAGTATCAGTACAACCAATTACTGGTAGGCATCATTGGTCAACTTGATACCCACCGCCTAATTTAAGGAATCGACTAGCAAGAGACATGCATTTAGACTTAATAATTACCAAATGCCTTGAAGGATCTAACCCTTAATCTGTCCATTCTTTATAATACATTATTATTCTATTCCTTAGAAGAATTTCTGGAAATAAATACTACCAATTCGGTCTACAATCTGAACATGCCTTTACTTCATCCCCCACAAAACTCAACTTGTAACCCCCATGGTACTTTGGTCAAGGCTTGTTAACCTTTTTAATGCTACCTCCTTATCGGGGAAAAATCCCAACTACTAACACCAAGACATGAAACCATCCCTGTAACGACGCGTAAAAAATGATAGGTTAAACTAAAGCCTCAATGCGGGGGTTAATGTCAAGAGTTAAGGGAAGGGGTATGATTTTGGTTGTAGGCCATTGTTTGGGAACCTAGGCTGCCTTAAACTAGGGTTAACTACTGCCTACAAATACCATGAGGGTCTTCATGACCCGTGTAGCAACTACGAGTTGTGGTTCAACCAACCATTCAATATGTAGTGAGACCTAGATTTATGCTAAGCTAAGGCACCCCTTCACGGGCCACTTCACGACTCGTGGTCATGATCACTGGCTATGGGAAGGCTCGTGGGGTTGCCTTACCTTAATGGGAGTTGGTGGGGCAGGTAATGGTCAAGGGATCACAGGCTCCAGCACAGGCCATGAGGACCTTATAGATCAAAGGATGGTGTTCAGTAAGATCCTTTAGGATCTTTGAGGCAAGGCTTCAGAAACCTTGTAATTGTTCCAACGACCATAAGCACCATCACAAGCCATGGTGACCTTGAAGTTCGTATAGGTGGTCGTGAAAGTTACTTGGGTACAATAAAGGAAAGGCAGTTTGAGAGGCTACTGCCTAATGGATCACGGGCACCACCACGGGCCGTAGTCCTCTTCATGACCCATTGAGTTGGGCGTGGTCCCTGACGCGATGCATTAGTTTAGGGTGTTTGAGTAATTTTATTTTAATTAATTTTAGTGTGGGGTTGATTATAATTTTTTTATATACTAATGTGTATTGTTTTAAGTCCTAAAACATTAACTCGGTATTTCTGTAAAACCAAAATAAATCAGAAAAAGTTCTTTATTAAATAAATTCTTTCTGTAGAAGTTCCCAAAGAAGAAGATGAGGTGGTAGCCAGGGTTCAGTATTCAAGGTGTTACTCTTCAAATTTCTTGGGGAACAAAGGCAGGGTATGATGATACTTCATCTAGGGGCATTTCTTACCCTAGAGTCAATAAAAGTAATTTTAAACGTTTTCAAGCTCATGAAAAACACTCAATCTATGGGTTCCTTCATCAAAAAATTTCAAACAGTTAATATTAAAAATTCTGATTGTTTAAGTTGTTTAATTTAATTATTTATTATGAAAATACCTAAACACATGAATTCTCTCAATTCCTAAATTGTGACTTTATGAATGGGTTTGTTGATTATGAAAATTTCTGAAAGAAATTTGGCTAAATTCTTTGGTTGTTGAATCTATCGTTTTGTCCATGCTTAATTAATAGTAAATTTTTGTGTATGGTGATCCATATTATGGTTTGAAGGCCCAAAAAGTATGAGGAATTGAAGTAATATCCTATATCTTGGAATATAAATTTGAATCCATTGAAGGTAATTGATCATTTCTAGAAGGATAGTTGGTAGTGTTATTGAAAGGATATTTGTCAATTTGATAATTATGAATGTTTATGATAGAATGTGAAAGGTTTCTATGATAAGATATTCTCTTTTGAATTTGTAGGTGTAGGCATCTTATTCTTGAATAAATAAAAGTTATGTGGATTGATGTATGTTTACTTAGTAGGCTAAGGCGTCCTTTCTATGAATTGATGAAAGTGTATTTATTTGCTGAACATGAATCTAAAGTCTTATGGCATTTCTTTCATAAATGAATGAGGAAGTATTCTCGGCTAGGTCTTTAACTGGTTTATTTAGTGTAGCCCGCCATGATGAGTGTACCAACTAACGTGATGATAAATCCTGAATCGATAATCCTATTGTTGGTATCCCTTTCATGTGTGAAATGATGATCATTTTATCGCTAGACCCATTGTTGATGGCCCTTCTTAAGGATTAAATGAGCTAACTATGTAATGTACCATGAATCGATATGTTTATGACATTCCTTCCATGTGTAATGATGTAACTTGTGTCTATAAGCTAATGACATACCTCTAAAATACATTAATCTAATGTGAAGAAAACTATTGGAATGAAGTCGAGCCCCGCGTGGGATATTGGTAGATGGAAACCCCCCTAATGTTAGGATAGAATTCGATAAATAAGTAAAATCGTGATATCCTACAAACTGTGTGCCACCCCCATAGTTTATTAGCTAGTCGATTCCATCAAAACTAAAATGTTACCAGTCCTATGTTAGGAAAGTAGATCATATTTTACCAGTGTGGGGACATACAATACCAGATTGAATAGTTGACTCTCATGGTCTATGTCGATTAATGCCTATTCCCATCATGTGACGTGTTCATTATGGTCATTATGTTCATTATGGGATTCCATTCATACATTGCATGATTAGGATTTGAGAGGGTCATAGTGAGTTCTCTATGTCTTAATGACTAGTGTATGAAAGTTTGCTTGATAAATGATGAAGAATGGTATCTGTCTATATTATAGATGGAGATGATTCATTCTATACTTGGATTGAGTAAGGGTTACTTGTAATGCATTATTGAGAATGAATGTGCTTTCTCTATTTTTGACGTTAAAGGATACTAATGTGAGTAGTAGTATTGGTGCTACTCATAAATTGTCTAATATGACTTATCAGTTGCACTTCAATGATTTATTCCTTATGTGACACTTTTAACTTATGAAATGTTTATGCTCATCCATATGCAATTGTGTAAATATGGAAAACAATGAATGGTAAGTTAACTTTTGTTGGACATTAATGTGGGACTTAGTGTGGATCGTGGTTGGGACCACTACCTAATATGAACAAAGGTATAAGCAAAGGTTACTTTTGATTGAAGTCCTTATCTGAAGGTAATTGGTTTACATGTTTTATTTCAAATGTGTAATTTCGACTTGTTGAGATTTTATACTTGTATTTTGATGTCTCTTAAACGGTTGTACATGTTATTTCTTAAAAGTGACATAATGCATGGTTTCCAATTATAAAATATCCTTTTTAAACCAGGTTTTGATGTTCAGTATATTAGTACATTTTTATTGCTACCCATATTCTCAGTTTAGTACACATTAGGTCCTTTCAAGGTGAGCGATTCTCTCTAGATCAAGGGCTTGGATAGGTTGCACCAACGGTAAGTTGTATGTCCTCATGCTGCGTACAAGTATTTTCCACGTTGTGTTCTTTCATGGATAAAATACAATGTTGTCTTTTCGATTGTAAAGGTTTCGTTGAACCTACTTTAATTTCAAGATATTATTTAGAATAGCCGATGTATGAAAAATAGACTTCTATTGGTCAAGGGTTTGTAAAGTAAAATTTTGAGGATTGTAGTTAAATTAGTTCGTAATTGGTTACTATTTTTTATTATTGAATGTTATGAGCGCTAAGAGGCTTGTATTTACACTTGGCGTTCAGTATGTCGTGTGAATCGAGGGTGTAGCTTTGTTATTACAAAACATGGTAAGAGAGAACACGATTTCAAATGAATGTTTTTTTTTTAGGATTGATGTCTTAGAAGCAACGGTCTAGAGACTTCTGTTTATAATATGAATCGTGACACAATCTATGAGTGAGAAGCAATGGAATGTTAGGGAAGTTGAATTCTTTCATAATGATTGAAGTCGACTTAAGTTTACTCTAAAACAGTTTTTTGCTGATCTTGTCTTTTGTGTTATAGGATAGAATAGAAAAAGGAGCCCACAAAGAGGAGTGGAGAGGAGGTGGTGAATGAAAGAGTCATCCTAAGATCTTCAAGGTCCTCAATGTGACGAAGCTCCTCAAGACAACCAAGTTTCAGTTGATTCTCTTTCCATGACTAATAATTAAATTATGTTGACTTTTCTAACCTTAGATTAAGTTATGACAGCCCAAGTTACTAGATATGTGGGGCCTATAGTGAATGCTTTTGAGAGTGGAATGACGCCCACAAAGTATGTGTGTTATCGATATATTTGACCATGTTAAGGAAGAGTATCGTATGATGATGATGCATGATGCTTAGACTTTCAGACTCTGGTTTATGGCCATTCTCATTGGGAGTCCCAACTCAATAGAAGGAATAGAGAGTGAAAAGGTTGTAGGCCTGATACGAAGGTAGCCTGGACCTCAGAAGAGAGCTCCAAACGAAGATTTTCAAGTACTTCTAAGTAACCAAGAGACAGGTGGGGATTCTCAATTTTCTAAACCTACTAGAAACCAGTGTGAAAGAAACATTTGGGAAGAGTCTGAGTATGGTGTGTGGAGAAGAAAGTGATCATCAAGTGATGAATTTCTCTACTTTTACAGCCCAAAGGAAGGTAGTCCATCAGCTTCTTTTTGATCTTGATGCCGAAAGAGCGTTCGAGCTCTCAAGCTTACAAAGACAAGGGACTTATTAATTCGGATAAGGCATAGCACATTCGATATATTTAAATTCTTTTGAGTGGTGAATGTCTAATTGAACTGGCCTGTTATGTTCCTAATGTTTTCTTATTATAACCTTAGTTGGTTTTAAACTATGTGGTGGATTTATATTGAATAGTAAGGTTTTTAGAAGTCCCAGATCCTTTTCTTTCCGTCTATTGTTATCAATCTTGATTACAAGAGTTTCCTTATAACTTGTTCATGTTTTTGAGTCATGTTGTGTAGTGTTCCATGATCTATTTATGTAATAAATGTTGTGAAAACTTATTTTTAGATGCAAAATGAGTTCATGAATTGAGTTGCTCAATCAGGATGTCGTTCCTACTTGATGTATTCAAATGTAGGCCTTCTTTATGTATGAGAATTGTATTAACTGAGAACATGAATAGATAAGTTATGTCATCCTTCTAAGATGAATTATGAAGTATCTAGGCCATGGTTTGAAACGACAAACCTAGTGTTGAAGCCCCTCTGATGATTTATACATATAATGGGATGATAAACCTTGGAATCAATTAGACATAGTGTTGGTCGCCCTTAAGTGTGGGAAATGATGAACTTTGTGTCGATAGACCCAATGTTGGTGGCCCGTCTTAGGATTCAATGAGCGACATATGCAATTACAATGAATCAATAGGCTTATGGACATTCTTTTCCCGTCTTCAGAATCCTAACTCGGACTCGATAGTAGAATAGTATTACTCTAAAGTAGATTACTGTTATGGGCAATGAAATTACTCTGGAGGAATGAGGCTAAGTATCGTGTGGATATTGGTAAAATGGAATTCTAACAACGTTAGGCTAGGGTTAGTGTGAATGAACATCTTCAATCCCATAACTATGGGACACATAGGATATAACTTAGGCATTCATTCAAATCTAAAATTTACGGGTCATAAGCAAGTAGACCGTTTCTTTTATGTTTTTGGTCATATGAAATGGATCCATGGTAGATTCTCTGATTTATGCGCGTAATGCATATTTACCATTCATATTGACATGTGCATTTGTTAATTGAGCCTATGTATTGAAGTGCGGGTGTGGGTGGTTAGTATGGGATCGGTCATCGTGGCATGCAGGAGTAGGATGTGAAAGGGTAATAATGGTTCTCCAACGCTAGAGCTAATGTATAAAGTGCCTTAATCAAATAATGAAGAATGTTGACTTGTATGCTTAGATGAAAATTATGCATGCAATACTTGGATTATATTATGAGTACTTCCATGTCATGATTTATTAGTATGAATTGTGCTGCGTCTATGGTGTTCAACGCAAGTTACTATTGAGTAATAGATGGGAGCCTACTCAGAGAGGATCTAAATATGACTAGAGTTTCCCTATATGACGGGGGGGGGGGTGGGGGGGCGGTCCTAGGTGATATAGACGTATGAAATGTTTGTTCTTCTGTATGCGTATTGTGTAAAGATAGACAGGCGTGAATGGTAGATTCACTTTTGGTGACCTAATGTGGCACCTTATGGATAGTTTTAGGAACGTAATCATTACATGAAAAAGAAAACTCATGAGGGTTACTTCACGTAGTAAAGGGCTTCATGTGCAGGTAATGATTTACATGTGATTAGGTTCAAATGTGATATTATGACTTGTTGATGATGATTAATTGTATTTGATGTCGCTTAAACATTGTACATGATTATTTTAAAAAGTTAATAATGCATAGTTTCCAACAAAAATTTACTTTTAAAGAATGTTTAAATATTACATACTGGTAATTTTGTGATTAACCATGTTTCTCTATTTTAGTAAAGTGTAGGTACACCAAAATATGTTGGTTCTCTCTAAGATTAAGGGCTTGGATTGAGATTCTCCAGGCTAAGTGGCATGTCTCATAGATCGACGACAAGGTATTAGTTAGGATATTTCTGCATTTCATTTGTAAAAAATTCTATGTTAGACTTTTTAATTGTAAAAGTCAGGACGGTGTCCGATTTAGTTTCAAGACATTGTTTAGCTGGCATGTGAGAGGACAAAAATATTTCTACGGTGTTTCGAGTGTTTGTGAGTAAATTTTGATTGTTGGATTTAAATGAATTTTAAATTCCATAATATTTATAAATAGGAATGTTTATGAACACTTACAAGGCTTGTACCAAGACTCTTCGGGGGCAAGTATGTAGTCGTGTGAATCCAGTGTATAGGAACGGTCATTATAAACACCATCTTCCTGACGAAACGCGTGACCCCCTTCTAAATAACAATGGAAACGTCGGCAGTAGCGTCCACACCGCTTACCACTATGGATTCATCATTCACAGGTCATTCATTATGGATATACCCAATTACTTTACAACACCTTTTAAACTTCCATATAAAAATACAATGGGATTCCAATTATGTTTTGGAGGGAGGAAGGAAACATGCCCAATTCAAATCTATTCAACAGTTTGGCATATCTGATAATTCAATGTTTCTATTGTGAGTCCCCAAGCCGAAAACTATTAGTGTCCCAATTGTGACACATAAACCAAAATTTAGTATCTTAGAAGTGACACTTGATCCAATATGTATGTCACTATGTGAACATCTGATCCCATTTTACTATGTGTAGAACGTAAACCTCAATCTATTCAAACAAACCATAATTGCATAATTAAAATGTAATTCTCATAATCAAACAAAAAGTGTTGAGTCATGGCATTAGAAGGATATCTCTCCATTTGGTGTTTTTGATAATGAACCGAGAGCTTGGGATGGAAATACACAAGATAATATATCCTTATGATAAAAATGCTTTAGTTCCGTTCCTTCCCAAGACTAGAGAAGTTTTTTTTTAGGTTTGCGTGATACTTTCCAATTTTGGTGATTTTGGGAAAAGAAGGAAATAGGAAATTCGACTTCGTGTTATTTAATTAGGTCTTGGTCCATATTGCGGTGGGCAGCTAATTATCCCGCTAGAGCCCCGAAGATCCACTAGCCGCATCAGAACGCTCAGAGGGTGGAAGACACCAGTTTCCCCACCACTTGTTCGTAATTAAGGGAAAGAAAGTTTGGTATTACAATAGATACCAAGTTAACCATCGTTCATCCTCGAACGACTAGCAAAAGGATAAATATTTGCCGTTATCGGAGTATTTCTAAACTAAGGAATTGGTATGACACAAAACCTCAAAGGGTGGTGGCTCTTTAAATTTTGGCGCAAAAGGTTTTATAATCACAAGATAGATAAGGGAAATGAAGCAACAGACAGAGGAAAGAAACGTGTCCCACTACAAAGTGTGCCTCACCATAGCGGAAGGGATCCCCCTTCAACGGGGTTGTTGTGGAGGATATTATTTCCACTATAGGAAGGAGTCGCAAATAGTAAGTAGGATGAAAAATAAAGGTTTCCTCCATTCTCTAAGCTTCCCCTAAATTCAAAAACACTTTTAATTGCTCTACTTTGAAGGTAACTTCTAGGAAATTCTCTTGTTCCTTACGTTAAATACTTCATTATTTACTTAACAAAGAACACATGTCATTAAACAATTTATTATAAGGGTCTTGGGTATCTTTTAGAAAATTAAAAGGGTTGGTTCATATCGATAGAAAAATGTAGCATCAAAACTTCCCTTACGTCCCCAACTTCTCCACAATGTTCTGGGACAAGTGAGGGACGATTATAAAAGTATTATTGAAAATTATTCCAAAAGGGGGAGATTGTTTAAAAGGTTAGATGGTGTAAAAACAGATTCACTATTTAGGGGTTATGTACAGAAGAGTATATTAGGTATGAGAATACTTTCTAGACTTTGATCTTCTAAAATGATTGTGAAAAACAAGGTTTTGGATGAAGAGGTGCCACATATACGGCCATCATGCGTTGTGGCGACTCCCCATCACGCTCTGGCGGGGATTGCACTGTATGCGTGGGACTTAGGGGTGTAGTACCCCTTTCCACTTAAATAAGGAAACTTTGTCCTTCCCATGCAAACATTTTTTAAAGCACCCGGAAGTATTAAATATATCTTAGTAAAAATAGACAGGAGTGATCTACTATGGTTGCCTTTAATAAAGAAAATAAAACTTTTGTTTGGTTTTCTGATGCTGCAAGTGTGGAAAGGTACCACAACCACCGGAACACCAATTTTCACTGCGAAAGGGGTTTCCATTTACTGAACTTATTGGAGAAGGTTGTCAAATTTTATGCTCGGATGATAGAGTTTGGTTGGTCTTTGATGATGAAGGTTCCCCATGCTACACGCTTCACATGGGTGAGGGAGTTCAATGCCATCCTACGTATTTGTTAGTGGGATGTGATCCCCCAACCTACCATTCCATCTGAATATTCATTCATTAATGAGTACTCAGGGACGCGGATACCCAACACGTAGTACATGGCCATGTTGAGATATATGGACTTGGGCTGGTTGAGGGATATACTTATGGATCCTACGCACTGGGATAGGATTTACTGGGCCAATACAGAGGGCATCGCTTGCACTAATTAGTCATCAAAGGCTAAGTAGTGGTTGCACTGTGTTAACAGGAGGTTCTGCCTGTCGGGCAACCGCATTTCCATGACCTTCCTATGAGCTTTAGTTGTGGCTTGCATTAAATAGGGATCAGACTAAATGTGGGCGTTCATATCAAAATTAAGTGGAAGATTTTCTAAATAGATAAGAAGAAAATGTTTTTCGTGCTAGGTCTAGTCACCACATTGTGCAGGAGGGTAGGGATACCATTTTTGGACAATGACAAGAAACTTCTTATGGATCCCCGCCTTCACCCTCTTTTAGTTTGATAGAATTCTACGTACATGATAAATAGGAGTATGGATAGGGCTAGAAACACTCGATTGGTTATAGAGGAGGATGAAAAGGTGGGGACGACGGTGCAGGAGATGAGACTCTTCCCACCTGGTACCACCCCCCGCCATTTAGTGCATGAATGGAGAACTTGTAGGCCATAGCTTACATTCAATGAAAATGCCCACAACGTCATACATTATAATTGGTCCGAACACCACGTCAAGATTTTGTTCACAGATTACAACGCAGTTTGCCTAGCCCCTTTCATCTAACTTAGGCAATTATGACTCGCACCATTTTGAACATGAAGGCGAGAAATATGCACATATAAAAAGTTGATAGGACAACTATTTACACAATTGTATGTCCGTCGCTTCCAAGGAAAACATACCTTTCAAATTATAAAAAAGTAGTTTAGACAAAAAGAAGCACACATTCACATTTTAGTTACAGCTCCCAAATAAGTAAATGAATTATTATAAATTAGCTCAATGGAGGACCATAAGTGATTATACATAATTACATAACTCCTTACGCCTTTTATACAAATGAGAACCTTCAAGTTCCAATCCTGCTTGTGTCCTTAAGCCGTGGACTATGGCGTCCAACCAACTTTTTGGAGATAGAGGATAGCAATTAGATTATCGGGAGATACCAATTAGAGATAACTCAGCACACAAAGTGAAAAATTCACACGGAAAGAGAGAAGGAAAGAAAAAATGAAATAAACTTCCTAGAAGGCTTCACCGTTTCTTTAAAGATTAGATGTTGACATTAACACCCAAACTAGAAGTTATTAGACATTTACTCTTGTATTGGACAGTGTTAAATTGGACTTGATAACAAATTCTTCACGACCCCCAACGCACGAGGACACCAGCACGCCAAAACACCTAAGAGAAGAATACTTGTTCCCAATCATTTAAAACACGGAATATTAAGAAATACTAAGATAGCGACAATTTCATTGAGATTTCTATGAAAATAAAGAAACTTAAAAATTTAACCTATAAGGAATTGTAAGTTAATTAGAACACTAGGATGTATTAAATAGGTACCAAGAGATACTAAGGAGTCCAATGATAAAAAGTTATATATGAAACAACCATCCATCAGCGAAGAAATGTAGAAGAATTTTTGTAGGAGGACTTATCTTAGTCTTACCTAGGAAACAGCACTGATCGGCATCAAGGCTTAGAAAAAAGGCATTGCAAGATAAGTATAACACAACCACGTTTCCTGTTTGTCAATACATCTCAATCGAACCGATACGCAACCACAGAATATAAGAAATCCACTTGCAAGAAACATGAAATAAGAGTGTTATTCATTCCTCCACCGTTATTAATGCCAAATGCCTTAGATGCTTAATCCTTGCTTGTCCATTTCTTATCATATTAAACATACTATCTCTTAGAGGGAAAATATTGGATAACTCTACAAACATTGTTAAAAAATGACCAACACGCCTCTTATCAAACACCATTTAAAACTTTTAAACCTTAGGTTACTTCCATCAAGACTGTTAACATGTTCAAGATACCTCTTTAAGGGAAAAATCCAACTAGTACATATCACAGGTACACTACCTCCATCCTCAACGACAAACAAAACGGGACAAATCTTTCTAAATAATAATGAAATTTCGAGACAATAGCGTCTCGCGGGATCAGATCTTGACTCAACCAGTCACACTCATTCATGATGAGAGATACCAATACCTTTTAAAACAGTGTGGAAAAACTCACATATAAGAACAGTATATGAAACCAATTATCTTTTCTCAGATATATCTGATTTGACATTATTAACAATATCGTATATGAAAAGTCAATGGTTCTCTCAAGGAATCCACACTTACGATGTGTCGGAAGCATCATACCCGACCACAAGTTAGTGTGTTGGGAATGTGACATACGATACAATTATTTATGTTCTATAAGTAAGATTCCTTGTTGTGTTGAACGTAAACACCTAATCTATTAAAACAAGACATGATCGCAATCACAGTAATCTCTATAATAAATTGATCAAGTGGTGATTCATGACATACATTTATCGATATTCACTCGTTTAAAATTAGGTACAATTGTTTTTTTTATAATCACTAATACTATTACATGTATGAATTCCACGAAAACCTTAACTAATATTTCACAATATGAAGAAACAACCATTACCATTGCCCTAGTCACAAGATTGTTCCTTTCTCCTCCTACATTATTACTTGATGTCAACACTATAGAATATAAGTAGTATATAATCATCTATTTCTCCGTGCACAAAAGCCTGACATGTGAATTCTAACGTCAAAGTAACAATATACTGCAGTCAATTACTTATTTATACCTAGTCAGTTAAATTAAGCCTACGACTTCGGCGTGAAGTAGCTACACAGTATTATCGCCCAAATTTTTTGTTGTTTGGACGATGGAACGATGGAGTTGACTGGAAATCTAAAAGTTACCGACATCCTTGCGCTAGAAAAAGCTTTTTCCTTCCTTAAAAGGCCTAGAGTAGCATTTTGAGGGTTTATACGGGTGATCCTCACCTCTTTTTAGTGATTTTGAAAAAAAAAATCAGACTTTGCATAATTTACATTTTGTTTCGCCCATACCGGTATAACGGCCACTTATGGCACCAGAGTACTGCCGCCCTAACGGCATCAAGCCCGCTATGGTGGGCTATGAGACCCAATTTCTCTGATATTTTTCCTTTCCTAATTAACGACGGTTTAGGTCGTTACACTTTGTTCACATTAGAACCGTTCTTGATTAAAGTGATATAGAAGGCCCATATTATTGGTGCGATTTACTCCAATCTATGTTAGTATGCAAGTTCATCAGCTAGATTAGATAGTGAGAGTAGCCCCATTCCATAATTAGTACAATAGTTATTCTAGGACGGATAATCGTAAGGGTTATATAATGCAACACCCTAAAAAAAATTTAACTAAGACTCAAACCCTATTTAGTGATGTATTTTCTTAAGAACTAAGGTTAGGTGAATAGATATAACACCTTAAGTTCTAGACAGAATTAAAGAGAATTCATTCAAGTCATTTAATAGTTCAACAAAGGATGAGTTAGGACACCCGTAAGATATCAAATGACAGATTTTTAAGTCCTCTTTCAAATTCCACCAAGTTAACTAATTGTTTAGCTCGAAGGAGGGAGATATGCCATTTGGAAGTCAGGATGTCTATTTGAGGAAAGTTATCCAAATATATGAGGTCTATTTTGGTCTTTTCTTTACCCAATCATGCTAAAACAAAACATGGGAATATATTGGGGCCGAAACTGATTTGATTTAGTTTTTACAAATCCTAATTACTCTTAGGGTTTTGATTAGAAAGTTCAAGAAGAGAAAAGAGGCGGAATAAGGAAATTGTTTAAAGCTTTCATCGAGATTTCTTGCAATCTTCTGGGGTTTTGCAATAAATTTTATCCTAAACATATATGTAAGTTTCCTTAATTCTAGATTCATTAACCCACACACCAATAATGATTTTTCTTTTCGGGTCTGTTAATATATCAGTTAAATATTGAGAAACTTATGTTCTTTGAAGTATGTTTGTGGTTGAGTAGGATGGGTGATGAGTTCCTGAGCAGAGAAAAATTAGGAGTTTTTAGAGATTTATTGAGTATACTCTTGGTATTATATTGGTATTCAAAATTATGTAATTGTGAGAACATAGAAGAAGAAACTATCGATTGTAAGCAAACTTAAAGACAAGGAGTAGAAGGAGAATGTTCGATGAAGTTCTGAGGAAAGGTGGTGGTGGCGTTGCCATAGATGCACCAATATGGCTGGAACGAGAGAAAACGGCTACCTAATTCTTCTTCCTGCCCCATTCTTTTTCCCACCCTGGTTGTCTCCCTTCCACTCGCTTGACCATGCTTCCCCAACATTGTAAGGTTGCTTCCACCATCCTTTTTCCAGCGGTTCATTTGTGTAGTTCGTTACAAAAGTGTACAATTAGTGTGTATTGATTCAAAAAATCTAAACTACATCTAACTAAAATATCGAGAGGAGAACATTCATAACAAGAATCATATCCTTGAATTAATTAAATCAGGAGGACTTAAGATTAATGTCTAGAAGTCCCTTTGAGTAATTTTAAGGGAGACTCGACATAAAACTTTTAAATTGTTTCAAGAATTGATCTAAGGGTGTTATACCTCAAATGAAATTAGGGTAAACGAGTGCCTCACATAGATTTTATGAGTAAACAAATTGTTCAAAATGCTGAAGAATATCTTTAGAAGGTCAGTTTTTGCAAGTTTTAAAAGTCGAACATCAAGGATGACCAAGACGTCCGGAACTTAGTCTTGGATGTAATAGTGTTGTCCTAGTATGTGTCCATGTTTTTATGTGTTGTTTTGAGTATAAAGTTAAGTGAGGGATGAACACTAACACCGTGGGGGAATGTTTAGGATCACAACTTACAGTTATGACTCTCCAAGGACTAACCTAAGGGCCCTTGAGGAGGACCCAACCACTGGCTAACAAGTTGCTCAAGACAGCAATCCATTGTGCATGGCAAAAAAAAGTCTGCGTCACGGACTAAGATCACCATAGGCCAAAGTGTTAGTCATCATCGCGGATGTATCGCATACTCTACTGTCCCAATATTTAATTCCATAAATCTTGTGGGAAGAGTTCCACGACATAGACTCATTCTCCGATGAATAATTCTGAAAATTAAGTTAAGTTTGACTTTTTTTAAAAAGGCCAAATTGATTGATGTAGGGGGTGTTGGGGTATTTTATGTGGGTTTATTATGTATTGATTTTAGGTCACTTATACACCCATTACCCCAATAAAAAACCAACTCTCAATTTAGAATAAAAAAAAATCATTTGCTCACCCTTTTCTCTTAAAGTCTGTCTCTAAGTAAGATCCTCCATTGAAGAACCTTCAATTCAAGGGAAGAAGTAAGATTGTTTGGAAATGTTGTAAACATGTAAATGTCGCCCCTTTTTGTTGTGATTACTTCTTATCTCTCTCGTTAAGGAACCAATTCAAAAACATTTGAAAAAGAAAAGATCTCAAAAACTCTAATTTCTATTCGAAATTTTTCGCAGGGGTTCTTACATAAAAGGTTTTTTTAAAAATGATTTGGGATTTATGAAGTATTCATGTTATTGATGTTTTATGAAAAAAAACAACTCCATTGACAACTATGGATTCCCTTGGATTCTTAATTTGCCCATTTAAAGTGGGTATATTGATTTATGATATACGAATTAGGTTTGAATTTATGTTTAGATTTTTATGGGCTATTTGAATTATATGTTGCGATCCATTGTTGGAATGTTCATAGTTGCCTTTATTACTATTCATAGTAATGTCGGATTTTATTGAATCATTGATTATGATAAATGGTGGTCTTTAGACTATTGGCCATTGTAATTTGTAAGGTTCCTTGTTGTTGGAGAGTTTGGAGATGGCGAGCTATGGTGATTGTGGCTATGGGAAGGGGTAAGTTTTACCTAATTACTTTATTTAATATAATAATTGGTAGTTGAATTGCTATAGATTGGTATGAATCTCTTACGGTGGAAGTGTTAATTGTATAAAGGTTATGATCAAGGCCTTGTGGCATTATTATGGGTATTGTTGTATTAATCATGTATTGGGATATGTAAATGTATAAGAGGAAGAAGGTGATCAGTGACGTTATATAGATTTGTAGGGGTTTCTATAATGATATGATTGAAATTACTCTTAGGTAATGTTGATATATGATGATGAAGGACTACGAAGAGGTCTTTATAGGAAAAAGTGATGTGTTCTTTGGTTGCTAGGAATTAGTTTTAACCTACTTGGTAATTGAAACTGTATTATTTAATGAATGAGTGAATCTAAATCTAATATCGGTAGACTTAAAGTAGGTGGAATTGTAGGAAAGACTAATGTTAAACCTTTAATATGAAAAGAAGGTTAAGAATGTGAAACCTTGAATACAAAAAGAAGGTTATTACAGAAGTCTTGTAGTGGTAGACCGAAATGGTAACCCCTTGTTTAGTGGAATGATGGACTTACAGGTAGGTTGGATGGAATGGTGTGAAAACATCTCTAAGAAAGTCATAAGATCTATCCAAACAAACCTTGATTGGCAGCCCTAGTAGACCCCTTCTTGGAAATGGTATTATGAGTTGGTAGGGCTTAGTGATGGTACCTTCTCTAATACTCTTATATGAATGAACTTACTCTATGAGAACAAGGAAAAACACCAAGTGTATATTCTTAAGGGAGTAGACCAAAATCACTTGTATTCCCGTTCTACCTTTGGATAGTTGAACACCTTCCACGCTATGGGGTTTTGATGACACCGAATTTCATGCCTAGGTAGTTTTGGTCTATGTCAATTAATGCCTATTCTCCTCATGTGGGATTTACACTTTAGCTATCAGACAATGATTCTCCAATTGTAAAGTGTGGAATGGGGACACGATATACATATGACACGATTAGGATTTAAGAGATAGGAGTGAGTTCCTCAGTCCTCCAAGACCCTTATGTGAAGTCCCCATTTATTTTGTTATCTCATAAATGGCTTAAATGAATAATGTTTCAGTTTGTAAAGGTTTATTGATTAGAAAGATTCTTACCTAGGATCGCTGAGCAACACTTAGGTATGTATATTTTAAACAGGTTGTCTGGGCGGTCTCTTCATGTCTGACCTGGGTTGGTAATAGGGATAACGTTAGTAGAGGGTCTCTAAATGGAAAATGGGTTACTGAATGATTGTGTTCTTACCTTATATCTAATATGGACTTGAGGAGGTGTATGTATACTTGTTTTTATGAGATTTTATTGGAAATCTCCTTGAAAAGCATGTTTAAATTAAAGTGTCCCTTTTGATTGTTTTCTTGCATGATCACCATTCTTATAGTGCATCAATTGTGCTAATTCCATTATGTTGGTCTTATGTCTACAATTGTAATTGGTGGGAGAGTGGGAGGATTCCTAAAAGTTGCAAGTTGTTGGGCGGTAGATCTCTCAATATTGGTATGTCCTCATTATATTCGAGACTTGGATTTTATGTATAATTTATTTCATTAAAAACATGTAAGACTATAAGTTTCTTTCACTGTAAGCCTGTGTGGACCCTATGATAATGTGTTATATGTCTAAGATGACTTATATTAGACTAGTCATTCTATGTTAAGATTTTCCTTACAGACTTTATTTATGAAAAGTATTACACATCCATAATTTTAACACTTATGTAATGAAAGAATGCTAAGAGACTGTATAGACCTCAGAGAGGCGTCGGAGTATGCCGTGCCCGACTTGGGGGATTTCCCGGGTCTCGTAACAAAGGGAGTATGGAGAGTATGATAACTGAGTAAAATTATTATTGAATCTAAATTAATCATTGAGATCATTGAGTAAAGTTGTTTCATGCCAATAAATCCACATGAACTCATAATTGGAGTATTTATTTGAGAGGAGAACATCTTCAAAGATATATGTTCTTTAGTTATTGAGTTTCCTAATTCTTCTTGAAAACTATAATTCATAAATTTTATAATATATGTTATTTCAAGGAGATCCTGAGTTGAGGGGTCATGCCCAGAATCCATCAGGGGACCTTATGAATCGAGCATTAATAGATTAGTAGTTCACATTGAGTCCTTGAATTGCTGGAGGTCATAGAGTTTTCGAGTAGTGAGTCAATATATGGTTGTTAAAAACCTTCAATGAGTAGTTTCACATCCGTAAATTCTGCATGATTCCTTTTTTGAGAAAGTCTTTTACAATCCATCACAGGATTGTTTAAAGACTGATGTACAGATTATGCGGAAGAGCAGAGCGAGTTTTCATTTTCATTAAAATAATATATAATCACTATGTATTCCCAAGAGTAAAATCTCACATTAAAGAGTAGGAAACTGTGTGATTTCTAAAATATTTTGAGAAGCTTGAGTACCATTACTTTTAAAGGAGATTTCATGAGTTAATAATCTAAGAAACATAGAAAGGGTTACTTTTTCTTTTTAAAAAAATATGAGATTAGTATATTTTTGGGGAGTTAGTATTGAGCTTCGATTAGGGGGGGGAGTCCTAAAAATTCACAACATCCATAAACATGTAAGACAATGTGAGTAGAAAGGATAATAATTTTAGGATTATCCTTTTATTTAGCATAGGAACTAGTGAGATCACTTTGTTAGTGGGTTCTATTCCTACAATTATAGGGTTTGTTTTGGCAGAGTGGGCTAGATGTTGTATAATTACAAAGATCATAATGATGGGGGTTGTTAGAGAATGCTCCAAATAGGAGGTATTTTGTATATTTAATACAACTAAGAGCTATTTATGCATTTGCATACAATTTGAGTTATTATTGTACTTTTCATACTACTGAGTAAGTAGTTATCCATTTTTAAAAAGCAGTCAACATATTGACATCGCTGATGTTCTTTGTCCTTGATTCCAAAAATTGAACTATGTTTCACCAGTGTAGCGAGTTGTGAACATTAAACGAGTTAAGTTAAGCTAGCTATGTTCTCTGAGTTGATGTTAAACTATGTTCACATAGTTTAGTATCTGACTATAGAGTTGGCCTATTTTTCTCTGGTCTGAGTTGAAATAGTTCATGAGTTGAGTTGAATGTGTTTTTAAGAAAGGGTAGTATGTTTATTTCTCCATCAGTTTCAAGCTTATTTTATACTTTACAACTCCCCTTATATTCTTGTACATTCCATGTATTGTGCCATTTTGGCATGCGTTATTTTATTGATTGCATAAACATGTTCAGGATCATCGACAGGGCATTTCGTTTTAAGGTCAAAGATATTATGCGTTAGATATAGTGAGCCATATCTATTCCGTATGGACTTCACATTTATCCCAAATAACGTAAGTTTGAGAAGTTGAGGGTCTTGTCCCGATATCTTCAATAATTTTAGTTAAGGATTCATTGACAGACCATTTACCTAGGAGCTTCTGTATTTAACTTTAATTTGAGTATTGTTTGGAATTTTAAAAAGGTTTATTATTCGAGTTGGCTAAAATTCAGTTCAGTATTAAGTTTTTGTATGCTTGAGTTAGTCTTCCAATTGTAGCCAACCAGGATTAGGGTTCTCTTTGATACCTACAATGGTTCTCGAGTACCTATCACGTCCAGGGTGTAGGCTAAGTTCATGACACCCTAACATCTATCCTTCACAATAAATTAAACCCATTAACTAGAATATATATATGTTTCATAGATATTTTAAAATTAGTTTCCTAGTTTTTCATAAAATTAGGAGTAGACTCTTTAAAAACACTTCTGTTCTTAAAATTCATTTAAAGTTAACTTAATTGATTATTTTTTGAGTCACCGTTACGTTTCGCCCTATTTTATTTAAGTAAGGATGTAAACACAAATGTGGCATGGAAATTTTCGTCCTACGTGGTGCCCTACGCATATTATGCCATGTATAAATCATGTGTACCTACTTTATCAACTTTATACAAGTTTAAGGGTGTACCTTTTCACATCAATAGTTGTAGGAAATGAATATGAGATGATCATATGGTTAAAAAATATATTGGTGTATTATGTCGTAGATTAATCAGGACAAAGAACAATAAAAAGTTGATTTATGATTCCCAATCACATAAGCTACATATAATTTGAGTATAAGTCTAATGATGCATTGATACTAGTTAATTGAAGGCCCCAACTTATTGATGTCGTTATATAGCTTGTTATTCTCAATAAGTATTTCTGAATCATCAAATATGATGGCTACTTTGGGGGCCTTTGGCTCAGGATCAGATTTTTTGATATTAGCTTTTAGTTGGGAAACGTCACTTCGAATCATTAACATATAATGATTGTAATTTAAAAGTGGAGGTTAGAGATAGAAATGTTTTAACACGGTCAAATTGAATAGATTAATTAGTTAGATAGGGTTATCTCATAAAAAACATTTTAAAATTACTACATTTGATCTAGTGATATTAGTGGCGATAAAATATTTATGATTAATTGAGATTTGTTCAGACAAATTACAGTGAACCTAATGAGAGGGAACTCAACCATTGGAAAAACCATATCTCTTGCCCTCCTTCATCTTGTTTCCAGCTTCATCCTCTTTTTATTATTAAGTTTATTGCTTTAGAATTTTCTGATTAAGTAGTTTTAAGGGAAAAGGGTACAAAATTACCCCTTAACTTTATTTTATTGGTTGACCCATGCCGTTAAAAGGAAGTTAGTTTTACCCTTACCGTCAATAAGCATAACAAATATACTCCTCCTTGGATGGAAAATCCCAAATTAATTAAAGTTATTTAATTTTACCTAAATTACCCAATTTAAACCTAACCCGGCCCACTTAATAATAT
Source organism: Solanum habrochaites (assembly GCA_027704765.1). Taxonomy (NCBI): domain Eukaryota; kingdom Viridiplantae; phylum Streptophyta; class Magnoliopsida; order Solanales; family Solanaceae; genus Solanum; species Solanum habrochaites. The sequence goes on from JAKWJA010002500.1 coordinate 54,497,020, forward strand.
AACCCATTTGTTTTTGCAAAATTCAACTTTGTTTTTCTCACCATCACCAAAATCACCACCACCAAAACCACCACGTTTCCCACCATGGTACAATTCCTCTTTGTTTTTGTTCCCTTGGTAACTTCACCAAAGCTCCATCTAAGCGACACAATGAATTTAACTTTGAGCTTCACCTAGTTCCATGACTTGAACACACCTCAAACAAGCCTTTAGTAACACTGATACTCTAAAAGTATATGTAATGATTAAAAAAATATCTTAATTAGACCTTTTATTATTTTTAACTAACATGAACTCGATATGTTCTGTATCACCACTCAGTTAAAGTTTTCAGAAAAAACATGGATGTGGTTTTCTACTTTAAAAATTAGAAACTATTGCTCCTGCAGTAGGCTTATAATCACCTGTAGGTAGTTAAAAAGAAGCCAAAAAGGAATCATATTGGAAAATTGAAAAGGAAAAAAAACGAGGAGGAGGTGTACCATGGTGGGAGAGGTGGGGGTTTCGGTGGTGATGGTGGTGGTGAAAGAGATCACGGAGAGGTTAATCATTTTTGTGGTGGTAGTGGAGAAAATAAAGTTGATTTGGATTTAAAAAATGGGTTATATTATTATGTAGGTTGGGTCGGGTTAAAATTAGATAATTTAAGTAAAATTGTGAACATTAAATTGATTTGGGGTTTTCCATCCAAAGGACGGGTAGATTTGTTAAGTTTATTGATGGCAGAGATAAAAATAACTTACTTTTAACGTATGGGGGGGGGGGGTTTGGGGGTGGGGGTAACTTCAACCAATAAACAAAGAGTTTGAGGGGTCTTTTGTCACCCTTGTTCACTAGTTTTACTAAAAATCATAATATTATAATTCACAAATTGTTTCTTACTTACTTTCAAAAAAATTCATTCCAAACTCCCTAAAATAATTTAAATAACTCTTCAAGACCAAGTAATTTTTCAATTCTGCAATCAAATCTAAAAAAATCTCTGTTTTTATAGCTGCTGAAATGGTAAAAAGTTATGACAATAATCCTTAGGTATTCTATTAATATGCACCTTCGATTATTATTAATTGAACATTCTTTGTTTTTAATCATTTTTTGTATTGACATTCTGAATTTAAAAGTATAGGGGATTATTCAGTTATTAATATTTCATTTAGTATATTTTGCGCTATCATATTTGTAATTCATATTTCAGAGTACTGTTATCTCTAAAACAAAGTAGATGCAACATACTTTCTACATTAAAAGTATTGAGAAAATATCCTAAATAGTAATGTGAAACTTTCGTGATTTATACTCATTAAATTAAATTAAATTAACTAGTTAGATTCACTTTTTATTGGGTTCTACTCATCAATAAAATTCAAAATTTTACCTCCTTGACTCTACATAATTAAATTAATTGTTTAAAGAATCACCAGAAAACTAATTAGATTCAAAATCTACCCTCCCACTCACTAAAACGCCCCTCTTTTGCTTTCGTCTATTAATTAAATAACTTATATTTGTACTTTACCCTTCTAGATCCTGACTTCTATTCATCAAACTAAAATTTTGAGAATATATCACTAAAACTAAACTAAAAAAAATTACCCTCTTTGACTCCGCATTTTATTAATTTATGTTAAATCCCAAATTTTCTCTCCTAGATCCTACTCATCAAATTAAATGCCTAAGAATATACCAGATTTAAAAGTTAAAATTTACTATCCAAACACAAACTCAAAGTAAATTAAACAGAATTCTAATTTCACTCTCCTAGCTCCAATTCATCAAATTAATTACATACGGAAATATCAGAAAAACTAAAACTTGAAATTTCTCCTTTTGATTTCTACTCATTAAATAAAATATTTTAAAGAATGAGAGAAATTAGTAATTTCATGTATTACCATAATCTTCATAATTTTCCTAGATATACAAGTTTCTTCACTATCCATTTGCCTCCAATCCTTTTTCATTTGTATCCTAAAACAATACAAGTTGTCAACTTCTCTAAGTTCCTTCAGCAACTCTTTATTTTTTTGTAAAGAAATATAAGTCAAATTAGTGTTTGTTTCAATCAATGAAATAGTGATCTTTTATGTTTTTTGTGTTTGTGGGGTTCTTTTATCAGATGGTTTGATCTTTATTTAGAATCATACATCATTTTATATTCTAGAAAAGTCATGGACTGCAACAAAGAAGATGTCATAATTATTGAAGAGATGATGCGAAATTAAAAAAAGACATCAATAAAATCTAGTGAAAATTGTGAGGCATGTGCTTATCTGCTTGGGTAGGATTTTTCAGTGTTTCAATGAGGAAAAGCGGCTGCCTACACAACGTTTCATTTATCTAAGTGATGAAGAAGAGGATGTTTCTAAGAGATTCAAGGGGTTTTGATATCCCTCTCCTACTAAGGAGTCTAAGGTGCAAAGTTTTTCCTGAATAGATCTTGTACTACAAGAACATGAAGTTGAGACTGCAATTGAAATATGAGGATCGATACGATTCACAACTTTTGTTTGAAGCATCATGAATAAATCTTTCTGATACTTAACTATCTTGAGGTACGACTTTGAAATTATAGGTATTACTTTGAATTCAATCTTAATTATAAAGAGAGAAAAAAGGGATAGAAATTTATATGTGATTCATGATTTGATACCAACTTAGTCAATATTTGACTATCTTTTTCACCATTCTTTATGACTAAATAAAAAAAAGGTGATAAAGCGCCCACCTCTTAATATTTTTCAAAATATTTTGTTAGATTATTTCTATTAAAAATAACAATTTTCTTTTCCTTTTTGGTTGTCCATTGTAAAATAGGGCATTAGGCTAATCTTGTTAGTGTGAGAAACCTACTTTACTTTATTGTGACATTCATGCAAAAATTGTGATATATCTATCTTTTAGACTTTGAAATTGTAAGAATTTAATTTTCTATTTCATCGTATTCATAGTGTACATTTTCTACTGATTATCTTGTCTCATATTCTTTGCATTATTAATCATATAATAGATTGAAACTACATTTGGCATGATTCCTAGATCAACAAAATATCTAGTCACCATGACGACTCAGTCATGTACCTAGTGTGGTTTTCTTTCATCCTGTTAATACAAATTGCGACATAACTTATTAAACATAATTGGAGATCATTTCGAGATCTTTCTATAGATCTTACTAGGATAGAGATTTTAAGGAAGATCTCAAAAATCCCAGCAAGTATCGTCGAAAAGTTTCAATAAGTAAAATTTCATAAATGATATCAAATATAGCTAGAATTTCAACACTCGACTTCAAAATCTCCGGCATTGCAAATGGAGCAAGATAAAATTCAGGATACGGGCCACGACGCCTAGTACGAAAATTCTCTAAAATAAAATGAGTTATAATGATTCTTAAAAGGTTTCAAGAGAAAAATGATGATTTGGTCACATTGTATGCAAAAATTGATAGGGAAATTTGTAACAACATTTTCTAAAGTTTTCTTGGGCCAAGCACTAGCTAAGAGTATGTGTCTATTAATCATTCCCTTCCGTCGATTGAGGAATAGATGAAGCATTAGACAAATTGATTCTTTCAAGATACTGAGTTATTTCACTATGTTATAGGTTGAAGTATCAAGGCCAATCTACGTGTTATGTTTTTCAATATCGGACCTCTATATCGTGACCCAATGGCACATTCTTTTTTTTTTTTTTTACTTGGAAGATAGCCATCATTTTTATTCACCGAGAGGACCATTACTTGATTAATCGGAAAAAGGGCTACCATTTATGAATATTCTTAAGTCACAACTATTTGGAGGTGAAGAAGTGCACTCATTATTCCAAATTTTTATGGAAAGAGGCTGAGTTGATTGCTATTCCTAATGTCACAATCATTAAGGGTGTTGAAGGATGTGAAGCCTTTTATTCCACGTTGAAGTTGAGAAGGCAAGTGTTTCAATATTTATTAAGTCAAGTCTATTCACATGTGCATTGATATGCCAACCCTATGATCTCCACGTTGGAAACTCAGAGAGGTTGACATTGGAAAGAGATTTATTAAGTCAAGTCTATTGGAGGTGAACGGATTGCTACCCTATATATGCGCCGACAGAAAAAAGTTAGGTAGGCTGACGTTGAGATATAGTTTTTAAGCCGCTCTTTACCAGTTGTAAAGGATGTGCACCTCAACATTGAAGTTGGAGTGGGAAGCTAATATTGAAAGATATTTTTCAAAGTCAACACATATTGAAGGTTCAGGATGGTTAACATATCGATTCCACCATGAAGTCTCGTTTTTTTTCCCCCCCCCAAAGATATTTTTACGTGTCGTACTATTAAGAGGTGAAGAGGTGCTCCCTACTATTCCATGTTGTTACAGAAGAGTCTGACCTAGAAAGACATTTTTAAGGTCATTTATTCGGAGGTGAGCTATTGTGCTACCTCATCTACTTAATATGAAAATCGAGGACCCTGGAAGTTGATTGAGATTCATGTGTACATCAGAAGAAGTTGACCAATCTTTACATTAGATTCCTAGCGATGGATGAACATTCATTTATGTATAATCGCCCACTGGCCACAGGACAATGTTTTTCCAACAATCGTATGATCAGTCATTCTTCATTAGGTCCAAACCGAGACATAAATTCCGCATATACACATCAGAATTATGTTCAACAGGTCCTACAAGACCCCCCGTGACATGTATTTAATCCTAAAAAAAACTGATGGACCAATCTCATTCATACTACCGCTGGAACATACATTGCATATCCTATCGATGAATAATTTGCATTCTCATACCAATGGAAAGTATTGACTATCATACTAATGGATCAAAAAACATGCTATCAATGGATTCTCAAATGTCGCCCACTAATTGAAAAAATATCCTTACCGATTGATTCTTCCTCATTGAGACTTCCCAAGGACAACAAACAATGATAATGAAAAATATCCTAATGAACGCGATCCCTGTAGCGTATCCCTACCAAACACCAAATGCTTTCTATTTGGCCAAATATTCTATCTATGGATTCACATTTGTCGTATCCAATGGATTGGAAATCATTTTATCACCCATTACTTATTATGCCCATAGATATGTTTGTATTTTTGAATAAACTCACATCACACGTCACAATCAGACAAGGTTTTAAGCATCATGGATTTTGAAGCAACAGTACTTCGAATTAACAAAGGTCCATAGCTATTCACCAAAAACATGCAAAAAAGATTTCTACTATTGAATTTTTACTTGGGTTATTTTTTAAGCACATCCAAGGATGCATTTCACATTGGCCAAAGGTGTGTGACTTTCACTGTCATGGAAGCAAACATGCCGTTAAACCTTTTGACAAAACAATTTAGGAGCTACTTCCATACCACATTCAAACAACACTTTTATCCGAAGAGGTCATGTGTTCAACAAAAAAGAGGTTGTCAATTTTGTTTTGTCTACTGCTTCTTATCAAATTCTGATCAAAAGAAAAGGACCAGTTCAGGTTGTTTCATTTTTGCTAACAATATAAAAATTCATAACATTATGTTGTTTATTTCATTAAGAGTTTAAAGGTATTTTTTACATATAATTTTAAATATCGAGTTACTTATCTTAATTTACAAAATTTTAGGATTTTTATCATATTAAATTTTGATTATAATTTTGAGAACGGGAGGTTGGAAATATTTTGTAAATAAAGATCCTATATTACATTCACAAGTCTTTCATTTCATTCGTTACACTAGTTAATATTCATTTTATTTTCTAGTTTTATTAACATTTATTTTTGTCTTTTTAGTATAATTTTGAAATATCTTTAAATAAAGATAAGAAAAATATACAAATATTTTCTTAATCAACAATTTTGTGCCACTATTTCGAGCCCACAATTTCAGCCCACTGTGTAACTATTCCCTCTTTATTTTTCTATTAAGTCAAAAAGTACAGTTGGTGGTGGAAAATTTTCAAGAAGAAAAAAACCCTAAAAAAATTCTCCTATTCTAAAAGAATAGCCGCCACCCAAAGCCCCTAGTTTTTTCTCGATGACAACCCGCCAAAACCATTATCAAAACCCCTCAAACAACCTGCCTCAAGCCATTGAAACAACCAGACAACCCATCTTCTCCATCTCGAAACAACCACCGCTCAAACCACTGCTCCAACCACCTAAACAACCTCAAACTTGCTTCATTTTTCATTCACCAAACAACTCACAATGAGACTTGAACTTCGGCAAGCAGTGAGCTTCATGCTTGCACAACGAAGCATTAAGGGCAAATACAACTCATACTATTGGAGCAGGCCGCTAGATCTAAATGAATAACTAGAAAGTCCAGCAACCCTTTAACTTTAAGATCCGCTCGAAAAAACAACACTTTGGTAACCATTTTAATGTTGTATATTAATTTCTGTATGGGTTTATTTTTCTACAGAAATACACTCGTTACGTATTGGCAGCACGGCCACAAGAATCTAATGAATAAACTAGCAAACTCCAAACAAAGCCTTTCACTTTCAGATCCGCTCAAAAAAACAACACATTTGGTAACAATTTTAATTTTTTGTTATTGTTTTAAATTTTGTCTGGGTTTGTATTTTGCTACCTTCTTGTTGTTGTTGAATTCTACCTAAGTATTTTCACTTATAAATATTTTGGGGTTTGGCATTGATCTTATATTCATCTATTTGTTATTAGTTATTAAAAGGGGGTTTTTGGTTTTGCTACTAATTTACTACACATAAAAATTATTCATTATGATTATTATTATATTAATTTGACTGAGTAAATATGTTTACCGTAAGTTTTCATGTTGCTTTGTTCATTTTTATTTATTATTGGAATAATTATCCCTCGATTTCTTTTATAAATTGCTTTTGTTGTCTGGTATTTTGAGTTTATTTTGAATCAAGGATATCTTGTTTATATATGTCACATTTCTTCTCTTGTATTGTATTGATGATTGGAACAGAGTAAAGTTTATCAATTTTGTCTTGTTTAGATAGTGATTTTCAACCATGAATTTTTTTATTGATTTCAACATGTGTGCTTTTATTTTTTTATATTACATTTAAACATTGGTGGATGAAGAAATTACAGTGATTCAAGGCAGCACATGTTAATAAGTTGGGTTTTAATTTAAAAGAGAAATACTTATTTATTTCTCTTCTCAATTTGACAAATAAAAAGAATTTGGCTGAGACACACAACTTGAATTTCGAAGGATGCCTAACGTCCCTTGTTCTCTTGGGGCAAAGAACTTTCAACTTACCTAGATCTATTGGTTTAGTAAGGTAATTTTTCTTTTGTAATAAATTCATTGATAACTAGGTTCCTGAAAATTAGGTTGGGGCCTATTTTAAACTTTTTTGTCATAAATTCTTTTAAAAATTATTTAATTTTATGACTATATGTTGTATTTGAGTTATTACGACGTTCATCCTATTTGAATAAAGCAGGGACGTAAATTAAGCCTGTCATTAGATTAAATAGCTTGAGAAAATATCAATAAACTACAAATTTCAATAAATCTCTCAATTGACTCATACTCATCAAAAATTAAATTTTAATAAACTTCCCATTTAATTAGAGAATGAAGAAGGAAAAATGGAAAAAAAACATATGCACATTAGCACTGATTTTAAGGGCTCTAGAGCAAAAATAGCCAAGACAACAACTTGTGCATTGAGAGTCACTTCTCGATGACTCGCAACCCATAAAGCAACGCATACACAAAACACAAATAATAGTTTACCCCTGTTGCTATTGGTGTGAAGCGCAACAACTAAAATCCACTTACTTTAGGATCTTCTTTTACCTCAAAAAATTATTTTGTATTGATTTAAGAGAAGATGATGCTAGGAGTGTGGAGATGAATGAAATTCCACTTGGAGACTGCAAGATGGGAAAGAGACTCAAAAATGGAGAAAGATATTTTTTCTGATGCTTGATTGATGAAAGTTCTCCTAAACATCCCTTCCCATCGGTGAGATTTATAAAGGCAACCGCACTAATGATAAGACCTTGAATTTTGTTCCTCCTATGCTTAAGGAGGGTGTTCTTACAGTGATTAGGTGGAAGAGGATATTTTACTACAAATCAAGCAATGGGAAACATCATTAATTTGTTATATAATTGGAGATAACCTGAATGAATTGTAAATGCTTGAGTATTTCAAGAAGGTATGGGCTTTTGTTGAACTTCCCCATGTACTATATCACGATGATGTATACTATGTTTTTAAATTTCTTTATATAGCAAAAAAGGAGAAAGTGTTGCGGAATGGATCCTATTTCTGTGTAAACAGGCCCATGACTTTGTGGAACTGGATGTGGATTTTGAATTGGATGCTGATATAATTAGACGAATTCCAATTTGGGTAAAGTTCCCCAGATTTCTTTGGATATTGGTAGTTATTTCATTGATTTGATGCCAAGCTTTGGGATCCGTTGTTTACAAATGTAATTTAATCCTAAAGTTGAAGGAAAATATCTTATGAAGAGGTGATTATATTAAAGTCATGCTAGAAGCAACTAGGTTGTTGAAAACCCTTAGGGCATCGGAACCTAACTATTGAAAAGAAGGGAGACCCAAAATTTTGGATGATGTATTAAAGTGGGACATATGGAAGATGAATTTTGGTTTAAACATGCCCTATATGGGAAAACAGATAAGACTGAATAAGAAGGATTAGAAATGAACAAAGGGAAGGATAGAAAACAAAGGGTAATAAAAGGGTCGTTACTAAATGGATACTTATTAATCCTCAGAAAAATTGATAGAAACCCTAAATCCTAAACCCTAATTAGTTATGAAGCAAGTAAAACTCCAATGGTCACACAACTTTCTAATAAGCCTGATCTTTGATAAAGGAGTGGCAGGCAACATGTGGAAGGACATTCATGTTGCAGAGGGTTTTATAACAACATACTGAAACTGATCTTGGAAAAAGTATGTGGGGACATAACAAAGTCGTGGTATAAGAGTCTGTTTAGAAAATACATAGCACCTAATTGAAATTATCGGGCAATGGAGTGGGAAGAAACAGGTGGAGAAAGTAAGATTATATGGAGAATTTGAAAAATGAAAGAAGAGTGGTGGAAAAACTGATGCCTTCCTTCCGCCACCATGATTAGTCTCTACTTGGAGTATTAGAGGACTTAACCAATTGTACATAATCAAACAGAGATCAAATTTCTTCTGAATAACAATATAAGTAGATTTGTCTATGATTATTAAATGTCACAGCTCTGTAACACTTATATTGATTTAGAAAGAATTTGATTGCTCCTTTTTTATGACCTTGGTTAAGGCCCCTAACAGTAAAGTAGAGATGATAATGTGTGAAGGAATGACTGTCGTTGCCAGCACTCTTCCTCTATTTTGCAATTGACTCCACATGTTACTGTCTAACATTCCTTCCATGTTTCATTCCACTCCTTTGACGAGATCCCCCAATTACAATAGATGCCCAATATATATTTTTAAAACGTGCTAGACCATGTTACTTCCCACTCCTGGGCGGATTAGTTTCAAGTATGTTGCTATTTAAAATCCGTACTAATGGTTGTCCTCCACATGTTCCTCCACTACTTTTTTAAAGGATTTGGGGATATTAAAATAGTGTTTGGCCACCCTTGGGGTTTCAGCTGCTTCACACTAATGTGTATGTTTTCTTTTTAGTATTATAAATAGGTATCTTCCACATATTTAGTAGGCCAGCCTTCTTTTTGTACCACGTGTTCTCTGACCCTTACCATGTCATGCTCCCAATCCTTCGATTCAGTCCTATGTTTTCCATCTAGGCAGGTTCAATCAGCATTCTTCTTTCGGTGTTCCCAGTTATAATTACAATTATACGGGAATTGTTGGGTATCCATCATATTCAATTGATGGTTCCCAAGTCCTAGAAAGGGTTTCAACAAACAATAGTATATGAAGGACTTTTGAAATATTCATAGAATTTAGGACCCTCGTATAAGATATTTTCTGCAACATAAGCACTAATCCATCTGGAAGCATGAATCCCAATTCCTCATGAACCTTCTAATGTCGTGTGATAGACCAGTATCCCATAGGTTTAAATAGGGAGAATGTAGCTAAATTGGAATTGCTAACAGTTATTAGCATCAAATTCATCCCGATCCTCCAAAATCATAGCTAGGTTCAATCTGACATCAATATCTTTTTTAGCTTACTTATTAAAATTTAAAAATGTCGTATCCATCATCATGAATTAAGTTTGGGGAGTTCAAGAAAACCCCATGACTCTTGACAACTCTAGTATTGGCAATTCATACGGGTTATATCCACCAATATATAGCCAAACATAATGTTGTTTCTCAATCCTTGAATTGTGGAGGACTAATGTCCTCCTCTCATTTTAACAGTAATAATGCCCTCCATTAAGCATAGGAGGAATGGAATTCAAAGGTCTACCATTGTTGTGGATTGCTTACAAAATATCCCATTGGAGTAGGTTGATTTTAGCATTTCAACATTAGAAAAATGCAGTCGCCTCTTCGGAGTCTCCTTCCCATTTGCATTCTCAAAAAGAAATTCATATTCCACACTAATATCATAAATATTCTCTACAATCGTAAAAAAAAATTAAAGGTAAGAAGATCCCAAATGTAAGTGGATTCAATGTTTGTGCTTCACCGGTAGAAGGGTAACTATTTTTTATATTTGTCTTTGAGTAGTTTGGCGGCGGTGAGTCACCGGGAAGCACTCTCAATGCAGAATGCACAATGAAGAGCCCTAAGAATGAGTGCTAAAGTGCGCCAGTTTGAATTACATCTTCCTGCCTTCATTCAGTTTCTAATTTTTTCTATATCCTTTTATCAGAGTAATACTTCCAAAAATTCAGAAAGGAAATTTAAAATGACACGTTTATAATCTGACATCTAAATCATCAAATTAGGAATGAAATAAAGTAAAATTTTATCATTATGACACCTACTTATCAAAATTAAAGCTAAAGGAATTTGAAGAATGAGAAAAATTACATTATCCTCGTGGTCCTAAAATTAAGACCTTTGAGAGAAACTACTGAAATCAGAGGCGTATTACAAAAAACTTGGTCATATCTAAGGGATGAAGAAACTGACTTTTCTAAGAGATTAGGATTATTTGATATCCCTCTCCTACAAAGGAGTCCGAGGTGACGGACATTTGTCTTTCTAAAAGAGTGAAGAACATAGAGATGAACCCCGGCACTGCTTGCAAAGGAAGCGGTTGATCTTCCTTGAGATATAGGCCCTTCTGATAGGGCTGAATGCAGAATCACGATTTTACCGATATTTGAACAAGGAAAAAAGCAGAGTCCTTCGTAAGATAGGGCAAGTATTGACTGACAAAATGATACCTTTGATTCAGGCCTAGATTTATACAATCATAATGAAGATTTCTTCTCCATCATTTAAAATGCCACAGAATATGGTCATATAGCTAGATACGCAAAATAAAGAGAAAAACCAAAGGACTATCTGAGGCATACGAGCGTTTGTGCTAGGTGTAAACTATTGGAAACTTATAAAAATGTAAGCTTCATCCAATGATCTCACATTTGTATATGTAATTAATGAAAACAAAACTACTTATGTTAATAAAATTACCATGCAGGGCCATTGGGCCAGGATGGGGGTGGGGGGGGACGGGTGGGGGGGGTGTTGGGGGGTGGGGGGGGGGGGAGTAGGGGGGGAAGGGGAAGGGGGGGGGGGGGGTGGGGGGGGGGTGGGAGGGGGTGGGGGGGGGGGGAGGGGGGGGGGAGGGGGGGGGGGGGATACGGGGGGGGGGGGGGTGGGGGGAAAGGAAGTAGAGGGGGTGGGAGGGGGGGGGGGGGGGGGGGGGGGGGTGAATGTGGCTTGGAGGGGTGGGGTGGGGGGAAGTGGAAGGGGGGGGGGGGGGGGGGGGGGGGGGGGATGGGGGGTTGGGGGAGGGGGGGGGGGGGGGGTGTGGTGGAGGGGGGGGGGGGCAAGGTGGGGGTGGGGGGGGGCGGGGGAGGGGTGGTGTGGGGGGGAGGGGGGTGGTAGGGGGGGGGGTGGGGGGGGGGGGGGGGGGTGGGGGGGGGGGGGGGGGGGAAGGGGGGGCGAAGGGGGGGGGGAGTGGGGTGGATGGGGGGGGGGGGACTGGGTGGGTGGTGTGGTGAGTGGGGGGGGGGGATTCGGGGGCGGGGGGGGGATTGGGGGGGTGTTTTGGCTTGTGGTTGTGTTTGCTGGTCGTGCTGGTGTGGGGGAGGGGTGGTTGTTGTGGTTCTGGTTTGTGGTTGATGTTTTGTTTGGTGTTTTGTGTTGTTGTGATGTTTGTGTGGATCTGGTGCGGGTGTGGGGGGGGGAGTGTATGGTTGGGACGCGGGTGAGTGTGGTGTATGGGGTGGTTGGTTTTTGTTATGTTTTTCTGTTTGGTCTTGGCGGTGTTGGGTTGGCGTTTGTGGACGGGGGGGGGAGTTGTGGGGGGGGAGGGGGGAGGAGGTGGTTGTCGGGGGGGTGTGAAGGGTGTTTGTTGGGGGGGGGTGGTTGGGGGGGGGTTGGTTGGTGATGGGGGGGGGGGTAATGGGGGGTGAGTGAGGGGGGGGGGGGTGTGTGGGGGGGGGGGTAAGGTGTTATGGGGGGAGGAGGGGTGGGGGGGTGGGAAGTGGAGGGGGGGGTGGGGGGGGGGGGGGGGGGGGGGGGTGGGTGGATGTGGGGGGGGGGGGGGAAGGAAGGGGGGGGAAAGGGAGGAGGGGGGTCTGTGTTGTGGTGGGGGGTTGGGTATGGGGTTGGAGGTAGTAGGGTGGTGATGGGGTGTGTGCGGGTGGGTAGGTTGGTGTGTGGAGCGGGTGGGGGGGGGTGGGGGGGGGTGGGGGGTTGGTTCGGGGGGGTGGGTGGGGGGGGGGTGAGAGGGTGGTGGTGGGGGAGGGGGGGGGAGGTGGGTTGGGGATGGTGGGGGCGGGGAGGGGGGGGAAGGGGAAGGGAGGGTGGGGTAAGTAGTTTGTGGTTGTTGGGGGGAAGGTGGAGGGGGAAGTAGGGGGGGTAGGGGGGGGGGGAAGCTCTTCTTCCCCTCTTCTTTTCCCGTCTTTTCATCTTTCAACGTCTTCGCCTTACCTACTCTACTCTTTTTCCGGCCACCTCGCCTCTCACTTTTAACTCGTTCCCTAGATCGTCCCCATCGTCCGTTTCTCCCTTTCCTCCTTTCACTTCTCTCAATCATGGCTTTCCCTCTCTTCGGCTCCTTTTTACTTTGCTTTACATTCTCCTTCCCCTTCATCTCCTTACGTTCTTTCCTTACACCTCTTTTCCTTCCATTTTTTTGCTTGACGACTGCTTCCATGGCAGTAGGGTTGTTGTGCAGGCTGGGGATTTTTGTGGCGGGCTCGTCGACAAGCCCAAAAATCATGTTGCGGTGGAGGGTTGGGATTCCTTCGTGGCAGTCCAGTGGCAAATCCCCAAAATCATTACTTTAAAATTTTTTTTTTTTGTTCTTGAAGAGCTAAAATAAAGAACCCTGGAATTTCTAACAGTTCAAACAATTTCTTACACTAAAGGTAAGATAATTACTCCCTAATCCGTATTTAGATTCTTAGTACTTTAGAATCGTGGGCTCATCCATAAATGGGGAGGGTGTTGGCTGAAGTTGAGGTGGGAAAAAGAAAAACTTCTAGTTGAGTTAGTTAAGATTTGGTTTGCCTGGGCACTGATAGTATATGACTCTAATATGGGTAAAGTAATCCGTGTGGTATTATCCTTTGCGTTTAAAACTTGGTGCTTAGACCAAGGAACAAGCGGAAAAGAATTCATCACAAGGGTAGGCTCAAGTGTCTTTGGGAGGATTCAAGCGTGTTCAAAGGTAGTTGATGGTTCTATTTCTGTTTGTTGATATATGCCGGTTGATGCTCATATGCAGCATATATATGAATGGTAATAAAATGTAAAGCGAATAAATGAAATGAGTAAGTTTGGAGCAACTACATACAATGAAAACTAATACTTGAACCACTTGGACTCGATATGTGCTATTTATTATGGTGTGGTCTACTTGTGGTTGATCTATTTGATGGGTGCCACAATGGTGGACATAGCATTGGATTGGTTGTCATGTTCCGAACCCACAATTGGACTAGGGGGGGGGAGGTGTCACGTTTTGGACATTATACATTTGGATCAGGTATCACATTCCTCAAAAAAAACTAATAGTTTGGGTATGGGTGACATGAGAAAACCACTTCTGATTATTTTCGTATGTATTAAGTCTCATTTGATATTGGGAGATTGTTTGTTGCTTTGAAAGGATGACTCTAAACTATGCATTCCAGATATTGTGTCTGACTGTTCTAATTTCAGTTTACATTTTTCTTACTAGAGAGTAGATGCATGATCCTACTTAGTAAAAATTTGTAGTGTGAATGATTACTTCACTTGCTCAGTGGTTTTTTGAATACTCGGTAATCTTTTTAAAGAGGCTACTCCCAGACCTAAGATGGGAGCTCACTGATCGAGGACTTGAATTCATGGGTTGAGCAGTTCTTACACGTACCATGGGTCCTCTATTGTTTAGTCCATTAGTTCGAACTCAGAATTTATAGTTATGACTTATTCCTATGCATTTAGCGGGATGCACCCCATTTTCTTAGACTTCGGAACCATACTTTATGTTTAGTTTGTTTATTAAGATTCGGAGTTTATGGTTAACTCCAGTTCTTCATTCATTTAAACTTGCTGATTTATCTTTAAATGCCTTAGTTTTTTTTGTAAGTTACTTCGTCGGATGTGTAGTGTAATGGTTATTCACCGGAGTGTTAGTGGTGGGTGTCCATCACGACAATCTAAGCGTCATGACAATCTTCCTTTGAACGAAAAAGAAAACTACAGCACCCCCAAGGTAAACCTTTGTTCCAATGAACCCTTATAAGGAATCTTTTAACTTCTTCTTTTAACTCTTTTAACTTAGTTGAATCATTGCTATATGGAGGAACAAAAGATGGGTTGACTCTATGTGGATGTCTATTCCAAAGGCTTTGACCATATTGAGACGGTACTCTGGGAAGATTATTAGGAAAGGTTCTTAGGAATTCTATAACAACACAATAAGCCCTTTGAAGACAATCCTTTTGGGCTTGAAGACATGAAACCTGAAGACAGTTGAAATTGCAAGAACTTTAGTTACTACTAGACTACCTTTCCATATTCATAAATGAAATTATTTGAAAATTGAAAAGTTTACTCGCAATCGTTATAGTCAATTAATGCATAGCAGAATACAACAAAGTCTTGCATAGAATAGTAATAAAATCTACCATATCTAAATTAAAAAAAAGTATGTTTTGTTAGGTTTATGGATGATTGAACTGGTCGTTTCTAACGAAAAGTAATAAAAAGAAGGAAAAAGAGTGAAGTAATAAGGGTCCTAGGTAATGTTCAACAAGGTAGAGTCTCTTCTATATATAAAAGTTTATTCATTACGCGGTGCCACTAAACCTCATTAAAACCCAGTTGAAAAAGGACCAGTGGGATCCTAAAAACTAGATCATTCATCATTACAAAACTAGGGAGCTTGGTTGACATATGCATGTTATTCTATTTGAGGAGATGGAGGTTCGTTGTGATCCCATGTATGTTTGTGAGAGAAGGGAATCATTCTTTGTGTAGTACAACTCACGTAGTAGTAGTATGTGGTGGTTTTATATATATACACACCATGCATCATGGTTGGATAAATCTAAAAGAAGAAATTTTTTGTGAGAAAAATATAACAGTAACTGTGTACTTTTATTTATTGTGGAAGTTATTTTTAAATAATTGAGAAATGAAAAAGTGTTTAGATAATTGTAGTATCCGTCTTACGTGCGGCTATCTATTTTTGACTTATTATCTCTTGGGTGATTAATTAATAAACATTATTGTTCTTAAATTAGTTTTTTTTCTTCCCTCCTATTCTTTTATTGCTCGCATTGTTGAATATTCTAAAGTCTAACAACGGCCAAAACTTTTTTTGCTCGTACAAAAATCTATTGTTGTGGTTATAGAAAAATCAAACTTGTTATTTTTTTGTTATCTTTAATAAAAAGGCCTGCAACAAATTGAGGCCATACTATTTAACACCGGTTATCATAAACTTATCAATGTTCATTGCAAAATATTTTTCAGTAGAAAATATTTTCATTGTTAACATTCTTACTCCTTTAGGTTTTGTGACATTTCTATTTCTCGGGACTTTACTTATGTGATTATACTGAGTTTTATTGTAAGTTATTATATTATGTATGGCCCCCAAAACGTGTTGAAATGTCCCTAAAACATTTTGTCTAGCATAATTCTGCATCTTTATGAGCTATTTGAGCATTGTTTAAAATTGTTAATGATTAGGTCAAAAGCTTAGCTGGTGAAACACAAATTAGAAATTACAAAACAGGGAAAACAATTAAATTCAATCTACGTGAGGAGAAGAAAGTGAGGTTGAGAATGTAAATCGCTTTCTTAGATCTGAAAAGACCTACATGTATTTCGATCAAAAAATACGCGGCCCAGGATCCAATCCAGACACTGTGAAACCAAAAGGCCTAGAAATTCAATATCTTTGTAGTATAAATGTTTGCATCCCGAGTTTTAAGTGAAAATAAATATCAATTTCTATTTATTTTTTAATTACATTTAACATTGAGAAAAGAAAGTTATACAATTCAGGATATGCTCAAGTTGAGCTCCCGTAAATTAATTAGTTTAATTTTTATTGTCAATCATAGAAATGTGATTCCTAAAATATCAGACCAATTATGATATTGAAAATTCAAATCTTGTTCGTTTCGTTCCCTATTTAAACGAAGAAACTTTCAAGAAGGATCAAGCTTTTTGTTCTAAATTTGATCAGCTACATAATGAATATCTCAATTGGCAGTCATGAGCATGGGAGAGTGAGGTTACATATAAAAGATACATGAGTGATGGGATAGTGATTGGTGAAAATATTTTCTATATGAATTCTAATTCAACCATTGGGCGGAGTTGAACATTGATGAATCTAAAAATGATCTATCCTCATCATAGAGGGAAACCCCTCTCCCAGGAAATAACGACTGATGAATAAGGTTAAAACTGACTTAGAGGTGAAGAAAAAATTGAGGCTGAATAAAATCTTTTGTATTGATTACATCTTGGTTTTAATACAAAACTAATAAGGATGCTGGTTGGATCAAAAAGTTTTGATTTGTCAGCTGCTGACCCTCAATTTTGCCCTAACATTTTAAAAATACCATAATTTTTGAAGTTTTATTATTGTAAAGTCTTAAAAATTTTTTTAATATAATTTTTACAGTTAAAGGGTTTATCAATAAATATCATTATTTATTAAAATTAAAAAAAAATATTTGTTAATTTTTAAATTACGTTTTACATATCGTTAGTTACGTTCATTATGATTTTTAATATTCATCCATTTCTCCTCCTCTTTTTCGGCGTAACTAGCTTGGAACATCCACCTCAAAATAGAGCAGCCACCACACTGTTCTTATCCAAAGATTCAACTCTAAACACCCATAAAAAACACTAAAAACCTTCAAAAATCAGCCCATTCTCAATAAATAATTACAGCCAACAAACACCTCCAAAAGCCTTTCATTTTTCTTCCTTTTTCGGTGAAAAAAAGTTACGGTGGGAAAAACAACCCCACAACCACTGAAAAAACCCACCTGAAACAAAGAGAAGAAGCTGAATGAAAAAAACAAGGTCGTACGACAAAGCTCAATATCGAGATCCCACCTCCCCCCCCCCCCCCCCCCCCCCCCCCCCCACCCCCCCGTCGTATTCCCCAGCAAAGCTAACCACACCCAGCTCAAACTGACCCGAAAACCCCACAGTCTTCGGTCTCTTTTGTACGGGGGAAAAAAACAAACCACCTTCCAGAAAACAAAGGAAAATCCACCAATCCCTTTTCTTTCCAGCAAAAAAACACCTACCAAAACAACAGCAGTCCCTCCCCTCATCCCTTACAATTTTTCATTTTATTTTTGCAGGTATTCCGTCGTCCAGAGTGAATTGAAAGCTCAGTAGGCAGAAGCTCCACCACACAGGCGATGTCAACACCGTGGAATTTTGAAACCAACGGGACCCAGTTTGCCTACAACTTACGGTTCTCTGTTCCGGTAGCATTTTATTCTTTTTACCTTTATTTGACTGGTTTTATATTATTATGTGAATGGAGAAACTTGCTCTGTTTTCTTGTTGATTGTCGGTTTGTTGTTATGTTATAGTTTGGATTAAGTTCTTTTGAAGTTTGTGATCTTTGTTTGATTGTGTTAAGATGTTTCTGTGAATATGGCTTTGTGATTGTCCGCTAGGTTGATTTTATTTTGACTTTTGGATTGCATGTTATTGTTCGTATTTTTCTTTTTCTTTCAATTGGGTTTATTTTTGTTCTTATTGTTATATCTTATACTATATATGTAGTGGTTTTAATTTATTGACTGATAGTTTTCATTTCTTTTCTTTTTAAAGAATTTTGAACGAAGCATGTTATCATTTGATTATTATTAAATATTATTGTGCATTGTCTCGTTTGTGTTTTTTAAGTATTATAATTAATAAAATTTGTTTGGATGAAGCTTTATGTTGCTATAGTTATGTATATTTTTTACTTATTTATTTTTAATCCGTTTCTTTGCTAGAATTCTCTTGCTTACTTTTACTTCCATCATTAATGATTGTGTTCATTTGGTTTATTCTTACATTCTATTGTTTTTATATTATGCCTCTCATTGTTGTATTTAGTTATGTTATTTTATTTTTAATCGTGTAAAATTTATTTGCTTTTAATGGCCAATGAAAAAAAATTTCCGTCTGGTTTAGATGGTCTTCCATTTCAATGACGCGAAAATCTAAATTAAAGTTTCCTACATTTTTATTGTTAAATGGACGACCATGAAACAAATCGACCCATCGGGTTTTTTTTTTTAAAGTCCTTTTCCATTTTCAAAAGACGGAAATATAATTTAAGTTTATTACATTGATTTTATTGTTAAATTGATCATGAAAAAAATCTATTGTCGAGTTTAGAGGCTCTGTTCCATTTTAAAAAGACAGAAAATCTAATCTTAAGTGTCATACATGTATTTTGTTAAATGGCCAATGAAAAATTCCGTAGGGTTTAGAGGCCTTCGATTTTAAAAGACGGGGGAAGGAAATCTAATTTTAAAGGCATATATGTTATTGATAAATGCCGATGAAGAAATTTACGTGATTCCAAGGCCTTCCTGTTAATAAGACAAGGATTTGGATTTTTAAGTATTATTTGAGTTATTCTTTTTTATTTATATTTATTTGGTTACCAAACTCTTTTACTAAGTGTCTTTACAGGTATCAGGAGGTGCTCCTCCTAGAAATTAGTCGAATGTTGTGCGAATTCATTACTTGTTTATTCATTTATTTTGATATATTAACGTAAGCAAATAATTAGGACGTTTCTTATATATGTTTTTTATAATTTCTGCATAATAATGTTTATTATACTGTACATTATTTAATTCTTTTCAATTTGAAAAAAGAAAAGTGAATTCAGTCGGGAATCACATGTGTGAGTTCGAAGGATACCAACCCCTTCCTTTGGGAATAATTGAACCCTTATCTAGAATTCAAATTAGTTTCGTTTAGATCATTAATGGTTTCTAGTTTTTTCCTAAAATTGGTGGCAACGCGTTTTAAAACTCGTCAACTTTTGAAAATTCATTAAAATTTCTATCTATTTGTTGATTCAATGAAAGATTTTTTGAGTCCACCGTGACGTTTCGCCTTATTTGGATTTAGAAATGAGGATGTAAACAGAGTGGGCGACTCCACTAGGGGTATTTGGTTAGACGTTTAAACCAATATGAATTTTTTTTTTCAAAGTGAGGAAAAATTTTGGTTTAGTATTATGTTATACTGTATTGTATATTTCGCTGGGATTGTCCATGGTATTTATTCATTATTATTTTATTGTGTGGTAATCTATTATGAATTCATGGATAATAATAACCGTTAAACGACAATTATTTCATTACACAAAGGAAGGGATTTATGGGGGCTTAAAGTCGTTCATTACAAAAAAAATTTTTATAGGGGCGACCCTGACGAGTGTTACGTGGCTACTTGATAGTCAACGATATTTAATTGTTCCCAGCCCAGTAGCCCCTCTTGGGTTACTTTTCACTCGTAAATACAAACCAATGCTAGTAAACTAATAGAGCTAAGCCAAACTCCAAAATTAAAGCATCAACCTAGTGACCCAACATCCAAGGCGTTGTTTGTGAGTCCATTAGAAAGGACCAAACTTGCGTCATAATGGAATTCTAGGCCTAAAAGGACGATCATAATTGTGTGTAATTAACGGGATGTATATGCGTTTGACAAATCACTGTCCATCTGAAAATTAAAAAGTTAGTTTAATAGTACTTTGTAAAGCTCGGATTTTTCATAAACTATCATTCCAAAAAATATGGCGAGGGAGATGACAAGAATATTAAAGAGGAAGACCCTTTCCCAAAGGATATAAAAGGAGGGATTATACCTACGTATGGGATTGAATATTTGTAATTTTTTCCTTCCTTCTATTCCCCCAAACATTCATAATACTAATTTCATTTATTCATAAAAACTGTACTACGTGTTTTGGGAGACAATGGAAAGTTGTCAACGGGCATCATCATAATACATCCTTAAACGATAGGTAGGCCTACCCTAGGACTGTAAAAGGGTCACATATTTTGTATAGGACGCACAATTCATTGTTTGTGTGCTATGTGATAATATTCGTTTGTCTTAATTAAAAATATATTTATGTGTTTTATTTCAGTGTGTGTGAATTTGCATTATCCATTCGTACAGTGACCATAACACTTTACATTTTTGAGGTGTTCTTCTTCAAAGCGTTAAAATTTATAGGTGTTCGAATCAGAAGAAATTCTTATTTGGTCGATCGTAGCAAGAGTACAAGAGATAGTAGCGAAATTACAAGTCATTTGTTTTTATAAGACAGTAAATATCAAGTCAAAACGATAATATAGAAGAATATTGACTATGGCGTCACATCCATTTATTTTTTTATTACTTGGCATGATGTTCCGGCTCTCACAGATTTTTTTATATTTTTTGTAGGAATACCGTCTGCGACAAAGGTCGTGGGGAGGTATACAATGGTCTGGTCTCTGATATTGGGAAAGGACAAAGGTACAATTAAAACATCCAAAAAAGGATTACACACAATTCATTACTGTTATAAATTCTTAAGTTCCATTCAACAGATATCGCATAAATATTTACCTTAAGAGGATAACATATGTGTGCGGAAAAAAAAAATAAAGGATTGTCTAAATCTTAAATTCTATTAGGCCTTATCTGAACGACACAACGCCGACCTGATTTGTCAATTTCGGTGAGATACATAGCAACCCCTTCTTGGGTTCGATATTATTTTAAGAGTATATAAAAAGGTAAAAATAAAATAAGTTGTTAAGATTTTCAAAGTTATATCCCTACATTGAAACTATGGCACCTGATTTCTCATATGAATGAGATACGTAGGAACCTTGTTTCAGGTTTGTACTCATACTTTCAAAAAATTAAAAGTACGGTGTTTACCATATATAAGAGTCATTTCTTTATCTCGGTTGGTGGGGACTTATGTGAGTTTAACGGAGTCCTCCTCGTACACTATTGTTTATATGATGGAAAACCACTGAACTTTCGTAGTATTTAAACTATAAATTCTCCTGGGACCTCTTATATGTACTTTTGTGATGCATGAAAATTCTCTTGCATGCAATCAACATAAGAATAAAACTAACCTTATGTTTCATGTGCATTGTATGGTGAGATTTTGATCAAATTTCAGTTTTGTTACACGTTGATCTAAAACTTGACTTGAATGTTTTTCGAGGCAAAATCCTGAGCAATGTTAGGTTTGAGAAAGGATTTTAGTCTCTTTTTGACCCGATTGTGCCTTTCAAAGCCTACCAAATTACATTAATCCCCAGTTTTCCCATTTAACCTTTCTTTGGACAACCATATCTTAAACACTACCCTTTTGAGTGCTTACAAGCACTACCCTCTCTTGGCCCAACCTTCTTGATGTGCCCAAGATGTGCAAATTTTAAGAGGTGAATCCATGTTGAATTTTAGAAGCAAATCTATGAGTCTCTCAAAATCAAGGAAGCAAAAGACTCCAGAGAAAAGAGAGAAACGAAGAAAAAAAAGGGTGGAAGAAATAAAGAATGGTAAAAAAAAATACCCTTACAGGGTCAATGAAAGGTGGGAAGGAAAATACTCAAACAAAAAAAGGAAAAATTATTATGATAAAGAAGTAATAAAATAAAAGCTCCAAGAAATAAGGACTCAAAAAAAATAAGAAGATAAAAGTTCCAAAAAATGAGAACTCAAAAGAACTCGAATCAAAGAGGATGAAAAAAGAAGAGGAAGAAGGGAAAAACTCCGAAAAATGAGAATTCGATAGAAGATGAAAGATGGGAGAACAATGAAGTGGATCTGACGTCAAAGGCATACCAATTATTAAGAGCACAAAATTAAATGCAAACACGAAGGAAGAATAATTACTTTATCCCACGAAATATCCTACCCATCAAACAAGATCTCTACGTTACCAGACAATAACAAGACCTACCATGATCTCATTCCAATGTTCTCAAAATAGTTGGAGATTACATAATGGTCAAAGGCATATGGTATCAAAAGTTGTATGCGGTGAATATTTTTCTGAGTGTGAGTGACACTTTGGAAAAAATATCCTAAAATCAGGAAAGTTTCAACAATATTTGTGATTATAAGGGACCAGTGTTTTCCGTGGGGATTGAAAAACATCACTGATTGATACAAATTTTAAAAATATGGTTGTTTTGAAGTACGTACGATGAACAAAACTCGTTGATCCTTAATAGGTTTGAGTTCACTTGAATGTAGGAATTACATGGAATCAACTAATTTAGAAAAAAAAAATAAAGATAAAGGGAATGAGAGGTTTACCTTGGCATCCGAACTGTTTGGTACCAATAGGGTAGAACTTTGACCATCTCATCACCATTTTTTATTTTAATTTTTTTTATCTTTTGGTTGTCATACAAAAGGTTGTTATTAAGTTTAAGCTTATATGGTGAGACGCCTACTTTGATTCATTTGGGTTTGTCCATCCCAAAAATGTGATATATATTATTTTAGCTTGAAGATAGCAAAGAAATGCCCATTCATATTTTTATCTGTTATTGGTGCATTTACTGATGAAATCTTTCAAATTTTTGTAGTACTCATCATGCACAAGATTAAACTACATTGACCTGAAACTGCCTCAACAGAATAATGTAGGAAACCACGACGGATCGGTTCTATTATAAGAGTTGATTATTTATTCTCTTTTACAATTTTAAAACTGGGACAATTTTTTAAAATATCTCAAAGATTCACAATAGAGGTGTTATCGCAAACAAGTCAATATTGAAGATCATTTTAAGATCTGCCAAAATTCTAACTAGACAGAAATTGGGAGGGAAGAGACTCTCAAATTCTGATCAAGCACCTGCCAGAAGCTTGATAGCACTACAAAGATCGCATTGGAATTAATATTTTGTCACGAATTTAATTCATGCAGTGCGAGTCAATATTCATGCATCGCGAGTTAAAGTCATGAATGCGAGAAGATATAAAGGCCCCATAAAGATTCATGCATCGCGACGTGGTTACTGAATTTCAGGCATTTCAAGAAGATTTCATACCTCACAAAAATTCATACATCAAGAGTTAATTCATGAATCATGAGTTAATATTCATGCATTGCAGTTAATATTAATGCATCGCGAGAAAATTTCATACCTCGCAGAAATTTATGCATTGCAAGAAGATTTCATACCTTGAGGAATTTATGAATTGCGGGAAGATATTTATTCCCGCAAAAGATCATGCATCGAGAGTCAATATTCATGTATCGTAGAAGATCATGCATCGAGAGTCAATATTCATGTATCGCAGAAGATCATGCATCGAGCGTTCATATGCATGTGAATCGCAAGTTATATGCATGCACCCATGAGAACAGGATTTTAGATTTCATACCTCGATAAATGTATGCATCGCAAGAAGATTTCAATACAGTGCGAGGAATTATGCATTTGTGGGAAGATATTCATTGCCTAGCCAGAAGATCATGTCTCGCGATTCAATATTATGCACGCGGAGGATCATTGCATCGAGAGTCAAATTCAGCATGCGGAAGATCATGGCATCAACGAGTTAATGCATTGCGGGAAGGACATGCTTCGCAAGTCAAATCATGTATCACGAGTTAATATGCATTGCGAGTTTAATATTACATGCATCGCGAGGTAAATGCATGCATTCGGCGAGAGAATATTTCAGCCTCGCGCAGAACATTTATGGCATGTTGCAAAAGATTTCATACCTTGCACAATTTATGCATTGCGGGAAGATATTCATGCCCCACAGAAGAACATGAATCGAGAGCCAATATTCATGCATCGCAGAAGATTATGCATCGCGAGTTAATGCATTGCGGAAGGTCATGCATCGCAAGTCAATATTCATGCATCACGAGTTAATTCATGCATTGCGTGTTAATATTCATGCATCGCGAGTTAATATTCATGCATCGCAAGAAGATTTTATACCTCGCAAAAATTTATGTATCGCAAGAAGATTTCATACCTTGCAGAATTTATGCATTGTGGGAAGATATTCATGCCCCGCAGAAGATCATGCATCGAGATTCAATATTCATACATCTAGAAGAAGATTTTGTACCTCGTAGAAACTTATACATCGCAAAAAGATTTCATACCTTGTGGAATTTATGCATCGCGGAAAGATTTCATCCCTCGCAAAATTTACACATCGCGGGAAGATATTCATGCCCCGAAAGAAATCATGCACTGCCAAAAAAAGAATCGTGCATCTCAAGGGAAATATTTACCCCTCAACATCAACTGCATCTTTATTTGGCAAAAGTGAATGCCAAGAGAATCATCGAAAACAACGAAAAAAAAGACAACCACGAGCCATTTGATTGTTATCTTATTTTCGACATCAAATGAAGGACAATACATGAAGATTCCATGCAACATAAGACATAAGATCTATTTGCCTTATGTCAAAATCGATCGGAGTTGACGTCCAAAGTTGAGGCAAAAGAAATTATAGTGTCGATAACGGGTAAAAAGACAATATCTCCCATAAATATCTTTATTTTTAAGCTGACGGGTTTTATCTAGTATTTTTCCAAGAGAATCAACAAGGATGAATTTTCCAACCGAAAAAAAGAAAATGGACATGTACAAAACTTATTCAACAAGGACGCAACGCTAATAAGACCTTTTGGAGACAGTCGGAATGACTGTCCACCACATTCAACTGCACGTCTCTACAAAGGTTTATGTGTTCGGTCAAAATTGGAGTTCCGGCACATTTTCGTTGTCCACGATTTCTTTCATCAGTAATGACACAACGAAAGGGACACATGTTGACACCCAATTTTGGACCAACATTTTAAAAATTCGTAATTTTGATGTTTTATTTATTTAATAGCTTAAAATAATTTTTTAAATATAATTTTAAATTATTTTATCTATAACTATTCTTATTTATTAAAATTTAATTTTTTTTATTTGTTAATTTTTAAATTACGTTTTACATATCGTTAGTTACGTTCTTTATTTTTTTAATATTTATTTTTTATTTGTTACATCGGTTAATGTAATTTGTTATTTCACACTTAATAGTGTTCATTCAAAATACGAATTAATTTGCATATTAAAATATCTTCATCGGACAATATTTTTTGCGGCCTCAATCTTGAGCCCCTGGACTCAGGCCACTTGTCATATCCAATTTCTATGTTTAAAATAGGTAGGTCAAAGGAGGTGGGGGAAGAAAATGTTTAGGGGAATTTTTTTTAGATTTTAAGGGGTTAAGAACACTTCTTTGAGTGTCTATATTTTTAGGCAAAATTTTTGCCGCAATCCGGCAAGCCACATCCCAAAACCCCTTCAAGTTTCTTTTTCCAAACGATCCATTTTCTCTAGCAAAATTACAACCAGCAGCTCCCACCTCCAAACAACTTCACCACCATCCTCCACCCGTCCAACACTACCAACAACAGCCCCAAACTCGAACTGGAACTCCCAGCAGCTCATAACCTCCATTTTCCCATTTTCTGGCAACCAAACAGCCACCACACCTCCCATTTCCGACAAAAAAAAAAAAAAAACCCAACCTGTAAACTACAAGCAGCCCCAAGCCAAAACCTCATCCATTTCTCCTCCTCTTTTTCGGCGAAACTAGCTTGGAACATCCACCTCAAAATAGAGCAGCCACCACACTCTTCTTCTCCAAATATTCAACTCTAAGCACCCATCAGAACCAATAAAAACCCCAAAATATCACATCTCATTGAACAAACGCAAAAACAAAAAACACCCCATAAAGCCTTGTCATTTTTCTTCCTTTTTTCGTGAAAAAAAGTCACCTAAAATGACCCCACAACCACTCAAAAACCCCACCTGAAACAAAGAGAAAGAAGCTGAAAACAGTCTCCGCAGAGCTCAAAATCAGATCCAAAACCCATTGCCAGCCACCATTTCCTCCCTATCGTCTTTCCCGGCGAAGCTAACCACAACCCGGCTCGAACCAGACCCAAAAACCCCACAGTCTTCAATCTCTTTTTCCGGAAAACACCACCTTCCAGACCACAAACAAACCCACAAAATTCCTTTAATTTTCCAGCAAACACCTACCAAACAACATTAGTCCCTTCCCCTCATCTCTTTCATAATTTTTCCTTTTTTTTTGCAGGTATTCCGTCGTCCACAGTGACTCTGAAAGCTCCAGTAGGCAGCAGCTTCACCACCGGCGAGTCAACAACTCGTGAAACAACGACCCAAATTTTTTCTACAACTTCTGTTCTCTTTTCCGGTAGCATTGAAGGGGAGGGAAACTGCTCTGTTCTTGTAGTGATTGTTGTTTGTTGTTACGTTACAGTGGATTAAGCTATGTTCAAGTTAGGTTTATATTTTCACTTATTTATTTTAATCCGTTTCTTTGGTAGATTCTCTGCCGTAATTTTACTTCTTATTTATAATTGTGTTCATTGGTGTTTTCTACATTCTCTGGTTTTTATATATGCCTCTCATTGTTGGTATTTAGTTTGTTATTTTTATTTAGTCGTTTTACAATGTATTTGATTAAAGGCCCATGAAATGAAAAATCTATTTGTCGGATTTAGAGGCCTTTCTATTTTAAAAGACGAATATTTAATTTAAATTCATATATGTTTATTTGTTGAATTGGCCAATGAAAAATCTATCTGTCGTGTTTATAGGCCTTTCCATTTTAAAAGACGGAAATCTAATTTAAGTTCATACATGTTTGTTTGTTAAATTGGCCAATGAAAAATCTATCCATCGGGTTTAGAGACCTTTCCATTTTGAAAGACGGAAATCTAATTTAAGTTCATACTTGTTAGTTTGTTAAATTGACCAATAAAAAATCTATCCGTTGGATTTAGAGACCTTTCCATTTTAAAAGATGTAAATCTTATTTAAGTTCATAAATGTTTTATTTGTTAAACTGGCCGATGAAGAAATTACCGTCGATTTTCAAGGCTCCCATGATAACAAGACGGTTTTTTATTTAAGTTATTATTGAGTTATTAATTTGTATTTTATATTTATTGGTACTACATTTTACTACGTGTCTTCTACAGGTTACCCAGAGGGGCAAACTACTAGAAAGTATTCGAATTGTGTCAGAAATCATAACCTTTTTATTCATATTTTGTATATATTACTTAGGATTTAGGCCGTTTCTTAGTATGTTTTGATTTTATTATTTGTGCATATTGAATGTTTTTATACTTGAACATTCTTTTATCTTCTTCCTCAATTTTTTTTTTAAAAGGGAATTCAGTGGGACCCACCATTTGTGGATTTCGGATGATTTCCTAAACCCAATGACCTTTGGAAATAATTTTGAACTCCTTGACCTAGAATTCAAATGATTTCGTAGATCATTTAATGGTTTCCCTGTTTTTCCTCTGGAAATTATGGGGTGGGCAACTCTTTTTTTTAACAACATTCATTTTTAAATTCATTAAAAATGATTCAAGTAGTTATTTTTTGAGTCACCGCGACGTTTCTCCTATTTGATAGGTGGGGATGTAAAATCATCAACTAGTTGAAAGTTGTCTGTGGTTGAAGTGCTAAAAAGGGCACACCGCGCTCTCAATGATAGAATAAAAAAATGGCGATCAGTTAATTCCATAAATGGGAGTTAACAAAACTAAATATATGATAAGGCATAGTACAAAATGTGAAGGTGAATCATTGTACAAGGGATTATAAAACCATCTAGTAGTTGTAATGCAAAAATACAAACTAAAATGAATTCAATTGTTTGAGTTAAAAGATTTGATAACAAAAGGTTGCCAACTTATTTTTCAGTCATAAAACTTAGGGTCGTAAATAAAGCATGGTACATTACTAGTCATAAGGATTTATACAGTAAATTGTTGACTTATATTATTTCAAGTATATATGTGTGACTTAAGTTAGGTTAGCATAAAGGATCAGATATATGTGGTGATCCTATTTTTATGATTGAATTTGTAGTGTATAATAATCAGATTACATGATTGCATTCAAACTTGATATAATTATGATGTGCGTATATATTTTACTAGTCAATGTGTTTTTGTATCTAGGACTCAATGTAATATTAGTATAATGTATCGGGATATATTTGAACTTCTAGTCTATAGATAAGTATCAATGGTATTGGAAATTTAGTCATGAATTTATCATTGTACTGTAATAAATCAATCATGATAGATTTAAAGAGCTATGAGGTTGATACCATTTCAACGTTCGACGGTATATATTTGAGTGGATCAGATCTTTGAGTTACAAATTATTTAATATCAAGTAAGGAGATACATGGTGGACCCTCCTCTTTTAAATTATTGAATTATAATTATATAATAACATGATACCATTATTGCATTAATATTACTATAAAAATCATATATTTCCCCTTTTTATAATTTTTAAATTATATCTGTATATTATTTTTTTCATAAATGTTCATATCTAAAGAATATGACGTTTTAATGTACCAGTATACATTTTAACTAATGTATCCGAAATAATTTGTAGCGAAATATTATGTGTTAACGAATACTATTATTATTATTGAGTGGCCATCTTTTTGTTTTTTTGTAAGGGGAAGAAACAGGTTTATTCAAAGTGAGATATATGTACATTAAGGATAAGAATTCATATAAAGGTCAAGCTACAATTGGGTTGATTAAGTAGTGTGACATCTACTAAACTTGGTGTTAAAATGATAAAATAATTCATACTCCAAATGATGTAATTGATGATATTTGAGCACTTTTATGTGATATTTTTGAGCATTTAAGATTTATCTATTATTTAAATTGTTTCATCGTATTATGTAAAGGCTATATGAAATTGAGATTATGACAGTTGGAGTGCATTGGGATTTGTGGATTTGTTGCATTAGTGATTTGTCCCGATTACTGGTAATGGGCACTTAATGACCATATTTTGCATTAATAATGCACTTTACTTTCTGAAAATGGTTGCAACAGTGCAAAAAATAACATTTGCACGTTGGGGATTTGTTATCTTTATCTTTATTTCATCTTTACTCCATTATCTTGTAACCTTTGTTAACTCCTTTAGGACTATTATTTTTATCATTACAATATAATTAGGCTTCCTATTTAGTGACTAGAAAGATTCTTCTAGTATAAATAGTGGTGGTCTTCATTTGGTTTGGGTAAACAAAAAAACACAAGAGAAAGAGAAAAAAAAGCAGGGAATACAAGTTAGGTCGAAAAGAGAATTGGCATAGTTTTGGTTGTCGGTTTTGGGTTTGGGGGAGCACGGCGGCAGGAGGCGGACGTGGCGGGCGGACCTCAATAGGAAACGGCCGGGAGGACGGCGGACGGATGTGGATGCGACGGGACGTAGCCCGCGGCGGGAGGCAGGCTATCGCGGACGGAGAAGCCCGGACGGGCCAGGAAAACGGCGGCGTAGGACGCCCGGGAGGCGCGGGGCCTCGACCCGGCGGAGGATCGGCGGGAAAGGCGACCGGCCGGGCGGCGGTGAGGGAGACGGCAGGGGGCCGGGCCGGACGGAGAGGCGGAGGACGTAACCCACACGCGTAGCGGACGGGTGGTCAGGCCTCGGGAAGGAGCGAGGACCGGCGGGTTAGTCGGAGACGGACGGACAGGCGGGTAGCAGGTGGACCGGATTGGGGTAGGAGCGCGGAGGCCAGTAGGAGGCCGGCTGCGGGAAGGAAGGAGGGAGTATAGGGAAGGGAAGGACCGGCTAGTGATCATGCGAGGCGCGGTCGGACGGCGGAGGCGCGGAGGACCTGGCCGGCGTGGATGGCGTGGCCGCTGAGCGGAGGCGGACGGACGGCCGGACGCGGACCGGGGAGTTCTTGTTCCCTTCTTCTTTAACGTCCTGCAGTACCACATTAGCCTCTCTTTGATTCGTCGGTTAATCAATGTCCTTCTTTCTTACTTCCTTTCTTATTCCTCCTTAATTCTTATTAAGTTTAAGGGAGGTTGTTCTTTTTGTGGATCTTTGGACTCAACTATTGTTCCAGAGTGTTTGAGTTATATTTGTTGAAGGATGTTTTGTTGTATCCTGGAGGGAACAAGTCAAAGAGAGGACTACTGGTGGACCGGTAAAAAACATTTTGCTTAGTGGACTTGAATCTCCTTAATGAGCCGCGAGATATCCCCGCCTCATCCTAGAAGAGAACTAATTCGTCATTTGATTTTCAATATAATCTTGCAATTTATTAGCTGTATGTTTTTTTCACTAAACAATTTTAAGGAGATGCAAGATGGTTCAATTGAAAAAAAAACGTGGACTGTCAAGATTCGAGATCGTAACAAGCCATTTCCGATCAATGGAAGGGTTAAATTTCTTTTCTAATGAAGTCTTCTTAAGTTCTGATGTATTAACCAGAGAAGAATCCAAATAAAAAAAGAATCATACTATGAATGATGATTGAAAACTATTTCTCAGTCTAGAGGAAAGTGGAAAAGTACGATGGTTGATTTCCTAGGAGTGGCGCTATATCTTCTTTATTGTCTATCTAGATAATTTTCTGATATTATGATATTACTTACTCTAGTGCAAAGAAAATTTGGAAGGCATTTGAGAGTAAGTATGATACAGAAGAGGCTGGGGCAAAAAAATTGCAGAGATAGTAGATTTTTTCATTCCAAATGGTGGGACAACAAATCACGTGGGCTGATTGCAAGCTAAGGAATTCATCATGATGTTGGAGGAGCTTAAGGTCCCGAAGAGTGAAAAATTGAAGATAACCTTATTGTTGTGCATAGTCGATAACTTTTCCCTTCTTGGAAGAAAAGAAAAGTTCAAAAATTTCAAAACTAGCGTCACAAACAAAAAAGAAACCTCTCTTGAAAACTTTGTATAAAGAAAATTCCACATGGAAGAAGAATAGAAGCCAAGGGGCCAAGATGCACTTTTACAAAGAAGAGAACAATATTCAAATCGAAGGTAATTTAATTACTTTGAATAATGTAAATCAGATATCACAAAAAATACTTCTTGAATGTCCTAAAAGAAAGAATAGAAAATTCACTAAAAACCATATGGTTGGACCTCCAAACGAGAAAAATAATGGTGAAATCACCAAGCACAAAATCAGAAGTTCAAGAAAAGGGGGACCATGCTTTGTTTGTGGCAAGAGTGGCATATTGCGTGTTTTCATATTTCGGAGGAAACACAGTGTTCTTTCTAAACATTCAGACAAACGTTTATCGAAGAACCTTTTTGTGAGCAAGGAGTAAGTTACATTACAAAATAAACATGAGTTGAGAATGTGATGGCTGGTGATGAGGTGAGTCAGGTGCAAACCATGCCTGTCAGTTTGACAAAGACTGATTTAAAAAATTATACTCATTTTGAGGAGCCCAAAACCATCAGTGTTGGTGATTCCAAAATACTCAAGTACTTGGAAAGGGAGATGTTGAATTGTGTTTACTTCTGGAGGATATTAACATTGAAAATGTACTTTATAATCCTTGTATTGAGGAAAAAATTGATGTCTTCCTTTCTTCCCTCTTATAAAGAACACTTTAAACAGATATGCATCGGTTCAATATGTAATAGTGAAGAAAGGCTATTTTGTGGGAAAGGGTTAGCATGCGATGGGATGTTAAGTTGATGTTGATGAAATGGATAAAAAACTTCTAATTCTCTTTTATGATGCTTTCTTTAACATGCTCGTTGTAATCATATTTAATGATCGGTATGTTGCAATCAATGACATAGTTTTTTAGGAAATTAATGCCCCAATGGTTAAACATAATTTCAGAAAAGTGTGATGGCTTGTTTAAAGCCAAGATCAATAAAAGCCTCTCAATTTTAAGTTTGAAAGAAAAACCTGATTTGTTGAATTAGTTAGTTACGGATATTTGTGAAATGGGGAATTTAACTCGTGGAGGTAAAAAGATATTTTATCAGTTTTAATGATGAATTTCTATGTTTACTTGAAGAAAATAAAGTGATTCTTTTTGAAAAATTTCAAAAAGATTCTTAGTGAGGGTTGAAAATCAGTTTGAAGAGTGAAAAGAAAAGAAAGGAAATAGGAAGTGTATAGAGGATCATGAATATGCATCAAATGAGTTTAATTCTTTGGTGAGATCATTTGGGAAAATTCATTAAACTACTACTCCTTACTCTGCTTCGTATAATGGAGTAATGAAAGTAGCCAGAAGGAAAAATAGAAGTTTGGTGCATTGACTTAATATCATGCTTATTGAGTCACATTGCACCTTTAATTGTGGGGGTGATGAACAGTATATTAACTGCTTGTTATGGGTTGAATCGGTGCCTAATAAAAAAGCTCTAAATTGAGATCTTTATTTAAATTGTGGAAAAGGTTTACAAGCCAACGATTGAGATATATAAGAATTTTGATGTGTCTACTTGTAAGGCTAATGGATTCCCAAGATTACAATGATGGGTAGACAAAGTTACAACTCGGGTTTCTTGGTTATGCAAGAAATAGTACAACTATAGATTTGTTATCTTGAGAATATGTTTGTACCTGAGAATATGGGGTTCATTTTCATGAAAATAAAGTTCCTTTGATTACATAAAAAATAGGGGGGTCAAAGGGTTGAACAAAATCATTTGTCACTACCTAGGTTATTCTACTTTCAACTTTGAATAATTAAAGAAGTGGTGATTGAGGTTTAAGAAGAAGTAAAAGAGCTAGAGGTAGAAAAGAGTTTGGTCCTAATTTTTATGGTTTAATTTAAAAATGACCCTCTAACATTGAAAGAGCTTTATATTCACATGATCGATTTTTGGAAAGAGGCTTGTAAATGATGTATGGAATCTCTAATTTCTAAAAAAACTGGAAAGTTAGTTGATTTAATACCGGATTGTAAAACAATTGGTTGCAAATGGGTTCTTAAGGAAAAGTTGAATCGGATGGTTCTATTGCTAAATATAAGGCTAGGCTAGTTGAAACAAGGTTTATAACAGCTGGAAGGCCTAGAATTTTTTTGATCTTTCTTTGGAACAGAATTACATCCATTAGGACATTTTAGCTATTGGGATGCAATTTTTTGATTGCAAAATTCATCCAATGGGATCTGTAAAAATTGCTTTTCTAAATGGAGACCTAAACGAAGAAATTTATATGGACCAACCCGAATGTTTTGTTGAAACTGGACAAGAAAGCACAAAATGTAAACTTACTAAATCCCTATATGGCTTGAAACACGCACCAAAGCAATGACATAAAAAGTTTGATTCCTGCATGATTGAAAATAGTTTTAAAACAAATGAGTGTGATAAGTGTATAGATCATAAATTTGAAATAATTCAAATTTGATCATTTGCCTATATGTTGATGATTTGTTGATGTTTGGATCTAACATGAGTGTTATTGATGTAGCAAAAAATGTCTTATGAGCCATTTGCTATAGAAAGATCTCGGTTAGCAAATTTTTATTCTTGGAATAAAAATAACAAGAACATGTGAGTGGATTTTCCTTGACCATCCCTTTGTTTGAGTGAGAAATTTTAAAAAAACTATAACTTTCATGATTGCCACCGCATGTTGCTAAGACTAACTAGCGCCTTTTGATTCAAGTGTTCATTTATATTTCATGTTAAAGTGAAAATGAATGTAATAATCAAGGAATATTTTTAGTAATAAATCGGAGTTTTGAGAATATGTGACATGATTGACTAGGCCTTATATTAGCATATGCAGTAGGAGTACGTGCCACGTATCCAACAAGCAGGTAATGAACCTTGGCCATAGCTACAAACAAGAGTTATGAGATATTAATTGGAACAAAAAGGTTGGTGGTTTTTTCTATAAAAAATATCCTGCTGTACTTGAAGGCTTTTGTGATGCAGATTGGAACCCTTTGTCAGGTTGATTCCTGTTCTACGCATTTTGTTATTTCTTTCTATAGGTGGTTGGTGGCTAGTTTGGTTGGGAATCACAAAAGCAAACTAGAATTGCTACATCCTACCATGGAAGCTAACTAATTGCGTGAGCTTCAGCTAGTGAGTAGCGAATTGGTTAATCATATTCTTGTTTCAAATTCTTATTTTTGAAAACCAATTCCTCCAATTTTATTCTTTCTGTAGCACCGCGCAATTGGTAGAGAGTTCAAAATCATTATTATAATGGTAAAAATCCAGACCTATACCAAGGAGAAACCAGTAATGTAAGATCGTATTTGACAATGGTACCATTAAATGCTGATTATGTCAAATGTTGTGATACTATTATAGATCCTCTTTACGAAGGCCTTAATAAAATAAAAGGTCCGGACACATAGAGGGGATGGGATTGAGGCTACAAATCCTGAGTCATATTTGAGGAAACCCACTTGGTGACTAGAGATCCTATAACTAGGTCAAAGGGAAAAACTATCATATGATTACTTGTGAGAAATGGCACTACTTTTTTATCCCCTCCCTATGATGTGGGTGCATTATTTCCTATAGTTTGTGAAGGTTTTGAGTTTGTCTAAACTCTTACAGGAGCCCATTTCTACAGATTTCACTAATGATGTGTGGAAGTAGGTTGTGCTTCCTATGAGAATCGGTCTTATTCTCAAATGCCCCTCACGAAACCGGGGGGGAGCACATGCCATAACGTCTGATTTAAGCTCATTCAACCCCATGATTATTATGTGAGCAGTGGATTTTTATTTGATTTCTCTTAAGCCATCATAGTTTTCAAGTCCTAAGACCACTATGACTCTGAGTAAAGATTAATTTGTTCACTAGTGGAGGTTCAATGCAATCACAACCCTTATTATGCATAGTAGTCTTCCCTTCACATGATATAACTCTATTGTCTAATTTAAAATGAAGTGGGGCATTGTTGGTCTTTTGAGCATATTAATATTTAATTTTTTATTAAATTTTTCATAGTCCTTATGTTTAAGAGGCTATATGAAATTGAGGTTATGACGGTTTGCAGTGCATTGCATTTGTGCAATTTGTTCCCTATTCCTGAATGATCACTTAGACTTACCCCTCTATAATATGCACTTTACTTAACTGATAAATGTTGCAATGGTTCAAAAATGGTTACATGTCCCCACGTTGTTGCATTTGTTATTCTTCATCTTTATTTCATTTTTTGACTCTTCCATTTTCCCTTTAAAATAAAACCTATGTTAACATCCTAACAACATTATCTTTATCATTTACAATACCATTATATTCCAATTTATTGCAAGGAAACTTTTTGTATTAAAATAGTGGTGGTCGTCATTTGTGTTGGGTAAACACAAACACAAGAAAAACACAGCGGTGAAATGAGTTAGTCCTAAAAGAGAGTTCTCATTAGTTGAAGGGAGGTATTCTTTTTCGTGGAGCTTTGGACTCAACTCTTGTCTAAAGTTGTTGAGTTATACTTTGTGAAGGCTGTTGTATCTTTGAGGGGCCAAGTCAAAGAGGACTACTGCTGGACCGGTGAAAATATTTGTTAAAGTGGACTTTGAATCTTCTTAAAGAGAGCGAGATATCCACGCCTCAACCTGAAGAGATTAATTTCTTCATTTTATTTTCAGTTTTAATCTTGCAATTTTAATATCTTGTAAGTTTTTTCACTAACACTTTATGGGATCAATATTTTATACCAAGAAACATGGGCTGCTAAAGAGTGTGCACTAGCGATGATAAGGTTTAAACCTACCTTTGGATATAGATAGTTTTTTAGATACATATATGTGTGGGAAACTATGTATCCACATTTTTAAATAAGGACACATAATTCATATAAAAATGAGTTCATGTATTTGTTCATAGCATTAGGGCCATTATTTTGGGGGTTTGACTTATATAGGCCAGTAGTTATTGTTGATGTTGCATATCTTGATGGATCTTACATAGGAACTTTTGTATTTGAAAGTACACTTGATGGTGTATGTATGATTAGTTAGAATTATAATTTATTTCGGGAAAATTCACAAATACTTCATAAATTATGATCGAAATTTCAAAGACACACCTTAACTAAACTAAGGTCCTATTAGCCCCCCCCTCTCCCACCCCCTCTTATTTTTTTTATAATTTTGTGCACCATTTTTTAGTTTACGTGGAATTCAAATATCTCCTAACGCCGCCTCAATTGCGTGATTCAACGAGTGTACTCGTAGACAAAAGGTACACAAAAATTAGCAAAAATCTTCAGTAGGAATAGAACCTAGTAGAGTTAAAGGTGTGTCTTCTGAAATTTTGGTCATAGTCTTAGGGGTACTTGTGCATTTTTCCCATTTTTTTCTCCTAAACAAGCTATTTATGTATTGCATACGTTTATATGGATAGTTGTGTATCTAGAAATTAACAAACATGTGTTCTTTTTATGAGTATTGGTACATATTGTTGTTAGTTTATGGAGTGATGGACATGGAAAATTATAATTCACGGAGATGGTTCTTTCAATAGTTTAAAGGTGCACTTTGGGATAAAACAATATGTGTATTGTATCAATTATAAATGAAATTATAATGAAGATTGTAAGTACAATTTTTTCAAATGTTCCTCATTTTACATGCATATGGCACCTTTGGAAAAATGTTTGTTCAAACTTCAAGAAAAGAAAAAACATACTAAGTTATGTGTTCTATTCAATGGATAAGGTTATCTAAAAGAGGATTTTGAAAAATGATGGCTAAAGTGCTTAAACTTGACAATTCTAGTCGAATTGTATCTTGCTGATGCAATTTATGAAAAGTGGTTAAGATTTCTTAAACACTAAATAGGGGAGAAATGATGAATCCTAACATGCAAACTGTAATAATGGTTGTCTTGAACGGCGCGACAACTATCTACCTATATTAGAGTTTTGGAAGAATTAGAACTCTATTCGGTTCTTGGAACTGTACAAATAGGAAATACCAGCATAGCCAAAAAACTTAGGGAGGAGATTTGAAAGTATTGATTTCTCCATGCTTCCAGATGTCAAAAATAAAAGTATTTATTCATGTAGAACTATCCAGCATCCTGGAATTCATTGTCATTTTTTTGACTGTTGTGAGTAAATAAAATTGGAGTTATTGAGATGTTGTCTCTATCATAATGTTAGTAAGCTGGAGAAAATCTACTTAATTTTTATTTATTAAGGTGAACAGAGATTAACTGTTTTATTTGAGAGAAAATTTGTCATTGTGATAGATTTTACCTTAATGAGATCCTTGTGCACATATTTTATTGTTTTGAAGAAGACCAACATAATAGATACAACATCCCTACTACTCAAGATTAGTATAGAGTTAGTGGCATTAGCACATACATATTGTTCAATGCTGGATAGAAGGATTGGTCAGCATTTGAGTTTTGTTTTGTACCAAATCTCCCCCCCACCTAGGTAATAATCAAAGGATTGATGGATGACCAAGAAACAGAAGAGAAAAATCTAGATGAAAAATAAGCATAACCAAATCGTTGTGGACAAAAGGTCACAACCCACAAAAACTCTTGTTTTTTTTACGAAAGAAGGTTGAAAAACTT
This sequence comes from Solanum habrochaites, assembly GCA_027704765.1. Lineage (NCBI taxonomy): Eukaryota > Viridiplantae > Streptophyta > Magnoliopsida > Solanales > Solanaceae > Solanum > Solanum habrochaites. The sequence continues at coordinate 54,535,087 of JAKWJA010002500.1, forward strand.
CTTTGTTTTGGGCTAGTAGTATATTTTTGGATAAATTATTTTAAGATTACATGTTGTTAGTGTTGTTTTTTTTTGGTTATATTTTTAATTTAAACCTTGTACTATTAAACAATATATTATTAGCTGGTCAATTTTGTGACAGTAAATTAAAAATGGTTTAAGATTTTCAACATTGTGTTTTAGTTTTTTATACACATTATATTTCAAGTAGCCTTTAAGAAAAATTATTGTTAAATATTTGGAAGAAGAAAGAGGAATTAAGGAAAGGCGAGGTCGACACATAACCATTTATTGAGGTAGGGAGTGCACTTTATGTTTTCCGTCTTTCTCCTCTTTCCCCTCCTCTCCCCTTCTTCCTTCTTCTCCCTCTCCCTTTCTCCCTCCCGTTTTTTTCCCTCTAATTCTTTCCTATTCTTTTTTTTTATCCCTCCCTTTTTCCCCTCCTCCATTTTCCCCTCCACCTTTCCTTTCGCTTCCTTTCCCTCCCCCCTTATTTTTCTTTTTTCTTTTTTCTCCTCCTTTGCCTTTTTATTTTGTCCCATTTTTCCTTTTCCCTTCCTCCCGACGCCCCCCCCTTGCACCCCACCTCCGCCTCCCAGTTCTCCATTATTTCTTATATCTCCTTCCTCTCTTTTCTTTCTTACTCCTTTATTTTTCCTTCTTTTTTACCCTATTTTTATCTTTCCTCTCTCTTCCCCACCCTTCTTCCCCCGCCCTCTTCTTCCTTATCCTTCCTCCCTTTCCATATTCTTTCTCTCCTTTTCTCATTAATTTTTCTTCCTCTTCTTCCCCTTTTCCCTTCCTCTTTTTTTTTATACTTTCCCTATTTCTTTCTTTCTTTCCCTTTCCCCCTTTCCTAGGTTGTTCTCTCCTCCTGTATTTCCTCTTTTCCCCCCCTTTATTTTGTTCTTGCCCCCCCTCCCTTTCTTTTTTTCCTTTTCATTCCCCCCCTCCGCTCCTCCTTCTTCTTTTCTTCCATTTTTTTTTCCTTCTTGTCTCCCTCCCTTTCCCTTTCCTTTTCATTTTCATTATTATCCCCCCACCTTTCCTTTCTTCCTCCCCTCTCCCCTTCCTCTTCCCAGTCTCTTTCCCGTTTCATTCTTTTTCCTTCCCTTCCTCTTTTTTCCCTTTTTCCTTTTTCTTCTTTCCCTTTCTTCCCCTTCCCTGTCCCCTCTCTAGTGTTTGTGGGGCATTATCTCAATTAATAATCTTTTCCGACTATAGTTTCATACGAGAATTTGTGTCCTAATTCATATCCTGTAATCTTATACACTCCGGTTGTTAAACAATACTCTTATGGTACAATTGCCTCCGAGTATACCCTCAATGTATCACAATAAGTAATATAATTTATTAATGTTAACAGATAAATTAATAAACCTGCAACTAATTAACAAGAAATAGGTCAAGTATTCGCATGAATGTAAACAACTAATTGAACTGCAATTGATACACTACATTTTTTCATTGGTGTGGTGAAATTATTAGCTCCTACAAGAATTAATGACAGTAAATACTGTTGTGTGTTTATGAATTAATGAAACTAATACATAAAGGTTATCGTTTTTCTGTATCAAATTATATACGAAAAAATATGTACTACAATCCATATTGTAAATAACAGCTGAAAATATTGAAAGTTCATGCAAAAATAACTAAGTTTTTAGCGAAACACACTAATGCTTGGGTACAAATATATGACAATAATGGAAATAAAGAACTTTAAAACTAGAGTTCATGTATTTCAAAAATAATATCATTGTAAAAAATTTCTAACAACTGATAGATAAATACTATTGTATATTGAACAAATATGTTGAGCCTCGAAGCAATCATTGACTTTTCACACCTCCCCAGAACATATTTTCACTAATGTAATTATTGTCGTGCCTTAACTTTTCATCATTATCGTATTTCCTAATAATTTATCTGTATCGTGTATAAGTATTGCTAATGGAAAATCATTTTTTGCAATAGCTGAAAAATCCCATAGCTAATGAACCTCTACATCAAACTAATAAACATTCTAGCAATTATATTATAAAAATAAGGAATATCTGTTATAATAATATACAAGAATACATTGTACCACAAGCAAAATTGTGCTATATTACTTTCAAGCTCATCACTTACTTTTTGCATAATGGTTTCTTTGTAAGAATTTAAATTTAAGTTCATGTTGTGGTCCCAAAAGCATGTCAATTTGCTTGTCCTTGTAAGCATAAAAGATGACAAGTCGATTTACCCAGGTTGACAAAAAAAATCACTATCATGAAGATAAGATGACAACGTTATCGCTAACTTTTTTATCTCACTAGATGATGCTTTTATTCTTGTACTCAATGATAAATCATACACACATATGAGTCTCTCTTTTAAAGCAACAACAACCAACACTAAATGGAACTTCCCATCTTAGTTCACTTGAATGTATACATCAGCAACTAGATATCCCAATAATTCAACCGGGATGAAAAATCCTTTGATTATATTTTTAGTTGAACTCTCAAATGCAAATAGAACATATTCGTGGCCCATGTGCACTTGCACACTTAAATCATCATCAGGAGGGCTACAATAGTATCTTATGTTTGCATCATAGGTAAATATCTTGAATAAGCAATTGACTGTGGAGAATTCGTATTGATTGGGGCTGTAGAGTTTTGAATACTTCCTTAAGTAATTTAAAAACTTTCTTGACGTGTTGTACAATAAATAAAAAAGAAAATAAAATATTGATCAATATGATACAGTACAACAATCACAAGTTAATATAATGCGTATTGTGTGATTTGAGTTTGTATACATTATAAAGGCTATATTGATACAAAATATCAATGTATAAATAAATATATTAATAATGTATATTTTGTATCGTACCCCTCAATTTGTCCTGACCATTTTAGTTACATATCACGGAACGAATTTTTATTCCTAAGGAAAACAACTAAAAGTCCATCATTTCAAATACAAATTATGTTAATTTGGCGTCTAGATATATATATATATATATATATATATATCATATATAATTATATATACTATATATACACACACACCTACATACCTAGGCAATAGAAGTTAAAATGGTCCGGTTATTTTATTATAGAATATTTGAAGAGTTTTTTCTTGGTTATCATGAGTTTTAAGAGGCTGTTAGAAATTACACAATGGACTAATCTTCCATTCATTTAATGGACGTTCGTAGAAATATAAATCATAAATTGGGAATATCGTACGAACATCCTTCTCAAACTACTACTGTTTTCCTTTGTCACTAATCCAAATTCAGTCAAATTGGTGAACAACATTTTGATGGATCCTATTTTATTGAAAATGTGTGTTTGATAGTTCATACATGACCATCTTATTGCCTGATATTTCCATGGCTAACTTACTGTATGTCATCGATTGATATGTTTCAGTTAACGTGTCTTACATGACATCACACATCGATTGAACATTCAAAAGAGTTTGAAGGCAAAAAATAAGTGTGTCTATAGCTTCTTGGGTTCCACAATAAATGGTTGTCGATATGATGGAATCCTATAATTGATTTCCAATAAGGAATAATAATATCATTCACTAACGTTTCCAATACACGAGAATATTTTAAATTTTATTTACTAATCAATGTTTATCGATACTTTTTCTAGATGTCCGAATGATTAGGTTGTATTTTAATCAGTAATATTTTGATCCACAGTTAGTTGTTTTGGATTTTTTGGTGTCACCGTCTACACTCTCCTGATTAGTTCAAAAAAATCAAATTGTTAAAATGATATAACGAATGATAAATAGAATTTATACAAAAAATTTGTATTTACAAATAACTTCATTGGATACATCGTTGCCAACTTTTTAAGCCTTCATCTTCATATACTATGTATCTTAGTGTATAATGAAATAATAATGTCTCAAATGCTGAAACTTATACAACCTTTGTTGTGAATAAATATTTATTTTTTAAGTACAACATAATTATCTTGACAAAAATTAAGATGAATCATACGATTCAAGTCTAAATTGGATGATTGACTGACGTATCAATTAGTGGATAAATTTTTTATGAATTTGATACTATTAATTAATTGTATAAATGAGACTTATCTCACTCCCTCTACAACACATCCTGGCTGGTTTTACAAAATATTTGTAATCAATGATACATTGAATAAGTAAATCTGTCCTATATATAACTTGTATTTACCATAATTCCCTAATACACTTCCTTCAATAAGCATCTCTGGTGGATGGAGGTTTTGATACAATCATATATGCCTTTTTGATCCTTTAACATATCGACATTTTATGTAACTTAGTGTATCAAGAAAATAATCTGATCAACGGATGACAACTAATACTATATTATTATGAATAAGACAAATTTGAAGTTTAATCGTATTGTCATCTAATACCTTATGATGTAATCATAAAACTAAAGTTGTCATGGTGGTTACAATACAGTACAACGGTGTTAATAATTTAGTTAGTATTTGATACTTGATATGAATGTATTGATCTTATTTTCTCCACCTGTGTATGGAACTGAGTTTAAGCTGTTCCACTAACACTGGAATAATTTTAGGTCATTCACGATCGTAATCAGTACTTTATTACGGTTTATCCGACTGGACGTGATGTGTCCGCCACATCTTGCACAATTAATTCTTGAAAAGTAAATATTGTGTGAAACTGTCGAACGAACAGAAGTGATGGTGATCAATAGAAGACCATGAGCACCTAAAGGTCGTGGTCCTTGTTCAATTATCGTGGTGCAGTGTCGGGATTATTTTGATATAAAGGATTGTAGAGTAGAGATTAGTGTTGGACAACTACATACCCCCTACCAAGCCTCACAACACTGTGGTCCTCGTATGGTCCGTGGTGCCAATCAATGAAGGTGAAACTATTGATGGGTAAGGCAACAGCCAAAAGAAAAAATTGACCAAGTGAGACCCCAAATAACTACCAACCGTGGTAATGGTCCACTACATGATTTTGTCTCGGGGTAATTGATACATGAAGGGGGCATTAAAAATTTGAAAGAGAATGGTCAAGGAAGACCAAGGGACAACTACCACGAACCGTGCTCATTATAATGAAGCCATAGTAGTGGGGTCCATGGTGACGATAAAGTGTAATAGGGGGGTTTTTTTTTGTTTTTTTTTTTTTTTCTTGAAAACCTTTATTGGTAATGCAAGTGAAGCCACAAAGGGCCTTCACAACCGTGAATCCCTTGGATGGTGTCTTAGAAGTGGGGATGAATGGACCGAATAGTTTTAAGTCCTACTTAAGTAGAACTCTTTTTAAAATATAATTAAAATTGTTAGGAGGGTCCGTCTTTTATGTTTTATGTTAATCTGGTATTGATGAAGACAAATTTCCATTATTCTAACTTTGATTTTTGATTTGACCATTGAATTATTTGAATTTGGAATTCCAGTTCTTATTATAAAGTGTTCCTTTATTTTTGTAATCCGTGAAAGTACTTTCTAAGCATGGTTTTATTTTATCTTTCTTAATTTTACGTTAAATATGAGTGGATAAACACCACAATTGGGGTTGTGGGATTCCATGACGTAATTTACCCATCAATTTTGATTTCGGTAAAACTAGTGCAAGGAACATTTGGGATTACAAACTGTAGTTTAGGGCTTTCGTCTTATGTATTTCTTATGAGTGGAACACATTAGAGGGAGGCTTGTATCTCCTACTTTTTCAAAGAAAAATTATGATTACGAAAGAGCTAAATTAAAGCCTAAAGAAATGGGTAAAGGTTTGAGTTATAGAGAAAAGAACTTAACACTATTTTAAGCGAGGTAAAGTTTAGTAACCCTGTATGGACCGGAAAGGACCTGAGAGAAATTATTAGAGGATCTTGAGAATTCTCAAATAACAAATTTGTGGGGTTTTCTTCTACATGTATTTTATAGTGATGAATTTCCATAACTCAATATGGAAGACATTAAGATGTAGAGTCTTGGGAACAAAATTCTAGTGTTTATTACTTAATCATTGAATTAACTTTATAACTTAAGACTGTTCATTGTAACTGGATTTGTATTGCCATCTTTGTACTATACCATTTACAAACTAAAAAATTTTTTTTTTTGTACTTTTCATATATGTTATCTAGGAAACGTACACGATATTTGAGTAACCATGACAGGTGAAATCACTTCTATAAAAGAAATTCCTAGTGGGATCGACCTCAAACTCATGTTTGCATTCTTCAATATTAAATTATCCTTCGACCATTTATATCTCTTACATAGGTGTAAGTTTTGACACTGAAATTTTGGTACTACTTTCTGTGGTAGTTAGAATTTCCTAATTTTACCCTTTATGCTTTTTTTCTGTGTCACTTTCGGTTAGTTTGCCTGTGTCTGCCAAATACCAATGTAACGGATCCTTATTGCCACATATAATCCTAACTCTAGAACAATCTGCAACAGGTGAACCCACAAGAACTTGAGGCGTAGAGATAGATATTTGAAATTGGAAGTTGAAATCCCGTGTGTAGTATATATTCAGACACACTATGATGTATCCAAGTGGTAGAGTACAACTATCCAACTCACATGATGTGGAGAGATGGCCTAGCCTTTGATGGATCTGGAGGCATAGAGTATATGTTAGCTGCACTACCTCCAGGTGTGAAATTAACAATAACAAGCACTATGATTAACTAATGAATCGAAAAGGTGCTAAGGGTTGCAACTTGCTATAGGCAATACTAACATTTGATGAACTTTGTGCGATCTCCAAAATGCACGAAATTATTATGAGGTGATGGAAGCCTTGATAAAACGTATGTTGGGTAATGTTGTTTTAGCCTTATTTATGAAATTGGCTCTTGAGTGGTATTTTTCCACCTTCTTGGTGCGGTGTTTACGTTGATGAGTTTTGGATATACTTGGTGTGTATGTTAGAAGTGTATTTGCAGGCCTAATGTGTGGAGTAAAGTCCATAATGAGTGTTTCTTCTAATGCGTATTATGAAGCTTGATTGTAAGAAAGAAAAGTTACTTTTGTAGTTTAGAAGAGCCTGAATGCCAAATATGTGAAGTACAATTATTAGATTTTATAATTGGTGAATAAATATGACTTATGAAGCTTATTATGAAAGTCTGCTAGAAATTATGTCAATAATGCGTTTATTAATTAAGTGAAGCATGTAAAAGTGTGTAATATGATAATGAAGGTCTAAGCATGTATATAATTAATGTAATGAAATGTTTCTATTGTACCAATGTGTGTTCACATGTCACACACACCCTTGAATGCATGAATAAATGCTATGTTAAGTCAAAAGGGGATTTTGGGGTTGAACACTCTTCATAATTTAAGATGAATGGACTTACTAGAAACTCACTACATCCTAAGATTCTTTTCTAAGATATGGGTCGAAAGATGAATGCCCTCCCGTGTGTTGACATGTTGGTATTCACTAGTTTCCTTACCCATAGTATACTGTTTAGAATCCATGGGTACTATGCCCTAGCACAGAGATATTAAACAACGGTGGTTACACTTATATTGAAGATCTTTTATTCTAATACCCTCCTGAGATGATAAACGGTCGTCCTTATAGAGAATGAGATAGTAGCATTTCCTTATCCCTTAACTATTCACCACCCGCATAGGTGGTAGCTATTGGGAAACCATGTAAAATCTTAAACAAAGACCTCCCTCTAGGCCAGGTGGGGTGACCCTCTCCGATAAGGAAGTATCGGAATTCCATGTTTATCTCTCCATGATATATGTCATTAAGATAACCCCCAGAAAAGTAATAAACTACTAAGGTCTTCAAAAGAGTATACTTCTGGGGTAGTATTTAATTATAAGCTATTTATCCATTGAACTAGGTAGACATTGCAAAGGGGAGTCCTTGGTAATCTTATATGAATTGACAATGCTATGTCTTCTAAAAGAGTGTACTAACCTAGGGTAGGTGGAGGCATGTGATTGGCCATCTATTCCATTGGAACAGGTAGACATTTCCGAGGGAGTCTTGGTGAGTATTATATGAATTGAAATGATTTAAGTCTTCTAAAAAAGTGTATGAATTATGGTAGGTATTGTTAATGGTACGCTGTCTACTGATTAAACTATGTAGGCATTCTGAAAGGGAAGTGGTTGTTGTATTGTTTGGGGCATTCTTCTAATGTTGTTTCATTGAATGGGTATTTGTTCTCCTCCGAGGTGAGGAAGCCTAGAAGGGGTAGTCTTGGTTGGGGATCACCTTTGGTGTGTATTGAGGAAGTTTTAAATGCATGTTTCCTTCATGTCTACCTGCGTGAGTCTCAGGATAACCTAGCTGGGAACTCCTACTGAGATGAGTTCACTTACCTTTGCTTGACCTTGGAAGATCACTAGTCTTTGTTTTATTTTGGTTCACTGTAATAATTTCAAAAGGTTCTTAGAGATTTTGAACATAACTATAAAGTCCCCCCCCCCTCGCTGTAAAATTATGAAATCCTTTTGTAAGCGTTACTATGATTTTATGTTCTTTTACTTCTTATATTCAGAAGGTTTTAGTTATCTGGCATGAAGCTTATTTTCCTACTAATGTCCCCCTTTTTTTTGCATGTTTTTTTTTTCATATTCCATACTTATGGCCCGTTTTGGAATTGGGCTTAATAACAGCAGCTTTAAAAAAGTACTTTGAAAGTGCTAAAACTTTTTTGCAAATAAGCAGTTATGTGTTTGGATCAAAGTGCTGACGTTTCTATGCCAACGTGAAAAGGGATAAATGGAAGAAGAGCTGTTAGGGTTATTTTGTAATTTTGGAGATGTATAAAAATCGTAAAGGCAAAAAGATAAAAATTGGTCAACTACTAACACAGCCTTATTTAGCTAAAAAAAAAAAAGACCTCTACCTCAGGCTTTTTAACTTTTTGGCTTAAAATAAGTTTTTTTTTTACTTAAAATAGTTAGTTTTGAGTATTGCCAACAACTAAATAATCAAAAATCAACTTTTAAGACCCCCCCCACCCGTCAGTTTTTGACCACTTTTAACTGAGCCAACAGCCTCTTACTCTAATTAATTTGGTACTAACCTCCATACTTTTCTATATCTATAAGTATAGGTTTGGATGCAGGTTGAAGTAGAAGACAAGATGGGAACCATCTCTCAATACTAATATGTCCCATATATCGGTAGGTCACGTTTTCTATGTCTTAGTTTCCTTATTTTAAGGACCTTATTATGTATTTTTCCTTCAAATGTAAAGGGCCGTGTCCCCGAAGATATTTAGGTCGTTCTTTAAGTTGACTTGTGACAGTGGGTTTTTCTTAGTAAATTTATGAAGAATTAATTTTATCGTAAATGTTCGTGTAAAGTTTTGATTCCGCCTAATTTCATGCTTAATGTATGAACGATATTAAGGGCTTGTAGAATACCCCTAGGTTCATGTACCCCTGTGAACGATCGAAGAGTTTCTCCGAACGTTGTAGGGGGTAAAACTTGCGGTTCGTTATAGGTTCCGAATGTTATGAACCAATTAGATTTTAATTACCGAAAACTCTGGAACCTTAATAAGAACATTTAGCAAAACTACGAGATTAACTTTTTTTACTCACTACACAATCACTTATCCATCATCCTAATGGGGTAACCACACATTTTTAATCATACAATTTCACTCAAATTAAAAAATCCCAAGATGAGACCCATTTTGATTCCAATTTTGCAACTATGAAGGACGAGAATTAAAAAAGTTTAAGTGAGACAAAGTACCTTTTTTAGTTAGTGGGTGGTGTGGTTTGTGAGGGACTTTAAAGAGAGTAGCTTACGGTCCAACCTCGATCAACTAACTGCCTCTTGAGAATTAAGAAACGAGAAAGTCAGAAGAGATGGAAAGTTTTGGGAACTAAATTTCTTATGTTGACGTGATTTGGGATTTGGGGGTTTGAGATTGAGTGAAACAGGAAGCCAATTAATGGAAAAAACGGTTTGGAAGGGAATTTTAAATTAAAATGGGACAGGGGGATGAATTGACCCGTTAGTCTTTTAATAAGGCGGCCCCACGTCCGGGTCGGATCATGTAATGTGGACCTACAAGACCCGTTGATGGTCTCGTCGACTTGGACCGCCGATCACTTGTGAGACTTAGAAAAATTTGGGGAACATACCTGGGATCTAGTACACAATCGCAGTTCATCGATGGAATAACTGTCATTGATGGGGTCCATAGACCTCTACAACACCTGACCATTTTCTCTGGCAGATTTTGGTTTTGCTCCCTGCAATGAAACACCCACATACCATTCTTTTTGTGGTTTTTTCATTTTTCTGACACGAGCCTCTTCAATCCTCTCTAAACAGTAATACAAAGAATAATGAAAAAATGAAAACACCAAAGAAAATAAAATAATTACTATTTTGCACAAGGAAAACAAAATCCTATTGTTTGCTAGAGGATTTACCTTGGTTTTCCTTCCTCCAAAGAAGCGCTTGATTTACACGTGGCACCATCGCAAGATCCTGATTACTGAGGTTTTTTATCAAGATAATAGGCCCAACAACTTTATGTCATCTCTCCAGAATGCCCCAGATAAATCTTTATATTCTTTTCCAGTTTGATTGTGAGCTTAGCGCCTTCGTTATTCTCCAACACAACCCGCTCCTGTTGGAAAACATTATTGATAAGGAATGGCCCCAGTCCCCTTGGATTTTTTTGCCAAGAAACCGCGTAGCCTAGAGTTTTCAATCACCAACTTCAAATTATGTTTTTTCAATCTTTTGGTCGTGATACTTCTTCATCTTCTCTTTATAGATGGCTAACTTTCATGAAGACTTCAGGAGAACTCATCATCTATTCAACCCATTTAGTCCTTTGTTCTGCTGCTTCAGTGGTAAAACCCTAAAATGGATATTTTAAGTAATGCTCATGTGTCAAGATGCCTATGATTAGACGGGGTTTATTACAGATTGATGATCGTACGAAACCATAGCCTCTGAACGCCTTTTGATCAGCCAATCCAACTACTTGGAGAATTAGTTGAGCAGTAAAGTCTGGGTCAAACTCTAGGGCTCCTGAATATGAAGTTTACCCGAATGAGGCCTTTACACCGAATTAAAAAGGGAAATCTTAAGTTTGGAGGGTCTAGGGGTAAAATCATCTTTTTTCCTAGAATAAATATAGTATCGTATTAACCCTAACTATGTAACTTAATTAGTTTAATAATAAAGTGGAGGGGCTTTTTGGGGGAGAGGTGGCCCGCAGATTGGTCTGTTTCAGTGAATCCGTCCATCCACCTAGTTCAAACCTAGGTGGAAGCAATGATTTTAATTGGTTTAATTGAAATTGGTAAATTGACTTAGTTCATTTATTAATATTATATGATTTAAGAATAGGCAAAATTCAGATTTCTAAAGGTTGAAAAGAGTCCTATTTGACTAAGTCTTTCCTAGCTTAAACAACCTTTCAAGTGTAATCTCTCCTCTACTCTCTCAATCGTCAAGAACCTCTCTTTATTTTTACGTCGCTTCTCTCTGCCAACATACAGGAACTGACCAGCAACTAAAAGTTCCACACTTGAAGAACATTCACGTTAAAAATATAAACAAAACATATCAAAAAACGTTAGGAAAAGGGAGGGTTTTCCCATCAAAGTTTGGTGTTGAAGATCGGATGTGGACGTGAGTTGGAGGAGGTCTTTCGGCAGCACATTCAAGGTCTGAGCGTCAAAGTAATGTATGGGTTTTCATACTCTTGATCCCTTTCGCAGGAGACCCTTAGGTCTAAAATGAATCTATTCCAAAAACTAGGGTTGTTCCCCGTTGCATGTCCCTATCACAAGCTCCAATTGATTCGTAGGTTGGGTATGTTTGTCGGTAGAAATTAGGGATGTAATGTTTTTTCATGATAATCATGTTCATGTATGTCTGTTTGGATTTATGTGATTATTAAAGTATATTTTTCAAAATGTGATAAGTATGTGTGCAAAGTGTGTGTTGCCGTCGCTCTTGCAAACGGATTGGAGCATGGAATGACATGTTTATGGTTGTATTTCACGTGAACAAACTTGTTTAAATCGTGATGTTCATAAGTGATGCAAAAATGCTTAATTGAGTGCAAACTCTTTATCAAATGTGATCTTGAAAATGCACTTAAAGAACTCACTAAAAAGTGCTCCAAACGTATACACATTTAACGTGAAAGAGGTGACAAAATAGACTGCAAAAATATGATAAAATTTTCCAGAATTGTGTTAAATTAGTTTCGGCTAAAGCTATGATAACAACAAAAGATTTTAAGTAAATGAAAATAAGTGAGGTCACTAGTGATTGAACAAAAACCTCACACGTAAAAAGCTCCAAAAATGAAACTAAATAAATGGGGTCAAAGGCGGATCGAACATGGGTACTCTTAACTGAAAAGTTGTTGAATTTCACTAAGGCTTATTATAATTAATTAATATTAGAAAAATTATTGAGGCACAAGGGATTCAAACACGAGTGCCCTTAGCCGATTTTCCCAAAGTTACAAATAGAAATAAAGAAATAAGAGGAGTGGGGTTCGAACTCACTACCTCTATGATTTAAGGAATTAAAAGAAAAATAAAAGGTTGAGGTGTGTGGGAATCGAACACACAACATCTAGGTAGAATAAAAGAGAATTTAATAAAAAAAATTGAAGTGGGGCTATGGGGGTTCGAACCCACACTCTCTCGGCCAAGAAGGAGACAATTAAAAGAAAATAAAATAAAAAGGAACTGAGGTTGTAGGGGTTCGATCCCACATCCTCTATGTCCCAATGAACGAAAAATAAAGAGATAAATCAAGGAAAAAATGAAATGAAGGCGTTGGGGCTCGATCTTGGGTCCCCAAGCCGTGTGGATCAAACCAAAATTAATAAAAATATAAGTGTTTTCCAAGGGATTTGAAATCGGGTTCCTTTGCCAAAATTCCGTATCGATACATAAGTCATAAGTGAATAGATGTTTAAAATAATGTTGCCTACATAGATCGAAATCGATATCTTAGAATACTTACAAGATGTATAAGTCATGTACTACCAAATCTTAGGAAGATATGGATCACTTAAACGAACTATGAATGAAGCCTCATGACTTTTATGTATAGACCCATAAGTCTAGCATACTTTAAAAGTAAGTGAACCTAAGATGTGTGTAACGAAATGATGAAACCCTAGAAGGGTCAAGTAAGAGTGTGAAACACACTACATGGCGAAGTGCATTGACATACGATGAAATGAACATTCACGTAAAGGGGTGAGTAATTAATGAATGAGGTAACAATATGATAATAGAATAATGTGAAAGATGAGAACAATCACAAATGAGCCTAAGTAAATGTTACCAAAACGTAATCACCTATGAGAGTGTAAAGTTAATAAAGAGACCTGTCTCAATAAAGACTATAATGAAAGTATTGAAGTTAATGCATACTTAATACTAATGATGAGATGAGAAATCATCTAATGAGCTATGATGTCCTCACACTAGAAGCCAACTTCCATGATGTATTAGTTGAATGTAATGGAACTTTATACGAAGCACCGATAGGCTAGCTATGAGCGGTGATGCCTTCCTTCGGGAAGGGCAGAGGCTCATGTTACTCTCATGAGATAAGATTATCCGACATGCCGGGTATGAGTCTCTTTATATCTCCTAGTCTTTGAACCTATACTGCAAATATAGGGATCTAGCAGGGTTCAATCACCTATATACGCTAGCATGTTATGGGTCACTTTGGCCGATTATTCCACCTTTTTTCGTTGTGGGGCAGAAAATGGATATCATGTTGCTCACATGATTTATGTTAGTTAAATTTAAAGTTCCTAATGAATGAATGAGACCATCCTCAAATGATTCTCATAATGTAAATTATACCAAAGGTGTTAGGATAGCATAATCAAGTGGTGAGCTAGACTTAAGTAATGACACTAGTTCATTCTTGATCGTTGCAAAACGAACGGGATTAATGTCTTAAACTACATCCTAGGTATATCTGGTGTTTACACTAGCTTATGGATGTATGAAGTGAAGTAAGTATGAATGAATGAAGAAGAATCCGTGTTTGCTAAAGAAGACTCCATAGTTGAGGTCCCATATGTTGAGCCCTCCTTTTTGGGAAGTCTTGATGTCAAGTCCATGATTCCAAAGTCTTATGGCACATGAACGAATGATATGAAAGATGTTATGTGGTATATGAAATATCTTATTTGCTGTGTGTAAGACGTTATGTGCCGTGTGCAATATAATATGTATGATGGTGCATGTTACTCACATGGAATGACCTTCCTAATCAAATTTGGCAAGTCCACTGACTTTCCAAATCAAAATTTGGCAGGTCCACTACCTTTCCTAATCCAAATTTGGGAAGTCTACTGACTTGACTTTCCGTAAATCATGTTGTTAGAAAAAAGCCATTCTTACTCATGCATGTCCTTGGTGTGTGCTTGCATATACCTATACTTAGTACAATTATGTAGTAATTCCATACAACTCTATATTTTTAAGTGCACGCAAAGGTGGACGTTAGAGCTTACAGGTTGACGCTGAAGCCATCCGTACATGAAGCATTTATCCAGACATGGTACGCCCTCATGCATTTGAGGACGTTTGCCTATTTTATTCTAAGTTAGTTATAGGATTGAGCTAGTAGGGTATGATTCACTAGCGTTTCTTTCCCTTTTTTATTTAAGACATTGTATTGGTGCCATTATGACAAGTATACATTTAATGCAGCATTGAACTATTTTTTTTCATTTGATGATCTTAATGTTAGATGGTTGATGGTGAACGTATATGAGTTTAAGTAGAATGACTTACATCTATGTTAAGAAACAAAAAGTTAAAATTTTCCGTTAAAATTAACCTAGATTAATTATCGATGACATATGTAGGCTTCTCTGCGACCTCTAAGAGGTCAACGTCGCCGGTCTCATCTAGGGTCTAAACTATGGTCGTGAAAAAGTTGTTATCAGAGTGAAGTTAAATTTCGAGTATAATAAGTTCACATCAACCACATGAAGTAGTTTCTGAGTCATGGTAGTGAAGTGCACAACTATCTTGAATTAGAGACTACATGATGCGTAGGAAAATTCCCTTCTTTTGATCTTATTGTGCGTTTTCCTATTCTATGATTTCAGTATGTTTTGAGTGTGTCTAACATCAATCTTTGTTGTTTTCAGAGAATGAATACTAGGATAATTATTGGTCAGAGGAGAGGACGAGTAGCTTCTGGGGTCAATTAGGTTTCACCCGTGGCTGCAGCTGAAGGAGAGGCTATGTCGGCTAACCCTGTTGGGTTGACTGATGCGGAGGTGCGAGCATCTTTTTCCCTGATCTCACAGACCATCACTATGTAGGCCCTGTCCATGACTAACCAAGTCAATCGGGAAAATGTTAAAAAGGGAAAACCCACCGGTTCGTAGCATGGCTGGTAGGCTACGAGACATCACGAGGATGAATCCTCTATTTTTTTTACAAGGGTCCAGACTTCAGAAAGATCCCCAAGAGTTTGTGGACGAGGTACATAGATTTTTGGTGGCCATGGGGGGCCACGATACAGAGAAAGCTAAGTTGGATTCGTATAAGCTTAAGGATGTTGCACAGAATTTGTGAAAGATGTGCAGGAGGATAGACGAAGCGTGGCCGGAGTTCCGATCACTTAATAGCTATTTAAGAGTAACCTCCTGGAGAGATTCTTTCCCAGGGATTAGAGAGGCCAAGGTGAGGAATTTATTCACCTAAAGAGGGATTCAAGGACATTCAGGGATTATTCCAAAGTTTTTTAAACGATCCAGGTTATACTACTCCGTTTGTATCTACAGCATGGCTTGGTGAGATGAGTAGGTTCCATCACTGGAATAACCGGAGACTTGAGGAGGAGTGTACGAATGCGAGGTCCATGAAACATGAACTCTCAAGGTTGATGGTGCAAGTCCATCATGGGTTGTCAGAAAGCAGAAGAAGAGGGGCGTTGCGGATGTGATGCTAGTAGACCTATGCCTCATGATTAGGAAGTCTAGCACTGGAGGCAACAGAAAAGAAACAATTTTGGTGTCCGGAGCTGCCCTTGACTAGAGGGAGGCATACCCGATCCCCCACACGAAGGGCAATGGAGGTTTGAATGCAGCGTCAAAGAAATATGCGTACCGCCGCCCTGTGGTGTGATCAACTGATAGTGCAAGATTAGGGCACTATGTCCGACCTAAGTTGCCCCCCCCAGCGGTAAGGAGCGGACACAATTGATTAAGGACTTCCCACAAGAACAGGGCAGGCTGGATGGGTAATGCGACCCACCACCCCCAAGACCTAATCACAGGTTACAGAAGGTAGCCGAAGCGCCTATTAAGAGGCAAACAATTTTTACTCCCTGAAAGGTCGTAGGCGAGGATAAGGAGAAGTCCCTCATCGATGTGGCCCTTCCCACACAGGCCATATGCCTGCAAGTCGTCCCCACCCCAAAACCCCCACCTACCTCGTACTACTTGATAGAGGTCTATGCTTCACGTGTACCACCTTACTTGCTCCCCACTTTGAGATAATTGCTGGAAGTTCTACATGATTACTGTAGTGGTTAGTACACCTGCTAGGAGAAAAATCTAAGGAATTGATAGAGTAGCAGGGATTTCCTAATAGTTGTTATGTGGTAAGACTATGTGGCAGACTAAGTGAGTTACAATGCATGATTTGATGTTATTGTTGGCCTGGACTGGCTTCTTAGTTGTTATGCTGTATGGATTGGTCGTAGAGGGCTGTAAGATTTTTTCCCTAATGATGAAGATTGAAGCAGGTTTGGGAGGGGTACAACTCGACAGTCGTCTGTCTAATTCCTTTGATTTCGAAGCTTACCTCCCAAGGCACCACTAAAATGCTCTCCAAGGGTTGTTTTTCTGTCCTCTTGTGAGTGTGGTCAATGATGCAGGACATAGACCAGATCCTGACCCCCCAACCCACCACACACCATCTTTCCATAGCCCAGTTCCTGTATGAATGAGTTCCAAGATGTATTTGGTGATGATTGCACCCCCTTACCACTCCAACCGATGTTCCTCCCCTCGAGGAAAAGAAAATGGAGTGGTATAGACTTACATACCCGATACTGAAACAATAATTTCAATCCCGCTCTTACAGAATGGATCCACCTGCCAACTCAAAGGAGTTGAAGACTGCAGCTAAGGAGATCACTGAATAAAGATTTTATTAGCCGAGCCATATCCCCCTGGCGCTTGACAGAGTGTTTTTAAAAAGGAAATGTGTATCGTTATAGAGAGGATCAAACAAAGTAACTATCAAGAATAGGTATCACTTCACATAATAGATACTGTCAAAAAAACTCCAGGTTTAGTTTCTTATCGAAGATTTGATCGTTGTTCAGGGTACCATTAGCTAGGTTAGGGATTTAGATATCTCAAAGGACACCTTCGCTACCCGTTATAGTATCATGAGTTCCTAGTTATGTCATTTAGTCTTACGAATGGCACCTGCGCCAATAAGGATCTCATGAACAGGGGGTCTTCCGGGAAATACTTGACTCTTTCAGTCCCAACTATTATTCATGTGACATCTCCTCTACTATAAGACCAAGGAAGAGCATGAAAAAAATTTGATACTAACATCGCAGGTTAGTTAGACAACTTAAGTGTATGACCAAAATTTAGCAAGTGTAAATTTTGGATACATAATGACCCTTCCTTGGTCATGTTTGGTCCGACCAAAGGTGTGGGAAGAAGATACTAGGAAGACGAGGATGTAAGAACTGGAAAAATCCTCTTACTCCGACCGATATCGTAGCTCTTGGTTTGGCTGGCTTATTATCAAAGGTTTCGTGGAGGGGTTTGTTTCTTACATTACTGCCTCACTGACATCCTTTGACTAGGAAGAAGGCCAAGTTTTAATAACCGAGACTTGTGAAAAGAGTTTCCTGGAGCTCAAGGAAAGACTCAATTCAGACCGGTGTTCACTTGCGTAAGTGTGGTGAGAATTACTCTGTTTATGGATGATGTGGGTTGGTTTGTGGTTGTTGTTTTCTTATGAAGGGTCTTATGTGATAGCTTATGCGTCAAAGACAATCAAGTTCATGAAAAAACTTATCCCACTCATTACCTGGAGTTGACAGTTGTGGTGATTTGCCACTTAAATTGTGAGACACTACTGTATGGAGTGAAAGTTGGATGTGTTCAAGCCCACAAAAGTCTCTAGTACGTCTTCACTAGAGGAGTAGGAATCTACATAGCGGGGGTGGGTGGTGGAGCTTTTGAAGGATAGGACAGAATATCACTACCATCAGGTAATAGGCTAATGTGTAGCTGATGCTTTGAGTAGGATGAGCTATGGTAAGTACATCCAAAATGAGGATGAGAATAAAGAGTTGGTAAAGATATACACAGATGGTCAGACTGGGTGTTGCGGTTAGTTGACTATAATTAGTAAGGGTGTTGCAGGTTCAACCTAGTTCATGAATAATCCTTAGTAGTTGAAGTCAAGAAGGTGTCAGCATCTGGATCCTATGATGAGGAGCTGTGAAGGACTCAAGTTGTTAAGATAATGTTTCTTTTTTGGCGTTGGGAGATGACGACTAACTTAGGTACCAGAACAGGCTGTGTGTTACCAGATGTGGATGATTGCGGACCAGGGAGCATGGCAGAGAGGACCACATGGATTCAAATATCCATAACAATCAGGTTCCACAATATGAATTCATGAATTTAAAGCAGATATATTGGTGGGATGGCAGAAGATGGACAGTGCAGAGAATATGTGGCCAAGTGTCATAACTTGTTCAGCAGGTTAGGGAGAGAAAATCTTAAGCCAGACGGTCTTACTTGATTATTGAGGTTCCGACTTGGAAATGGGAGGCCATTAATCTGGACTTCGGGTTGGTTTTCCGAAGGATAAGAGACAACATGTCTCCATATGGGTTGTTGTGGACAGGTTGACTAAGTCTGCGCACTGTATACATTTAATTCTACGTATAGAGACAGAATTATGTGGAGACTCTACATGATGAAGATTGTTGAGATGGCATGGGATTCATTTGTCTATCATTTCAAATAGTGGAGTTGAATCACTGAATTTTAGAAGATATTTCTAGAGACTTAGGCAGCACATAAAGCCTTAGTTACTGCCTTTCATCCTCATAATGATGGGTAGGTTGAGCGCACCTTTCAGAAATTGGAGGATATGTTGAGGGCGTGTGTGAGATGGGTGATTGACTTTAAGGGGTGCGGGATGATCATCTGCCCTTGATTAGAGTTCTAGTAAATAATAGCTATCACTCAGAATGGGGATGCCACCGTTGAGGCGCGTATGGTAAAATGTGTAGGTCTTGAGTGGGGTGGTTCTTCGATGTTGGAAAATGTTGGAAAAGTCATACATTTTGGGTCCAAAAGAGACTCATGAGTCCTTAGAGAAGGTGATAGAGAATTAGAGATAGGTGGGCAATGCTTACATTCAGTAGAAGTCTTATGCAGACAAACAAAAACAGCCTAGAGTTTGATATTGGTGACCAGGTCTATTTGAAGATATCATTATAAAGGGGGATGATGAGGTTCGAGGATCGGAAGGGGAAGGTTTGAGTTGGAAGTTGGAGTATGATGTTATGTTATCCATATGAGATCCTAAAGCGTGTAGGTACGAAGGTGGCCTATGAGTTGGAATGCCTGCGAGGTAGCTTCTGTTTCATCCAATTTTTCATGTCTTTATGTTAAAGAGTGCCAAGGTGATCCAACATCAATTCTACTTGTTAAGGTTTGGGGGTCGATGAAGACTTCTCGTATGAGGGGGAAGTTACTTATTGCGATTTTAGACTGAAAGGTCAAAGTGGGCAAGGAACAAGGAGATTTCCACGGGGAAGATATTGTGGAGGATCATTTGTTGAGGGTGCAGTGTGGGGAGGCCGAGCTATATGAGGATAACGCTACCCTAATCTTTTTAGCTCTTGAGGTTAGACTTCCTTCTCTTAAGTCTACGTTTCCTTATGTCTTCATTCTTTGTTGATATTGCTTGTTTATGAATAGTATTAATGGTATACTTTGACTGGCATTACACTAGATAGTTGGTAGTGTCATTAAGGGATGAATGTTCCTAAGGGGGGGATAATGTAACAACACTAAAAATGGATATGCTGAGTAATGCTTAATGTGTCTAGACTAGAATGCCTACGAACAGACCAAGTTCACATGGATTGATGCGTGTAAAACTAGACCTCTGAATCCCTGTGATAGCCAAGACAACTAACTTAGGGAGTTATTTAAGCTAGGAAAGGTTTGGTCCAGCCATGTAGGGCACCCGAATATGAAGATTTTACCCGAAAGAGCGTTTACCAGATTTAAAAAGGGGAAATCTTAAGTTTGGAGGGTCTATGGGTAAAATGGTCCTTTTCTAGGTTAAGGGTTTTATCGTAATTACCCTAAATATGTAATTAACTATTTACTTAATAAGGTTGAGGGACATTTTGGGGAGTGACGGCCACAAATTGGCCATTTTGTGAAATCTTGCTCCACCTGGATTTGAACCTAGGTGGAACCAATGATTTGAATTGATATAATTAAATGGTAAATTAATTTAACAAGATAGTAATTATTAGCTTATTAAATAAAAAGGAAAAAATTAGATTTTTTTAAAAGGTTAAAAAGAGTCCTAGTTTGACTATGTCTTTACATAAGCCTAAATAACCTTTCACATTTAACTCTCTCTCTCTCTCTCTCTCTCGTGTAAAAACCTATCTTTCTTTTCACATTCTCTCTGCCAAAATACAAAAACTGAATAGAAACTAAAAGTTCTTCACACTTGAAGAACATTCAAGTTGAAAATATAATCAAAACATATTCAAAAACGTTAGGCAATGGGAGGGTTTTCCCGTTGAAGTTTGGTGTTGAAGCACGGATTTGGATATGAGTTGGAGGAGGTCTTTGGGCAGCAATTTCAGGGTTTGAACGTCAAAATAAGGTATGGGTTTTCTTACTCGTGGTCCCGTCCCAGAGACCTTAGGATTTAGTGAAATCTCTTCCTAAAACTAGGGGTTGCTCCGCGTTGCATGGATCTGTCACTAGCTCCTATTGATTGTAGGTTGGGTATATTTGTGGTAAAAATTAGGATGTAATGTGTTTTCGTGATTGATCATTTTCATGGATGTGTGTTTGGATTTTATGTGAGTTATTATAGTATTATTCTTCCAAGACTATGTGATAAGTATGTGTTACCGTCGCTATTGGACACGGATTGGAGCATAGAATGGCACGTTTTATGGTTGTATTTTGCGTGCATAAACTTGTTTAAATCGTGATGTTTATAACTGATGTAGAAAGGCTGATTTGAGTGCAAACTCTTTATTGAATGTGATCTTTAAAATGCTCCTAAAGAACTCACTAAAAAGTACTACAAATGTATACACATTTCACGTGAAAGAGGTGAGAAAATAGGCTGCAAAAATGGGATCAAAATTTCGAGCATTGTGTTAACTTTTTTTAGGCAAAAAAAAAGATAACAACATTAGATTTTAAGTGAATGAAAATAGGTGAGGTCACTAGGGTTTGAACCCAAAACCTCACACGTGAAAAGCTCAAAAACCGAAAATAAACAAATGGGGTTAAGGGGAATCAAATATGGGTACCCTTGACTGAAAAGTTTGTGAATTTCACTAAGGCTTATTATAATTAATAAAAATTAGAAAAAATGAGTTAGGCAGACGAGATTCGAACCCCAGTGCCCTTAGCTTATTTACCCTAAGTTATAAACAAAAATAAATAATATAGAGGAGTGGGGTTCGAACCCACTACCTCTAAAATTTAACGAAATAAAAGAAAAATAAAGGGTTGAGGCGTGTGGGAATCGATTCCACAACCTCTAGGCAAAATAAAAGGGAATTTAAGGAGAAAATTAAAGTGGGGTTGTTGGGGTTCAAACCCCAACACTTGGCCAAAGAAGGGAGAGAATTAAAAGAAAGAAAATAACGAGAAATGAGGTTGTGGGGGTGCAATCCGACATTTTTGTTCATCTCAGTCCCAATGAACGAAAAATAAAGAGAGAATCAAGGAAAAAAAGAAATGAAGGCGTTGGGGCTTGATCTTGGGTCCCCCACCGTGTGGATCATATCAAAATAAAAAAAATATAAGTGTTTCCAACGGATTCGAAATCGGTTCCCTGCCCCAAATTCTGTATTGATACATTAAAATACCGTGATAAATGTTCAAATAAGTTTCCTACATAAATCGAAATCAAGATTTTGACATACGTTATAAGATGCATAAGTCTTGTACAACCTTAATCTTAGGAAGATATGATTTTCTTTGAAAACTATGATGAAGCCTCATTGCTTGTATCTAAGACCCATAAAGTCTAGCTACGTTTAGGTAAGTGAACCTACGATGTTGTAACGAAATGATAAAACACTAGAAGCACGTAAGAGGTGAAAACACACTAAATGACCAAGTGCATTGTCCATACGATTGAAACGAATATTCACGTAAAGGGAATGGAGTAAATTATGAAAAGCAAATGTGCTAAAGTTAAATGCATGAGGTTACAATATGATAAGCGGCTAAGGTTAATGATTGAGAGCAATTCCAAATGAGGCCTAAGTAAATTTTATTCAAAAACCAAACTCACCTATGAGCAGTGTAAAGTTAATAAAAAGAGACCAGTCCTATGAAACACTCTAATGAAAAGTATGAGTTAATGCATACTTGATAAAAGTGATGAGATGAGAAAATGTCTATGGGCTATGATGTCCTTTCAATTATTTTAGACCAACTACCATGAGTATGAATTTAATGAATAGAACTTTATATAGAGCACCGATAGGCCTAGCTATTAGTCGCTACTACCTTCCTTCGGGAAAGGCGGAGGATGTACGTAACTCTCATGAGATTAGATTTTCTGGCATGGCAGTTATTGGTTCTCCTTATATCTCCCAATCTTTGAACATATAACTGCCAATATAGGGATTTAGTAGGTTCGATCCCCCTAGTATACGCTATATGTTTGGGTCACTTTGGCCAGTGATTCCACCTCTTTTCGGTGTGGGCAGACACTGGATTCATGAAAATTTTTTAACTCAAATGATCTGTGTCAGTTAAATTTAAAGTTCCCAATGAATAAATGAGGACATCCTCAAATGATGCATATAATGAAATAAATGATACCAAAGGTGTTAGGATAGGATAATCAAGAGGTGATCTAGACTTAAGTAATGACACTAGGTCATTCTTGATCATTGCACAATGAACCCGATGAAATTCTTATCCTACATCCTACGTATAGCTTGTGTTTAAACTAGATTATGAATGTATGAATTAAAGTACGTATGAATGAATGAAACATACTTTGCGTTTGCTAAAGAAGGCTCCCTAGTTGATGTCCCATATGTTGAGTCCTCATTTTTGTGTAATCTTGATGTCAAGTCCATGATTCCAAAGTCTCATGGCGTATGAACGAATTATATGAAAGATGTTATGTGCTATATGCAATATGTTATGTTCTATGTGTAGGACGTTATGTGTTGTGCAATATGATACGTATGATGATGCATTTTACTCTCATGGCACGACTAACCTGATAAAATTTGGCAAGTAAGTCTGACTTTCTTAATCCAAATTTGGCAGGTCCACTAACTTTCCTAATCAAAATTGTTGAAGTCTACAGACATGACTTTCTATAAATCATGTTGTTAGAAAAGATTTATTCTTAGTCATACATGTCCTTAGTGTGTGCTTGCATATACCCATACTTTGTACAAATGTGTACTAATCCCATACAACTCTATATTTTTAGCTGCAGGCACAAGTGGATGTTAGAGCTTACAGGTCGACGCTAAAGCCATACGGACGTGGAGCATTCATTCGGACTTGGTAGGATCTCATGCATTCAAGAATGCTTGCTTATTCTATCTATCTTAGTTATAGGATTGAGCTAGTGGGATATGTTTCACTAGCGTTTCTTTCCTATTTTTTTCCAGACATTGTATTGGTGACATTTTGGCAAGTATACATTTAATGCAGCATTGAACGATATGTTTCAATTGATGATCGTAATGTTAGATGGTTGATGGTGAACATATATGAGTTTAAGTAGAATGACTTACATGCATTTTAAGAAACAAAATAGATGAAGTATAAATGACGTATATAGGCTTGTATACGACCTCTAAGAGGTTAACGACGCCGATCTCTTCTGGGGTCTAGACTCCAATCGTGATATTCAGTCTAACCCAACTTCAGTTTCTTCATTGCATTGCATTGTGCTTTAGATCGATTGCAAGTAACAAGGCTTACCATATAAAGTTTGTTTGGAGACATACCTATGGGAGTGTTGTATGCAGTGCTGTAGGTTCAAGTCTTCGCCAGAATTTGCTTGATCTCACGAGTGGACACCTCTACTTGCCCACTGGTCTGATGGTAAGGAGTAGCAACATATGGTGAACACCATATTTCTCCATTAGTCCATTGAACAATTCATCACAAAAGTCAGAGCTACCATCACTAATAATAGACATAGGTGTGCCAAATCTGGAGAAGATTGTATTTTTAAAGAATGTGGTGACACACTTTTCTTCATTGTTAGGAAGCGCAATTGCTTCCACCCATTTCAACCCATAGTCAACCGCCAAAAGAATATACTTCATCCCATGAGAACTCACAAATGGGACCTTCAAGTCAATGCCCCATACAACAAATAGCTCAATCACCAAAACAGGATTCAAGGGGAGTTCTTGGCTCTTTGATATTCTTTAGTCTCAGTTGCACCGATCAAATGATTTGGAAAAATCATAAGCCTCTTTGTGAATGGTTGACCAATAATGCCCAGACTACAACATCTTATGTGCAGTCCACATACCACTATGGTTCCCAACCAAAGGCGAGGAGTGGCATGCCTCCAAAACACTCAACATCTCAACCACATGTACACAACGACGAATGATCTCATCGGCACAAGTCAGATATAAGTAAGGCTCATCCTAGAAGAACTTTTTAACATCATGCCTGAACTTTTTCCTTTGGTAGAAGGTCAACTCCGGTGGAACTACATCACTCACTATAAAAACAAGCATGCCAAAGAAAAATTCTCACACCCTTTACACAGATATGTGGACGAAGCTTCTCTATTTCTTCCATAATTAGATCGATCAACCTCTACACCACCCCTCTACCCCCCTTTTTCACAGGATGCGATGTCCCAACCCATGCCCTTCTTTCACAATAAATTGACATTTCTCCCAATTTATCACCAAATTAAAATCCTCACACCTCTTGAGAACCTTATCCATATTACTCAAACACCAATCAAAGGATTCTCCCACTAAATAAAAGTCATCCTTGAACATCTCATTAGTGTCCTCCACCATATAAGAGAATATCGACATCATACAATGCTGGAAATTTTCCAGTGCAAAGGTCTCATAGGGGAAAGTGAAGGTGGTATTTTCTTTATCTTCTGGCGTGATAGAAATTTGATTTTAGCCTAAATAGCCATCAATAAAGTAATTCCAACCTTTTCCTGCGAGTGTTTTTAATAATTGATCCACGAAAGGAATGGGAAAATTGTCTTTTTCTGCCCACACTTTCAACTTCTGGTAATCCATGCAAACTCTCCATCTGGTCAGTGGTAGTGATTGAACAAGCCGTTCCCAGCTCTTCCCTCTCATTAGGTAACCACTTTCATCCCCTTTTGAGGCTGCATTGAACATGGGCTGACCATCCAACCTACTGTCCGCAATAGATTAATGACCTCCAGAATCTAACACTTGATGCTTTTTTTTTTTCCTACCTCCTGCAATATGGATGAAACTTCTTTGGTCTCATACTTGGTTTGTGTTGAGCATGAGTAGGATATTGTGGGAGCAAAATACCGAAGGGATCCTAATAATGTCTACAATAGTCCAAGCAATTGATGCGTTTGAACCTCATTCAATATTGCCACTAACCACGGTGGCGTACTTGTTGTCCATCTAATCTAATTGGCAATTATCACCATTAAGTTCATCTCTCCCAAGACACATACCTCATATGAGGTTGTAGAGCTGATCTTTAATTTTTGGGCTCCTCAATAGATTTTTTTAACGAGTCGAGAAGACTCGCAATGCTTTATTTCCAACTCAATTTCTTCCAGCTTTGAGACATATTCATTTCGTTCATGTGCAGGGCCACAAAGATCAAATCAATTTTCGATGAGCATCACTGTCACAAATCATGATAAGTGTTGCTATGTGCCGACACCCCGCTAGTCACTCCTCCATTGCACCTCAAATATACTCCTCACCCTGTAGGATATGAAGTTACCATTCAGATCTCACCACTCTTCTTCATGAACCTAATATATTAAATTTGTTTCTTCATTATATGTTCAAGCCTAAATATCATTTGCCCTTTTCCATGTCGACAACGCACTCCCATTGCAAGGAATGTCTTCCTGATTATAGGCACCTTAATTCAACCTCCATTCAATACTCACAAATGATTGGACATATGAATGGCTCCACTTTCCCAAGCATATATAGAGATACCTAATGGGTCCCTTTTCACAAATTTGATCAGCCATCATGTAACCGTATCGTAGTATGTCTTTGAGTCACGCACAAGCCTAACTTCTTATAAATGGACAGAGGCATGAGATTTATGCTTTCACCAAGATCACATAGTTCCTTAGCAAAGTGTATCAACCCTATAGTACATGGAATAGTGAAGGCACCCAGATCTTTTTTCTTCTGTACAAGAGATCTTATAGCAATAGCACTACAATGGTGCATTCTGTCTTCATCTTCAGTACTCATCGTTCTCTTCTTTGTCACCATGTCCCTGATTAACTTAGAATAACAGGGAATTTGTTCCACAGCTTCTATCAAGGGGATATTGATGGAAAGTTTTTTCAAAATCGTTGTATTTACCCTCTCTGGTCTTCTTCGCTAATCTCTAAGGGAATGGTTGTAGAGTTCTACGGGTGGGTACCACTTTCTAAGGTACCTCTTCTTATTTTTCCATCAAGTCCACCAACTCTCCACTATTTTTTTCTACATCATTGTCCTTTCTCATATAACCTTATATTGCAGGCAAGCATAGGTAGATTAATGGTCTGCTTACACCCTCGAGTAGTGAATGCCATGCAATACCTTTTATTTTTAGGATTTGGATGGTGTTGCTAGGAAGAGTGCCAGGTTTGCGTGGGTTCCCAGTAGTAAAGAATTCCATATATAGCTTAAGATTCTATATCAAAACCGCATGTGCATCA
This sequence comes from Solanum habrochaites, assembly GCA_027704765.1. Lineage (NCBI taxonomy): Eukaryota > Viridiplantae > Streptophyta > Magnoliopsida > Solanales > Solanaceae > Solanum > Solanum habrochaites. The sequence goes on from JAKWJA010002500.1 coordinate 54,562,293, forward strand.
ACCTTTTGCCCACTGTTATCTAGATTAGCTCTCATCTCCTTGACATTCTCATCACTAGTGTTGAACCTCTTTATAATCTTCTATATCTAAACTCGCACCATACTACCTCCACTGTCCCTTGGACCAAATTTCCAATTTTGAGGGGGAATATATGGCCCACTCTGATCATTCAAGTTACCATAGTTATTTCGATTAAAGTTGTTGTCGCAGTTGTAGATCCTATCTCGAACATATTGATCATCTCAGTTCTAGTTACCATAATTCTGACCTTGGTTTCCTTGACCTTTGGGCCAATTTTCCTTATTGTAGCCTTGGGCATTTTGTGGGAAACCCCCCATCTGTATTTCACTGGATAGGCATCCTCATCATAATAGTAATCATATACCAGTGGTTGTTTATTCAAATAGTTCACCGCATGTACGTAATCTGCACGTATGCTCACATGTTTCAAGACCAACCCTAGCTCATTTCTCATCTTTGCCAACTCTTCAAGCATCTCATCTGCTGTTGGGTTATTTGTAGCTTGTACCACAAAGTTGTTTCGTCTAGTGTATAAATTACTAGTGCTCCAAGCATTGTTGTTGCGACATACCTTCTACAACTTCTCTGCAATGTTAGCATAGTTGCATTCCCCATAGAATCCACCCATAATAAAATCAAGCACTCTTTTGTTGTTATCATCTTTCCCTCTCTAGATGTACTCTATCAGTATTTCATTATAAACGCGGTGGTTTGGGATACCTCTAACGAATCCAGTAAATTTTTCTCAAGAGCTACTCATTGACTCTCCCGATAGTACCATAAAGTTATTGACCTTGTCTTTGTGGTTGAGCTTCTTGGACACTGGATAGTACCTTGCCAAGAACACATCTTTCAACTAATCCAAAATATAATAGAGATATTGGGCAAATCAAGTGAAACCAAATGCGTCATCTTCCTGTCATGACAAGGAAACACGCGCAACTAATTGGCTTTCTATCCTAGTCAATCCTACCACATCACAATTTTTTCCACCACAGACCGTCAGTTTAGTCTATATGAGCATGTGTTCCCTCTCATGACTCCTGAGAATAACCCTTGCGTGAGCAACTTGCATCAAGCTAATGGTCACCACGAATGTTTGTCCAGCTTGCAGGCCGGGGTAGCAACAGAGGTCATTGGAATTGCAATGTTCACGTTTGCCCTATAGTATCCTAATGTCTTGGAGCTGGAGATGCATCCTCAAAGCATTCCTCAAACTGATGATCAACCAACTTGGTTGTGTTCCTTTAATCGGTATTTGAGGTTATGGATTTGCTCCATCACCCCAGATTCCCTTTGTTAGGGTTGGCTGGCGCCTCTTGATCTCCCATTCTTCTTATGTTTTGATTATTTCGAGATTGAAAATTATTGGTAGTTTTCCTTTCAATAATAGTAACTCAAATTACATATTCAAAACTAGGATTTCTATTGCAGGCGATGTCGAATTCAATCGCTTTAAATAACACATTCCTAAAGAAGTATAAGTAGTCGTAGTCAAGTAGAGAACCCAACTAGTAGGTTGGGATCGATCCCAAATAGGATCTAGGGTATATGTAGATCTTTTATCAAGTTGTGAGAATAACTAAGGTATATGTGTTTCCCACAAGTTCATAACACTTTATTCCTGTCAATAGCAATTCTTTCCTAGTGTTTTACATATAAAGTGGTAAGTTATGTATCTTTAATTCATTGGTCCGACATCTAGAAAATTTCACCCTGTACCTTGGTCCGACTACGTGTGTATAAAATACCAACCCTTACTTTTCCCTCACATTTGACATCATAAACGATCTATGAATTAGTTATTGCTTTGCAATCGGTACTAGCCTATTATATAGTAACATAATAAATCTATGTTGATACGTAATTTCTTATTCCAACCTCCTTTTTAACGCAAGTAGAAACAAGACAAGTTCTAACGCGTGCACTCGTTAAAAAGTGTTCTATAAAAGAATTATCACATAGATTGTCCTTGGGGAGTTATACCCAAACATTTAGACTCTAAACAAGACCAAATAGGATCTAGGGTATCGTACTATCAATTTGAACACCAAATAACACTAAAGCTGCAAAGGCACACTACACCATAAACCATTTTTTTGAACTTCTTTGGTTCGTTCTTTGACATTAAACTGCAACATCTTCAAGATTGACTTCCTAAAGCTATTCTTTCATCATTTTCACCACATTATTAATCTTATGAAACACTGCGAAGTCTTTTTGTCTTATTTAATTTGTAGGGTTGTTAGCATCATTCTACTTTCACAAGAACTCTATTTGGGTTATGTGATGCAGTCAACAACCTTCAAGCTTATGATGGTAAATATTTTCAAATATGTTGGAGGACACATATCAGTGTTTTGGATGTTCTCTGGATAGGTGACTCGTTTTATTTTGTTTGACAACTTTGGGGCTAAAGTCTAAAATTTGTGTGAATATGTATCGTCTGCTAACTTAGAAACGTGCTACTTTGTGGTTAAAGATTTCATAATTATGGGTCATCGTATTTTGTTGAAAGGTGCTGAGGTTGTTCGAGCTAAAGTTGAGGTAATAGAAATGTCTCCTACACCATATCTGTTAAAGTTTTTTGAAGTTTTCTTTTGCATGCATGTTTCTACCTGAGGTTGATATACTATTTGTCTAAATACACACCCCATGTGCAAGTTACCTGAAAAAGAGTGCAAGTTTTTTTTGGATGAGTCTTTTGAGAGCATTTGGAGAGTTTAAAGAAAATTAAAATTCAACACCTATGATTATATCAATAAATTGGGGCAAACATTTGAATTAATGTGTGTTGGAAGTGGGGTGGCACTTGGTGCTTTATTAGGATAGAGGAGAGAGAAGTTTTTGCATTTAATTTACTATGGGAGCAAAGTTCTAAATGTGAGTAAAAAGGGAACAAAAAATCAATTTGCTGATCATTTTTGTATACTATTTGTAGGAGATAAAGTAAGGTTAGAGGTTGGAATTGAGAATAATTGATTTGTTCACTGATCCAAAGGTATTGTTCGCTTCTTATGATCTTATCCCTTAGTTTGGAGAATTTTCTAACTACTTGAGAATTGATTTGGTTCTGTCAGATCTTTCATTACACCAAAAGAAAAAGTTCATGTTTTATGAGAAGAAATACTTTTGGGATAGAACCCTTACTTGTTTTGTGTTTTTCTGATGGTATTATTCATCATCTGTGCCCTAGGAATTAGATGATTAGTATATACAGAAACGTGTCATTGATTGCCTTTTGTTGGCACCATATTGTATCCAATCCACCTAACCCCTAAATTTTTTGTAGTGTGGGTACTAGTGGCAATTCAGCCACCAATTTACTCATGATATCACACGTCTTGTGATCGTCACTAGGTATAGGGACAAATCCGAGAAAACAAAACGACCAAGAATCCAAATATGATGAAGTACATTCTTTTTTTGCGATTAACTAATGTACCAATGGGTGAAGCAGTTGTGCGATTCAAACATTGAGGCAAGAATGTCCACCACTTTCTTAAGACAGGAATCATCTTCTCTTTATTTGTTACTCCAGGCAGATCTAAACGATGAACGGTTCTTATTTTCCCAATTAATTTTTTAAGGTCGATGCTTGAGATGTAAAAACAAACTTTATTGTTCGTCTCAATGTATCAACCCCATACAATCTGCAGTCGTGTGGAAAGTCAATAGGACAAATTTGAGATAAAGGCAAGTTCATCAAAGACCGTAAGTGACAAACAAATCTAAAACCTGGTACAGTAAGGTGGATTGATTTGTATGTCTCCCTCGAACAACATTCAAATCGTCTATAGGTATGTCCCCACAATATTGTATGTTCAAAGTATTGTCCATTTCTTATAAGAGAAGAACATAACAGGCGATTGGGCGTAAAGAATTAATTTTTTTGAGGTGCTCATCGTATTGAAAAGATTGAATGAGATGAATGACTTGATCTGTTTCAATAAAGAATATGAATGTTTCATCCTTATAATAATAGAAAATTAATGAGTACATGATTGAAATGTCAAATCGTGTGAAATTAAATCTGGCTGATAAGGGTCTAATAATAAAATCAAGTTTGCACTTATTTCCGTCGAAAACGCAGTTAAACTGATAGGGCCTTCCTTAATAACCAAAGTGTTCCCACATCGATTGGTTCAACTAGAGAACCAGGATGGTAATGAAGATCAGGTTAATGTTCAAATAATAATTGATCAACATGGGTTGATCAGGACTGCCAGTGAGGTACAGGGGAGAGGAGTCTAGATTAAGTTTGATTGATAAACATGTCTGCGGTCGTTCATGACGTTAAATCATTATGCTGGGGAGGCAAAAAAAATTTTTAATGTATCAATCCACAATAGTATTTATTTCGTATAGGGTTTTCTCTTAAATTTTAAGTTTTTTTTTTAACAAGTACATGTTTATTAAGTTTTAATATAAGTGTTTTTTCTAGAAGTATATATCATAGGTCGCGTAAATAAAACGTGTCCACAAAACATAATAACAGATCCTAATGTGTACTACGTGTGTAGGGAAGAAAAGAAAAATTTGCCAAACTTTAACGAATTCAGGGGTATAATGGTCCCACTTGATCATTCTGTGAGTTCCCCCCCATTCTTTGTGATATAACGGTCCGATCTGAGCTAAGTGTTTCCCAATTTTCCAAGTAATAATACAGCGAACCATGTGCCCACGCGACGTACCATCGTTCGACCCATAGACTATGGAACATCGTAGTGTGTCCAAGTTAGTTATAGTCGACCTGCGTCTGGACCATCAATTAAATATAACTCTTTCTTGAACACACAATCCACTATTTGCCCTTTCCCCAAACCAGTTAACCCATTAAAGTCCCTAATATCACCCCTTAACTCCCACTACCTAATATAATCTCTAAATTGTGTTGTGGATTGCACTATAAGGAAAGGGGGATGATATTTATAATTGATGTTTCGAAGTAAGTTTTTTTTTGTTCTTTCTCTTGTTGATATCACCTTTGCTTAATCGAAACCTTAAGGCTGAGGAAGTCCACATAATGTGTTGGAATTCAAGTTTATGCTGTATGTAATAAAGGGATTGTTGTGTTGCCATTTTTATTTGGCATGTTTTTTGAAGTCCATGTTAAGGCACACTCTAGTAAAAGGCCACCAGACGACATACCGCATTGTATTTATCACATCCAGACCGTAGGGTCTTTTCCCGTCCTGATGTATAAAATATTTTCGTGATTCAAATCAAGGTGTGGACTATTGTTGTCTTTCGTTTCATCGTAGACGTGTCTGCATATTGTGGTTCAACATTTAGAATTAATATTTGACTCTCTAACTACAGATGGGACCCACAACTCATAACATTATCGGTAGAACCTAGCTAACAAAACCATAGATCCGCAGAAACAGATAGTGCTATAATTTTTCTTTATATATTTTTCTAGGTCCTAAAAGGGGTTCTCAAATATTTACTTCTTGTGTTTGGATTCATTCAAATAGTAAAAAACTCTTCATATGTACAATGAAAGAAAGAGAGGCAAACACTAATTCGAAGAAAAGAAATCCAAGTCACTTGAAAACCCTTGTACTTCATTTACTATTCAAGTCTCCAAGAGTACATACTACGGAAACCAGAGGCTCCCAACTACCCTGAGACCCACACACAAAGGCACCGAAATCGAAGGTGTATTTTAGACTAGGAACATCCCCTGCTCTATCTATCCCTAAAATTTCCCCACGTCTTATTAGGGGGTGGGCGCACCTGTCTCAGTAGTGGCATTCCTAACTCAGGGTGACCTCTCGGCTCTTGTCGAAATTTTAGCGCCCTCTACCTCCCATGTTACTATCCTCGGAGAGTCTAAAGACCTATGTTCCCTATTTTAATTAAACAGAGCCAAACTTTAATGTGTTCATGGCCAATATTAGATATAAGATTTCCAACAAAACCGGAACAAGCAGCAGAAACACAGCATGGACTATTACTGTACTTAGTGGGAGGGCCTTCATATTATGCCCTTTGATTAAAAGAGTTGTTGAAGTTGTCACAGTTTATGTTGATGGAACGGAGTTAGGAATGTTAGTGAAGAGATTTACCCTCTAGTTTATGGCCTCTACTTTGGCAATTGATAAAAATGCTTTGCCCAAATGTAACTCCTAGTTCGGCCCCCACTACACGTTAAATCTGTGTGAACTTCCCCGTTTGATTATCTCTGATACAAAACTATTCTTTTGTTTTTATTTATGGGCCAGTCGATATTCGATGGATTTACACAACGAGTATGACTACCAATGGGACCATTTCAGAGTAGGAATTTCGGAGTGATGTCGATCACAAAAGATACACAAATATATCGAATGATGTACCCTCATATTGTTGAGATGGTATAGGATCGAGTGGGTGCAAAATTCTACTTTCATATCCTAAAGGCAACTCTAGGAGTGGGGTCTTCATTGAGAGTTTATTAGGCTATTGTGCATACTAGAGTGTGGTTCCCCTACATAGCGCACATAGCTGTTATATTTATAGGTTGTGATTTTTGGCAGAACCTTTTAGCGGGAGTTTAGCGTGATTTATTGTTTTTTGATAGATAATAATTTATGAGAGATCCTTTAAGACCCCCAGTAATTTTCACTTTGCTTGTTTGATATATGAATCGTTGAAGGAAATTGTGACGCCTATTTTTAGTGTGATGGTTGGATAGAGACGACAAAAATAGTTTACATCCCCTTACTAGGATGATCCACATTTTATGCACCATGGAGGGACCCAAAGGTTGACCTCCTTTTTTTTTTTGGGTGTTGATTCTTGTGCCTCCTTCGTCTCCTCTTCAGTAGATTCAAACATCACAGGCTCCCCCCTTCCACCTCCACTAGTCAAGTGGCCAGCTTATCCTTAACAGCCACCCCACATAAATCAATTATAGGTATTTCTCTTGCCCGATTCCTCAATGTTTGAGGCAAAATGGGTACAAGTTTCTAAGACACATAAGCCCTAGATGTAGCGTCTCTATAAGAGTTTTTGAGGCCGTATGGAGGGGATGATGGATGGTGGTAAAATTAGATGGGTCTCACCTACCTAAATGCTTTCCACTTTATAGTAATTGGAAGACTTCGACCCCCGGTGATTAACCTATTTTCTAAAGAAGGTGCTATACCATTTAGTTATGTTGAAGCCCTTCTAAGCGCCCTCTTGGATAATACAGAGACCCCTCTTTTTATAGGACTATGATATGTTGTTGGATGCCCTCTTTATATACAATGAGACAACACCGACCGTATCCAGTCCACGCAGTTGGGAAGTTTCAGTTTTGCTGTAGCCTTGATGTGGTTATAGACAACCTCGCGAGGCAAATGAAAGTTTGCTCAGTGGGTGGTGCTGTATTGGAGCTGAGCTATCATGTATAGTGGTTTGTTTAAGAAAGAGTTTGCGTCTTAGAGAGTCTGTGAGAAACAGTTTGCTGGTGCATGTCGTTCGAGGAGAACTACTTATAGTGTTCTTGTTGTTGATGAGGAGACATTGATGTCGTTCCTATTGTTGATCCACTGGGCTTCGGGTTACCTAACCCACCTTAATCTTTATGGATCTTTTGTCGTATTCTTTAGTTTCTATTCTTTTTGCATCGAGAGAAACTGACCCATATTTTTGGGAGGTTTTGGGGTTTTCTTACATGAATTATTTTTAAGAGGGTAGTTTTTTACTTTGATATTTAACCTACTTTCTCATATTGTATGGAGGTGGTATCCATGTCGGATGGTTCTAATGTCAATGAAACCCGGTGGGGGGGGACTTCGTAAGAAGTCATTAATTGATACCTATCAAAGTGTTGTTGAAATGTGCTATATCTATAGGTTTATGTGTTGAAATATGTTGGATCTTGTTTGATGACATAAGGAACCAAGGTATGACAGCATGACTTCAGTAAAACTTTAACATGGTCTCTCAAAATCCTTAATGAAACAAGGTGTCAAGTGTAGGTTAGCTTTTGCATGTTTATTCATATATGTTACACTATATCTTGCCTCATTCGCTACAAGAAAACTTTAAATTAGCATGGGAATTTTCGTGGAATTTCGTATGAATTTGTAGGCAACAAAGTTTTTTATGTTAATTTATACAAGTCCAAGGAAAATCCCTATGTAATTCATACTTTTTTTAATAGTGGTTGGTTCTATTAAGATAATGTAGTCAAGGTATTGGGAAATGATCATAGGACCTTGTTAAAATTAATTCATATAAGCCTAAAATGATCAAACCAAAAGACATAAATGCTCTTTTCGATCCGAATGTTTGATCTTAACGAATACTGTTTCTTTAGCCTTGGTCCTCCTTGGACATGTGTACCTTAACATAGGCCAAAAGCCTAAGTAGAGGGTGGAAAATTCAGCGAGTACCTTAATCTGTTGGTTGTGTTTGGAGGACGAGTTCGCTGTATATTGTGTACATCAACTAATTTAAAATACTTAACAAGAGGGTGGCTAGGGAAAATGAAAATTAAAGAAAAGGGTAAAAAAGAGTCGTATAAAGAAGAAGGGAATGATAGAAAAGGTTCTGACTAATACAAATAAACAAAAATAATGATAATGATATTGAAAAAACAATAAGAAGAAAAAAATTTTAAAAGATAAGTGAAAATTCAAAGTCACATCTGCGGGCCAAACAAAGTAAAGTTAAAGAGTAGAGAATCAAAAACTTTTGTCAGAATTGGTTGATAAAAGAGGTAAATAGAAAATGTAATGTCAAGGAGGAAACAAAAGTTGCTTAAAGTACACAAATGTACCCTACCTAATCCTACTGACCAGTTTGGAGAGTCTATGAAATGAAAATAAGAAAGCCTATGGTATTGAGAACTAACTTAATTTGAATTAACTTTTAAGTGTGAGTGTTGATTTAAACATTAAACTTAAATCATATTTGGTGTGTCAAAAAAGATTTCTTTTAAGTAAGGGCACTAGTTATACTCTTTGAGAGTTTGTACCTTAGTGATGGTTAAAGTGTATGTAGTGATATCTATTGGTTTGTCTATCTCATGGTTTGATCCGCATGAGTTAGCTTGTTGCGTCTAAATGAGAATATTTGCACTATATGACTGGATTTATTGAGAAATCCATGTGATTTCTTGAGTTTGTTAATGTTTGTTCTTTCTATAAGTGTCTTTAGAGTCGTAGTGTTTCAATTGAAGGATAAAAACATTTTATGTTAAGGGTGTTGATATACCGTGAATTTACAGTTTTTTTTTATGCATTTCACTTGGAATTTGTGTGTGTCTTGGGAAATTTTATTATTGGATATAATATTTTTATGTAATCTTTTACAGGAAATAGGTTAAAAATTTGTTGACTTAACATTGGATTGTGTTTTTTTTGGGGGGGGGGGGTGTGACGCCAAACAATAAGCTCTAACGACTTAATAGGTATTCTGTAGGTGAAGTTAAGGGAAGTTTGAGAAAGAGAGGAACCACGGAGATCAATGATGGATCACAGGTCAAATTGATGATTGTCCTGCACACACGTTGGTCTGATCAGAAAGTTTAAGTTCTAGTACTTGAACTGCAGAAGTGACCCACGGATCCTAGGTCGATCCACGCTTTGTAGGTCCTATCATCAGTCAAAACTGCTTCAGGAAATAATTTTCATTATTTTATTTCCCTAGTTCGTTTAGTATTTAAACACTATAAATATGATGTATACTTTCCATCGTTAGGGGTTGGACAACATTGGATATTTTTTCTTGAGTCTTTCGGAATTATATTGAAAACTTTTAGCAATTACATTCCGTAGATTGTTTTATGCAATTTGCACTTTGAATTTTTTTAATCAAGATTTCGTTTTTCCTCTATTCTAATTATAAGTTGATGATTTCTAACCTAATAGGAATTCTAAATCTGAATCATGAGTAGCTAAATACACAACTAGGGTTTTGGGAACAATGAACAATTATAAATGTATGACTAATAATTAAATATTTATGTAATAGTGTTTATGATTGTATTATTTATCTTTTCATATAAATGTCTTCCTACGGTGTGCATCGTTAGAAGTGCCCTCGTTCCTATTTGCCATACAACATGGGTAATGAATGAGAAAAAGATTGAACAAAAGAGATTTAGTTAAGGAGTTGTTGTTAGATATTACTTTGACTTCAATTAGTTGGCGTGAGAGCTTATACCCAACTCAATCTTCATGATGACTAATCTAGGGTAAGGGTAAGGTTTAGTAATGATCACACTCATAGACTTACCAAGTTTTGAGTTGAATTTCTTACTTGCATTACCAATGAATTAGTGATACCCATCTTATATGCCTTGAATGTCAAACACTAGGATAACATTATTATTATTAGGAATACTGTTTTAAGAGCTTGTGGGAACACATATTCCCTATTTTCATCTTAGATTGATATCTCAAATTTTGAATCTTCTTTACTTGTTATTTAATCATTCAAATTAAAAAATTGTATTTTTTATTTATAACACCCCTCTGTTTAATTTTCTCAGAAATTTTTTGATTAAAAAAAAGATAATTTTGATTTAAGTTTAAGTCTTAACAATATTCCACGTGGGATCGACCACAACCAACAAGATGGGTTTCTTATTTTTCCATGACCGCTTATACATCTTTCGTGAGGTGTAATAAGAGTGTATCAGAGGTCTAGCCCCACTAAGGTTTTCATGAAACATTCCACAAAATATTGTGGATGTGTGTGGGAAATATGTTCCAGAAGATCGTCAGAGTCGGTCAACTTTATTGTTTCATTCTCTCTAATGGGGAGGAAACAAATGGTTAGGAGACGATTTCGAAAAGGACCTATTTACTTTTTGGGAGGAGACACATATGCTTTTTATTTTAGTTTTTTCACTCCCTCGTAGATGGTTAAGTTAAGGGATGATATTGTGAACTTTAAGCGAGTGGATAATCAATAAATTAATGAGATATGGTAAAGTTGGCCATCTTGTTCGAGGAAGAATCATGCAACAAAAGTTTGATATAGCATCTACTCTTCTTGATGAGATAACAAAAACTAATTTTCACTAGAAAAGATCAAGTGACTCTATTAAACTTTGGGATGACAAATGATCATATGGAGAAGAATCCAAATCGAAATAAAAACGAGGAAAAGATGATGTCCCACATGAAATTTTTAACAAAACAGGTCATGGGGGTACTCATGAAAGCAAATAGGTGCTGCAAAAGGTATCAAGACTAGATTTTGGGTGCTAGTTAAAAAATCTAGGGGACAATTCTAGAAAGTGGAAGGGGTCGACGAAAACGCAGAAAGTAATGAATGGTCTGGACTTTAAGTCATGAAAAAAGTATAAAGAAAAACTTTCAACCACTATTCTATAACCAACTGGAAATTCATATGAGTCAACTTTACCCCCATTTAGAATCCAAGCTGCAAGAGAATATGTTGATCATACAATGAGAATGAAAGGTATAATTCATATGCTTTGTGGTCTTGACTCGGAGTGGGAAATCAATAGTTGATAATGTTAGGGTGAATGTTGAGGCAAAAACTAGTAAAGAAGGATATGACGTTTGATTAAAAAATCTGACTAATCATTAGAAAATGACATACCTAAAGAGGTTGAGGAAAGTCCAAAACTACTTACAACCTTGGACTTGAGGATTTTTTAAAATCATTACACACATATAAGCGCATGAAAACACATATGGCACATAGGTGACTAGTCGTCAAACGTCTTGGTCGTCCCTTGACATTTGACATCAAACTTAACACAAATCATTAGACACTTCTCAACCATCTTTTAAAACCATAAGAAATTAAAACTTCAATACACAACACTTAGGACCTCGTTGGAACCTAAGTATTTTTTGAGGTTGTTATACTACTACTTGGTCATTGTACTTGTAAACTTGATGGTGGGTTAAGAGTAAGGTCTTACATATATTTAATGGTATGAACTATATGTACATGGACTTGTTGATATAACATGATGTTGGAGATATGTTGTTCGATTGTATTCAATTATGATATTTACACGTGTGGGAGGCGCTTATATTTAATGATGTAGGTTTGTGTTGTAATAGTTTGTCTTAAAAAATATGAGATTATTGGCTTATGTGGTATTAGTGGTCGGTGCATGAAGGCTTTTTAAGTAACTAAGAATGGTTTATAACCCAAATGTCCATGAAGTGTGATTTCACAATGTTTTTGGCATATTTCCCAATAACGTAGTACAGTGTGACTAACCAATATTTCTATATTTTTATAGTATGTAGGTTACGGCCGTTGACGATTATAGAATTGAAATTTGAAGATTACTGGAATCTCATTCTCCAAGTTTTATATGTCCTCACTTTAAGGACGATGCCAATATATGCTATGGATGTTGTTTAGCTCTTAAGGACATTTTGTTCATTCTCTTTCATTGAAGACAATGTGTAATATACCTATATGTGGCTTTTATTTCTCGGTTTAGATGGTTATAGATCATTAACGACTTTCTACAAATCATATTTCATATTATGTAGTGGAATTGAAGTAGCAGGCCTAGTGGTAGTGCTTCCTGTGGAGGAGGCTATGTAAACTCCCTGCGTATATATTATGTGTTGTCGTGGTCTATATAACCTTAATGTAGAAGTAATTAAAAAATTTCCGCATGTGACACAAATCATCGTTCTTAAAAGCAAATAGGACGGGAGCACCCCATGGAGATATACTTGGTCGGATGAAACCCTAATCCAAAAATCTTTCAATTACTCTTTCAATTCCTTAAATTCTGTCGGGGCCGTGCCATATTGAAGAATAGAGATAGGTTGCGTGTTTGGGAGAAGGTCAATACTGAAATCTATCTTCCTTTTGGCAAGACGACCACGTAAATCATTGGGAAATAATTCAAGAAATTCATTTACATCAATGACAAAAGAAGAGTAGGGTTTTCAAAATCAGTATTTATAACCCAAATAGGAAAATATATGCAACCTTAGAGAAAATTTTTCTAGTTTTAAGAAGAGAAACAAATTGGCCTTAGGCGAAGAATATATGTTTTTCCACTCTAGGATGGACTCATTTGTTAACTCGAATTTAAAACTCAAGTTCTACACTCAATAAAAGCTTAACATGATGGATTCAATCCATACCAAGAATAACATCAATTTCTATTATATCAATCTCTACAAGATCAAAATGAGTGACTCTATGGGATAAGGATACCAAACCATTTCAATAGACTCTCTTAGACTCGATTTCCCAATAAGAGTATAAAGAAAAGAAAATTCTAAAAACACATTCAAAAAACCATCAAAGGTAATAGCCAAACCGGAATCCACAAATTTTAAGGTAGAACCTATATAAAGCAAAGAATACGATTAAGATTAAATACTTAAACAGATTGTACAAAAAATCGGGAGCAACCTTCCTTGATCATGTCAAGTCTGAAATTCTAGAATCCTTTTTTCTATAGATCACTTGAACTAGAAGAACTACATGGAGCTTGACTACCATCTTTTCCTTAGTCATTTATAGATGTAAAAAAACTCAAGTAGTAACCATTTTTACTACAACCAAAGAAATTATTTGTGGCAATAATACATTTTCTTGATTGACTCTTACCACACTTTTGGCATGTGGGTAACGAAGTTCGATTTCCACAAACATTTACATCATGAGTCTTCGGGTTTGACATATGTGTTTTTCAAATTAGAAACCAGAACATTTGAGGAAACTTTTAATGAATTTGTATAAAAACATAAAATTACCATGTCCATCGGACGCTGAATGTGAAAAGTCACATTCACTAGTTGTTACCCTCTTAACATCCCTAGACCTTGCCTTAATATTTCCCTCTTCAATGTGTAGTGCGATTTAGTTAGGTACAAATACGTTTTTGAAATATCTTTGAATAATAAAAGGTAAACTAAGGACCTCTATAATATATGATAGACAAGGGAACCCCATTAAACCAAACTAACTCGTTGATGTAGAGTTTGGTGAAGTCTCAATGAATTGTAAGTCCTGTTACAACCAGAAGTGGCGGGACTAGTGACTTTGTCTAATTAACTCCAAATGTTTTGTTGTCTGCGAGTATGAGGTAAATTCCTAATGAAGTCCATGTTTATCACTTCCCACTTCCATGAAGTAATATTCATATCTTGATTCACATCTCGTTGTTTCTCATGCTCTACCTTCACCTGTTGACAATTAGGACACTTGGCCACAAAATTCACTATGTATCTCTTCATTTCATTGTACCAAAACACTTCCAGAAGATCAGGGTACATTTTAGTGGAACATGTATAAATGGAATACTTGGAGTTGTGAGCTTCAGTAAGGATATTCTACCTAAACAATATCACATTAGAAACACATAATCTACCCTGGTAACAAAGCACACCATCTCCCCTTTGGGAGAAACCTCAACGTTTGAACGGATGAACTTGCACCTTTAAAACTAAAGTAATATTATAACTATCTTGTTTCCTTAACCTCAACTACCAATAAAGATTTTATCCATTCTGAATGTTCACCCTACTATTTGATGTTTTCTTTTAAAGAAAAACTCCTAAGAGAGAGGAAAGTTGGTGAAAATCGTTGGTCACTCTTTTCATTTCTTCTCAACGTGTTGTGCTACAACTCCCATAGACAAACCTACTGAGAGTATCAGCCACTAGCAATACATTTGACTTACAAAAGATGATCAAAACATATTAAAACTCAAAATCCTTGAGGAAGTCAAGCTATCGTCTCGAACGAGATCAAATCTTCTGGGTGAGCACATATGGATGATCTTATGGTTTGGGAATTTTTTAACAAAAAAAACAATCAAATAAACACCATAAAAAGTAATGTTCCAAATATGTTAGGGAAAAATACTATTGTGTATGATCGAGGTACGTGAGTCGGTAGTGATTCATACACCTAAGTGTGATTGAACCGTAGTAGTGAAACCTTTATCTCATTGCATTAATACTTAACATAGGCGGACCTTGCAGGTGTCACAAAAAAAACATACTCCTAACCATTTATGGTTAGAGTAATGGATGAGAGTGTGATGAGTTGGTAAGTTCTCTTCTCTTGTTGTAATATCAGTTCTTCTAAGTGGGAGTGTGGTTAGGAAATGGGTGGATAGAATGGTATAGAAGCCATGTGCATGTGCATGGTGTTTAGGAGTTTGTTTTGAAATTGAAGTTATTAACTTCTTGCATTGTGTGTTTTATGAATTATGTGTTTTATATTGTAGATGTGGTATATGAGTGTTACATTTGTATGCATGTTTATATCATGAATTGACTAGTAGGTGCATTTTAAAAAATTGTTGTAAAAATCACTGTCGCCATTTTAAAATAGTTTACTGTAAAATTTTAGGAAAATGAATAATGCTTCTTGGTTAAAATTATTGTAATGGGTTAGAAAATAATGATGTAAGGTATTTTAATATTGATGGTAAAATTGAGTTTTCTTATTGCCATGAGCATGTTGAGTTTTGTACCATCATGAGTTAGAAATTGTTTTCTAGTTTATTGTTGTGTTGTGAATATCTTGAATATGTGAAATTGATATTTTCTTCATGAATTTATATTGTATGGTTTGGTTATTATCTGCTAGTTAGATCTCTATTCTTGGAAGTTTCGGAGAGTGACATGTGTCATTCGAAGACGAATGTTGTCCAAATGGGGGAGATTGTAAGACCCCAAAAATGACTTAGGTGAACTATAGCCTAATATTTTGATATTGAAGGTCTAACTTTCTAAATAGGTCTAATATATGGTATTGAGTCAGTACCTAAAGTATTAGGTGCGTTGAAAGTCAAACATCAAGGGACGACAAGACTTTCTCTCAAAGGATGACCGCCACATGCCACCGCGGCCAGCTAACGACACTCAAATCGACGTCGTGTTGGAATGCTGAGTTTTCCGTAACACACACAGCATCCGGCCCAGCGGTCTCCATACCGGCCCTCATCCCTCTAGTGCGGCCTACTTTTCCGAATCCTCAGGGCCTGTACGTCCTTCTGTTTGAACCCTCCGTTACGCCACCCCCGACAAGGTGGGGAGCTTACACCCCCCTCGAAATCCTACCTCCGCCAACTCCCCCACCTTATCCCCAGCCCCGCGCCTCCTTACCCACATCTAACCCTTATCCACCAACGCTGCGGTGCTTCAACACCCTACCCACCTCATGCCCCATGCTCCGAAATACTTCGAGTGTTCTACCCACTTAACCCGTCACCATACCCGCTTACCACCTACATTCTATCCCCACTGAAGATCACAGGCCTGGGACCATCTCTCTTCAGCCTTATCCCTCACCCCGATCGCGCTATCGCTCTACAACACCTATCCGACAGCCGATCGAAGACCTATCAAACCGTCCTGCACCCACTGCACCTCCGCCACTCTACTCCGCCCTATTTCCGTCCAACAAACACTCTCTTGGTCCACTTTCTCCTTTCCCATAATCACGGCTTCCAACTGTTCCACCCCTCGGTCCCCTTTTCTATCCCCACTCTTCTTAGGTGTCGCTCCCATCAAACCAATATCCTCACTCTGTATCTCTATGCATAGCGCCTTTGGTCAACCAATGCGGTCCACCATACACCCACCTCATAACCCCGTACCACTACAGGTTGCCTGAGACCCTCGGCAAGTGCCAACCCTCAACACGCGTGCTTGACATCTTAACTCCAGGACACGTCCCATATCTCATATTCATTATTTTTCCACACCGATCCTTTCCCCCTACACTAAATCCAATCTTATCCAGTATGGCCTCCTGTCCACCTATTACTCCCCCCCATGAGCCTCAATGTCGCCATTACGGTTTGACCCTCCCCCCGTCCGTCACCTCTTCCCCCTCTTACCTTTCCGCTCTAATACAAATCCTCTCGTACTTTTACCCTGCTCTTCCGCAAGCTCAAAGGTAATAGGTCTTTCCCCTTACTTGGTTTGCCTCTACCGCCGGTCACAACTAGTCTCCGGACGGACACGAAGTCACCTAGTGCCTCATATGTGTGGTTATATGTGTAAAAGTTGTGATTCATGCGCCTTTAAGGTCCTTAAATAAGTTTTTATGCATGTATAGCAGTGCGTCGGATAGTTCGTTTAGAGTGGAGGTCAAACTTCCAAGTTATTATGAAAGTGTTTTTGAAAGTATTTGTAATGAAACATAGAACACCTAGTTCGAAAAATTCTCGAGTTCATGACATTATACTTGTTAGCCTAGTTAATCAGATAATCAATGCTCCTAATTTTGAATGTCACATTATCAATACATAAATGTTGCGTTCTGTCATGCAGTATTTGAAACTGTTCAATACTCAATTTTAAATTTGTCTCATGCTAGTTTAGGTTGGAGTAGACTAGCAAAGAGTTAGACTAAGGTTCTTCGTACGTCATAGTTCACAAATTACGGTGCCAACCATATGATATATATTCCCTATATTCGACATTAGATTAGTGATCATGTTAAGACATGCCTTTAACCCCTAGAAAGGTTATAGGGTCCTCCGATGGGGCCAATAAATAGGCTCCATATCTAACTCACATGGTTTAGTGGTTAGTAGTAGATCCAGTAAGCACTTTAGTGCATTTAACTAGTTTTTTCAACAATTATATTGTCTAATTGAACATGTTATTTTCCTTATTAGTTACTTTATCATGTCATTCGATCAGATTTTAAGTTAAATTTTAGTATCACCCATATCTCTCATCACGTCAGTTTATGTTTTGGTCAGCTAATAGGTTTGTTACAATTAGGATCCTATCTTGGCGATGCTCCGTTATAATCCCATGTAGTGACGCCGACTTAAGCTACATCCTTTCATTATGTCGGATCCAGGTACTCAGGATATAGATTACATACATCGATTCTCAAATTTGCAATCAGGAATTTTAGTGGTGCGTCCAGATTCGAGGACAATATCATGCTTTGATTCTGTACTTTCAACTTTGGTTTAAATTTGTTTGATTTAGTGGGGGGAGAGGCATCTGACAATTCAAATCAGTGTTAGGATTGTCCAGACAAGTAGTAGAAAGGTAGCTTGAGTTATTAAGTTTATCATCATATATCACTAAATCTAGTAGTTTCAGATACACAATGTTGGTTTTCCCCACTTTTTGTTTATCCATTATTAGAGCTTCCTCATAGTTATGGGTATTAGTTAATTTTTAGAAGCTTGATATATATGCCGCACATATGGCTAGCTTCGGGTCACTCATGATCCTTGGTATCGTGTTATTTAAATAATATCCTCGAGGTGTGAAAAAGACTCCACTCAATGTGTCTTATGAGACATCCAAGGACCTTTTTGAATCGTATGCTCTGAATACAAAATTATTCACTACCCCAAGGTACACTTTATGTGTAACATGGTGTATAAGACCCTGATAATCCCTACACAGGAAACTTAGCATACATGATATATGAAAAATTTGATAAAGCAGAAGTGTAACAAAAGTCTCAAAGACATATAATATATCATAAGGAAAAAATGGATTCAAGTACATACATCACTTATTAAAGTTTGAAACAACAAGTCATGAAAGATAGAGAATGTCTCGGTCATAATATCATAATACCACAATTCAACTTAAGCTACCACGGGGAGTTCGCCATGCGGTGTTTGGAGTAGGAACTCGAACCCTACTTCATCAGATAAGTAGGAACATAAATACATGTAAACATTCGAAATTGAGCGTAGGGCAATATATACAAACATGAACTTAGATTATAAATAGTTTAAATTATCTAAATATGATATTAATTGTACATTTTAACAAAAATAAAGAAAACATAGAATTATAGGCTATAGTCAATACAATGTGAATAAAGGACAAAAGAAATACTTGAAGAAAAACATAGTCATTTTGTGGGAGTTTAGAAGATGAGAGCTATATAATGGAATATGTATATCCTCATACGAAAAGAGGGATTAAAAAAAAATTCCAAGGTAGACTCCGTACAATCCTGTTTGGATTTATAAAAAGGATCCACATTTAGGTCATTTTTTAAAACATCACATGTGGGGGCACAAGGTTGGGACTAGAGATTTCTACGAGACTACCCTACTTGAATCTCCACCTCAAAGCCTTGATTGGGCTAAGTTTATATTATAATGGACTAGATAAGAATCCCAAATATCAAGTTAAGATAGGAAAACAACAACCACTTCATTCAAATAAAAAACATACAATATCTTCTTTTAAACAACAGTCAACATAGATGAAAAAAATCTTTAAATTTGTCAAAGTGAAGCATATGTGAGAAATATTCTTGCCCAATCATGATGTAATAGAATGTGAAAAAACCTCTCAATGAAGACGATAACCTGATCCTTTAACTTAAAAAATTTCTTAAAAGTCATTTATAATAACTTTATAACACATGTATATCTTCATAAATTCGTAATTCATTGGTTTTGCCTTCGTCATAGCTTTATAGTTGAAAAGCAAAATTTAGCATGGATTAACAAAAATCATTGCGTATAATAATTAACATTGAATACAACGCATTACAAAAAACTTAAGTATCAGGAATAATTCACAATTGATAAAAACCATTAGTGAATTGAATCCCTAATTAAATCTATGAAATTAAAAAGGAGAATTTGAAAATCTTTAAGGAACAATGGAGGAAAGAACTTCATGGCGATTACTCACATGCCTTAATGCCAAAACACCAAGAATAATGGAGTATCGAGAAGTTAAATGGAATCCTAGCTCTTCTTCTTTCTTATTCTTACGAGAATTTGTGAAAATGAATTTTGATGAGCCCTAGAGAATTTAGGGTATTGAGTTTAAAGTGGGTGATTTGGGACTTAAAAAATTTCAATTGGGATTAGGTTAGAGGAAAAATGATTTATCTTTAATTTAAACCAATTAGAAAAATATAATTTAAAAAAATTGACGGGACCTTCGGCCTACTGTCAGACCTTATGGGAACGATAGGACTTTATACGATCAATGTAGGTCAACGGTATACAAGATTATGGACCATATTTCACTTTCACTTTACGGGAAACATTTCTATGCTCCTAGGTCTTCTATGATCCATCCCAGAAACAAATCGGATCTTTATTGGAACATAAAAAATTTAATAAGATGGGCCCACATATGATAATCTATTACGGACTCGTATGAGTAATAAAGACCGTCTCGTGGAAACCCGTCAAAAGGTTTATGGTGACGTAGTTCAAAAAATTTCATTCCCCTTGTTAAAGATTTCTCTACAATCCGTAGATAGATAGAAATCTTGTACATTCCTTAGATGGAACCGTACACATAATTTCAACCCCAAAAAAATTATTTTCGTTCTTTTAAAAAATATATAGGTTTACATGATTATACAATGTATTCCTGTATGCTAAATTTCCTATGAAAAACTGAGTAAGCTAAGATACGTTTAGGATATAAGAACATAATAGAAGCAAGAAGAAAATTTTTATCCTCTATTACTTTACTAATTGTTGACATCCTAAAGTGCAGCAAAAACCTTGCAGTATCAATGGTTCCCAACGTGCATCTTACGAAAGATGGTGGTGTTCCTTTTAATGATCCTAAGATATATAATTTTTTTTTGTAAAATTAACCTACCGTAATGTAACTCATATGGATATTAATTTATGGAAAGCGCTTTTAACCAGTTCATGTTTGTGCCTACAAATTGTAACATTCCAGAAAATTACATGTCTAGTGAAGAGCCCAATAAGTCTTTAATAATGTGTATTGGGGATACATACGCCTTCCAATGCCCAATATTGAGAAATATTGGACATAGTATAAAAAATTTGCTAAGGAATATTAGCCAATTTCTATAAAATGCCCAAACAAGCACAAAACTGGGCATATTAGAAAATATTGGCTTAAAGGGTGTTAGCCAATTTTTCTAAATGTGAATGAGCTTGTTTAAGAGATGTACCTTCAATAAAGACCGTAAGCTAAAAATCTTAATTTTTCATTTCTCACATAAAAGGTATGAGGCATCCAAGTGTCAAGCATAGATACCATAGCACATGATCAATTAAATTTATCATGTATATTAAGCAGTGCCCAAGGACATAGTGAGGGTCCTTGCGACAATAAGTAAAAATTCCCAAACGAACCATAAATAATGGTTAGTTAGGAAAGTTCAACCAACCCATGTGCAAGCAGATGAGCAAGACATGTGAAGAAGCTGCCAAAAGAGGGGACCACCCTAACCTAATTCGGTTAGGGTAGTTATGGAGGAAAACGTGCACAAGGGACCACTCCATGTGGAGCCTAAACTCCCTACAAATTCTATACTCTAACCTACTGCCCTATATAACTAAATAGCCTAAGACTAACCGAATTGGACCTATTAGTGCACCAGACAACCTAGGACCAAAATCGGGTTGACACTAACCCATTAGTAGATAAAGAAACAACCTAGTACCAAACCTAGGATGGTCAAAAAGGTTAGTTATGGTCCTAAAAACTTAGGGGTACTTTATTAATTACCCTAGGTTAGCTATTTAATTAATTAATTTAAAAGGTCTAAAACCGAAAACAAAAAGGAAATTTTCAGATTTCGGTTAAGACAAGAAAGGGACAACCTAGTACATAACCTAAGATTGTCCAAAGAGTTAGTTAAGATCCTAACAACTTAGTTAAGATCCTAACGAATTAAGGTTACTTTAGTAATTACCCTAGGCAACTCAATTAATTAATTTAGAAACATAATTATTTAATTTAAAGGGGCGAAACAGAAATCACAAAGCAATATCATGATTTTGGTTAAAACAAGAAAAAGACAATCTAGTACCTAATCTAGGATGGTTCAAGGGATTAGTTATGGTTATAACGACTTAAGAATACTTTAGTAATTACCCTTTGTAACTTTATTAATTAAATTATCCATTTAATTAGTTAAATTAAATGGAACAAAAAGAAATTCATAACTAACCTAGTACAACTCAAGAAACATCCTAGTAATCTAAACTAGAATTGCCCAAAAGGGTTAAATTTTGTTCCAATGATTTAGGGTCACTTTAATAGTTAAACTAGGTACCTTAATTAATTAAATTATCCATTTAATCAATTAATTTAAAGGGTAAAAAACGAAATTCTTAGAAAAAATTTCAGATTTGACCAAGTATTGTGTTTTCCTAGTTCTAGTTAATCTAGGAGGGTCTTTTTAGTAATTAGTTAATTAATTAATTTAATTGACTTATTAATACCTAAGTTGAATGAGTGAAGATATGTTTTTAAACCTAAAAATTACATTCAAACAAATACACAAAAAGGAATCAAAATTACTAAGCAAACGTACGCAAGAAAAAGGCAGAAAATTTATCGATTTCTCTACGGCGACTTCAAGGATTCTTCAAGGTTTCATTCAAGGTGTTCTGCCTAGATTAAGTTCTACATAAGGTATGTGTTTCTCCTGGACTTATTTCACCAAGAAAACTTTCTTTCAAACGATTCAAAGATCTTGAAAACTAGGGTTGTTCCCATGTTCTCGTCGAACTCCTTTGTCCCTTGTATCCTTTTCGATTCCATGTTGAATAGGTTGGAGATCATGTTGTTGGTATGTGTTTCTGTCTGATCTTATGTGTAATGTTCTTGAATTATTGAACGGTTTATTAACTATGAAGTTGTGATATATAAAGTAAAGTGCTTTTAAACGTGAATCGTGAATTGACAATTTGTTAGTTACAACAGTTAAATTCTTTTAGTGTGATGTGTTTGTCTTAATGTTTGTTGCGTTATTGTGACGGTATGAAGGTTTTAATTCAGAAAATATTAATATTATGTTGTCCAAATATGTCTTATAAATTTACCCTAATGTCAGGACCCACATATTGGTTTAAGAGATGATACGATGTTAAGATGGTCAAAACTGTTATGTATGAAAATTATATCGTTTGTTGTGCATAACCACTATAAATGTGACTTTTATTGATGATGTTGTGTTCGTTAAATCATCATATTATGGTTCTAAAGTGTTAAAAACGTTTATGCTAAGTTTTATTTCAACGGTGGCAAAAAGATCTCATGAAATCATAATTTGAGGATTGTTTGGCTTATGCCAATAAAATGGCTAACCATACATTGTCCACCAAAGGGATGCATGAAAAATGGCACAATATTATGTTAATAATTAAATATGGCTACTGACAAATATACATATCCAACCAAGATGAAAGAATGTAAAAAAAATTGGCCTATGCCAGCAAAGGCTGGTTATGTAAATCTATACCCAAAATGTTCTTGAATACTAAATCATCGTCCAATTCAGTTGTTGTAATAGTATCAAATATATTAGAAGCACTTTCTAAAGTAATTCAATGAATCCATAACCAAGGGAATGCCATCCCATTGGGACAACTCCCAAGATGCTCTAAAAAGAATGAACTAGGAAATATGTAACTTAATGAAGAAGTGCTCATTGCCATACACGATGAAAATGAATGCAAGGCACTACACCTAAATTTTAAAGAAAGTAACGTGAGTATAGCATAGAAATAGGGTCTAAAGTAAGTACGTGACAAGAATGGTTTGTTAAGAAGTGAGACAAGGCCCCCTACTTACACCTAAACTATATGTTAAAAGAATAATCACGATGAAGGTGTGAGATGCGTGAGGGACTAGTCACATTAATACCTAAGGATATATGTAAGGACAATTCACATTTAATCAATGTAAAGTAATGGAGGAGAAGTAATCAAAGAGTAAAGTAAATATCAATCTTCAGAAGCAAGCCTCCATAATGCTTGAGTTCAACACTAGAAGATTAAAGAAGAGAAGATGAAAAATTCACGTAATGAGGTTTATTAGTAATTTATAATATATGATGCTAATGAAAATGGTGAAAACATGATAGAGGCTAATGTGAAGATGATAGCAACTCAAATGCGCCGAAGTGAATGTTACCCAAAAACGTATACACTTATGAGAGTGTTAAACGTTAATGAAGAGACCAGTCTTATGAAACAAAACCTTGAATGAAAGTATTGAAGTAATGCACACTTAATACTAATGATGAGAGATAAGAAATCCTCTAATTAGCTATAATTCCTATTCTAGAGAACAACTCCATGATGTAGGAGTTGAATGTAATTGAACATGATTAACTAAGCATCGGTTAGGCTAGCTATGAGCGGTGATACCTTCCTCGGGAAGGGGCGAAAGGATTACGTTACTCTATGATATGAGACTATCCGGCAGAGGGTATGGGTTTATATATTACTTATATCTCATAGGCTTTGAACCCTATACGCCAATATATGGATCTAGCAAAGTTTTATCCCGCATATACATATCATGTTCGGGGTCACTTTGGCCGGTGATTCCGCCGCTTTTTGGTAAGTGGGGAAAACCCTGGATTCATGAGGCTCACACAATCTATGGTGATAAGGTTAAAGTTCCCAAAGAAAGAATGAGTGCAACTCAAAGTATGACTGATAATGAAAGCTGAACGATACCGAAGTGTTGTGTAAGACCAATAATGAAGGTGAAATCCGATTCAAGGATAGATGGTGTTTACCTAAAACCTACGAATGAATGAAAAAAAAAAATTTAATATGAAGTACAAATGAACGAATGAAGCATTACTTTGTGTTGCGTGAAGAAGGCCTCGGGTTGAGGTCCCATATGTTGGCCCTTCTTTGGATGTCTATGATACACAAAAGATAAAAAGTTTGTTAAAAAGTATTGTGTACTGAAATGTATTATATATAAAAGCATGAAAGAATGAAATCAATGGCATGATCAATAGAGACTTGCTCATGACAGGTATGAATATATATTGTTACAAGAATGACTCACATAGGTAGGGAAATCGTTCCTTATTCTCTTGTTACACATCTATATGTGGTATGGACTACAGATGAATAATTGAACTTGAAGTAAAACCATAGAACCAAAATAATTTTTGAACACAACATCAAAGAAGAAAATTTGAAAAAAAATCTAAGTTGTCAAAGATGAGCTCTCCTCCAAGAGGATCAATCTCAAACTTCGCCACGAGTTTTTCTAAACTATATGGATGAATACTAATGTTTTTTAATCTATAGAAAATGAGTTGTGTGCTTTAATGCATTACAACACATCATATTCATATCACTTTACATCTACACGATTTAGAGTTCTAGTCACTAAGCTTTCCCGATTTACATGTTTGTTGAAAGCTTTGGTTTGATAATGCATAAGCCTTTTGGTTGTGTGCCTACACCCATACTTAGTAAGTGGGTTTTTTTTGTACAACCCCTACTATTACTATTTTAGTATATGCCATATAAGGGTCGTTGAACGAGTCTTGCAACAGTTTGGACATCAGGCGTTTCTCGTCTCCCGACACAATTTGTACAGTACTCTCGATTCGAGGATGCGACAGTTTTTTAGTCTAGCTTGAGTTTTTGAAAAACCCTAGTGTATGTTGTCCCTATCATTTCTTTCGTACTTTCATTTCAAAGCTTTTTAATAAGGTCGTGTTTTGGAAATTCTTAATGCATAGATTTTTATTCTATTTCAATTGATTCTTAAGAGGACGGTTGTCATATTTAATGTTGAGCTAGTAATGATGGAGTTAATTAAATAAGTATATGAAGTCTTGTATACTTCCTATCCTACGTTTAAAAGTTGTTAAATTTTTCCGCTAAAATACTATATGAAATGATGAATGCAGGATGAGCTTGTCTGCGACTTTTGAGAGGTCCACGGACGCCGGTTTGCGTCCAATTCCAGATCCGGGTCTTGACACCATAAAAATTGTTGAAGAATCGATGCAAAATTCATTGTTACATTGAAAGTTGCCTTGGACTTGGACATTATGGGTAATCGAATCCTATATGTTTGAGAGCTTTTCTGCATAGGCGCGAGTGTACTGTATCCAAATTGATCGAAGATTGCCTTGTAATATCCAATTTATCATTATTTTGACTTTGTTGTGAAATGACCATTATCCCTTTCTTGTAAGCTTTTTCGTTTTTTCGGGTAGGGTTAATGTAGTTTTCAATCGCGACTTATTCAGATTTTATTAGTTGACCCTTCTTAGTCGATAGACTCCTTGATAGGATTAACTTTTTCTGTCAACTTTTGAGTCTTAGCATGGACTGAAATTTTGTTAGTTTCAAATATCAAGTTTGGACAAAGGTGTAGTGGTTGTTACTGGTTTTTGGAGGGACTGCGGTTTGAGATTTGGGTTTTTAGCGACCCTTTGAGTTAAAGACCTCAAGAGAGGTACTTTGAGGGTATATTTTTCAAAACCCTTGTCCCCCCCCTTTTTTGATAATCCAAGTTTCGATGAACCTATTTGTTTATAGAATCCAAGTAATTCTTGATTTTGAATAGCCTAATTAGTAGGGTAGCATATTTGGTTCATTTTTATTTATCGGAGCTCGAATGAATAACCTGATGGGTCCTCCGTTTGGAGACATTATAAGTTAGGACTTAGTTTTGTTGCTCACAGAGTCAACTCACTGAAGAAATATTCACTAAAATGGCTAAAATAAGCCACCTTTTCCAATTGCACTTTCTTTCGCGAATTTGGAAGCTGTTAGAGATTTTGGAACTTTTTCCTGAGAAGACTGTGTGTGTGTTCCATCATGACCTCGACTTTTGGTCAATCTATGGAACTCATACTAATGGTGTCTTTGTTGCGGGAACCTAGTTTCATGAGGAGAAGAAAAAAAGTTTATATCTCCATCCAATGTATAATCCGAGTACAACATCTATTTCATATTTACGTATGAGATTTAGGTTGACACGTCCTAATGGAATTGCCGATTCTCACAACTACGTTGAATCTATTGAGTGATCAAGCACATCTCTTCATATTGCTTGAAATTTAATGAACATTATTAAAGAACTAAACATCTATTGAGTTTGACTATCATCGGTTCATTAGTTTCTTGAGGAGACCTGGATTTTTCCCTTGCTATGTGAGACAAAAAGAAACTGGTAATTTCTCCAAAGCGGTTACATGAATCCGAGATTGAAGCATCCATTGTAACCTGTTGAAACATGTCAATTCGATTCTCCAATTTGAAGGGGAGAAATTATAGATAATATATGACTTACTTCCTAGTAAGTACAGAACGTATGAGATAACACAATTTTATAGCACAAATATTTATTTCATTTCTACGTGAGCACACAATTTATTGTTGTGTACTTTGCTTATCTGTTGGAATAATGTCTTGTTCCATCTTATTACATGTATTATAGGCAAGGTTTTCCTCAGTAGGATTCACATTCCACACGTTCCCCCCGAGTTGGGTGTGATCATGAAGGAGGAGTTTTAGTGGTGGGTAAAAAGTCCCACTTGAGTAGAAATGGATAGGTTATCTCTTATATGGACTTGAGAAAACCACTAAGTGTATAGATGAAGATTTCCTTGATTATGGCTTCCTGTTTCTTGTTGCATTAGGGGATCGAATGGTGATGTGTATAATACTACTCATATTAATATTATCCACTGCTGTCCCATTAGAGCTCCCCATCCATCCCTACTAGAATTGGGTGTTTCTAAGCATTGAGAATTTCTGGGCCAACACAATTGTTTAGACAAAGTAGTTATAAAAAAAGGAGTAAGGTAAACGCCCTCGATGATACCAGCATGATCTCGAAGGGATTGTTTGATGCTAGAATCACAAGATAGCTCAAATAGTCATTCTAATCACCAATCAGCAATACAGATTTCCTTGGATTCAGGTGAACAAACACTTCTTTTTGTGTGTGTATTGATCCCGGAGCATTGACAAGATGGATCCAATCAAGCATAGTAAGATGTGGACAAAGTAAAAAGCATTGGAACATGTGTGCTTCAAACTGTCAAAATCCGATATTATCACTATGTTGTCCTTGAGAAATGTTACAATATATCAAATTTTATAAGAATCTTCAACTTTAAGAAACATAGACATTCGAGATATGTGTTTGCATCATTAGGGGCTGTCTTCTTCTTCGATTATTGTCTGAAGGTCTTGGTCTGATTCGTTTCATCTCAATGTATGGATTGCAAAGGGGCTTGGTGTTTTGGTCCTTTTACAATCAAGCATGCCCTTCTCCAAACTCACCATCGGCCCAACAGCATTATGACTAGGAATTTCTCACACTTCCCTCTACACGTCACATCCCCCATAGGACTTTCCCAAAAAAGTTTTTTGCTTCACCAGAATTAATGAGTTTTTAGGTTCGTCCCTAACGGCAGTGGTGCTCTTGGGTCAAATTGGATATCTTCTGCGGCTAGTTTTATTTTTATTTTCTAATTGAATTTACTTTGATAAGAGTTATATATCCATGTACTACTTCCTGAGCACACAGTAATGGCAAAATAAATTGGAACCCGTGTTAGTTTTTGCTCATTCAGCACCGACTAAGTGTCATCTTTGAAGCTTATGACCGATTACTGAATTTTTTTTTTGTAAAAGGTACCCTAAAAAAATTCATGCAACAATGTTAGAAAAGCAAAACATTGTGGATACTAACTACATTGAAAGGTCTAGATGGACGTACTGCATTAGCATTACACAAGATCTAATCTTAATGTAAAATAACTATTCATGATGATCTGAATATTTTTACTTTTGATGCTGGTTTATTCCCTATTTGTATTGTATTTGTAGTGCTGCTTAATACACGCTCGTGTTTGAAGACAAACATTAACCTTTTTGTATTGTGTGAAATCAGTTGTTATTTATGACAGAAAAGACCCATTTTATTATATGTAACAAGTTTTAAAGCATTAGGCTGGTATCACAAGGAAATGTTGACGACTGGAACACCGAAGTGCCACAAATATTCGTTCCACCAACTAAAACCTGAGTAATCGTAAGCATTGTGACACAAGTTCATTTCTAGTGTAGATCCTTAAGGAATGAAAAATTTTGGACAAATTTTGACGTATCGAGACATGGGGTATACCTCTTCCAAGTAATTGATCGTGTTATTCCATGAGTTTTACTACTCTTGTAAAGGCTGTAAATCAATTGAATACGTGGAAAGACAAAAGACCCCAAAAATTTTTTACAGGAGGTAAATTCGATGTAAAACCAAGCAATAAAAAATCTACATGAATACGGAGGGTTTCGGATTCTTATTGACCGTGAACATGAGACCAAGGGGGCCAACATGTTTGAAGGATACGTGCTTTTGTAGTCATATTAGCTGGAATCACTAATGCACACCCTCCTCCTGGTCTTCGTATTTGGGAAATTACCTCATATTATGCATCTATTTAATCACATTTGTTGTAATTAATCATTCCACAATTTTCATTAAAAATATTGGGTTATAGTATTTTCATACCTATATTAGTTTTAGCACACTAAGATAGAGGGAGATGAACATATGAGCTTTGGGACACCATGCAACTTAACAACTGCATTTTTTTCCTTTGATTAGTTGAAATTGATCGATTCATTGAATGTCACAAAAAGATTTCTTTTCTCCATCTCAGTATTCATCCAAAACTCTCTTCTAATGTAAAAGTAGAAGCACATTAACTACTAGATTACATAGAGAAACAATCCAATATAATAACATACATAATAATGAATTCTTCTTTCATCTTTTCTACCTTCTAACAGTGTTTTACAAACCAAATAGAGGCGCCGAGGTTGAAAGAGACAAACCGGACTTATTAAGTATATTTAATCCAATACAGGAATATCCAATGTTATATGAATTGTCTATAGTAAATGCGAACAATTGAAAAGTAATTTGAATAAGAGTTCAGATTCTTGTTTAAAACTGTAAAACTTCAAAATCATATCCGCATCATACTTTGGGATGAACCCTGACTCTTTAACAAGGAGTCTTTGGTATGAGCAATCAAACACACTTCTTCTGACGCAAGTGTCTATATCGTCGCAATAGTACAAATAATCCACCGAAAGGTTGGGGTCATGTCCCAAGGAGTGGTTATTGCGTAGTTGAAATTAGATTATGTACTAATGGTCGTTGCTAAGAGACATTGCCGATTAAAACTGTAAATTAAGGGGATTCTATCGTCGAATTACAATGGCGGGTTTGTCACGGGTAAGTAAACATGCAATAATAAAGAAAAGTCTCTAAATCCGAAGGGGATTCTTGACGATGTGAGGGAATACAGTTTAATCCAGTTATTGGATACAGATTTTGATTCTCAGAAATACATAATAATATTCCTAGGTTTAGCATAATAGGGATAAATTCTCTCTCGACCTCATTTAAAACTTGGTTTGTCTAGGATATCCACTCCATTTGAAGACAATCCTACGCCTGAACACACTAACTCTGTCGATATTAGTTTGTTGAATGTGACAAGGTTGACTCTCTGGAGCTTGAACCTCATGTTGAACCACTCAAAACTCTAATCATTTATAGTTTTGTTTTTAAGACCTCTCTCTCACTCAATTTCCGAAAAAAACACTTAACAACTTGTTTGGAAACTACAAAGTCATTAAATTCATCCACCACTACGAAACGAATCACAATTAAACTACAGTTAATTCTATCAATACGCAAGACCAAAATTAATCTTATCCATACTGTATCATATCCCATAATTGGGGCATTTTACCACAACATGTGTAAGATAATCGAAATTTATCCCAGCATGAGCTAGTATTACACTAGGTAATGAAGATAATTCTTAATACAAGCCGTAAATGACATAATCCAGACGATTCCATTCAATCATTAGATGAATCCCATGGAACTTAAAGTCCTTCAACACCTCTAAAACTTGAGCAAAAATAGTGACAAGTAATATTCTTGATGGAAAATTATAAATATGTTTGACTCTTTCAGATACTACTAACTAGAACATAATAGTGTTCATAGTATTGGCTGTCTCGATTATGTTCATTAGTCGTAATTAACCGATCAACTCGACATTCCTCCTCCTTTGGTCGAGTTTATCTCCATCATGAACCCAGCCTTCACTCTCCTGCACTTAGGGTCCCATCAAGGCGACATGGTAACTGCTTCGTGGACTACTAGGCGATGCACTGACTTCTCTGACTTTACTGGCCAATTTATTCCTTCTTGCGACGTAAGTGCCCTGCTTCCCTTCACTTCAATACGTAAACTCCAGCATTTTCATAACAATTGAGATAAAATGGAGCTTTGGGTACCATATTTCTGATAAAATTAGCCCTAAATTAGTCCAAATTGTGTAATCATAACACCATGCAATCATTAATCTTTGTTTATCCTCAAATAAACTGATTGTTTAGCAGTTCAACAAGACTGCTCAAAAGTGCTAACACAAGATTCAATATTGAAGTACACAAGCAAGGACTGCAATTTACATAGCAAAGGCTGAATTTTGTACTTTATTCAGTTGTTACAAGACACTATTACAAGATTCCTCAATCTTCCACCAATTAATTTTATTCATGGATTCAATTTAACAAGAACTTCGAATTCCCTCACAAAAATGTGATTCATTTTTTCACACACAGGTATAATCCAATCAATTCGAGGACTAGATACAACACTCACTATAGAAAAGTAACCCAATGCATGCTTTCGCCATGGTTTGGCCCTACTTTCCAACAACATTTTTCTCACTCACTCAAGATCAAAGTTCTTCATAAGGCTGTATGGGTTTTAGAGCAAAGTTGATGCCATTTAGACTCAGTGACTATGATCCTCATAGTTTTGGATGGCTTACAAAGCGTTGCCTTCTCTTCAATTTAAGAGTTTTTCTCTATTGCTTCCTAACTAATCCTATTATTCATTCCGTAGATTCTTGGAAACCCCATTTCTTTTGTAATTTTCTACAACTCTTTCCTTTTTCATTCTTTTCTTTTCTTTTCCTTTTTTTTATTTTTTTTTGTATGGATGTTTCTATTTTTCTTACACCATGTTTAGAGGAGACATTCCCTGGACTTCTTAACGATTCCCTTTCCTTTCATCACCCCACACACACAAGAGTACCCTAGCCTAAGTTGCTATTTCCTCACCCAACCATCAGGATGATTATCGGAATTTATTAAGAAAGGTCTAGTTTGCATCAATTTCTTCTTCAAAGAATGTTCATGTTGAGAGGTATTTGTAGGTTCATACACTCATAAGGTAGGTCATTAAAGAGGTATATGTCAGTTGGCTCACACTCTACAATTCCCTTAGTCATATCAAGATAAGCCTTACTAGTCGAACCAGGAAACCATGGGTGGGCATTCTAGGTGTTTTCATGCTGTTGAGGGCTTATCACAACTGGTTCGGTCCAATTAGAAGTCAAAACGACTCCACACTGAGTATCTATGTGCACTCGTCCAAAAGAATCAATTTGATACCTGACTAGTTATCCGAGATGCAAAGAGTTCACAGATTGTCTAACAATTCATTTGGTCTCATCCTATCCGTTACATTTCATGTTTGTTTTATTGCAAGCACATTTCAGTCATCGATATTGACGAATTTGACTCAAATTTTCTATGAATCGACACATATAGCCATGCAAAAGGTGGTAAATTTTTTGGAAGGTTATAATCATTTTTAATGAAAACAAAAGGATACATAACCTTCCACATCCTCCATACACAATGTGTATAAACACATGTACACAGAACACCAAATATAAACACAAAACACAATATCAATATTCACACAAAAGGTGTGGAACCTCACTCCATCCACAATTAAAATAAATTGTCCCAAATACAATGATAATAATCCAATTATCATTTAGAGAAGGAATGAGGGAGCTAGAGACTACTCCTGGTTAACGCAGTTATCCTTTTGTTAGGGCGGATGTTTCTTCCCTTTACTTTAGTCGATCTATACTGGTGCTTCGAGTTCTCAGTCTTCAACAAATTTTAAGTATTAAAAGAAAGGCCAGGTGGGGACATTAGCACCGTCGTTGAAGAGTTGAACAATCTCTACAACACCTTTTATAAGACAACGCTACACGCCTATTATTAACCTACTTTCCTCTCGAATTCTCCACTCTACCTCCACCCTATCGCTATAAAAGTTTAGGCTTAAGTAAGACCCCACCCATTCAGCACAACCCCCGCTATCTGACCCATTTTGGAGGTCAGAAGCACACTAAAATTGTATTAAGAACAATATTTCTACCTATGTTGCCCTTATTTGCAACCTCAACATCAGAATATCCTTTCAATTGGATTGCCAAATCACCTAAAGGGAATTATAGGTCTAGAATCATATATATCGTTGAACGATTTAAAGTTGAATACGGTTAGTAATGTATACAAGTTCTTCTAAAATCAATGTTGTAATACTTTAGGGATGAGACATATGTGATAGTCAATGTGCAACGTGCAGTTGTAGGAATTAAGTGTATCAAACGGAACGAGGTAATAATTACCTTTCTGCTCCAAAGTTGTCATATTCCTGCCTACTCAAGCGATATTCGTCATTTCGTCGAGTCATAGGCGTGTTTTCTAAGCAATTCACTTGTTTCGGCGAATTTTTACAAAACTTTCTAGTTGTTTGGGGGTTCAAACAGGCGCTACATGTTAGGAACACCGACAAGTATGTGGATTGTTTAATAATTTCGTAGGCTCACACCGAATTTTACAAAATAAATTTGAGATGTCCCTTGAGTAGAAGACAATTAAAGGTCAGGGTCCTCCCGCGCTCTATGCAATTTGCCGACTGAGCTTTTAGCTTTCCACCCTGCATTATTCGGACACTTCCAAAACTTGACCCTCCTCACAAACAACACACCATTATTTTATATAAACCATTTACCAAATGGCCTGAGATGGGCTTTAGGTTTCCCTCCAACCAATGCTTTAGTGAAAGTCACGACACTATGCAATTTTAGAAACTATCATTCATCCTTAGAGTCAACCCTGTTGTCTTAGGATGGCGAGTCCCTGGTGAATAGTTGGATCGCTACCTATCATCAAATGGGTGATTTGAGAATCCGCAGCTGCATATCATGGATTTTGAGTAGACATTTCATTCAAACCATTTCATGTCTTCCTTCCAACTCATTCATCTTCTTGTCTTGTTCTTTCGGATTTGCTGAATGAACTGAAAGAGCATCGGCATTTTACAAACCTATGGTTTTTTCCCATGCTTACTTAAATCGAAAAAGAAGTGCTTTCCTTTTCCACATGCTTGTGCGTCCAACCCCTAGGATTCGTTTGGACAGAACGTCAACTTTGAGCCACTAGTGGGTACAACTCATGTTTTTAGGCTTTCCTTGTTTGTGTCATCACACTATCCGAACGCGTGTTGTGCGACTTCGTAGTGCTGGTTGAAGAATAGTCCCTGACGTTGATCGTCCTATGCGTCTTTTTTTGGGTCAAGACCACGAGAACCACTCCAACCCGTTTCTTAAACATCCAGAGTGGGCAATTTAGCACGAATTACAACTTCATCACATTTTCCTTGAATTGTTTCATGAGCGGGAGCACCCCCTAGAAGTACGGCTTGTCATTTCTCATAGAGGACTTCACTAGATCTTTAGCCCTCGTCCCCCATATAATATGTCAAAATACAAAAATAATTTTTTTTTACATTTGAGGTAATACATAGACGTATCACCTATCATATATAAGTTGACATCGACTGCTCACTTATGAAGATTACCTAGGCTTATCATTTGTCAACATACAATAGGTTAAGATTTAGTCTAGTAAACACTTCCAATACAAACATCTAAACAACGTAGAGTATCGAGCATAGCCATTATACAAATATATATTGCCACATAGGGCCTTTACACAATATCTTTAAGCATAGGAACATTAATGTCTCTAGACAATAGGCCTACTACGAGGGAGAACATGTGGCACATCCTTTAACTATAGGACCCTACACAAACCATGGGGAAAAGTCCAATCTTCCGGCAAAGTGACTTGGATGACCTTCGGCCTGAATCTATATTGCTGAGGGCAAGGAAAACGAATATGGGTGGGGGAACACCCATATGTTTTAAGTATGGATATTTTGCAAAAAATAGTTTGATGACACGCACAAAAGGGACATTTCTTGAACACTGTTAGGTCATTTGGGAAGCCTTTATGCACACACTAGAGATATCAAGTCATAGATAATATTTTTTACGACAGTCCCTATTCAACCCAACGACCATACATCACAAAGTCAAGTCACCAAGATAAATCCACTAAGGGCCATATCACTGAAGGCAATATATCAAGATCGTATAAGCCTACAAATTCAACATACTGTCCCTAGATACAATTCATGTAGTCAATAGTTCATACCATCACATTCATATAAGACCCTTCCTCAACACACCCCCTTCCCATCATAAAGTCCAATGCTTTTGTGAAGACCCATGACCCCACTATCAGTAAACCAGTAAGTACCATAAGAAATGTCTACTTTTCATATATCTTAATATTCTGGCATCCTCCTAACATGGTACAAACATATACCAATTACAATGTTCCCAATGAAACTAACATCATATATGCTTATCAACAAATGTAAAGTACATATACATTTCATTCAATCATGTACTCTAAAACAACCGCCTAGGACTTCCCTCAAGGAAAACTTGTGGTCATTTTCTAGTCTATCCCTGCCCTATAGACACTAAGCAACTTCTTAATGTCACCCTGTCAGTGCTCACTTTATTACTTACCTTTTTACTTTTGGTAACAATTGCCTTAACCGATAATAGATAAACCATGTGAGCTAAATATGTAATCTGATGTCATGAAACATTACTCGAAGAAGGTTGTCTACGTGACAACTAGTACAAAACATGCAACTAGAAATATGGTGGATCACTAGCTAATGCCTATGGGGAAATAGTGTAGGGATCTAGAGAACTACCTGAACTTTCCTATGCAAAATTGCATTTAGTCTCCCCATTTTTAAAAAAACTTCAACAAGGAAAGAACCATTGTGAACCTCCTTTCGCAACATTGGGAATGGACACCTATCATAACTCGTTCGCTTCAGTTCTAAGCTAAAAGTCCCTCTTTTTAAAATGTTTTGAGGTCAAATTGTTAATCATCTTAGCTTTATAAGCTGGGAGGACTACCCCTTGTTCTCATAAATCATTATCTCATTAGGTATTGCATGAAAACGTCCTGCATAACAACCTTCATTTGTGAGATAAAAACATCATAATCAATCATCGTAATGCACACAAGTAATTCCCATTTAAATGTTTATCATCAAACCTTAACATGAGCTCAACATTCACATAGTCAATACCTTTCATCATAATCAATCATATCATTATCTCTCAATCTAATCCATCAATACTCCATTGAATATCAATTATCAGTTACTAAGTCATCATCTTGAAGTAAAGACTCAAGATCGTAAGTCTTACCACAAAGCCTTCAAGAGTGTCCTTTAAGATCTACCCTTAATTCATCATATGCACTTATCCAATGAAGCCACCATATCATCTTAATGTAGTGAATTAAACAATAACATTATCGATTCCAATAACCCTAATCATCTATAAGTCCAACCTTCCAATGCTCTTCAATGGAGGTTGAGTTAGAGGGAGAATTTACAGAGAAATGAGAGTGATTTGAATAATTGATTTGGGTGGGTAAAAACGAAATAAAACTTACAGTAAATCAATATGTAGTCACCCCCTAAATTACCCCAAATACCTAAATTACCGAAAATACCTCTCACTTTATTGGGTCTTTTTATGAAGTAAAATTCACTTAAAATGACGCAAACGAATTTGCGGACAGGTTATCTGCTTCGCGGGAGGCATGTTCAGCAGATCTTTTTCTTAATTTGAGTTGAGAGGTCAGTGAGCCTTGTGAATTCCCAAATCGTCGAAGGAAGAAATATATTCATGCCAGTGTTCGGTCCTCCTAAGGACCCTTGTGGTGTTTGTTCCTTGGGAGTTATGACTAATTTTCCTTTCCCTATAACTCATTTACCCTTTTTAAAGTCTTTTTATACGTTTTTTAGACTTCATATGACACTCCAAATCTTCACAAATACAGGGACGTACAGTCTAATTATTTTCTAGTTTCCGGACATCAAGGTCCGTTCTTGACATGATGCTGCTATACTTCTAACTACACTTAATTACGTTAGTCTAATCTCTGGATTCATTTATCATGATTATATAACTCAGGCTCTTATCCTAGTTCATAGGACTTTCGTTATGTTTACAATTGTCCTCATTCCGTTCTTATTGAATGTACCGGAGATTTTCCTTGAGGTTTAAATCGTTTCAAGGGGGATGATCCACGTGTTATCCTACGATCATACATTTATTATTTTCCCTTCTTTAATATTTAAAAGGAAAAAACTACACTAAAATTATAAAACTGAAACTAAGAAGAAGTAAAATTTCTACGTAAATAAGCTCTTCATCAACACCACTTCCCAACAGCGCGTCATTTGATTGTTTGGAGTAATCATACACTCGTCTGATGCAATGTCTACAAAATCGTGCCATATGATATTACCACCCAATGGTGGGGGCTGTCCCGAAGGGAGTGGAGTAAGAATTGATAGAAACTAGTTTACAAAGACATTGACGATTCAAAATATCGTAAATTAAAGGAGTGACACAAGTATCAGTTAACAATGAGGTGTTTTGTCTCGAGACAGTAAAAAAGGCATAAATAAACAATGAGTGCGAAGCAATGATAGGGATTCTTGAGATGTGAAGGGAATACGGGTTAAGCTAGAGGGCATATTCTTTATATAAGAAATCGTTGAATAATTGTGACTAGGCTAAGCTTTAAGGGGGATAATCTCTCTCTAGAGCAACTTACTCTGTTTCTAATGGATTCCTCTCGAACACTAACTTGCCGCTCATTTTATCGAGTTGAGTGTGTGGTAATGAGACTAGGGTTCACTCCTTCGAGCTGAACCTCATGTCGACCCATTCCCACTAACCATTAATTTAGTAGTTTTAGTTTTACGACCTTTCTCTTGAGCAAGATTAAAACACATAATAACTTGTATATTTAAACTAACAAATTCATTAATTTCATCCTTCATCCCAACTACTAAAAAATCACAATTAAAAAACTCAATAATCTTCATCAAAGAATGATTCCACAATTATCGTAACCGATATTCGCGAATCACAACACACCAAGGATTGGAATAATTAGCCATACATGTGTAGATACATACTACTTGTATACCAAATTTAGGCTCGCCCATCAATTGGGTATGAGATTCAAATCTTGACACACTGCAAAATATGAGAATCTATGATACGAAGTCCAAATCGTATAGATGAAACCGTTTCGATCGTTAAGTCTTAAAACCCTCTCAAACTTAGGGAAAAAAATATAGAAGTACTATCGAGACAAAAATAGTATATTGTCGACCTTTCACTCCAACTCAACAAGTACTAATTTTTTTTTTCAAAGATTTATGTTTGCAGCGGATCATCTGGCGTTATTAGTTGAATCTCTCACAGCTGGGTATCCCCCTTGCTGTAGTTCATCACACTTGCACCAGTCTCCCAGCCTCTTGTCGTTAGGTCATTCTGTGACTGGGTCTACTTTCGCAGAACATACTTGCGTGTACCAAGTGACTCATTTTTTTAACCGGCTGGTTTGATCCGTTTCCTTAGCAGATCACACATGGAACAAAGATTAAGTTATACCTTTCGTCGACAAACCAGTGACTCGGCTCCTGAGCCTTCATTTCTCCATCTTTTCAACCTTTTTGTTTACTTTTTGTGAGGTAGTGACTATGCTTCCTGATGGATTACAAATATATGTATCCTTTATATTTTCGTGATCAACGCACTAACCCCAAACAGTTAGTCTGTCTACGAATTGAAGCTAGTAAAGTAACTCAACAAGTTAGGGTCCATGTACCAAGGGACATGGTAAGTGAAGTAGTAACCTTCTTATAATCCATTCTAAAATAGTGATCGCTAAATATTTTTATATTAGAATAACAGTCATTCAATTGGTTAAACCAAGTGGTCCAAATATCAAGAAAGAGTTTTTTCACAAGTAGTAAAATAGAAAAAACAAAGGATAAAACAAGTATGGGATAGAGTTTTTGGGGTGTGACCGCAATATATGTTAACATAAACTAATGGGTACATGCTTTTGATAAGAAAATTCGCAAGACAACGGTAACTAGGCTACGATTTAGGTGAAAGTAAGTTCCGTCTCGGGCAACGTACGCCATATGAAATAGATTCCTCTCGAACACCCACTCGTCTAAACTACCATCTACTCCTTATTGACACGCTACTACCCTTCGATAGAGGAGTATTTGGATGAATTTGAGCTAAGGACCTTACCCTCTCGTGTTGAGCCTCATATAGAACCAACTCCTTGACCATTAGTCGAGTGGTCTGGTTTTTGCAATCTCCCTCTCGGCAATACACACACTGGTCGGTTTGTTATTTATAACTGACCAACCCATTAATTAAACCTAAACCACCAAGCGTAAATAACAAGTAAAATGCATCTAATCTTATCCGTAAGTTACGATCTAACAATAGTAATGCAACACAATTTACTAAATCACCCCCCAAGCAAAGGGGGGTAGCCACCATAGCAATATAATTTTTCTTAAATAATGAAAGGATCAACTTGGTATAGAGATCAACCTTAAAAAAATGACAAAGAAAGGTCATAAGAAGACCCACTTCCAAGATTTTGATGACGACTTTCTTTCCTCAAGCTTCCTCAAACCCCCTCTAAACTTTAGAGAAAATCATAAGAAAATTACAGTGTCTAATGATTGATTACTCCAAAATGACTAAAAACACTTTCTCTAATAATAAGAGTGTAGTATTATTGGCTTCAACAGATTTAGTCTGTGGATCC
Organism: Solanum habrochaites; assembly: GCA_027704765.1. Taxonomy (NCBI): domain Eukaryota; kingdom Viridiplantae; phylum Streptophyta; class Magnoliopsida; order Solanales; family Solanaceae; genus Solanum; species Solanum habrochaites. Next base: position 54,601,951 of record JAKWJA010002500.1, read on the forward strand.
ACTTGGCATCTTCACATCATGACTCGCTGATGATTCAACGATCCGCCCTTCTCTGTTAGTCGCATTTGGTCTTGCCTTTATTCCATGCCTTTAATTGTTTGGCGGAATAACTTTGCTTCGTGTAACTATTCGGTGATGTGTGACTACTTTATTTGCTTCTCCTTTTGATCTACTTCCTTCACGGGCCACTTATTGTAACATAAGCGAAATCCGCTACTGGCGCGTTGCCAGTGTGCTTGCGTGCGCACTTTTCATCATGGATATTTTTCTTTTTGTTTTTGGTTTTGTTTGTCACCGAGTTCATGCTCCTACCAAATTCAATGAAATACACCTGAACTTTGAAGTTTTTTATCAAATATAGAGATAAAATACACCTTTGAGGACACTATTTGCATTAAAATAAGGCTCTGGATGAGTCCAATTTGAGGACTCATCACTTTCCTTCAAACTTCTAATACCTATAAATTAATGATTTTCATTAGATATTTAGATAAAACAAGCATTTGAGGACACTATTTATATTAAAATATATCCCTAAATAAGTCCAATTCATTGACTCATTAGAACGCCTTTGTAAATAGGATTCATCTCAAACAACCTTGCTTCAACACGACCATCGATGCCTTTCTTGCTATAAAAATATCCAAATTTTACTTCCATCCTTACATCTTCTCTCTCTTTTTTTTTTTTTTAATATTCCCACTTTCTTGCAATCAAGGAAGGTGCAAAGTTTTGGCCTGAGTTTGAGTATCAGTTTCACTCTCATAATCCACAAACCTAATACTAATTTTAGCAGATTCAAGCCAAGAATCACAGATATTTAAACTTGAACACCAAAATAGCATCAGATATTTTTCTTTGGTGACACATTTCTGTTCCTATTGTTTCCACACTAACAACCTATTGACTTCCCAATTATAAGATATGCCCACGTTAGGGAATCTTCAAAAGCATTGCAAAAAACATTTTTTTTGTAAGGCGACCTTTCTTAAAAAAAGTAAAAGAACATATGTAGGTCTTTCCGGCTATTTCAGTAGGTGTACAAATCGAATGTACAAAAAACTAAAATATTGAGTCATCCTACATGGTAGTATTTAATTTAACTCTTCTATAACAGGTTTTCATTTTTAAATCATCAAACATTGAACAAGAACTAGTGCAACACCATGTCCTTTGCACTATAAAGACCATTACCTATGGGGTTTTAAGACATTTATAATAAAGCATCTCCACTAATGGGCATGATCCACCTTTTCTAAAATATAGATGAACATTAACCATCTTTGATGTGTATTAATTGACCTTCGTTAATCATATCATGTAGTATTATTTTACTAATACCATGCTAATAGAGGGAATCTCTTAACTTTAAACTTTGAGTATTAACCTTGAGCTACTCAAAAGCATTTCCTACAAAGATTTTGTTCATATCAATAGTTTGAAACTGAAACCTCTAGTTTAGAGAGGAGCAACCCCATCCATTGCCCTATATTGTTTGATGGTAACTTTTTTTCTTAGTTATTATATTAATTTGATATCTCCTAACCCAATTCATTATCTGTAAAAATTTTCCATGTTGAGGAACTATTAGTTATGGAGTCATAATTATCAGTTAATCTCTTTATCTACCCTTAATGTATATGCATATCGAATCCATAATGTATTTCAGGATATTTTGTCATCCCCACGCCAAAAATTTCCATATATTTGATTTAGTTACATATTAAAATAAGTTAATATTAATATTAACTGTCCTCTACACATAAATTAAGGTAATATATTCTTTCACAGTCCAATATGTTATTGCTTGTCCCTTTGATTTTATCTGTTACAATAGCATTGATCGTAACTTTGTTTTGTATTTATTTAAGTAAGATATTAAAGTGTCAAAATCCCCATTTGATTTTTTTCCTTTGTCTACAACAATCTACTTTCCCTTTAAACTGTTGTATTTTTGTCCAATCGTCAGTAATAATTCCCAGATAAATTTCCTTTTCAATTAAAATGTTTTTTTATAAACCACTGGATAGTAATTTTAGGTTTCTTATATATCTTATGTCTTAGTGTAATATTTTTATTGTATGATATCTATCAAGTTAAGTAATATCGGTGTTTCGGAAGTAATCTCTAAGCTTTTGGAGCATAATATCAATGACGAATTCATAGAGAGGTGAATTCCATTATTAAAGAGAAGAGGAAGGAAAGCAAACTACTTTGTTGAATAAAATCTCTCAAAGGAAAATATATTTGTAGATCATTGAAGTTGCAGATCAAATAAACAAAATTAAAAGAGATGAACCTGGTATAGCGGCGTGCATCCCATTTCCAAGGGAATTCGTCATCACCATCTGAAATTATAAGCTCTCTCGATTCTATCATTAAACATTTCTTCATACTATGCGTATCAAGAAAAAATCTATGAAATAGAAAAATAAAATTTCAATTTGATTAATCTAAATTTACAGCATGTAAGATTAACAAAGACTTTTCATAGTTTTTTTTCTTTATTTCCAACTTTTCACATCCTGCTTTTTTTCTTTTTCGGATACTACTAGACAATATGTTTTCACAATGTATCATATTGTACTTTTCAATAAATATGTTTGGGTAGATTTTTTTTCCATGGTTATGTCACATATCAACAATCGAATAATTATGAACTACAATATTAAACGTAATATAGACATCAATGGTAAAGTTCTTATATAAAAAAGGGTATAGACTTTTGATACAAATATATTATAACGTAATAAGAAATGAAAATATAGTAAATACACACACCACATAAAATTATTTCATTATTAGAACATGAACTTTCCTCTATTTTATAATGAATGTTATTATTGATATAATCTAATAAATTAAGTAACAATCCATTATAATATTGTGATTCAAATAATTTTTTTTACAATAGAATATATAGATAGCAATCACGAAAAGGGCAAATTGTTCAATTTGATAAGCCTAAACTTTGTAGATATTAGCCGAATAAAATTTGGGTGGGACTTGCATTTCCTTCCCCTACCAACCCAAAAAATGAGTACAAAATAAACATCAAATGTGACAGGTATTGCAATCAATGAAATAAATAGAAAATTATAAGAGATTACATCTTAAATTATGTTGAATATAAAAAATAAAATACAAGGAGATCATTTATTTTTACCTACTTGAGCTATCATAGAACATTGGTCTAAGGAGAAGAGTTATAGGAAGAAAAATAGTTTAATTGAATAGTAAAGTCTTACGATAGCTGAAAAGAGTAACACAAACAATTGGATTTGTAGTGAATAATTTTATTGAGCTTTCTCTTGCCTTAATATTTCAGAAAACAGAAAAATACAGGGCCAACAATAATGCTATGTAGTTAGATAAAGATAAAATCAGAAACATGTAACAATCCTAAAAATAGGACTTCATGCAACTGTCCTTGACTAAATCAAAGGCAATAATCCTTAACCAACTCAAAGTTTCCAACATTTCCTCACTTGAACTTATTCGTCTTATGAAGAATCAGCTCAAATCTGAAATGGTGCTCATGCCAAACTCTTTACGCAGTTTTTGAAATGCCTCCACTTTGAGAGGCTTTGTCAGCAGGTCTGCAAGTTGATCTTGAGTGCCGCAAAACAACAAATTAATGACTCCTTCTATACCAAGATCCCTTAGGAAATGAATTCTTATTCTTATGTGCTTAGAACAACCATGTAAGAATGGATTCTTGGACAACTTAGTAGTTGAGGAATTAACACACATTAGCTTTGTACCAGCTGCCTGGACATGACCAATTTCTTTTAGAATCCTCCTCAACCAAATAACATGACAAGCACATGCAGCGGCTGCAAAAAAACTCAACCTATGTAGTTGACAAGGTGATGATAGGTTGCTTTCGAAATGACCAAGATATTGCTCCTCCACTCATCATAAATACATTACCTGAAGTACTCTTGTTATCTCCTATGTCACCAGTATAGTCACTACCACTGAATCTGACCAGCTCACTAGATGCTCCCCTTTATAAAACCCATCATAGTTCACCTTACCTTTAAAGTAACTTAGTACCCTTTTTGCTGCTGCAAAATATAGTTGCGTTGGGCATGCCATGAAATGACTAATCAGACTTACAACAAACATGAGATCAGTACGAGTGGATGTGAGATACATCAGACTTCCCACTATCTGCGTGTATTGAGTTGCACCCACTTTTATGTCATCTTCATCTAATCCAATCTTTTGTCTTGGAATAATAGCATTACTAACTGGATTGTAATTTTGTGTTCCAAATTGGTGCAAAACATCTGTTGCATACTTCCTTTGGCATATGAGAACACCATCAGATCATTGAATCGCCTCAGCTCGGGGAAAGAACAACATTTGATCTAAGTCTATCATATCAAATTCCTTTTTTCATGGAACATTTAAATTCACTAAACAACAAATCATTCGTCATCTCACCACTAACAAAAGATTCATCAACGATAAATCTTACAATTAGAATTTTACCTTCTTTTCTTTTAACAAAGAGTGTTTGTTCAGTGGAACTGCTTTCAAAACCTTCCTTGATGAAATAAGACTCAACTCGACTATACCAAGCCCTAGGTACCTGTTTTAGTCCATAAAATGTTTTTTTAGCTTATACACAAGCGGCTTTGCAATCTATTAGATACAACTTCCAGCCCCTTTGAGCCTCAAAAGCTATGACCATTCTTACTGTATCCATTCTAGCCACAGTTGAAAAAACAACAATATAATCAATCCCATGTTCCTGACCATAGCCTTTAACCAAGATCGTTTATCTTGATTTTATAAACCCATTTTACTCCTTCTTCTTTTTTTTTGCATCAGCAAGTAGTTATGTCAAGCGCAAAGTATTATTTCTTTCAATTGATTTTGATCTCTACATCCATGGCCTGTTTCAATTGTTGAGTTTTGACAGCTTCCTCAAAGATTGTAGGATCTGATATCATCCATAGGGCCATGTTTTCATCATCTTCTTCGGACAAACCTTCGCCGAAAGTATAATCTGCCGACCGTACAGGTGGACGTCAATTTCTACTTCCCATACTTCCATGTCTGCTTCCCATACTTCCATGTCTGGTGCAACAACTGTTGAATTATTTCCACTTGGTGAATTAATGTCGACTTTTGTGACTTCTCCTTCTTGAGTTGTGTTATGTTTTACAATGTTGTCTCCCCAATGTAATAAAAGTTTAGTGTGTTCTTTCTTCTCTTCTCATGTAACCACCTGTTTAGGTAGTCGTTTTTTAGAGTAGAGTTTAGTTCTAGTAATAACTGTCTAGGGTCGACGGATCCCACTACGGACCGTCATGGGCGCGACAGCCGTCCGAGGGTGTCTCGTCCACAAAACACGTTAGAGGCTCGAAATTTTAGAGTACGAGATCGACTCTCTGACGTCCACGACGGAATGGCAAGACGGACCGTCGTTGGAAAGGACGACCGTAACAATCTTTCCCACGAATTAACTCTCTGAACTTTGTAACGGATTGCATTACGGACCATCCAGGCTGCGACCTGTTGGGGTCGGATTTCCTGTTAAAAGTTTTTAAGGAGGGAAGGGCGTTTTTGAACTATGTCATGCTTATAATTTAAGTTAGTGGATTAATTTTAATAATTCAATTAACTGTGGGGGTTAAAGGAATATAACCTTAAAATAAAAAGTGGGTTATTTTTATCATCTTTTTATTATATTACAATTAGGGTAAAAGAAAAAGGGTTTTGAGAAGAAAATAGAAAGAACGGAGAGAATCAGAAGAGAGCAAAAGAAGGAGAACGAAGCAGAGAGAGAGAACACCGAAGAGACAGCAAGGATTTGAAGAAGTAAATTGATCGTCCGATTCTTCTTCGTTGGAGGTAAGGTTATGGTTTATGCTTTCATATAAACTCCTTTAATAGCGAATGATATATATTGGGTAGTGTTTTACAAGTCGTCTATATGCTTATTGTATGCTGCATGATGTGATTATGTATTGTAGTGGGTGGAAAATGAGGCTCTGATCTTAAACCTTAATCCACTTTGTTAATGAGATGCCTTGGTATAAAAGAATGCTTGATGAACAAAAAGAACAGGGTAATGGATTTGGGTGCACGAACCGACACATAGTAGTGGGGATCAGAGTGTCCCATCTTTCCGACACCAAGATAGTATAGGATTCGGAGTGTCACGTTCCGACACCAGTGGGGAGTGCCCATTCCGACACCAGGATGTAGAGGATCGGAGTGTCACGTTCCGACACCAGGTGTAGTAGGGATCGGAGGTGTCCACGTCCGACACAAGAAGAAACAAAGAGAAGGAATCTTGAATTATGCTAATATACACTATTTGAAGACCTAATTCTTAGTGAGTACGGTGTGGAGGCTTGATTTCCTCAAGATGTGTTTGGTGTTGTTTGCAAATGATTCTTATACTTGTTGCTATCACCTGTTAGTATTTGGTTTGTTTTTTTTAATTATCCGATATATATTGCCTTTGCTATTTTGATTTGGGCCGATGGGGGATACCTACTCACTACGTTGTGTTTTGGTACTGAACCCTACTTGTATTTTGTTTTTTCTTTATTATTTGTGGAGTGCAGCAAACGTGCCATCGTCTTCAACTCGTCCTCGACTCTAGCCAGTCTTCAATCAACTCAGATTTCAGGGTGACGCTATTGTTTCCTAGCTCGTACGGATTCTCTCTCATTCACAATCTTGATGCCTTGAAGTTCTGGCACATGGACTAGCCCGTTCATTTATTTTAGCTCTTGATACGCTTAGATTAGTAATTTGAGGATAGATGTTTTTCTTGTGGTGATGACTTCCAAGATTTCGGGAATAAAAGTATTAATTTTAGAAGTTATTTATTGGTATATGAATGAGTTTAAGTCTTTCTTCCGCTTATAGTATGTTTGTATTATGGTTGAAATATGGTAAGAAAATTAGGATTAGATTTGGGTTTGGTTTTCGCTCCACATAGGAGAATAACTGGGGTGCCACTCGGCGGCTTGTTTTGGGTCGTGAAAAACTTTGTGTATCAGACATTAAGGTTCGTTGGTCTCATCACACAAAAAACTAGTCTAGTAAGAGTCTTGAGGAACGATATAGGGGGACGCTTTACTTTTCTTGAGAGGCTATAGGACTTTAGGAAAAATTTCCTTCCTTCTTTCTTTCGTGCTATTACTTGGACCCAATTGGTATCTAGGTGAAACAATTGGGTATGTGACCATCTTCACTCTATTTCGCAGATTTTATAACTAGAGCAACAACTTCTGCGCCAACACCAACACCCGTCAAGACATATGCGTCTGACCATCCACTGGGGCTGTAGCTCGAAGAGGAGCCGTAGCAAGAGGCCTGGTAAGAGGTCGGGAGGACGTACTCTAGAGGAACGGACAAGCACCTGGCTCAAGCTAGTACTAGGGTGGTGACTCCTCCACCGACTGATGATGTAAGAAAGAAGGGTGAGGAAGGGGAAATGAACAAGTGCAGAAATGAGGAAATTACCACCGCCAACCTACCCCAGAGATGATTAAAACCAGGTTTTTCTGTATCTTAGCGGGTTATCATATCCAGGCCCAGTCAGCCTCCGGTGTTTTCTTTCTGGCACTCCAGAACTCAGGTTCCGAGAGTAAACAACATGCCGCTGCTCTGGCTCCCTGCTGGATGCCTCATTGGAAAATAGGCATGTCCCTCGATGACCCACAGGACCTATAATGACGAGTGATCAACATGAGCTTTTCGTTACTTTCTAAGTTGAAACCGCTCCAGTCTTCAAGGGTGTTGACTCTGAGGATGGCATGTGAGTTTCTGGTTGCTTGTCATGAATTGCTACATAAGATGGGCATAGTAGAACATTTGGTGTTGAGTTTGTGACCTATCAGTTTCAAGGGAATCGCCAAAATTGGGTGGCGTTCATATGTTTTAGTGTTAACCATCACAGGCACACGCACCTATGCTTTGGCATCATCTCTAGCTTGTTTATGGAGAAGTATATACCCCCCCCGATTTGAGGGATAGGAGGAAGAGATGTTTCCTAAGCCCTAAGCAAGGCGGAGGTCGGTTTACTGCTTATGAGGCTAAGTTTCTCGAGCTATCCATGTATTCCACCCCACTTTACTTCGTCCTCCAAGTGTGCGGATTCGCCGTTTCGTGAAAGGGTTAAGGGTCAGAATATGCAGATTTCATCATCACGAAGATTTCAGCCTTACAGGTAAGCTGCTCTACAGTCTAACATTTACAAGCAAAACCTTTTAGGAGGGGTAGATTTTTGTGATAGAACGTGGAAGGGTGGAAGTCAGACGACTTCACCATTGCATCGACAATCTAAGAATTTCGTAGGGAGGTGAGTTTAATGGTTTCTTACTCCAGAAGGCACACGGTTCAGGAGGTTACCCATCCCGACCTATTCAGTCCTTCACTACAAAGGCTGTAGCTGGGGGTCCATCGCAGACCCGCCAACATTCCTCTGAGTGGGAGTTATCCCCAGACTTCGTCGTTCTCCGGACAGGAGCTAATTCTTGAATCCAGAGAGTGTTTATGGATGTGGAGGACACTGGAACATATTAGGCGGTATTGTCCAAAATAAGTTACGGACCCCAATAGTCCAAAGGTGGAGGTTGGTGATGGAAGGGGCCTTCATTCTGGATGACGTGGTGGCCGGGGTAATGGTGTTCACAACTAAAGCGGGGCGGGGTGACGGGCAAATGGGAATACTGCAACGCAACGTGATAGGGGCAAAAAAAAAACGGGCCAGAAGGTGATGGGCCCATTGTTACGCCTTATCCTGGGCGGGGGTCGGAAGCGGACATCTAATTGTGTTATCACGTTAATCTTTTCATTTTGTATTGATGGCTTCTGGAATTATTTTGATCCTTGCTCCACATTTTCAAAATGTATCGTTCCTCATTTGCTACTTGGTCTTATTTACATTGGTAAATTGGCTTGACATGCCTGTTCATGTTTCCTACTATCCGGTGGGTGAGTCTGTGATAGTTGAAAAGGGTATATAGGTCTTGTCTGGTTCTTTTGTATGGAGCAATACTCATGTGACTTGGTTACGTTGAAATGGTTGATTTCGATGTAATTCCTGGGTATGATTGGGCTTTCTCTTTCTTTCTCCGAATTTTGCAATCTTAGATTGTAAGGCTAAAACTGTATACGTTGGCCAAGCCTAGGACAACCCGTTATGTGGGAGGTGACTACACTTCCACTCCAGTTTCGTATCAATCTCTTTCTTTCTCTTCTGCTAAGAGAATGGTTAGTAAAGGGTGTTAGCTTTCTTGGCACACCTCAGGGATTATACTAACCCAAGTACCTTCAATTGAGAGCTCGGTTTTGATAGTCCGTGAGTTTTTCTATCTGGATGTGTTTCCTACAGACCTTCCTGGTAATGCCACCGGATAGAGATCTTTGACCTTTTGCATTGATCTTGAGCCCGGGTACTCGCCCCATTTGCCATACCCACCCCCTGTATAAGAATGGCTCCGCTGAGTTAAGGGAGGTAAGTCCACTTCTATATTTGTTATGGTAAGGCTTCATTAGACCGAGCGCTTCCCCTAGGGGTGCTCCGTTTTATAATTTGTGAAGAAGAAGGATTGGGGTTTTCGATTGTAGTAGACTACAGGCAACTGAATAAAGTAACTGTTAAGAACAAGTATCTTCTTCCTCGTATTGAATGACTTGGGGGGGTTCGAACCAGGTACAAGGTGCTTGTACCTTATCAAAAATCGACTTTGAAGACTGGTTATCATCCAATTGAAAATACGGGCAGCAGATGTGCCAAAGACTTGCTTCTTCAAACCAGGTAATGGGCATTATGAATTCTTAGTATGCTTTTGGACTTACGCATGCCCCCGCTGTGGCTTTCATGAGTCTGATGAACGTTATTTTTAATTAGCCATATCTGAATTCTCTTTGTCATTTGTGTTTATTGATGAATATACGGTATACTCAAAGGCAAGGAAGAACATGAGACACTGAGGATTGTGTTGGAAACGTTTAAGGGAGACAAGGAATTATGCCAAAATTCCTCCAAGTGAGTGTGAGTTTTTGCTAGATTGCAGGACCTCCTTGGGGGCACGTATTTTCTAAGGTGGAGTGATGGTGGATCCTTCCAAATCGAAGGCGGTGGAAGAATTTTGGTAAGACCCACTAGTGTTACCGAGTAAGGAGCTTTGTTGGTTTAGCTAGCTACTACCGTCGATTTGTCAAGGGATTTTCTTTTCTTCGGTTGCCTCCCAACTGACAATTGACCAAGCAGGATGTTCCTTTGTATGGTCGGATGAATGTGAAGACAGCTCCAGAAATCAAGACCCTTGTTTACTATGCACCAATTTTTCCTTAGCCTTCCATTAGAAGGCAGAATTTCATTGTTTTAGTTGTGATGCCAGCTTATTCTGGGTTGGGTGCAGTATAATTCAAGAGAGAAATGGTGTGATTGCTTATTCTTCAAGGAAATTAAAAGTGCATGAACGCAACTAATCCGACCCATGATGGAGTTGGCCGCGGTCCCGTGTTTCGCATTAAAGCAATGGAGCCTTTCTATATTGGGGGGTTAAGTGTGAAGTCTAACGGATCATCTTAGTTTAACAGTAATGTATTTACCAGAAAGATTTGAATTTAAGACAGAGGAGATGGATGGAACTACTGAAGGACTATGATACACTATCTTTGTATCACCCGGGAAATCCTAATTGTGGTGGCAGATGCCCTTAAGTTATAAAGGCAGGACATGGTAGAAAGTCTAGCTCACTTGCAGGTTTCTCGACGCCCATTGGCTAGAGAGGTTCATACTCTGGCTAATGACTTCATGAGGCTGGAAGTACTAGAGAATGGAGGATTTTTGGCCTGTGTGGAGGCAAGATCTTCCTTTCTCTTGACAAAAATTAAGGGGAACCAATTTACATGATGAGAGCTGATTCGGATCCGAGATAAGGTGTTTGCGAGGAGAGGCTAAAGAACAAAAATTGATGAGGAAAGGGGGGGCGTTTTTTGAGGATTAATTGAAGGTATGTGTTCCCGTGTTGATGCATTTGATCCACACTATTCTTAGAGGCTAATTAGTTCAGGATATTCCTACATCCTGGTGCAACCAAATGTATCGTACCTAAAGAACATTTTTGTGGAGTAGGATGAAAGCGTGAACATTGTTGATTTTGTCGCACAATTCCCGAAGTGTCAGCAGGTAAGTATGACATTGTTGGTCTTTTCCAAAGCATTGGGTAAGTTTGATTATTTTGGGTTTGTTGACAGATTAACTAAGTCTGCTCACTTTCCATATTCCGGTCAAGGGTGGACTTTACAATGCAGAGAAGTTAGCCAAATCTATATCTCCAGAAATTGTTCGATTGCCTGGAGTCACTTTTCCCTCATATCAGATAGAGGTACGCGCATGTTTACCTTCTACGTTTTGAAAGAACATTGCAGATGAATTAGTAACTATGTTGGGGACCTTAATACTGCATTTCACCACACCCTCAAGACCGATGGTCAATCCTGAGTGAACGATTCAGGTGTTGGAAGATATGCTTCCGGTCATGTGTGATAGAATTTGGTGGTCATTGGGATAATTTCTTACCCTTAGCAGAGTTCTCATACAATAATGGTTATCACTTGCAAGTATTGATATGTGCCCCACGAAGGGATCATTGTATGGGGAGGAGATGTAGGTCTCCCATTGGTGTTAATGCATTCAAGGTGAGGCCTTGGCGATACTAATTTCTGAAGGTGGCGGGGAACATAGAGAAAGTGAAATTCATTCAAGAGAAAAGCTTTTAGCGGCGCAAATGTGAGGCAAACTGGAATATGCAGATCGAAAGTTAGAGACTTGGAGTTCATGGAGGTGAACAAGCCTGCTGCTTGAAGGAGTTTCACCCATGATAAGGGGTGATGCGGTTTGGTAAAAAGGAGGGTAAGTAAGGCCCAGGTATATTGGGCCATTTAAAGTACTTAAGCGGTAGGGAGGTAGTTTATGATAGCCTTACCTCCAGGACTGTCAGGGGTGTGGCAACCCGGGTAATTTCAGGTGTCTAGTGATGAAAAGTACCATGGGGATGGAAACTACCAGTATTCGTTGGGATTTCAGTTTTTGTCTGATGGAATTTGTCCTTATGAGGACGGAGCCTATTGCCCCTTTTGGATGAGGGAAATTCCGCCAAGTTGATGATCAAGGGAGAATGCATCATTCAAAGTTCATATGGAAGAATTCGACCAGTTGAGGAGACCAATTGGGAGAGAGTAGAAGGGAGGCGCATAGGCAATGAAAAATACCCCACATCTGCTTTAAGATTCAGGTACGTCCTTTTCGCCCTGGTTTTTTCTTGTGATTACGTTCGAGGGAATAACGAAGATGGGTGGTAAATTTGTTATCTGATTGGTTAACAAACTGGTGTAGTCATTCGAGAAGTAGAGTTGTTCTGGTAAAAATGTCCGGGTCTCGAAGGGACCCAGCACGGAAGCCGTCGATGGGCGGCGACGGGGACCGGCGAGGGTGGTTGGTTCTCGTTCTAGAAAAACAGCGTAGAGCACGAAATAAGTTTGAGTAGTACTGAGATGGACTCTCTGAACGTCACGACGGAATGCAGGAGAAGTCGTTTGGCACGCGACGGACCGTACACAAATCTTCACAGAAAATTAATACTCTCTGAACTTTTGTGAACGGAGCATGAAGTACGGACCGTCACAGTAATGTACGGACGTAACAGGCTGCGTAAACCCTTCGACTGGGTGGTCGGATTCTTAAAACGTTTTTTAAGGGGTGCGTTTGTGGCCTATTCATGCTTATAATCTAAAGTTTAGTGGATTAATGTTAAAAATTCCAAGTAGTGCGGGGTTAAAGGAGATACCTTGGGATGAATAAAAAGTGTGATATTTTATGCATGCTGATACTAATTATATGACAATTAGGGTGAAAGAAAAAGGGTTTTGAAGAAGAAAAAATAGATAAGAACAGAGAGAAAAAGAAGAGAGAACGAGTAAAGTAAGAGAGAGGAGAAGAATGAAGAAGGAGATCAACAGATGGATTGGAGACGCGTAGATTGATCGATCACGATCTTGGGAGGTTGGTTAGGTTATGGTTATGACTATTTTCATAAGTAAACTCTTAATACGAATGATATGTAAGTGGGTAGATTGTAAAGTTTCTAATGCTTAATTGTATGCTGATGATGTTAGATGTATTGTAGGGGGTGAAAGATTGAGGACTTGAACTTAAACCTTAAATCCCCTTGTTATGATATGCCTTAGTATAAAAGATTACGCTGATAATATTCTAAAAGATAGGAGGGTGTAAGACGTGGTGTCACGAACCGACACCGTAGTTAGTAGGGGATAAGAGTGTCAACGTCCTGGACAACAGGATAGTAGAGATCGGAGTGTCACTTCGAAAGCCAGGGTGAGGAGTAGAGGATCGGTAGCAGAGCTGTCACGAATCCGACACCATGACTCAGTAGGGATCGGAGGGTCACGTTTTTCGACACCAAGGATTAGAGTAGGGATCGGGAGTGTAACGTCCGACACAAGAAGAGAAGAGAAGGAATCTGTAATATGATAATATGTACACTAATTTTGAAGAACTAAATTTCTTAAGTGAGTACGGTGTGAGGCTTGATTGTCCTCAGATGATGGGGTTTCTTGTTTCGTGTTTGTTGCAAATGATGTTTATACTTGTTGCTATAACTTGTTAAGGGGTATTTGGTTGGTTATGTTATTATCACGATTATATATTGCATTTCTATGTGAGTTGGCAGGATGATAACCTACATCCGTATTGTGTTTTGGTACTGACCCCTCCTTTGTGGATTTTTTGTTCTTTTGTTGAACTTGGGGTTGTGTTGTCTGGAGTGCAGCAAAGTGCCATTCGTCTTCAACTCGTCCTCAAATCTCAGCCAGTCTTTCATCACGTCATAGTTTAGGGTTGAGCTATTGTTCCTAGCTCGGATGGATTCTTCTATTATTCTCACGATATTGATTGTATTGAAGTTCTGGGGGGATACGGACTGAGCAGTTAATTTTATTTAGCTTTTTGATAATCTTTAGCGATTTAGTAATTGAGGATGTAGAGGTTTGTGTGGGTGGATGACTTTCAAGATTTTGGGAATAATAACTATTAATTTTTTAGAAGTTATTAATAGGTTAATTAATGAGTTGTTAATCTTGCCGCATATATTCTTGTTTATTATGGTTGAAAATATTGGTAAGAATTAGATGTTCGCGAGTTGGGGTGTTTCGTCCCACTAGGAGAATAAATGTGGCAGAGTGCCATTCGTGGCTCATTTTGGGTCGTGAACATTTCAGAAAGTTCCATTCTTAGGGAAGTCCTAGATACACATTTTCTTCGGAAAATATACGTCAGGACAACTAAACATAATTCTTTGCTTGATGGTTGAGTCAGGCAACCATCTGGTGTGTACCCTTAAGATTCACACATTAACCCCATAAATAGATACATCAACCAAACGTTTTTCTTTCAAGTTTGAGTTCTCATTAAAAAATCTGCAATGTTGTAACATAGTATTCAATTATATCCAAACCAATCTAAAATATATCAACTCATGGCTTTCTTTGTCTCATTGCTCTTCAAGGGCCATATTTTACAGGCTAGAGTAGGTGATCGATCAAGAACGCTAATCATCACCTAACGCCTCATGGTGCAAAAAATAAAATCGTAGGCACGTATTGTCTTTAACATATGCTTCACCTAAGGATTATTAACTGTGACAGTTCTTGCGCTCAGGCTACACGTTTTTCTGTGGGAGATTGGTTGTTCTTCAATTGTCTTTTTCACTCTCATGTTGCTTTGCAAAACTCTTGAATCTACATTAATTCAATTAGGTTGGCTCCTTCATCTATTCTCAACATTTACATGGGAACCCAATGTCCTTTTCACAAAGTGCTTTGAAACATTTAATGTGATAAATTTTCTGATTTTTCCAAACAGCAAACTAAGGTAATGTTTCCTGGAAAAAAAAGTATCTTACACAAAAGAAACAAAAGTACTCTTCTGGCTGCTGTGATGTGTAGGTAATACGACTACAAGACTTTGCATTACACTAGACCCAAGTCTTCTAGTTGCTCTTCAGTGACCCCTTCTTACAAATTGGAAGTATTGCGGTGCTTGCTTTCATGCAGGCCTTCGCAAGTGGGCACTTAGTGCTACAATTTGAGGCAAACCCTCACCATATGTTTGTATGTCAAAGTGGGAATGCCTTTGAAACTAAGCGGACAAAAAGATAGTGGACTACTAGTTGATGATTGTATTGTGATTTGGAGATATACTTGACCTCTAATATTGTGGGATGGAGCATCACAAGCAAATAATCAGACGTATGCGTGAATTTTGCGGACTGATTAGTGAATTCCGACATCTTGTCCTCTTTGTGGTTATTGTATAACACATTGCAGCTCACAATCTTTAAATATACACAGGTAATCCTTTTCTGAAGATGCCCAGATGGTCTCACGAGATTATTGGTAAGGCTCAGAAGTCCGATTACCATTATACAAGGAAATATAAGAAAAAAACTCCATGCAAGTATTAATTTCCAACAGTCCCCTGTCTAATGACCCTCATCGTGTATGTTTCCAAGCTATGAGAGTTGTGATAGGAAAAGTTGTGTCCAGATCGAAAACAAAATCTTGATTTTCCACATAATTTATTTGACATCCGGGAATCAAAAATCCACCGCATCACTCTCTTTTATTCATGGAGTTATACATAGGCCATTACTCTACAACTTATTTCTGCTCCATTCTGAATCATTGCTTACTATTTCTATTGTACATTGGATATCTGAAAATGTCATGAGATGATGGAATTATAACATTCAATATTGCTTTGGTGAATGTGTTTCTGCCTTCTTCCTTATCCCCTTCCTCTGTGGGAGCTCTCCCGGCGGTTTTCTTGTTCCTTACGACCTTCTTACTTCATAGATTCATCCCATCATCATTGCTTTTGTGCGGGGGAATTTTGTTTCTGATGTACCATAATTGAAACTATAAACTTCTATCGAGGGAAACCCTGTTTTCAGGTATCTTTTTGATTCTTCGATTTCTACGACCCAAAAGATGGAACCTTGTCAGTTGTTACGTTTCACAGAATTTTTTTCAAAAGTATTTTCTCATGCATATCTTATCCATTGATTCTTGGGATCTTATTTGAGAGCCATCATTACTTCTAGAAACCAAACTCTCTTCTTAATGAAATTGAGAAGAGATGTCCACATTCGGAATAGCCTCCAACACTCCGCTTTTCATTGTTGGTCCAATCAAGCTCGTTGATGTGGGGCCCGGGGTACAAGATTTGTTCGAAAAAATTTCGGTTTGGGATTGGCCTGAAACAAATAATGTTTTACTTGATAATACTTGATCTAACATTACGTAAAGTTGCGTCTGTTGTAATTCCGTCATTAGTTTATGCACTGTCTCTGGGCTTGTCAAACACAAAAATTCTCTCCAAAAACCCTATAGTCGTTTCTCTCAAACAAAATTTCTCGTTCACTATTGTCAAGTGTCATAATGACAAATCAAGTAAGGAAGGAACCCTTTAATTCAACGTATTTGTGCTCACTAATTCTCACACTGTTTTGATATTCATGATGGTGACTTTGTTCCTTTTTCGACGAGACTAGTGGGGGCCTGAGATTAATTGTAATGTCCTACAATATTGAAAAAGAGTAACACAAAAAATTGGATGCAGGTGAATAATTTATGAGGTGTGCTCTTGGTTAATATAGTCGTTTTCACTTAACAAATCAGAGAATCAGAGCAACAAAGGCCAACCAATAATGCTAAGTTGTTAAGATGTTAAGATAAAAGATAAAAATGCAGAAGAAAACATCTTACAATCCTAAGAAAAATAGGACTCATGCAACAGTCTTGCCCGAAATCAAAGGCAACAGTCTTAGCCAACTCAAGTTTCCAATGCCGAAAATTACCATGTTGCACAATTAGAGTGGCCGCAAATAGGGTAAATGATTATTTAAAATATATAGGGCACTACCCAAATCACTTCATTAACGGACAATTATAGTTTCATCATAGGTTTCTAGCTTATGAGTTTAAACCTAGGTGTGACACCATGTTAAAATATTTTTATCTCTATCACATGAAATTTTTTACTCGTCACTATAGGTGGCATGTAGTCGATGAGAGGTAGAAAATACTGATATTAACTAATGGGATATACTATTTTGCTGGTAACCCAAGTACTCCATATTTGATCATTGATTTATGTGCAAAAAATCAGGAGTAAATATTCCAACTAGTAGATATGAGAAGCCCCACACAACATTACTAATCTAAACAAGAGGAAATATTAAGAACCGTGATAATTAATAAATAAAGATTAGATTCTTGATACCTGCCTATGAGAGGATAGCATGTACGATAAATAATTTAGGGTTTAGGACCACCACCAATCAATAGATATAAAAATATCACTGTATAAAATCCTACACAAAAAATAACCAGATCATTTACCAATAATGAAAATTCACCAGTGTAGTGCTCCAGGACCTCGAAACGGGAAAAGGAGCTACCAATTTGGGGTGTCTGGCAAAACAATAAGGGAGAAACTCAGAGTCGACTCACGTGGATAGGGCTGTCATTGCCGTAGGCTACATCAAGATGGGGAAAAAAAAAATCTTCCCAAATTTAACTCATTTGCAACAATGTTTGAAACCTTTGGAATAAAAATCTTGATCTCTGGATTTGATGGAGTGGTATTTTAATGATTTCAATTTGCAAACTTTTAACCAAAGCTTTCAAAAAATCAATTGGACCAATAACGAGAGAAGGAAGAACACTTTGTCCAACTCAAACCAAATATATAACAATTATTTCGGTTCAAAAACATTATAATTTAAATAAATAATCAAAAGTGGAAAGGAGGAAAATACTTTAATTTAAATCTGTATTGTTAACACTATAGTTATATGTACAAATAGCATGACATTATGTTTGCCGACTGTAGTTTGGACTATGTAGGATATTAATATTTACTTTAGAATAACTCTTTACCTGTACTCAATTATGTTACTCAATCATCTTCACACCCATCATAAGATACAAAATACTTAAAAGACCCTCCCACACATAAATTTATTGTGTTAATTATTTAAAGAAAATAATAAAAGACAATCAATTTGTCTGCACGAGTTTACAATTAAAAACTGTAATATAACACTTTGCAGCTTGAATAATGTTTAAAATATTAAGATTCCTTTGTTCACTATATGTTAACATTTCACACTTTGAAAATTTTTTTTTTTACAAATATGGTCCTTTTTTGGAATGGAAATTATTTTGAAGATCTATCAAATTTCATGGTCAAATACCATAAAAAAGAAAAGAAAAGAAACATATACTTTAAATATTTTGTGCACTAAATTCTCCATTATTTAAATTAATAATAGAAAAATTTGGATAAAGTGAACAATCACATCATACATTTTTTGTAGAAGTCAAATGTCCATCAGTTTTTATTTATTCAACATCTAGTACTCTTTTTTTGATCTTGTACAAAATAATATCACATGGATATCTAAAATCATAAAATTAAATAATTTGAGAAAAGACTTAAAGACCCACCAAAAACATCAATCAAAATTGTGTTATCACTCTAATTTTTGGAGGATCGTAGGAAACTCTTCTATAATTTTAAAGGGGATTAGATGCCCATTTATAGGTTGAAGTGCTTAGAAAGAGTGAAATAAACCTTTATAAAGAGAGTGAGAAGTTATATTGATTACTTATTGTTTAGTTGTATTTCTCTATCGTATCACCTTAATTAGAGTTATTTACATTAACGCATTATATGAAAATGGATTCACCCTAAAATCAAGATCAAAAGGGACAGTTCGACCTCAACCATATCAATTTAATGTTAACTCCGTACGTTCACTTCAAAATACATCAGAATAATTTAACATAATTAGCTCATAAACGAGTGTACCATAATTTCTTTTATTAGTTAAATTTTCATGTAAAACTACATCTCTTTTTCAACAATAAATACAAGGTTATTCGCTTGAACAACATAGTTGTAAATGCAATGAGTATTATCAAATAAAAACATCGAGAACTCTATGAAATTTCCGTCATTATAAGTTTTTCTGTTGTGCACATTCGAAGGTAAAAATATTAAGTCTTTTCTTTAAAATATCTAGATATCAATGCATATGGTCAAAATGTGGGGAATTAACTCCAATTTTGTGGTTTAAAAACAGTGCTTAGGTTACTCTTACAAGGGTTCAAAAGACCAAGTTATATGTGTCACACATTAATGGGAATGTTTTTAAACTACCCCGCAACAATTTGCTTTGCAACAAAAAATTATCGATAGTTTGAACCCCAAAATGGTATTTCACGAACAAGAAATAATTTCGATGGAGTTTATAAACTCTTTCCAATGCATTTTTATTAAAAATGTGATTTACCTTTGGTCAAGACTTAAGCCTATACCCCTGTGACGTGGCCGACACCCTGAGAACCATCGTGGTCCCCATGCAAAACACCTTGGCCATAGATCAAATATTCAGCGAAAGACTTACTCAACAATATTGGAACTCAAATGCAAAACTCAACTAATATTGTCTCATAAATAGAATGGTTTAACTCAAAATATATGAAATACTCAAATAAATGAGAAAACACTCCATAGCAACTATTATATATGAAGCCTCTAAATACTATGATGAAAGTCAGGAAAAGACCTAGGACATCCTAACAAAACTAAAATCTAATTGTGGAGCCCCCTGGAAGAAGAAGTCTCACCAAGCCAGCTGGAATGAGATGGGATCAATGAAGCGCTGGTTGATGATTCTAAGCACTTGTATCTGCATCATGAAACGATGCAGGTCAAATGATATCAGTAGCTGAATGTACAAGCCATTGTAAAGGGAAATCTAAACATCGCGGTATAGATAGTTTTAATTGATATAAATGGAAAACATACTCACCTCATACACGTCAATATGAAGAAACAC
The DNA here is from genome assembly GCA_027704765.1 of Solanum habrochaites. Lineage (NCBI taxonomy): Eukaryota > Viridiplantae > Streptophyta > Magnoliopsida > Solanales > Solanaceae > Solanum > Solanum habrochaites. The sequence goes on from JAKWJA010002500.1 coordinate 54,621,927, forward strand.
TAGAGATACAATATATAAAGCTTTTAACACAATAGTCGGTAATAAACTCAAATCCTCTATAAAAATATATAATAAAACCCTTACTCTTATTTGTAGAGATTATCTAACCAAAAACCATCACTATGATCTATGTGATAATATAAACCCACTCCGTACAGTGTTGTTACAACTTGTCCAATATTGTCGGGTGTAGTAGAACATCCTCAACTAAGTTAGATCCACTAAGATATGGTTTGAAGAAATAAAAAATCATCAGAAAAATATTATTTTTTACCCATTGTGGAAGTTTTTTTATATAGTTTATGAGGGTTTTTATTAGTTTTGTTTTATTAACTCATACCATTAATGATGCTCAATGACTACTCTCATAATATGTTGAAGAAACTGCATGCTTCAAGATGATATAAAAACTATCCATAATATGTAGAGCTTGATGCTCAAATATATAAATACATAACTTATTCTAACTTTAGATATTGATCATTGAAGTTGAACCAATTAGATTCATTCTTAAACCCAATACCTTCAATATTTGGATAATGTATTTATGTGCCAAAAATCAGGAGATAAATATTAAAACCCTAGTAGATATGAAGCCCACAACATTAATTTAATAAAACAGTTAAATATTAAGACCTTGAAATTTAATTCCATAAAGATTAAATTCTTGATACTGCATCATTGAGACTAGCCAGGTATCGATAATACATTAGTTGTATCACCAACCAATCAATATAAATTATAAAAAATTTTTACTAAAATCATAAAAAAAATAACCACATCAAAATGAAATTTCACCAGTTTGTCTCCATCAAACGGGAAAAGAGCTACCATTTGGTGTTGAAAACAATAGGAAACTCAGAGCTATCAATTATTCTTGATAATCATGGGGAAAAAATCTTCCCAAATTTCATCTCATTTAGCAACAATTTGAAACCTTTGGAATAAAATTATTGATCTTACTGGATTTGCTGGAGTGGTATTTTAAATGATTTCAAATTTGCAACCTTCTAACAAGCTTTCAAAATTAATCCATTGGACCAATAAACTGACTAGAAGAATTTCATGTCTAACAACTCAAACCAAAATATATAAAAACAAATTATTATTTCACAAAGTATATTTAAATAAATAAGGTCAAAAGTGGAAAATACTTTATTTAAATCTGTCTTGTAAACTTAGTTATATGATACAAATAAGCATGACCATTATGTGTTGCTCTATGTAGTGACTATGTAGTACATTAACTTTTACTTTATGAATAACTCTTTCCTACTCTCAATTGTACTCAATCATTATTCAACCAAATAGATACAAAATACTTTAAATGCCCCTCACACAACATGAAATTTTATTGTTTTTAATTTTTTAAAGAAGAAAATTAATATAAAACGGACAATCAATGTCTGAACGAGTTTACCATTAAAAAAACTGGTAAATAACACATTTTTGCTTCTTGGAATTACTGTTGTTTAAAATAAATTTAATATCTCATTTTTTGCAAATAGTTGAATTTAAACTTGAAACTTATTTTTTTTTTTCAAAAATATGTGCCTTTTTTTGAAAATGGAAAAAATTTTATTTGAAGATCTTATTCAAAATTTCATGGTCAAAATACCATAAAAAAAAGAAAAGAAAATAAAACAATATTACTTTAAATATTTTGTGCACTAAATTCTTCATTATTTAAATTACCATAATATAAAATATTGGTTTTGGATAAAGTGAATAATCACATCATACATTGTTGTAGAAATCTAAATGCTCACCAATCAGTTTTTATTAGCAACATGTTAGTACTCTTTTTTTATTCTGTAAAATAATAACACATGAATATCTAAAATCATAAAATTAAATAATTTGAGAAAAAGACCACTACTTAAAACCACAAAAACATCATCAAAATTGTTGTTATCACTCTAATTTTTGGAGGATCGTATGAAAATCTTATATAATTTGTAAAGTGGATAGATGCCCATATATATGTTGAAGTGGTAGAAGAGTGAAATAAACCTTTCTTAAGAGAGTGAGAAGGTATATGCTTACTTATTTTAGTTGTATTTCTCTATCGTATAACCTTAATTATAGTTATTTACATTAAGCATTCGTATGAAAATGGATTCACCCTAAAATCAAGATCAAAAAGGGACAGTTCGACCTAAACCATATCAATTTAATGTTAACTCGTATTTCACTTCAAAATACATCAGAATAATTTAAGATAATTAGCTCATAAAACGAGATGACCATTAATTTCTGTTTATGAGTTAAAATTTTCATGTAAAACTACATCTCTTTTTCAACAATAAATACAAGGTTATTCGCTTCTTGAACAAGATAGTTGTAAATGCAATGAGTATTATCAAATAAAAACATCGAGAAAAAACTACCTAAGAAATTTCCGTCATTATAAGTTTTTTCTGTTTGTGCACATTGAAGGTAAAAAAATAATAAGTCTTTTTCTTTAAAAATATCTAGAGATCAATGCATATGGTCAAAATGTGGGGATTTAATCCAAATCTTTTGGTTTCTAAAAAACCGTGCTAGTTACTCTTACAAGGTTTAAAGACCAAGTTTATGTGTCACAATTAATTTGTGAAGGTTTTAACTTACCCTGCAATAATTTGCTTCAATCAATTAGCGGATAGTTGAACCCCAAATATCGTATTTCAAGCACTAATGTGATGGAGTTTATTAAATCTTCCAATCATTTTATAAAAAACTTTATACCATTTTGCAAGACTTAAGCCTACACATGTGACGTGGCCGACACCTGGAAACCATCGTTGTTGGACCCCCCATTGCAAAACCCATTGGCCTAGCGCAATATTCAGCGAAAGACTTACTCAACATATATTGGAACTCAAATGCAAAAACTCAACTAAGTATTGGCTCTAAATAGATGGGTTTAAACTCAAAATATTTAAAGAAATAGACTGCAAATAAATGCGGAAAACACTCCATAGCAACTATTATATATGAAGCCTCTAAATACTATGATGAAAGTCAGGAAAAGACCTAGGACATCCTAACAAAACTAAAATCTAATTGTGGAGCCCCCTGGAAGAAGAAGTCTCACCAAGCCAGCTGGAATGAGATGGGATCAATGAAGCGCTGGTTGATGATTCTAAGCACTTGTATCTGCATCATGAAACGATGCAGGTCAAATGATATCAGTAGCTTGAATGTACAAGCATGTAAAGGGAAATCTCAACATCGGGATAGATAGTTTAACTGATATAAATGGAAAACATACTCACCTCATGTCAATATGAAAGAAACACTAGATACAATATATAAAGCTTTTAACACAATAGGTAATAACTCAAATCTCTATAAAAATATAATAATAAACTCCTTACTCTTATTTTAGAGATTATCTAACCAACAACCATCACTATGATCTATGTGATTATACACACTCTCGTCCATGTTGTTACAACTGTCCAATATTGTCGGGGTGTAGAACATCCTCAACTAAGTAGATCCACTAAGATATGGTTGAAAGAAATAAAAAATCATCAGAAAAATATTATTTTTTACCCATTGTTGGAATATATAGTTTATGAGGCTTTTTATTAGTCTTAACTCATACCATAATGATGCTCAATACTACTCTCAATAATATGTAGAACTCATGCTCAAATATATAAAACATCAATAATATGTAGAGCTGATGCTCAAATATATAAAACATAACTTATTCTAAACTTTTAGATATGATCATTTGAAGTTGACCCAATTAGATTCATACATAAAAACTTATTAGGGTTCAGGGATTAATCATTCAGTAATGATTAGATCCACATTAAAGACTATTCTGAAAGGGAACTAGAGTGTTGTTTTTATAAAAGTGCAAATGTCCTTTTTGTAAAATATTATATTGGTTTCTATCAAAAAAATCCTTGTGATCATTAGATGTTACAAGGATTATTATTATCAATATAATTCATTAGGATATTTGAGACGTATTCAAACTCCCGCCCAAGCTTTAAAATCTAGGGAAAAATATGATAACTTGACATCAAGATTAGAAAACTTAAGTTTAGGTGATGAGTTTTGGATCGAGGCACAGATGTCGTAATCTGGGTGTCTATGAAAAAAATCATTGGCTTATGAACAGTACATATTTCATAGATTGGGAACATTCTGAAGCTTTATGAAAGGGAAACAAGGCAAAATGTGAGATTCGTGATATGTTCGACATTCAAGGTACCATTAGATTTCAGACATTGTGGAAGGATGTTTTTTCTACTGTAAGATTAAAAATGGGAATAGAGAGGGTTAGGGAGATGAGGGAGGTCTCATCAATAGTGTTACGTGCATTGGTACGAGCACCTTAGTGTTATATCGGGAATGCTTATTTCTATAGAATGAGGGAGGTAATCGGGATGACTAAAGTAAAATGGGCATTAGCGACGTATCATTTACTTGAATTATTTCGTGTGATTGTGTTTTCTTTGTTTAAATCCGTATATTGTGATATTTAGGTGATTATACAAAACATATGAAATACTCATATAAACTTCGTTATATTCGATGCATCGTCATTCTCCTATTATTGAAATCACAGGTGGACATGCATCGACACGAGATTAATTATTAAGTTTCACAAGTGAGATTCATCCATGCTAGGGATTGTGAGTTGTAAAAATTATAATTTGGGAAAACGAAATAGTCATGCGATAATCATTTAGCATTATGATAGTGCTTGAGATCATCCATACAGACACATAGAGATCGTTGAGTGGATATATAGAATTGTGGGTCCTCATGTGTGTGATGAAACTCTCGATGTATATTGAGCTATCATGTATATACGGTTGAAAAGTACTTAGCACCTGAGGCATACATTTGACGGTTCACGTTGAATTGATCTCATCACATCTTTATTCTTGTTTTTTATGTGCTCTCTTGGTTGATTGGAATTAAGTGACATTTTGATTATCCCCTTTTTGATGAAACTTTACGAGTAAGTATAATATAGACTTTTACAAGTAAAATGATGGAATTTCTTATTGAACTCCGGCCATTACTTTTTCATTGTAAGTCTATGAGAGAAGTGCGTACATGTTATTTCATACTCATACTACACCTGTTGCACTCTTTGTGGTGTAAATTTATTTCCGAACATGAACGCATCTCGTGAATTTTTGAATCCGAGCTTGGGACATATCTTGGAGTTGTGGTGACAACATAGTTGTTCCCTGCCCCACACTCCCCTCTATTTATTTTATTATGTTACTTTTTGTACTTTAGACATGAAATCTCATGTTAAGTTATCATTTTAGTTTGTACTTGACACCGTATTTCTTGAAAAATCTATTGACTTATGACCCCAAATTCAAGGTAGTATGTTAGTTTTCCATGTCCTACTTTATCAATATCTTAGTCCTTGGGTATTCTGCTTGTTGTTTAAGTTTCACTTAATATTTAGATATAATTGATAAAACTAATGGGTTAACTTACCTCATGGGCTGGAGAACATAGGTTGTCATTCACGGACATGTGAAATGTTTTATCAGACAGAGGACTATCAAGTTAATTATGTATTTCAAGAGTCTTTGTGCTTGAGTAAGTCTTCAATAACTATATACATCGGGACCAATGGTTCTGTTGGGGATTAAAAATGGTTATCGAACTTTGACGCCACATCCACGGGTAGGCTCGGGCGTGACAAAATAACCTCTTTTTGTTTTTGCAAACCATCAGTTGTCTAGAATTTCAAAATATCACTCATTCACCATAAAGATCAAAACATTTACAGAAATCAAACCCCAAAACAATCAGAATAAATGACTCCACAACAAATAAAAACATAAAAGATCCACTCTTTGATTGATGGAAAAAATAGAAACTGACTTTTATTTTTTACAAAAAAAATATTGAGTAGATGGAAGAAACGTAAGTTCAAAACTTGTTTGTTTGAAAATGGTAATGAAAGAGAAAGGGAAGAAAAGGGATAGTGAAGAAATTTATTTACATAGGAAAAAATCCAAGATTAGGTAGTACATTATGTCTTAATGAGTGATCCGTGTGGATTAGTAATTTCTCTTAATTCTGCAAACATCTATTGATTTAATTGATGAGTAGGAGTCAGGAAATAAATTTTAAATTTTATTCGTGAGTTAATTTGATGAGTAGGAGTTAAGAAGAATAATTTAAATTTTAGTTCTTATTATATTCTTAAGCATTTATTTTTGATAGCTAGAGAGTAAAAAAAAATTAATTTAATTCATATAACAAGTAGGAGCCAACAGGGTAGATTTTAAATATAGGTTTTAGTGATAGGTTCTCAACCAAAACAGAGCATGTATTGCACTTCCATATAAAAGGATGAGAAGGAAACCCTCCCTCTCGCCCCTCCCACTCCTAAGCATAAAAATTCATCCTCCTGTTCCTATTCTAATCTTCCCTCCCCCACCCTACTCCCCCGCCACGTTACATATACCCCTCTCCACCACCCCCCCCCGCTCTCCTCATTCTACCCGACCAAATTCCCGGTTACCTCAACATCCCTTGCTCGTCCTCTCGCCCTCCCGATTTATTGTTGTCATCCCCTCCCTCATTTTGTTTTCCTAGACGTATCCCCAACCATTGGAGGAAATGCACTTCCAAAGATTTCATATGGACATACAATACCAATATTTGTTTGGTGCTTCGACCAAATCTTTTAAACATCCCTTTAAGTTTGCCTCTACAGTGTCGTCCATTGTTCAAGCTCAACAGTATTCTCAACATTTCATGAGAAGTTTTCAACATACACTATATGCTAGTCATATTGATAAATTTTGCAGGACAAAACTTCTACTTTGGGAAAACATTAAGAAAAATATGATGTAGAATATTTATACCACGGTATATTATAGTGATTAATTATCATATTGTTTGGAAATACCACATGAACTTATCGTAAAAACAATATAGCACTCCATTACCATAAATGGTAGTGAATAGTCGAATATTTTGAATACCTTCTTCTTCTTTTTGATAATTAAATTTCCACAATCATAGTCTAATTTAAATTTAATCACTTATAAAAAAAAAATTTACATTTTCATTGTAGATCCTTTGATAAGGTTACTTATCTTTTAAATTTGTCCTTCATTTTTTTTTGGTCAAATTCTTGAATACGTGATAAAAAAAAAAGGAGTATTATAAGAGAAAAATAATTTTACGTCATTTTGAGTTTTATGTTGTGACATAGAATATTTGTTTTCAACTCCTGAAATCCCCCCCCCCCCCCCCCCCCAAAAATAAATTATGATACTAATTCTTATAATATTTTATAAGCACCTTCCAATTTTAATTAAATGAAAATATTAATTTGTGATATTTTAACATGTGAAGATTTCACCAAATATAAATAAAATTATTAATTATTAATCTTTAAATTTTTTGTAATATGTAAATTTGAATGCTTAACCATACTTAAGAATACATGTAATTTCTAAAAATAGTCAAGAAGAAACATACTTTTAATAAGTAAATGATCAAGTAGTACAATATAACAATAATTAAATTTTGAATATTTACCTTGTTCTACTCATCAATAAATTCATAAAATTTTAAAAATTAACTCTTGAAGTCCTACTACCAAAATTAAATTTCTTAGATACTATAACAAAGATTATAAGTCAAAATTTAACCCTTTTCTCTAAACTTATGAAATTAATTAAATCAAATTAGAAATATCCTCATATGTCTTGGACTTCTACTCATCAATTAAATACTTGAGAAACTTCCTTAATTTGAGTCCACCACTACGCTCCGTGTTTCAAGCTCAATTAAATTCTCAAAATTTTTATGGAAGTTTTCAGATATCCGCTCTATGCTAGTCATTCTTGATAATTTGTATTTTGGCATGAAAAAACTTCACATTGGGAATTAAGAAATTATGATGTTGAATATTGATACCACAGTATTATTTATATGATAATTATCATTTATTGTTTGAAGAAATAAACTCATGTATAGTAAGTAATTACCATTAAATGGACAGTATAATTTTGCATCCGTCTTATTTATTTTTACTAAGTAAATTCAGAATCATAGTCTAATTTAATATACAATAATTTTTATATTGTCAATGCCATATCCCTTTGTATATGTGATTTAACTTTCAAATTTGGACCTCATATTTTTTTGTCAAATTTCTTAAATACAGTGATAAAAATAAGTATTATAAGAGTAAATTTGTTTTTACATCATCTTGACTTATGTTGTGACATAGAATATTGTTTAACTCATGAAATCCAATAAATTGTGATATAAATTCTTATAATATTTTATTATAAGTACCTTTAGTTTTTAATTATCTGAAATATCATTTGGATATTTTGAAAGTGATGGATTTCACAAATTATAATTATTTAAATTATTTAATTTTTTATTGTAATATGTAAATTTGTAATGCTAATCCATGCTTACGAATAATGTAATTTCTAAAAATAGTCGAGAAGTAACATACTTTTTAATATTAAATGATCAAGTAAATATCACAATAATGAAAATTTTAAATTTACCTTGTTCCTACTAATTAAACTAAATTCATAAAATTCTAAAATTACCTCTTGAATCCTACTAATAAAATTGAATGCTTAAGATATGATCACAAGGATCATATAAGTCAAAATTTACCCTCTTTGCTCTAACTCATCAAATCAAATTAAACGAAATCAAAAATTTACCCTCTTAGGTCTTGACTCCTACTCATCAAATTAAATAATTGAGCAAATATCACTAAAATAAAATATTAAAATCTACCCTTGATCCTACTCGTTTTTAAATTTAAATTACAATTTTACCTAAACATTTCAATATATGCTTAAGAAAATTCACAGAAACTGAAATTTGAAATTTATCTTTTGACTCCTACTCATCCAAGTTAATCAAATAAAATTTAAAATTTATCCCTCAGTAACTCCAACTCATACAAGTACATGAATAGAATATTTAAAAACTGAGAGAAACTACTAGTCCTCCATTTGGGGGGGGGGGGGGGGGGGGGGAACAAAACTTCCTCTTTTTTTTTTTTTTCCCCCCCCTTTTTTTAAAACTCAAGACATATCTATGTGATGGTCTTGAGAAATTTCCGTATATATCCAAATTTGTTACTCTCACTTTGCTTCCAATCTTCTCCTTTGCGTATCAAACAAACAAGATGTACAATTGGTTAGTTTGAGATTTTCATGAAAATGGTTGGCGCAGAATGGGAAACATTAGACTTTTTGCTGTTTGTCCATGGCGAGTTTCCATAAATAATTAATATTGACAAAATAATAATGTATTTATTATCACCGTACGTTGCGAAGCTCTCATAATAAATGTTAAATTTTGTAGATATTCCAAATAATAGAAGATTAAAAAACCATCTTTACAATAATTTTGTTGTCACAAAATATGTAACAGAATCTTCCCAATTTTTTTTTTTTTAAATCAAACATCTTTTACAAGCCTACGCAATACTTTTTATGTCTTATCCATATCTTGAAGAATGTAGAAGTTTTTAGACTTAATTTGACCGTGCTTAAATCTATTGATACAATTATTATCCAAAAATAATTTTAAATTGTATGGAGCCTCGAAAACGATTTAATTGGTATGTACCAGACTAGTTTCATGAAAGCTCGTAATACTTGTGAGAATAGTCTTCTGTTTACTAAGCCTATAGGATCAATGTTTCCATAATTGTGACAATATTCTTCTTGTTAATAGTTTAAGATAAATGTATACCAAAAGGAAGAAGAAAAGGAAGATGATGGTTAAATGGGATTGAGAAAACAAACGTTTTATCTAATGAAGTGCCCTTTGCTTACTGAAGGTGGTGAGATTCATTGTGGTTAAGACCCCATCATGAATGCAGACTTAGTGCAAGGAAAGCATGAGTAAACTAAGAATTGAATTAAGATGATAGAAAAAATTATTGTATAAAGCCAAAAAGAAAAGATGGTTGTGTGGAATTACAACATATTACTGAATTCATTATCCCCAAAATTTCTCCTATTAACCTTGTTGTATGGGAGAATAGGGTCATGAGACAGGTTTTGTCATGCTTATGAAGTCCCGGTTTTCCCACCACTTTGATATACTTTCTCAAGTTTCTGCTGTTGATTTAAAAATTTCTTTGTTCAGTGAGGATTGGATTTCTTGGAACTTCGAAAGATAGTAGTGTGACATAAAATGGCAATAGCGTTGAGGCATTATAAAATTATTTTTTAAGTAGGGATATGAAACGTAGATATTTAGATTTTTAAAGATTTATTGTAACGAACTTATTGACATTACAAGTATTTTTGAATGTTATATTTGCATGTCTAGAATTTCATTCAAATATGAATAACATTACATGCACAAATATTTTATGAACTAATGTTTTGACCCACGATTTTAGGTTATGATATGTAGTATATGATTTTTTTGTTTCTATTTAAGGCACTCTTGGATCATTAAGTTGATTGGTAATGGATAAGAGAATGAGTGTATTTTTGATTTGTTAGTCTTTCGAAAATTGTATGTACTATTTATAATTTTCCAGTGACAAGATCAATGGATTTCGGCCAGAATCTAATAGGCCCACATCAAGGGACCCATTTGCTATCTGCTTGTACAACAGAAAACAGCCCCATTCAAAACACCCTTAAACCATTCTCCCAGCAAAACACATCCCAGAATTCCAACTACCCACCAAATATCCAAGAGATTTTAACCTCCAGTCCTTATTTTTTTCCTGCTTAAACGACCAGAAAACAAGCCACCCAAACACAACTCCATTACCATTTCTCCGACACTCAAGAACAACAACTAACAGACCTTAAACACCTCAAAAAAAAAACTGACCAAACACCAAACCAAACCCACCACCCTTCACCCAGAAACTAGCTTGACAAACAAACCGAGGCCCGATTTTGGTGGTACTTCATGATCCGATGCACAGAAGCCCAAAAAAGATAGTTGGTCAGTTCCTTCTCTCCTTCCTCTATGAGTTTGTATTTATTTTTACAGGTTATTATGTCAGCTCAAAGCTCCCTCAGGTAACCTACATTCCCTGTGGCTCCAAGCCTCCAAACTCCCATTAGACAATGACAGATACGGCAGTAGTGATAAATCAGACCCAACCAGCCTCCATCATTTTTTTTAAAATTGGGGTGAGAAAACTTACCTTTCTTTAGGTTTATCTATTGATTGGATGTAATTTGTTTGTTATATTATCTATTCATGGTTTACTTTAGTTTTTGATTATTTCTTTTTTGTTTCTTAGTTTTTGATTCAAGATGGTTGGATATTCTTGTTTGTTATTGTATTTTGATCATCAATTTATGTTCTTATTATTAAGTTGATATTGAAGCTGATATTTTTTGATTTATTTATTATTTTCATGATCTTTGTTTTATTTTTCTTTCAGTAAAGTTCACTTTTTGGTAATTGTCAATTGAGATCCATTTGCTTTATTCATTTTTATCATGTATTTTATTTGTTTGCTTATTGTTGCTTTATGGTGTATATTTGACTGCTCTTAATGATTTTAGCAAGCCGTGTTTTTATATTGTTTTATTATTATTTTAATAAGTTGTTGTACCTTATTTTATTTTATCCTTGGTTTTATTTGATATTAATGTTGTGTTCAGAGAAAAAGCATATCAAATTGGCCAATAAAAAATTCTCTCCATCGGTTTTAGAGGCCGCCTCCATTTTAAATGACAAAAATTTAGTTTAATTTTTATATATTTCGTATGTTAAAAAAGTAAGATTAAGAAATAATCGTTGATTTCTAAGACATCCCATGTTAATAAGATGAGTTTTTATTTTTCAGTTATTACTTCATTCATTTATTTCTTTTCATACTCATTTATTACTAACACATTTACTAAGTGTCTTTATAGGTACTGGGAGTTATTTCCCGTTGAAGCTATTCGAACGAAGTTAGAATTATATTCATCATTCATTATTTTGTATGTATGGATGTTAGACAAATTTTGGTTGTCTTATATTAGTGTTTTATTTTATTACCCGTGTGTATTGAATGTTTATTATACGTGCATATTGTTTTTATATCTTCCTCAGTTTTAAAATATGAATCTTTGCGACCCACATTTTAGGATTTCAGATGCTAATGTAAAAACACTGAAAATTTTCGACTAAGACTCAGAGTCATGATTGTTGTAAGTAGTATTTTACTAGAATTTAAATTTTAAGTATTATGGTCGGATCACTAGATTTAGCACCTTGAGTTACCAAGAGCATTTTAAAAAGAATTCATTAAAAGTCATGCATTAGTTATTTTGTTTTGGTCACTTAAACAACCATACATTCGGGATAGGGCAGTACAAGGACCCATACGATATCAAATGAAAGATTCTGAGTCCTCTTTAACCCACCGATTTTGCTAATTTTCCAGCTCCTATGAGGGAGACAGGCCCTTTGAATTCATATGTCAATTTAGGAAATTTCCCAAAATATAAGGGGGTATCTTTCTTCCACTTCCGTAACCATCAGATAAAAACAAAAATAGTAATATTTGGGGATGAAGCTGATTTGGTTTTAGTTTTCACAAATCATTGTTACGCATATGTTATTGGAAAAAAAAAATTAATTAAAAAGATAAAGAGAAGAAAGAAGGAAAAGGGTTTATGGTTTTTGTCGAGATTTCTTATAAACATGAGGAGTTTGCAGGAATTAAATCCTTGGAGCTATGTAAGTTTTTCATAGTGTTGGGTTCGTTTTACACACGAGCCAGTCATGGAGTTCTTCTGCGGAATCTATCAATAAATATTGAAGAAATTTAAGTTCTGAAGTATTGTTTTGGAGAGTTCTTGAGAGAAAAAGTATGAGTTTGAGTTGATTTTCGTGACTATATTGTATTTGAATCTAAGTAAGTGTGGAAAAAAAACAAAACCCCCTAAAAAAAAAAAAAAAAAAAAAAAAAAAAAAATAAAATTGATTCTAAGTAAATCAAACATTCAGATATGGTTGGGGGAGGGGGGAGGGGCTAGGGTGGCGTGCCCCAGCTGCGCCAAAAGAGGTAGGGTGGAGCCCCATCAGTGCGCCAGGTTGCAGCCTATGAAGTTTAAGTATTGTCTTTCCGCGCCGCTAGTGTGCCATGGTTCCCTGACCCACCCTTTTTCCGTCTTTTTACTCATCTAAATTCGTTTAATGTGTTCATGTACTCTCAATTGATTCTTGTTATACTCTAAAACTATTATAAACACAAGAAATTCATTCATAGCACAATCATACTTTAAATTAATAATTCAAATTCAAGAATACCTTTTTATGACTAAAGTTTGAGAAAGCCCCTTTGAGTCTTATGAGGTGTCTACTACAAAAAAAATTTAAAAATTTTCAAATACTCGAGTGCGGTAGTACAAGAACAAGGAAAAATGTATTCATGAATTTACCATTGAGATCCAATGAGGTACAAGCGTTCATGCCCATAAATTCCACTGAACTCAATAAGTTGAGTGTCTTGAGAGAAGTAGTATCTGTAATTCTATGTTCGAGTATTGAGTTTCCTAATATTTTTTAAAAACTAAAACTTCATAATTTTGATTACTATAGCTGATACAAGGAGATCCTGAGTGAGTGTAATCATGCCCATGTCCCATTGACCCTATGAGTTGAGCATTCATGAGATAAGTTGTACCATTGAGTCCATAAATTTTGAGTCATTGAGTTTTGAGTATTGAGTTCTATATATGGTTATTGAAAACTTTGAATTGAATCATTCTCGTCGATAATTATGCATAAATCCTAATTTGAGTTGTCTTTTACAATTATTCATAATTATTTTGAAGGCTTGAGTAACCGAGTATGAGAAAACATAGAGTAAAGTTTAGTTTTTGTTAAATGTTATATGGGAACTAAGTATTTCCATGAATAAGTGTTTTTATTTTTAAAAGAGGAGGAAATTGAGATTTCAAAAAGAGTTTTGAGTAGTTTGAGTAAAATCTCTTTTAAGAGAAAGATTTTTGAGTAATAATCTCAAAACACAGATAAAGTTATGTTTTCTTTAAAATATATGAGGTAGGTATATTTTTTTGAGTAACATTAAGTAGGAATAAGGGGGAGAGTCCTAACAACTCACAGCCCCATAAAACATGTAGCCAACATGCGCAGAAAGGGTCATACTTTTTCAATGATTCCTAATTGTATTTTAGCGTTGATTAGTGGATAAACTTAGTTAGTAGGTTCTATACCCCGACAAAGTATATGAGAGTTCTGACAGCGTGGGATTTACGTTATAGTATCACATAGCACGTAGTGATGGTTATCAGTTAGAGAATCTCCCAAAGAGAGCTATTTAATATCTTTATATACGAATAAGAGTTATTATTGTATTTCATACTATTGAGTTATTATTGTGTTTTGCATAAAACTAAGTATTATCAATTGTTTTAGAAGCTTTCCATAGATTGCATATTTTATTGTTGTTTTATCCTTGAGTATCAAAAATTAAACTACCTTTCACAGAGTTGACTTGGACTATGTTTCACTGAATTGAGCATCTTTGTTCAGTTGAGCCATATTTCTCTTCGTTGAGTTGAGCTATGTTTCACTGAATTGAGTATCTTATTATTGTATTAAGCCCTATTGTCTCTTAGTTGGGTTGAACTATATTTCGTTGAGTTGAGTTGAGTGTAGAGAACTGAGATGAGGTAAGTATGTTTCTTATCAATAAGTTCAAGATTACGTTTATGCTTTTGAATTTATTTTACATGCTCGTACATTCCATGTACAGAGTCATTTGGCGTGCATCTTTTCATGATGCAGATACATGTATTCAAGAACATCATCAGGCATTTCATTGAGGTCATGCGATATTCCGATCACCTTTGGTGAGCCTTCTTATTTTCCGAAGGACATCACCTTTATCTTACAGTTAATAGTTTGGAGATGTCAGGCGTATTGTCCTTATATCCTTTTGTAATACTAGAGACTTCATAGATAGACAAAGTTGAGGAGTTTCTCTATATACTTTACTTTTGATTATACAGACTTTTGAAAAGGTTGAGCATTTGAGTTCAATGAAACTTTAGTTAGTTTTAAGATTTTGTATGCTTGAGTTAGTCTTCCGCTCGTAGCAAGACTGGATGATCATTCGCTTGGGGATCGACCATATTTCATGAGTGCTGGCCATGTCCACGGTGTAGGATAGTGTCATAACAAACTTTGTATCAGTTCACAATGTTAAACTGTCCTAAGGTGTCTTGGAAGCCATTTTAAGTAAGATCCTTTTTGTGGTTTCGGGGACCCCAATACTATAAATAAGTGACTATAGACATTTCAAATAATCTTCCCTTTTTTTATTGTCTAAATCATGTGATGGAGCTATGTCATAGATACTTATTCTAACTCGCGTGTTCGCATATACATTCTACTACCTCCATACTAGAGAAGTTAAAAAGAACAGTCTTTCCTTTACCAATGAGTTGCTCTTTTAAAAAAATCTTAAGGAAATCATGAGACTCCATAGGAGCTTGAGATAAGCCTAGGCGATAGTTAAGTAATGAATTTCAAGGAGTGATCTCATTTTATACGAATCGTGTGTTCAACCTTAAAGAGAGTTGTACTCGCTTTCTAAGCCATATTTTCAATAAGATCCTTATTAGGCAGGATGTTTATAGCTTGGGTAGTCTTTTCATCCAAAAAAGATTGCATGAGTTACAAAATTATGAGCAGTAGTAGTGAAAGTACCCAGAGTTACAAGAAACTAAGAAGGGGTTAAGAAATCTATGAAAGAGAGATAGTGATGGGGAAGATTATGTTATGTAAATCAGGCACCCTTGTCAATTATTTGATGTTCCTGATATGAGTGAATAAGAAGAAATAGTATTGTGTGTGTAGATATTTCTTGATGAAGGAAAAGGAAATAGTTACTTAGTCATGTTTGATAAAGATATGGCAACCAGAAAACCTTGATGTCGATTTTTCCATTGTGTAAGGAGACTAATATATGTGTTTTTAATAAACACAGAGTATCCTGAAGTGATATATCAATGTTAGGCTTATGCTTTGTTTGGAGATGGTCATGATGTTTCCAAAGCTTAGAAAAACCTTAAAGTGATGAGTGGTAAATACTGAGAACCCAGTACATAAACTGTGAAAAAGTGATCTAGACTCAATTTGGAATTATAGAAGGTCAATAGCTAACACGTTTAGACCTAAAAATGAGATATAGACGAAAGTGAGTTAAAAGTGTTGAAATAATACTTATGAGTTCAGAGATTATGGGGTTATATCTTTTTTTGGAAGGCCCTTTAGTAAATGGAAGTGATGTTCGGAAGGTGGTGGTTTGCTTATCTTTATTGTGATTATCATGGTTGATAATAAACCACCTAAGGTTATAAATTGGAGGAATGAGGTTTTAATATGAAGAATACTTTAAATTAGAGCCTTAGTTTGCCCGAAGTATGCCGAAATTCTGGTTTATATGGCAGGGATGATGGACATAATGGGACTCTTCATAAAAAAATGGTTCGTAGAGGCCATCGCCGTTGTTAGAAGACTAATGCTTTAATATGGTGTTTTTGTTAAACATGGGGAAGTTTCTTGATATGATCCCATGTTGAATCAAATGAGGTGGGAAGATTACTTTACTTCTTTTGGGATGAGACTCTCCATAAAGAGTATTGACCCGAAACTTAGGATATGGGTAACGCTCTTGATTTTGGTAAGAATTGTGTCGTAGACTCCAACCTTTATAGGAATTCCCAGCAGTACCCTTGAGTGAACTAGGTTTGCAGCTAGTAAGGTATCATATAAGGAAAGAAAGTAGAGTAGTTGATGATTGTTTCCTAGATTAATAATATAGTCCATAGCACAACCAGCATGGTAACTCCAGTTATTAATTCATGCCCTATTTCCTTATTTTATGATAAAGGTAACTTCAAGAGAGTGTGAACTTTGCTTCACAACTCCAACCCATTGGGGCCGTGCGGGCACTACTCTACATTTACGTACGATAGGACCTCTATTTCCCAACCATTTAAAACATGTGGCAGATTAAAGAATTAGATTAACGACAATATCATAGTGATTTGTATACAATACCACTTAATGTTAAACGTTATATAGGTGAAAGGCTACTAAGATTCAGGTTACCAATTATAATGACGCAAGTTCCATCAGGCGAGGAATGTAGAAATTTTGGATTCATTTTTCATATTTACCAATGAAACATCACTTATCCTGTAACAAGACGATGCAAAAAGTCAAAAAAGAGTAGTATCAGTACAACCACATGTACTGGTAGACATCATTGGTCAACCCGATACCCACCGCCTAATTTAAGGAATCGACTAGCAAGAGACATGCATTAAGACTTATTAATTCCCAAATGCCTTGAATCTCTAACCTTTACTCTTTCCATTCTTTATATTACATTATCATTCTATTCCTTAGAATAAATTCTGGAAATGAATACTACCAACCCGGTCTACAATCCGAACATGCACTTACTTCATCCCCGATATAACTCAACTTGTAACCCCATGGTACTTTGGTCAAGACTTGTTAACCTTTTTAATGCTACCTCCTTATCGAGGGAAAATCCCAACTACTAACACTAACACATGAAACCATCCCTGTAACGACGCGTACAAAAATGATAGGTTAAACTAAAGCCTTAATGTGGGGGTTAATGTCAAGAGTTAAGGGAAAGGGATGTGATTTTGGTTGTAGGCCATTGTTTGGGAACCTAGGCTGCCTTAAACTAGGGTTAACTACTTCCTATAAATACCATGAGGGTCTTCATGACCCGTTTAGCAACTACGAGTTGTGGTTCAACCAACCGTTCAATAAGTAGTGAGACCTAGATTTGTGCTAAGCTAAGGCACCCCTTCACGACTCGTGGTCATGATCACGGGCCATGGGAAGGCTCGTGGGGTTGACTTACCTTAATGGGAGTGGTGGGCATGTAATGGTCAAGGGAATCAACGGCTCCAGCAACAGGCCATGGGGACCTAAACAATCTAAGTATGTGTTTCAGTAAGATCCTTTATTGGATCTTGTGAGGCAAGGATGCCAAACATTGTACCGTTCCACAAACGAGCGAAGCACCATCACAAGGCGGTGACCTTGAGTCCATATGGTGGTCTTGAAAGTTACTTGGGTAGCATTAAAGCAAGGCAGTTTAAGATGCTACTGCCTAATGGATCACGGGGGCCCCACCATGAGAGCCTGTCCTCTCATGAACCCATGAGTTGGGCGTGGTCCCTGACGGGATGCTTATTGTTAGGGTGTATTGAGTAATTTTAATTGGTAAATCATTTATGTCGTGTTGATTATAATTTTTTTGATATACTATGTGATGTTTTAGTCCATAAAACATTATACTCAGTATTTCTGTAAAACCAAAATAAATCGAAAAAGTTTCTTCATTTAAAAAATTCTTTCGTAGAAGTTCTTTAAAGAAGAAGAAGAGGTGGTCGCCAGGGTCTCTATTCAAAGGTGTTATTCTTCAAATTTCTTGGGAATCACACCACAAGCATGGTAATGATGAATCCATCACTAGGGGCATTTTCTTACCCCTGAGTCACTTCAAGTATTTTCACATTTAACGTTTTCAAGCTATGAAAAACACAATCTCTCCATGGGTTTCCTTTACAAAAAATTTCATTCAAACGAGTTAATTAAATTACAATTCTGATTATATTAGTGTTTCTTATTTATTTATTCTAAAATCCTATGAACACTGATCTCTCAATTCTAATTTTGCCTTTATGAAATGGTTTGGTTGATATGAATTTTCGAAAGTACTTTGGCGAAATTTCTTTGGTTGTTGAATCTTATCATTGTCCATGCTCCTTAATATAGTACTTTTTGTGTTTTGGTGATTTGATATCATGTTTTGAAGGCAAGTAGAGGCATTGAAGTAATATCATTATATCTTTAATTTACTTTGAATGCAATGAAGTTCATTTGATCATTTCTAGAATATATTTGTGTGTAGTGAAGGATTTTGTCAATTTTGATAATTTGAATGTTGTGATAGAATGTGAAAGGTATTTCTATATAGATATTCTCTTTTGAATTTTGTAGGTGTAGGCATTTTATTCTTATAGAATGAAGTAATGTGGATTGTTTATGTTTACTTTAGGCTAGGCGTCCTTTCTATGAATTGAATGAAAGTGTCATTATTGGATGACATGATCCTAAAGTCTTATGTGGCATTCTTCAAAATGAATGATGAGTATTCTGGCTATGGTCCTTTAACTAGTATATTTAGTGTTGATAGCCCGTCGTGATGAGTGTACCAACTAACGTGATGATAAACCACGAATCGATAATATTATTGTTGGTAGCCCTTTCATGTGTGAAATGATGATCATTTTATCGCTAGACCCATTGTTGGTGGCCCTTCTTGAGGATTAAATGAGCTAACTATGTAATGTACCATGAATCGATATGCTTATGACATTCCTTCCATGTGTAATGATGTAACATGTGTCTATAGGCAAATGACATACCTCTAAAGTACATTAATGTAATGTGAATTAAATACTATATTGGAAAGGCTAAGCCCCGAGTGGATATGGTAAGATGGAAACTCCCCCAATAATAGGCTAGAATTCAGATAAAGATCTTGATATCCTACACCTTTGTGCCCACATAGGTTATTAGCTAGTCGATTCCATAAAACTAAAATGTTACCAGTCCTATGTTAGGAAAGTAGATCACATTTTTCCGTGTGGGCATATATACCGGATTGCATAGTTGACTCTCATGGTCTAAGTCGTATTATGCCTATCCCATCATATGAACGTTTTTTCATTATGTTTTTGAACATATCTATGAGTGTTATGGTGTATTACGGGATTCCCTCCATATATTGCATGATTAGGATTTGAAAGGGTCCATAGTGGTTCTCTATGTCTTAATTATTAGTGTATGAACAGCTGCTAATACACTTAAATGAAGAATGTGTTGACTATATGCATAGATGAGATGATTCCTTCTATACGTTGGATGTATTTGAGTTACTTGGGCATGATTTATTGAGAATATGTGCTTTCTCTATTTTTTTCTTTAAAGGAGTAACATAGTGTGCGTAGTATTATGGAATGCTACTCATAAATTGTATAAGTATGACTTATAGTTGCACTTCATGATTATCCTTATGTGAGATCTGACTTATTAATGTTATGTTCTCATTTCGTATGCATATTGTTGTAATATGGAAAATAATAATGGTACGTTAAATTTGTGACATACGTGGTACCGTTAGTGGGGTATCTGTATAAGACACTACTATGATTGCACAAGGTATAGCCGCAAGGGTTACATTGAGTGATTCCTTATATGAAGGTAATGGTTTACATGTTTATTTCAAATGTGATATTCTTACTTGTATTATGATTATCTGTATTGATTGTCTCGTAACTGTTGTACTGTTATTTCTAAAAGTGACATAAGCATGGTTTCCAATTAAAATATTCATTTTAAATCATGTTTTGCATCGTTCATATCGTATTATAATTTTTATGCTAACCCATATTTCTCATATTTTAGTACAAGTGTAGGTCTTGCAAGGTGAATCTGATTCTCTCTAGATCAAGGGCTTGGATTTGATTGCACCAATGGTAATTTGTTGTCCTTATGCTCTAGGACAATTACTTTTACCTGTTTTTTTCGTTCCTATAAAAATACAATTGTTGGCTTTGCGATTGTAAAGTTCGTGACCCTACTTTAATTTCAAGATTTTTTAGTAGCGATTCTGAACAATAGACTTCTAGTGGTGTTCAAGTGTTTTCAAAGTACGTTTTGATGATTGATTTAAATTAGTTTTACATTTTGTACTATTTTTTTTATATTGAATGTTATAGCCTAAGAAGCTTGTATTACCCTTGGGTTCAAGTAGTCGTGTGCATCAATCAGGGTTAGGCTTTGGTTATTTTTGACAAAAACTTGGTATGAGAGAATAAAGATTTCATAATGGTTTTTAAGGTTTGATTTCGTAGAAGCCACATCTAGTAGATTCTTGTTTATAAATTGGTGAATCTGACACCCTATGAGTGAGAAGGCAGAATGTTAGGAAGTTAGACTTTTTTTCATAATTATTGAAGCGTACCTTAGAGTTTATCCCTAAAAGTTTCTTTTCGGGATCCTCTCTTTGTGTTTTAGGATAGGAATAGAAAAGGAATGCGCCCAAAGAGAGTGGAGAGTAGGTTGGGAATGAAGAGTTTCCCCCTCCCTAAGACTCTTCAAGGTCCTCAATGTGACGAAGATCCTCAAGGGAAACAACCAAGTTTCATTTATGCTCTTGCCATTACGATTAATGAAATTATGTTGACTTTTCTACCTTATATTAAGTATGACAGCCCAAGTTACTAATAATGTGGGCCTTTTGATGCTTTTGAGAGTGGAATGGCTTTTAGGTTTAGGGACTTTTTGATGATGAAACCCTTCGTTTTTCTAGGTTCCAAGGTGGGAGATAATCCACACGAATTTTTTGATGAGTGTAATAAGATATATGCTTTTTGAGAGTAACTTCTATTCAAAGTAGAACTTTCGCTTACCAATTAAAGATGTTGCCTAAATTTTGTTATAACATGGAAGAGTGATCGTTATTCGAGCGAGGTCTATAGATGGGATCTTCTTATGAAGAATTCGTTGTTGGTTGTTTTCCCCGTGAGAAGAGGTATGTTAGATGGAGGAGTTTATCAATCTCCGGGCAGTAACATGATTCCCTAGGTACTTCTTGAAATTTATCCATTGTTTAAGTATCTCCATCATTGTGTGTCTAAACGTAGAAATAAGATAGTAATTTTGTTTATCGATATATTGACCAGTTAAGAAGAGTCTCGTTGATATGATGCATGATGATATGAAAATTTCTAGACTTATGGTTTATGCTCAATCTATTGAGGAGTCCAAACTCTATAGGAAACATAGAGAGTTGAAAAGGTGTAGGCCCGATAACAAAGGTTAGCCTAGGCTCAAGAAGAGAGCTCCAAACGAAGATTTTAAAGTACTTCTAAGGTTAACCAAGAGAAAAGTGGCGGATCTCAATTTTCTAAACCTACTAGCACCATGTGTGGAAAGAAACATTTTGGGAAGCGTCTAGCTCGTACTGGATGATGCTATGGGTGTGGAGAAAGTGATCATCAAGTGAGAATTGCTCTACTTTTACATCCAAATGAAGGGAGACCAAACAAGCTTTTTTTAATTCTTGATGCCGAAAGAGCGTTTCTATGCTCTTTAAGCTTACAAAGACAAGGGAGATAATTCGGATTAAGGCATCGATATGTTATAATTTCTTTTGGTTATGAATGTCTCGTTGAGGTTCCTATGTTTTCTTCCATGATAACCTTAGTTTGGTTTTAAACTAAGTGGTGGATAGTATATTGAATAGTAAGGTTTCTAGGACTTCCAATATCCTTTGTTCTTTCCTTCTATTGTTATTCAATCTTGATTACAAGAGTTCCTTATAACTTGTTTCATGTTTTTCAGTCATGTGTGCTTATGTGTTTTTTCCATATCTCTTTAATTGTAATAAATGTTTTTTGAAGACTTATTTTTAGATGAGAAAATGAGTTTCCATGAATTGAGTTCGCAAGTCAGATTGTATTTCGTACGTGCATGTTTATTGAGCTTAATGATGCTGGATTTGAATGTTATCCTCTTATAATTTATCATTTTTATTGATGTACAGCATGATGGCTGCTAGTTCGGAGTCATTATCCCTTTAATGTTTTTGAAAACGGTCATTCAAGAAAAAAAAAAACAAACAGAAATAATAAAGAAAAAAAAAAAAAAACGAAAACACAATAAATAAAAACAGAAAAGACAATAAACGCCCCTCGACCTAATCACATCCAATAAGGTACGGCGTATTGTCTTTGATTCAGAATCAACTAGAAACGGCGGAGGATGTGCGAGAAAATGAGATGGTCGAGTACATACTATGTGCAAAGGAGGTGCATGAATCCCCCGTTCGACCCCTCTCCTCTACCCCCCCCCCGCAACCCACCCTCCCCCCTCTCCCCCCCCCCCTCCCCCCCTCCCCCCCCCCCCCCCTCTCCCCCCCACCCCCCCTCAATTCCCCCCCCCCCCCCCGCCCCCCCCCTTGCTCCCCCCCCCCCCCCGGCTCCCAAAAAATAAAAGAAAAAAACGGACCATTCTTATGAAGGGGGGATAATGTAAGGACTCAAAAAAATGATAGGTTAAACTAAAGCCTAAACACGGGGTTTAACGTCATTAGATAAGGGCAAGGTCTAAGGTTTTGGGTGTAGCTCACGGTTTTGGAATCTAGGCTACATAAAACTAGTCCTAGATATTGCCTACCAAGACCACGAGGGTCTTCACAACTCGTGGTGGCCACCATGACTCGTGGTTCCACCCGTGGTGGGATTCGCAAGGGCCACCCATAATTTGTTAAAGAGTGATACCTAGATTGGTTCAAAGCCATATCCTTCACGAGCTATCTCATGGATCTTCGTTATTACCACGGGACATGGGAAGGCTCACAGGGTTGCCTTAGCTAAACAGGAGTTGGTGGATGATGAGGGATTTACTGGTCAAGGGATCCGGGGGCTCCACTACGAGTCGTGATGCCCTTAACAAACCAAGGATGGTGATCATTAAGATCACTTAGGCTCTTATAGGAAAGGCTTAGGAAGCCTTTTCACTACCCCAAAGACCAGGGGCATCACCACGAGTCGTAGTGCACTTGACGGTACATATAGGTGGTCGTGAAGACCACTCTGGTGCATCAAAGGGCAAGGTAAATTGATGAGGCTACTGACTAAGGGTATAGGGTTGTGGATTCAAAAGAAGTTCTTCCTTTCCAAAATTCTCTCTATAGAAGTTCCTAAAAAAATGGAAGAATTTGGATCTAGGGTTGTGGATTCAACATGTTATTCTTCAAATTTCCTTGGGAATCACAAGAAAGGTATGGTGATCCTTCATCTAGGAGTATCTTTCACCCATAGAGTCAATTCAAAAGTAATTTTCAAAGTTTTCAAGTTTATGAAAAACTAGTGTTTTACTTAATTTAAAGGATTCCTTCAGCAAACGTTTTCAAACGACTATAATGAAAATTTATTGTATTAGTGTTTATTGATAATCTATGTGAAAATACTCAACGAACCCATATGTATCTCAATTCCTAAATTGTGCTTTAATGAAGCGGTTTGCTGATTATTAACTTATGAAGGAATATTCTAATTGATTTAGGTTATTGACATTGTATCATATTCCTGCATTCCTTCATTTAGTAAATTGTTTTTGTGTGTTGGTGATTTAGAGAATTTATGACCTTTGAACCATAGATGAGAAATGAAGTATTATCACGATATCTGTATATGAAGTGAAATTCAATGAAGTTAAGTGGATAATTCTAGAATGTTTGTTATTCTCAATTTGACACTTGCCGAATGTTGATGATTGAATGTGAAGAGGTTCTATCTACGATTAGATTGTAACGTTAATGGTAGGCTTAGCCAGCCTATTTTTGTAAAATTAAAGTAATGTGGATTGAGTATCTGAACTGGTAGGATAGACCTCCGTTTTCTGCATTGATGATGTGTATTACTTGATGAACATGAATAGATAATCTTAGTCATTCTGTCATAGATGAATTTTGAAGTATCCCATAGTCCATATTTTGAAGAACCGACAACCTAGTGTTTGAAGCCCTTCATGAAGGAGTCTATAAACTACTGTTGATATAAACCTTGAATCATAGACCTAGTGTTGGTCCTCCCTTTATGTGTTGAAATGATGAACTTTGTATCGATAACCCAATGTTGGTGGCCCTTCTTTAGGATTAATGAGCTACTATGTAATACAATGAATCTAGGCTTATGGAATTCTTCCATGTATTATATGATGTAACTCGATTCGATAGTAAATAGTAATTCTTCTCTTTAATTAATGTTAGTGAATGAAAAACTTACTCTAGGGAATGGAGGCTACATACCGTGTGGATATTGGTCAAATGGCAATTCTACCACGTTAGGCTAGGGTTCTATATGAACATATCATATCCCATAACTATGGGATGACCACAATATCTTTTAACTAGTGCATTCCATTAAAGCTAAAATTTTACGGTGTCATATGCAATTATACCACCTTTTTTTGATTGTTTTTGGTCTAGACAAGGGATTCCATGGTTAGCTCTCATGATTATGTGGTTAATGCATATTCCCATCCTATGAGATGTGCATTTTGTTTAATGAGAATATGTAATGAAGTTTGTTGTGGTGGTAGTATGGGATGTCATCGATTCAATTGCATGATAGGATTTGAAAGGGTAATAATTTTCTCGAAGTTTTAATACGAATGCATGAAAGTGTCCTTAATTAATAATGAAGAATGTTGACTTGTATGCTTCGATGAAATGCTGATGCAAAACTGGATTATATATGAGTTACTTCTTGTCATGATTTATTAGTTTATGAATGTGCTTCTTCTACGGTGGCTTCAAAAGAGTCCTTATTTCGACGAATAGTATGAGGAATGCACTCATCCGATGCTCAAATGACTTAGAGTTTCCCTTGAGACACTCCTAGGATGATCATATGGCGTATGAAATGTTTATGTCTCTTATGTATGCGTATGGTGTAAAAAGATAGAAAGGATGAATGGGTAATTTCACTTTTGGTAACCTAATGTGGTACCTTGTTGGATGGTTTTATGGAACGTTAATCATACATTAAAAAAGAAATCTCTGAGGTTCTTGACGTAAAGTCCTAATGTGCAGTAATGATTTAACATGTTGATGGTTTTGAAATGCTGTATTGTGACTTTGTATGATTTATTATACTTGTATTTGATGTCGCTTAACTATTGTACATTATATTTTTTAAAGGTATATGCATAGTTTCCAACAAAATTTCCTCCTTTTTAAAGCATGTTTTTAAATATTATCATACTTGTCATTGTTTGTGATTAACCCATGTTTCCCCTATTTTCGTCAAGTGTAGGTTACACCAATATGTTCTTCTCCTCTGATTAAGGGCCTGGATTGAGATTCCCTCGCAAGCTAATGGTATGTTCCTCATAGATCGCCGACAAGTACTTTTAGATATTTCTATTTCTTCATTTCATGTAAAAAGTCTAACAGTAGAAATGAAACCCTTTTTTATTGTAAAAGTCATGACCATATTTTGTTTTCAAGACATTGTTGATGGCCATGAGAAAAAATATTTCCTACGGTGTTTTCGAGTGTTTTGTTAATTACATTTTTGATATAGAATGTTATGAACACTTAAAAGTCTTGTTACTACGAAAGACTCTTCGGGTCAAGTATGGTCGTGACATCCCGTGTATAGACTTGGGTCATTAACAAACCCCATTTGCAATGACAAAAACTCGTGATCACCTTTCTACATAACATGGAAACGTTGGACCCTTGGTCCCCACGCGCTTACCAATATGGGACTCGTCATTCCAAAGGTCATTCCTTATGAGGTATACCCCTTACTTTAGAACACCTTTAACTCACATTTAAAACAATGTACATTCCATTATTTTTTTCTGTAAACATGTCCAATTCACATTATCAACAATTGGGGCATATATGAATCATTCAATGGTTCTAATCGTGATCCCAAGCCGGAACCTAGTGTCCCGGATTGTGACACCTAAACAAGTTGTGTCTCAAGGTGACAGTTGATGCAATATGTATGTCATATTTGACATCTGATCGCCATTTACTATGTTTGGAACGTAAAACTCAGGATCTATTCAACAAACCATAATCATAATTAAAAATTTAGAGTCTCACTAATCAAAACATAAAGTGTTGATTCCATGCATAGAATTTGTTCATATTTAATCTTTTCGGTTAGGTAAATTTATCATTATCCCTAATTCCATACATGTATGCTTTCACTATTACAATAACAACTGCATTTCACAAATGGAGAACCAATCATCACTAACCCTAATTCATGGGACCGGTCTTCCTCATACAATATCAGTTTTGATGGTAACCCTTAAAACTATAAGTTTAATTATTTCTATTTTGGTGGCATAAGATCCTACCACTTAATACAACCCGTCATTGCCAAAATACTACGCATGAGTAACAATTTACATTGCTCAATTAATCAACCTAAAACCCTACCTAAGTGCCAAATCTGCATGGGATTATCTCTCCAATTTTGGTTATTTTGATAATTAAAACCGAGAACCTTGATTGTACAATCTCAAGCTATGGATTCCTTATATAGAAATGCTTGATCCTTCCTTTTCCTTCCTTCCTTCCCAAGCCTAGAGAAGCCTTTTATAAAGGTTTCTATAGTGATTCCATAGCCATTTTTTGGTGCTTCTGGAAAAATAGGAATTGACTTTCGTGTAATTTAGATTGGTCTGTCATCATCTTTTGCAACTCTAATCTTCGCTAAGCCCCGAAGACCTAGCAGCACAGCCCTCTCTAGAGGGATTGAAGACAATAGTTTTCCCCTACACTTTTTTTGTTCCCTAATTAATTAAAGTTCGGGTAATTAAATAGATACCAAGTTAACCATCGTCATCCTAGACACTAGGCAAAAGGATAATATTTGCCATTATCATCGTATTTCTAAACTAGACGGAATTGGTAGGACACAAAACCTCACACAGGTGTGGCTCTTCAATTTAGGCGAAAAGTTTTTATAATCAACAGGATAGGTAAGGGGAAATTAGCACAGACAGAGACATAAACGTGTCCCCACTACAAAGTGTGACACACTATAGCGCAGGAATCCCCCCTTCAAAGGGGTTACTTGTGACGATATTATTTCCACTATCGCAAGGATCGCACAGTAAGTACGGTGAAAAATAAAGGTTCCTCCTCCATTTCTCCTAGCCTTCCTCCCTAAATTAAAACCACTTTTAATTGCTCTACTCTTCGAATTTAACTTCTAGAAAATTCTCATTGTTCCTATATGTTTATATTTCATTATTTACTTCGAAAGAACGTATTTTCATTAAACATTGATTTATAATGGTCTTGGGTAATCTTTTGAAAATGAAAGTGTTTGCTTGATAATCGAATAGAAATATGTAGCATGAAACTTCCTTATGTCCCACTTCTCCCATGTTCTGGAGGTTAGGATTTCATAAAAGTATGTTGAAATTAATTCCCAAAAAGGGTGAGAGTTGTTAAAAGGTTTCTATTGGTGTTAAAACTCATATTCACTATTTAGGGGTTATGTTACTAGAATGATTGTATAATTAGGTATTAGAATACTTTCTAGACTTTGATCTTCTAAAATTCTGTGAAAAACAAAGGTTTTGGGATGAAGAGGTGCCACAATCATGCCCTCATCCCGTTGTGGCCGACTCCCTCATCACGCTCTTGCGGGATTTGCACTGTTATTGTGGGACCTAGTGTGGTAGTACCCCCTTTCCACTTAAATAAGGAAAATTTTCCTTTTCTTATGCAAACATTTTAAACACCCCCCTGAATTATTAAGATCTCTTAGTAAAAATTGCAGTTGATCTACTATGGGTTTGCCTTTTAAGCAAAAATCAAACTTTTGTTCGAATTTTTTTTTTTTTTTTTTTTTGTTTTTTTTTTTTTTTTTTTTTTTTTTTTTTTTTTTTTTTTTTTTTTTTTTTTTTTTTTTTTTTTGTTTTTTTTTTTTTTTTTTGTTTTTTTTTTTTTTTTTTTTTTTTTTTTTTTTTTTTTTTTTTTTTTTTTTTTCTTTTTTTTTTTTTTTTTTTTTTTTTTTTTTTTTTTTTTGTTTTTTTTTTTTTTTTTTTTGTTTTTTTTTTTTTTTTTTTTTTTTTTTTTTTTTTTTTTTTTTTTTTTTTTTTTTTTTTTTTTTTTTTTTTTTCTATGTTGCATGTCTGGAAAGGTACCACAACCACCCCCGGAACACAACACGAACCATTTTCACTGCGATATGGGCTTCCATTTAAATGAACTTATTGGAGGGTGGTTGAATTTTTATGCTCGATGGTAGAGTTTTTGGTTTGCCCTCCAGGATGAGGTTCCCCATAGCTGCACGCTTCACATGGGTGAGGGAGTTCTATGTCATCCTACGTATTGTTAAGTGGGATGATCCCCAACCTACCATTTCCATTGAATACCTCATTCATTAATGATGTACTCAAGGTGCCCGAGGTTCACAACAAATACTACATGGCCAAGTTGAGAGATATGGACTTGGGCTGGTTGAGGGATACACTTATGGATCCTACGCACTGGGATAGGATTTATTGGGCCAATACAGAGGGCATCACTTGCACTAATTAACCATCAAAGGCTAAGTAGTGGCTTCACTATGTTAACAGGAGGTTCTGCCTGTCGCGCAACTGCATTTCCATGACCTTTCTATGAGCTTTAGTTGTGGCTTGCGTTATATAGGGATCAGACTAAATGTGGGCGTTCATATCAAATTTAAGTGGAAGTTTTTCTACATGGATAAGAAGAAAATGTTTTTTGTGTCAGGTCTAGTCACCATAATGTGCAGGAAGGCAGGGATGCCATTTTTTGACAATGACAAGGCACTTCTTATGGATCCCCGCCTTCACCCTCTTTTAGTTAGGTAGAATTCTAGATACATGATAAAGAGGAGGATGGATAGGTCTAGAAATACTCGATTGGTTATAGAGGCGGATGATGAGGAGGGGACGATGGTGCAGGAGATGAGACTCTTCCATCCTGGTCCCATCCCCCGCCATTTAGTGCACGCATGGAGAACTTGTAGGCCATATGGAGGTGGTTGGGATGTTTCTTTGCTAGCACCACTTTGGTTCAACCTAGCGTTACCGCGAAGGTTGAGATGCTCCATTTCAAACTATGCTAGAATACAAAGAAGGTTCTTGAGAGGGATCGCCTCATGTTCCAGATATGGAAGGTCGTGAGGATCTTCTTCTCTTTAATTTCCCATGGAGAGGAGGTGTCCCTAGTCGAGAGAGGAGACTTCCATAATTTTACTTTTATGGATGAGGCCGTGAATGATGTGGTACCCTCGGAAGACTTATATGAAAAATAAGTTCATTATCTCTTTTGCATTTCTTTATGTTTTGCAAGAACATGGATATTGGTTTTTTTTGTTTATTAAAACTAACGATCAATGCTAAGCTTTATAACTTAGTGTTCTGTTGTACACACCCACGTATGATTCGGGATCCGTAGGTGTGACTAAGGAAGAATATAGGAGACAAGGTTAAGGTTATTCCTTGTCCTGTCGTGCTCTGGTAGGAGAAATTATGCCATGGCAGGATTAATTCCCCCAAGTGGATCTAAGGGATATAGAACCAAAGTCACAATTGTTTTTGGGGCTCTACTTGTTCGTAAAAAATTCCACTGATCCCCAAGTCATAACTAAGCCTTTAGGATAACTCCCTTCACTAGTATGGTCAATGTCTATGCAAGTGATTCTCACAATTAACCCTCCAGACCTATCTCATTATCTAACACTACACCGCCACCACTTACTTCAATGAAAATCCCAAACGTCATACAGTTATATTGGTTCCGACACCACTCAAATTTTGTTCACAGTTACATCGCATTTTCCTAGCCCCTTGCATCTTACTCAGGCAATTTGACTCGCACGATTTTGAACATGAAGGCTAGAATATTGCACATATAAAAATTTAGATAGGAAATATTTTACACATTGTTATGTCAGAGCTTCCAAGCAAACATACCTTTCACATAAATAGTTAATTTAGACAAAAAGAAGAACATATTCACTATTTTTAGTTACGCTCCGAAATAAGTCAAAATGATTTATTAACTTACTTACTCTTCTCCCCATGGTGACCATTATGATCATCCTTCATTTACACTAACCCTTAATGCCTTTATACAAATTAGACTTCTCAGTTCATAATCTTTTTGCTTGTGTCCCTTCAGTCGTGACTATTGCGTCCAACCAACTTTTTTGAGATAGCAATTAGATTCGGGAGATACCAATTAGAGTCAACTCACAGCACAAGTGAAAATTCAGACGGAAGGAGAGAAAAACTTAAATGATTTCCTAGAAGGCTTCAGAGTTTCTTAAAGATTAGATGTGGAAAGTAACACACCAAACCTAGAAGTCTATTATACATTTTACTCTTGTATTGGAGATGGGTAAATTGGGCTCTGATACAAATTCTTCATGACCCAACGAACGAGGACATGCAGGCACCTGCTCAAATACCTTAGTAGAAGAATCCTTTGTTCCCAATCATTTAAAACACGTGGAAGATTAAGAAAACTAAGATAGCGACAATTTCATTAAGATTTCGTAAAAGAGAACTTAAAAGTTTAAAATATAAGACTGTAATTAATTAGAAACACGAGGGATGTATTCTAAATAATGTACAAGAGCTACTAAGAGTCCCAATGTATAAAAAGTTATATATGACACAACTCGATCATGCGGAAAGAATTGAAGTTTTGTAGAGTTATATCCTCGTCCTTCACCTAGGAAACATCCAACTAATCGTGCATCAAGGATTAGAAAAAAAGGCATAGCAAGATAAGTAGCAGCACAACCACATGTCGTGGATAGCATCATAAATCACCCGATACACACCACACTAAGATAAGAAATCCACTTACAAGAACATGGGAATAAGATTGTTCATTCCTCACCTTATAATTGGCAAATGCCTTAGATGGTCCAATCCTTGCTTGCTTCCATCTTGATCATACTTAATCATACTATCTCTTAAGGAATATTGGATAATCTAATGCCAACCTTGTTTAAAAATGACAACACGCCTAATACTACACACCATTAACTTTTAACCGTAGGGTATTCCCATCATCATGTTAACTGTTTCAATGCTAACCCCACCTCCTTTCCGGGGGAAACCCTACCCACTAATACACTATCACATGACACTTACCTCCGTCTCACGAAAACAACGGATACGCACCATCTTTCTACTAAATAAATAATGAAATGTCGAGACAATGGTCCTCTCTGGGCATCCAGAATCGGGACTCAACATTCATATTTCATGGCTGGGGGGGGGGGCTTATTAGAATAACCAAATACCTTAAAACACTGTGACTCAGTAATAAGAACATAATTCTCGTACCATCAATAACATAAAAAAATATACTACTCCTACTCCTTGGATGGAAAATCCCATTATTTAGAAGTTTTTTAATTTACCTAAATTACCCCATTTAAACCTAACCCGACACTCATATATAACCCATTTGTTTTACCAAATTCACAACTTTGGTTTTTCCTCTCACCATCACCCAATCACCACCACCAAAACCACCACTCCCCACCATGGTACAATTCCTCTTCGTTTTTTATCCCTTTGTACTTTCACACCAAAGCTCCATCTTAGCAACACAATGTATGTAACTTGAGCTTCACCTCGTTCCATCACTTTTGACACACCTCAACAAGACTTTACTATCACTGATACTCTGAAAAGTATAATGGAATATTAAAAATATCTTATTAGACTTTCGTTATTTTTAACTACAGAACTCGGTAATTCTGTATCACCAAATCGCTAAGTTTTTAAGAAAAACTTGGATGTGGTTTGGCTACTTTAAAAATCAGAACTATTGCTCCTACAGTAAGGCCCTTATAATCCCAGTAGGTAGTTAAAAAAAGAAGCCAAAAAGGATCCTACATATTGGAAAATTGTAAGGAAAAAAAATGAGGAGAAGGTGTACCATGGTGGAGATTGGGGATCGGTGGGGATGGTGGTAGTGAAAGAGATCACAGGAGAGGTTTAAAATTGATTTTTGTGGTGTAGTGAGAAAACAAGTTGATTTATTAAAAGAAATGGTTATATTTATGTGGGTTGGATCGGGTTATAAATAGATAATTTAAGTAACTTGTGTACATTAAATGGATTTGGGGTTTCCATCCAAAGGAGGGGTATGTTGTATGTTTATTGATGGCAGAGATAAAATAACTTCCCCTTTTAACAGTAGGGTAAATTCAATCCTAAAACAAAGTGATGGGTATTTAACCCTTTTTCATATTTTAACTAACAATCCATAATATTAATAATCAAAATTTTTCTTACTTATTTTCTAAAAAAATAAATTCAATCCAAAACTCCCTAACTAAATTTAATAACTCTTCAAGACACCGAAAAGACAATTAAATGTTTTCAATTACACTTCCAATCACAATAAAAAAATATTATTATTTTATACTTCTGACTGTAAACAAATTTTGAGAATATCCTTATAGTATTCTATTTAGCACCTTTAAATTTTATTATTAACTAGTGGTCTTTGTTATCTTTTGTATGTGAAATTTCACCGAATTTTTTATAGATTATTAATTATTTAAATATTCATTTATTATATTTAATAATATTTGTCATCTCATATTTCAGATATGTTATCTCTAAAACAAAGTAGATGTACATACTTCTATATTAACTGATTGAGAAATATCATAAAAGAATGAACTTACTTGATTTCTACTCATTAAATTAAAAATTAAATTAACATATTACAATTCACTTTAATGTGCTACCATCAATTAATTTCAAAAATTTTCTCCTCTTGACTCGTACACATTAAATTAATTGTTTAAGATAACCAGAAGAACTTTAGATTTCAACTACCCTCCCTACTCACTAAAAACACCCTCTTTGATTCTTTCTTCTTATTAAATTAAATAATTCGATTTAAATTTAACCCGTTCTAGTCCTGACTCTATTCATCAAACTAAATTTTGAGAATATTCACTAAAAGTAACTACAAAATTACCTCTTGACTTCCGCATTATAATTAAGTTTAGGTTAGATCCCGAATTTTCCTATCCAGATCCCCTTATCAAAGTAAATGCCTAAGAATATACCAGATTTTTAAAATTTAAAATTTATACATCCAAACACCAACTCAATATAAATTAACAAATTCTAATTCACTATCCTACTCCAATTCACAATAATTACATAACGGAAATATCAGAAAAACTAAAACTTGAAATTTCTCGCCTTTGACTTCTACTCATAAATCAACTATGTTAAAGATGAGAGAAATAGTATTCATGTATTACCATAATCTATCTTCATAATTTCCTAGATTACCAGTTTCTCCACTATCCATTTGCCTCAATCCTTTTTCATTTGTATCCTAAAACAATACAATTTGTCACTTCTATAAGTTCTTTCAGCAACTCTTTATTTTTTTTGTAAGAAAATAAGTCAAGTAGTGGTTTGGTTTCAATCAATCAATGAATAGTGAAATCTTTGATGGTTTTTTGGGTTTGTGGGGTTCTTTTATCAGATGGTTTGATCTTTATTGTGAATGACACATCATTTTATATTCTAGACAAGTCATGGACTGCAACTAAGAAGATGCCATAATTATTGAAAAGATGATGCGAAATTAAAAAACGACATCAATAAAATCTAGTGAAAATTGTGAGGCAAGTGCTTATTCTACTTTTCATTTATCTAAGTGATGAAGAAGAGGATGTTTGTATGAGATTCCAGGGGTTTTGATATCCCTATCCTACTAAGGAGTCTAAGGTGTAAAGTTTTTCTTGAATAGATATTGTAGTACAAGAGCACTGAAGTTGAAGACTGCATTGAAAGATGAGGGGATTGGGTACATTCACAACTTTTGTTTGACAGCTCCATGAATAATCTTTTTGATCACTTAAACATTTGAGGTAACGAATTTGAAACTATGGTATTACTTTAAATCAATCTTCATTAGAAAGAGAGAAAACAGGGATAGAGATTTATAATGCGATCCTGACTCTTGGTACCAACAGGTCAATATTTTACTATCTTTCACATTCCTTATACTAAATAAAATGGTGTAAAGCGCCACCTCTTAATATTTTTCAAAATATTGTGTTAGATTATTTTTTTAAAAATAACATTTTACTTTTCCTTTTTTGATTGTCCATTGTAAATAATGGCGATTAGCAATTTGTTATTGTGAGAAACCACTTTACTTTATTTGACTTCGTACAAAATTGTATATCTATCGTTTAGACTGAAATTGTACAGAATTTATTTTCTATGTTCACATTTTCCCAAGTGTAGCATTTGCTACTGTATGATCTTGTCTCTATTCTTTGCATTATTAATCATAATAATAGATTGAAACTTACATTTGCATGATTCCTATATCAACAAAAATATCTAGTCCACCATGAAGATCGTTCATGTACCTAGTGTATTTTCTTTTCTCCTTTAATACAAATTGGGATTGGGACATACCTTATTAGACATAATGGGATCATTTCAAGATCTTTTCTATCGATCCTTACTATGACAAATATTTTAACGGAAGATCTCGAAGATCCAAGCAAGTATCGTCGAAAGTTCAATATAAATTCAAATGAGATCAATATACCTAGCATTCAAAACCGACTTCACAATCTCCGCATTGCATAATGGAGCCAAGATAAATTCAGATACGAGCCATCGCGCCTCAATAGAAATTCTCTAAAAGTAAATTAGTTATATGATCTTAAAGTGTTCAGAGAAAAATATGATTGCTCATCATCTGTCGAAATGAATAAAAGTTTTTTGTACAACTTTTCTTAAAGTATCTGGTCAATGCTATCCTAAAGCGATTTGTGTCTATTAATTATTCCTGTTCCGTATGTAGGATAGATGAAAGCAATTAGACAAATGAATTCTGCAGATACTGAAGGTATTCACATGTTAGGTTACAGGTGGCTATTCATTAAGCCATCTACCCTTGTGTTATTGTTTCAATAATAGGCCATCTATATCGTGACAAGGGACATAATTTTTCAACTTGGAAAATACCATACATTTTTTATTCGCCGAGAGGACCCTAACTTGATACTCGTAAAAGTGCTAACCCATTTTGAATATTCTTAATTCCCTCTATTTGGAGGTGAAGAATGTGCACCCTTTATTCAATTTAAATTGGAAGAGGCGACGTTGAATGCTATTCCTAATGTTCACTCTATTCGGTTTGAAGGATGTATCCTTTCTATTCACGTTAAGTTTTAATAAGGCTTAGCGTTTCTATATATTTCATCAGTTCAAGTCTATTCACTAGTGAATGATATGCACCCTATATACTCCACGTTGAAGTCAGAGGAGGTTGACATTGGAAGAGATTTTTAAGTCACGTCTATTTGGAGGTGAAGGATTTGCACCCTATATATGCCGCAGAAAAGTCGAGGTAGGCTGACGTTGAGATAAATTTTTTAAGCCGCATCTATACAGTGATAAAGGATGTGCACCCTATCTATTCAACATTGAAGTTTGAGGAAGCTCATATTGAAAGATATTTTTAAGTCGCACATATTCGAAGATCAAGGATGTGAACCTATCTATTCCACATGTAAGTCAGAGGAAGCTGAAGTTCAAAGATATTTTAAAGTCGTAAATATTAAGAGGTGAAGGATGTGCTCCCTATTTATTCCATGTTGTTACAGGAAGAGGCTGACGTAGAAAGACATTTTTAAGCTACATTTATTCGGAGGTGAGTGATGTGCACCTTATATAATTCATATTAAAATTGGAGGACCCTGACATTGATGAATTCTGTTACATTCAAGAATGCAACCTCACTATACCTATCGATGAACATCAATGTCTAAACGATGGACATAGCATTTGTTTTTCCAAACCATCCTCTGATCAGTTCCCCCATTCCTTCATTTAGTCTAGCCGATGGACATAAATTTACTATCCAACCGATTATGTTCACACGTCTACAGATTGACATGTATTTATATCCTACTATGTAACAATCTTCCATTTATAACCTACCGATGGAATACTGCTATCCTATCGATGAATAATTTTTTTTCTCCTACCAAGAGGAAAGTATTTGATATCCTACTAATGGATCAAAAACATTCTATAAATTGATTCTCAAATGGTCCCCACTGATGAACATTGTATTTTTTTTTCCAAAAATTCCTACCAGATTGGATCTTTCTCATGTATCCTTCCAATGGACAAACAATTATACTGAAAAATATCCCTAATGAATGGATTTGCATATCCTAAATCCTACCAACATAAATGCTTTTATTTTGCAAATATTCAATCTATGATTCACATTTGTCCGTATCCAATGGATTGACAATCATTTTATCACCATCTTATATTAATTCCAACAAATAGTTTGTATTATTTAATAAACTCACATCACACTTCAACAATCAGACAAGTTTTTAACATACCATTGGATTTTGAGCAACAGTGACTTCGATAACCAAGGTCATGAGTATTAACAAAAACATCAAAAAAAAGATCATTGAATTTTATCTTGTATTTTTGTAAGACATCCAAAGAAGGCATTTCAATTTGCCACAGGTGGTGGACTGCACTGACATTGAAGCACACGCCGTTAAACCTTTTGACAAACAATTTAGGAGCTACTTCCATTACATTCAAACAACACTTTTATACGAAGGTCATGTGTTCAACAAAAAATGAGTTTGTAAATTTTCTTTGTCTATGCTTTTCTTTGTCAATTTTCTTATCTTAATTTTTCAAAATTTTAGGATTTTTATCAATTAATTTTGATTACAATTTTTGTCACGGTAGGTTAAAATATCTTTAAATAAAGATCATATATTACATTTCATATATGTCATTCATTTCATTCGTTACACTAGTTAATATTCATTTTATTTGCTAGTTTTATTAACATTCATTTTTGTCTTTTTAGTACAATTTTGAAATATCTTTAAATAAAGATAAGAAAAATATACACAAGTATTTTCTTAATCAACAATTCTAGGCCACTATTTCGAGCCCACGATTTCAGCCTATTGTATAAGTATTCCCTCGTTATGTTTCTATTAAGTCAAAAATACAGAGGGTGGTGGAAATTTTCAAGAAGGGAAAAACCCTAAAAAAATTCTCCTATTATAAAAGAATAGCCGCCGCCCAAACCCCCTGGTTTTTTCTCGGTGACAACCCGCCAAAACCATTATCAAAACTTCTCAAACCACCTGCCTCCTGCCATTGAAACAACCAGACAACCCATCTTCTCCATCTCGAACAACCACGTTCACAAACCACTACTCAACCACCCAAACAACCCCAAACTTGCTTCAATTTCTTCACCAACAACTCACATTGAGACTTGAACTTCGGGCACGCACGAGCTTCGTGCTTGCCCAACAAGCTTAAGGGCAAATACACTCTTACATTGGAGCATGCTGCCGGATCTAAATGAAAAACAGCAAGTTCCATCAAGCCTTTCACTTCATATCCGCTCGAAAAAATAACACTTTGGACCATTTAGTTTTGTATTTAATTTTCTGTCTGGGTTTATTTTTCTTTCTATTTTAACGGAAAATAAACTCTTACTATGGAGCAGTGCCACCAGCTCTTAATGAATAACTAGCAACTCCACGCAAGCCTTTCACTTCAATTCACTTTCGATCCGCTCGAAAAAACAACATTTGGTAACGCATTTTAATTGTATTTTATTTATGTCTGGGTTTCTTTTTCTACTTCTTTGGTTGTTGTTGATTCTACCTAAGTAAAATTTCCCTTATTAATTTTTTGGTTTGCATGATCTTTTTTTTTTTCATTTATTTGTTAGTATTTTATTAAGTTGTTGCTACTAATTTTATACTATTAAATTAATTATTATCAATTAATTATTAATTTCCTGATTAAATAATGTTGTAACTGTAATGTTTTCATGTTGCTTTGTTCACTTGTTATAATTATTAGAAAATTATATCCTCTATTTCTTTTATAACATTTCTTTTGTTGTTGTATTTTTATTGTTTTTTTAACTCAGATATCATTGTTTTATATTGTCATTTCTTCTCTTTTATTTTATTTAATATTTAACATATAAAAGTATCATTTTGTCTTTTGCTATGTTTTCACAGGGTTTTTATTATTTCAACATGTGTGGATTTATATTTTTTCTATATTACAATTTCAAATTGGTGGATGAGAATTACAGTTGATTTTCAAGGATCACCTGTTAATAAGTTGGGTTTTAGTTTAAATCGTTAATACTTCATTTATTATCTCTTCTCAATTGATAAAATAAAAAGAATTTTAGTTCTTAGACACCACTTTGAATTCGAAGGACACCTAACGTCTTCTCTTGGCAAATACTTTAACC
Organism: Solanum habrochaites; assembly: GCA_027704765.1. Classification (NCBI taxonomy): domain Eukaryota; kingdom Viridiplantae; phylum Streptophyta; class Magnoliopsida; order Solanales; family Solanaceae; genus Solanum; species Solanum habrochaites. The sequence goes on from JAKWJA010002500.1 coordinate 54,660,904, forward strand.
TTTACCTACAATCTATTGGTTTAGTAGATATTTCCTTTTGTAATAAATTCATTGATAACCTAGTCATTTCCTAAAATAGGTTGGGCCTATTTTAAACATTTTTATTGATAAAATTCTTTTAAAATTTACTTAATTTAATAAACTATATATTATTTTGAGTTATTACGATCTTTCATCCTATTTGAATAAAGCAGGGAAGTTAATAAGTCTTATTCATTAGATTAAATACTTTAGAAAATATTAAATGAAATTTTAATAAACTCCAATTTAATTAGAATGAAGAAGGAAAATGGAATACAAATATGCACATTTTAGCACTGATTTTAAGGGCTCTTAGAGCACTATAGCAAGACAACAATTGTGCATTGAGAGTACTTCCCGATGACTCACACCCAACAAGCAACGCATACACAAACACAAAAATAGTTACCCCTGCTTCTACTGGTGAAGCGCAACACTTACTTTTAGGATCTTCTTACCTCAAAAAATATTTTGTACGATTTAAGAGAAGTCTGATGCTAGTAGTGTGAGATAAAATTCACTTGGAGAATTTGCAAAAGGCGAGAGAGACTCAGAAAAGGAGACTAATTTTTACTGATGCTGCAACGTGCTAAACATCTTACCAATCGGGAAATTCTAATAAAGGCAACGCACTAATGATAAGATCTTGAATTTTGTTCCTCATGTTTACGGAGGGTTATCTTTACAGTGAATAGGGGGAAGAGGATATTTGCTAAAATCAAGTATAGGAAACATATAATTGGATATATAATTGAGAGATAACCGGTCTGAATGTGAATGCTTGAGTATTTCAAGAAGGTATGGGCTTTTGTTAAACTGCCCCATGTACTATATCACGATGATGTATACTATGTTTTTAAATTTCGTGATATAGGTAAAAAGGAGAAAGTTTTGCGGAATGGACCCTATTTCTGTGTAAACAGGCCCATGATTTTTTGGAACTGGATGTGGATTTAGAATTGGATGCTGATATAATTAGCCGAATTCCAATTTGGGTAAAGTTCCCCAGATTATCTATAGCATATTTGTTAGTTATTGCACTGATCTTGGCTAACAATGCCATTGGGATTCCGTTGGTTACAAATGGATTTAATCCTAAAGTTGAGAAAATATCTTATGAGAGGTGGATATATTAAAATTCATGCTAGAAACTATTGTTGTTGAAACCCCTTCTAGGCATCGGAACAAAACTATGAAGATTAATGGAGACCCAAATTTTGTAATGATTGTATTAAATTGGGACACATGGAAGATGAATTTTAGTTTAAACATGCCCTATATGGGAAAAGAGATAAGACTGAATAAGAAGGATTGGAAATGACAAAGGGAAGGCTAGAAAACAAGGGGTAAGAAAAGGGTCGTTACTAAATGTATACCTATTAAGCCTCAAAAAATTGATAGAAACCTAAATCCTAAACCCTACTTAGTTATGAAGCAACTAAAAATCCATGGTTGCACAACTTTCTAATGAGCCTGATCTTTGATAAAGGAGTGGCAGGCAACATATGGAGGACATCATTAGTGCAGAGGGTATAACAACAACTCTTGAAACTGATCTTGGAAGAAGTAGTGGGAATCAACAAGTCTTGGATAATATCTGTTTAGAAAATACAGTCTGCACATATTGAAATGATCATTGGTCAATGGAGGGGGGAAGAAACCGTGGCGGAAAGTTTAGACATTATTGAGAATCAATGAATGAAAAATGGAAGGAAAAGAGTGGTGGAAAACTACATGTCATTCCTTCGCACCTTGATAGTCTCTACTTGGAGTATTAGAGGACTTAACAATGTCATAATCAAACGAGATTCAAACTTATTTCAAATAAATAGAATGTAGGAAATTTTTTTTTTGTTCATGCAATAAATGTCACAGCTTGCAACACTTTGTATTTATTAGAAAGAATTTGATCTCTTTTTTATGACCGTTGGTATTAAGGCCCCTACCAGGCAAGTAGAGATGATCATGTGTGAAGAAGACATGGCGTATTCGCATTCTTCCTTCTATTTCTCGCAATTGCTCCTTATTGTACTGTTATAACATTCCTTCTCATGTTGCATTCAACTCCTTTGGCGAGATCAATACAATAGCTGCTAATTATATTTTAAACATCTGTTCCACAGGGTATTTCCCACTCTTGGTCCAGGGATAAGTTTCAATAGTTGCTATTATACACTCCGTACTAATGTTGTCCTCCACTACTTTTTAAGGGATGGGCGCATTTTTTAAGGATTGGCTCATTAAACTATTTGCCACCATTGGGGTTCTTGCTTCATCACTAATGGTGGGTAAGGTTTTCTTTTTGTCTAAATAGGTAATTTTTTAGTAAACACCTTCTTCGTTTACTCTGTTCTCTTACCCCTTCCCATGGTTCATGTCCAATCTTCTGAGTCAGTCTTATTTTTGGCCCCCCCCCAATCTGGGCTGGTTCAAACAACTTTTTCTTTAGGGGGATGTGTTCTAGTAATACAAATATCTGAATTTTTGGTATCCATTCATATTCAATTAATGGTTCCAAGTCCTACGAAAGGGTTTCAACAACAATAGTATTGGAGGAAGGACTTGGAAATATCATCTGAATTAGGCACCTTGGTATAAGCTATTTTCTCAACTACGCATTCATAATCTGGAAGCAATGGAATCCCCATCCTCATGCAACTCTTTTAGTCGTGACAGCCAGATCCCCAATAGGTAAAATAGGAGAATTTACCTAAATTTGGAATGTGGTAAAACATATATGTATACCATTCATCCCGATTCATCGAAATCATAGCTAGGTTCAAATCTGAATCACTCTCTTTTTTAGCGATATTATAAAATTTAAAAACGTTGTAGGTATCATCATCATGATATAATGTTGGGGGCAGTTCAAGAAAACCCCATGCCTTCTTGACTACTTTAGACATGGCCACAAATTCCATACACCCGGTTAATCTGAATATCATAGCCAACTAATGGTGTTCCAATCTTGATTGTAGGACACTAATTTTCCTCTTCTCAATTTCACACTAATAGCCCTCCTTAAGCATAGGAGGAATGGAATCAAGGTCTTACCATTGTTCGGGTTGCCCTTTATCAGAATCTCCCATTTGGAGTAGGTTATTTAAACATTCACATTCAGAAAAATGTAGTGCCTCTTCGGAGTCTCCTTCCCATCTTGCATTTTCTAAAAATGAACTTCATATTCCCACTAATATCCTTAATATGCCTACAATCGTAAAAAAAAATTTATGGGTAAGAAGATCCCAAATGTAAGTGGATTCGTTGTTTCTGTGATTTCATAGTAGAAGGGTAACTATTTTTGATATTTTTCTATGAGTAGTTTGGCGGCGGCGAGTCACCGGAAAGCACTCTCAATGCATAATGCCACTGAAGAGCCCTAAGAATCAGTGCTAAAAGTGCGCCACGTTTCTGAATTCCTCTTCCTGTCATTAGTTTTACAACTTTTCTCTATTACTTATCAGATTGAAATACTCACAAACATATCACAAGAATTTAACTCTGACAGTTTATATTCTGACATACTAATATCAAATTAGAATGAAATTAAAGTTTAAAATTATCCATTATGACCCTACATATGAAATAAATCAAGATTGAATTTTGAGAATGAGAAAAAATACTTATCATTGTGGGTACTACTAATCAGACATTGAGGAGCAACTACTGAAAATCTAGTGTCGAATTACAACTTGTCAATTATCTATGGATGAAGCAAGGACTTTTCCAAGATATTTAAGGATTTTGGCTATCCCTCTCCGACAAAGAGTCCGAGGTGCGACATTTGTCCCTCTAAAAGAGCTTGACGAAATAAGATGAACCGGCTACTGTAAAAGGAACGCGTTGATCCTTCCTTCAGATATAGGCCATTCTGATAAGGGTGAGTAAAAACATTTGAATATGCAGATCCAGGATTTTACGATTCTTGACAAGGAAAAGCATGAGATCCTTTCGTAAGGTAGGGAACGTATTGACTGGCAAGATACTTGATCCAGGCTAGATTATGCATTCATCATGAAGATTTTTTCTCCGTCATTAAATGCAAGCACATGGTTATAGCTAGATCGGCAAAATGAAGAATAAACCAAATGACTGATCGAGGCGCTACGAGCTTCGTGTGATAGGTGTAAACTATGACCCTCATAAAATGAGTCACCAATGCTCTCCACATTTGTAATGTAATAAATTGAAACACATATATGTACTAACATCATGCAGGCCATTGGGCCAGGATTAAAAAAAAAATTTCCTTCCATGGAAGGGTTGTGTTGGCAGGATGGATTGACATGGCAGGAGACTAGTCGAACAAGACACCAAACTCCATGTTGCTGTGGAAGTTTGGGATCCGTCGTGGCAGTCTAGTTAACAAAACCCAAACTCATTACTTAAATTCTGTCATGAGAGCTAAGATACGACCCTGAATTTCTTAACACTTTCACAATTTCTAGCGCTAAAGGTAAGATAATTACTCCCTAATCATATTCGCTTCTTGTACTTAGAATCTTGGGTATCATAAAATAGGGGAGGTTTTGGCCTGAAGTTGATGGTGGGAAAAAAATCTAGTTGAGTATTAAGATCTTGGTTTTGTCCTGGATGATAGTACTATCGATCTATAAGTCTGGGTAAAGTAGTCCTGGTTGATTGATCCTGCATTGAACCACTTGTGCTTAGCCCAAGAACAAGCCGGAAAGCATCATCAAAAGGGTAGGTAAGTGTTTTGCAGGATTCAAGCTTTGTTTCAACGGTAGGTGATGGTTCTGTTTTCTTTTTGTTGATATCTGCCAGTGATTCTTCATAATGAATGATATATATGATGGTAAAAGGTAAGCGACCTATGAAATGAGTAAGTGTGGAGCACCTACCTACATGAAACTAATACTTGCCCACGTGGAACTATATGTACTATTCATCTATGGTGTGGTTTGATGCGGTTTTGAACTATTTGATAGGGTCACACGTTGCATAGCATTGGATTGTGTATGTTCCGACAAATATTGGATAAGATGTTACACGTTTTGACATTATACATTGGATCCAGGTATCACATCCTCCAACTATAGTATGGGTATGGGGTACATGAGAAAACCATCTGATTATACTTTCTGGATACTTCAATTGATAATGGGGAGAGGTTTGGTGCTTTGAAATGATGGACTAAAACATGCATTTCCAGATATTGTGTTGAGCTGTGTTTGTAATTACGGTTACATTTTTCATTACTAGAGTAGATGAATGATTCAGACTACTAAAATTGTAGTTGTGTAATGATACTCTCACTTTGCTAATGTTGTGAATTTACTCGTTATATTAAAGAGGCTAACTCTCGACATTAGATGGGAGATCAATGATCGAGATGAATTCAAGGTTGAGCCCGTTCTTACACATACCACCCCGGGCTTCCTCTATTGTGTAGTCATTACTTTCGAATCTCAGAATTTATAGTTAGAATTATCCTAATGTCAATTTAGGGGCTGACCCCTTTCGTAGACTTCGACATAATGCCTTAGTTTAGTTGTGTTTATGTAATCTTCGAAACGTATATGGTAAATCCATGTTATTTATCATTGTAAACTTGCTGAGGTATCTTTGTAAAGGACTATTTTTTTTGTTAAGTTACTTAGTCGGATTGTAAGTAAGGGTAGTCCACCGGAGAGTAGGTAGTGTGGGTTGTCATCAGACAATCTAGGTCATCAGGCACATCTTTCTTTGACCGACAAGAACTAAGCACCCAAGGGGATAAACCTGGTTGCCATGAACCCATTAAGGATATCTTTTATACTTTTCTTTAACTCTCTTAACTTAGTGAAAGTCAATGGTAGATAGAGGAACCAAAGATGGGTGGCTCTTCCATGTGGTGTACTATTCCCAAGTTTATTTCCTATTGCGAGGTACTCTGGGAAGATTATTAGCGAAAGGTTTCTATGAATCAGTAACAATTCAACTACAGCCTTGGAGACAATCTTTGGGCCTTAAGATATGAAATGCAACGACCTTAGTTACGATTGGACTTACCTTCCATATTCATAATAGTGATCTGAAAAATTGAAATTTTACTACGCAATCCTCTTCCATTAATGCATAACAGATACAACCAGTCTATTTCATTAACTAATATTAAAATCTACCCATCTAAATTAAAAAAGTAGTTTGGTGCATTTGATGGATGATGAAATGATTTCCATGCTAACGAAAAGTAATAAAAAGAAGGCAAGAGTGAAGTAATAAGGGTTATAGTTAATAGTAATGGTTCAACAAGGTAGATCGCTATACTTAAACAGTTATCATACTCGTTGCCACTACTCCTCATTAAACCCATGAAAGGACCATGTTATCCCCAAAAAACTATCATTCATCATTTTAAAAATACATAGAGGAGCTTAGGGACATCTGCATGTTTTATTCTCTTTGAGACATTGCGTGTTCGTGGTGATCCCCAAGCTTAGGGTTTGTGAGAGAGGCATCATTCTTGGGTAGGACACACTCACGTATGTATGTATGTGTAGTATATAGAACCATGCATCATGGTTGTTTGATAAAATCTCAAAGAATTTTTTTGTAGAAACATATAAATAACTATGTAGTTGTATGTATTGTGGAAGTATTTTTATAATTGAAGAAAGGGAAAATAGTGTTGAGATAATTGTAGTATCCGTTCTTAGTGGCTATCTAATTTTGACTTATTTATCTCTTGGTGATTATTAATAATACATTATTGTTCTTAATTTTTTTATTCCTACTATTTTTATTTCTGCATGTTGAGTATTCTAAAAGTCTAACAAACGGCCAAACTTTTTTTTTACAAAAATCTATTGTTGTGTTTAAAGAAGAATCAAACTTTTTTTTTGTATTCTTAAATTATAAGGCCTGCAACCAAATGGGCGCTACTATTTTAAACACCCTTTATATAACTTTATCAAATTATGCAAACTTTGGTTCCTTGGAAATTTTCCATCGTTAACATCTTACTCCTAAGGTTGTGGTACATATACTTTACCGAGGACTTTACTTATGTGATTATAGTAAGTTGTTGAACGTCCCTAACCATTTGTCTAGATAATTCTGCATCTTGAGAAGCTATTGAGGCATTTGGGTGAAATTGTTATTGATTAGTCAAAGCTTGCTTGGTGAAAACACAGATTAAGAATTTACAAAATAAGCAACCAAATTAATTCATCTCAAGTGAGGAAAGAAAAAAATGAGGTTGAGAATGTTAAATAGGCTGGTCGTCTAATCTGAAAGGCCCTACAGGTAGGTTACGATAAAAAATAATGGCCCGTCCATCCAGACACGTGAAGAAAAAGGCCTAGAATTCAATATCTTGTAGTATAAATTTTGTATACCCGAGTTTTAAGATGAAATTACAATATATTTCTATTAGTTTTGAATTACATAATCCTTTGAGGAAAGTTACACAATCCGATATGTAAGTGAAACTCCGTAAATTCAGAGTTTCATTTTTTATGTCCCATATAGAAATGTGATTTCTTAAATAAGTCACAAACCAATTAAGAATTTGAAATTCAAGATGCTTGTTCGTTTCGTTCCCTGTATAAACGCCGAAACTTTCAAGAAAGATCAAACTGTGTTTGTAAATTTTAATCAGATACATAATGAATATTCAATTGGCATTCGGCGTATGGGGAGAGTAGCGGTTAGATATAAAAGATACATGAGTATGGGGGTAGTGGGTTTGAAAATATTTTTTATGATATTATTTCAAACCATTGTGGATTGAGTGGAACAGTGATTGATGTCTAAAACAAAAAAAAAATTGATATATCCTACATCATAGAGGAAACCCTCTCCAATGAATATATGGAATGTGATATAAGGTAAAACTGTACTTAGAGGTGAAGAAACATGAGGCTAAATTCTGTATTTATACTCTTTGTTTTAATACAACTAATAAGGATGTTGGTTGGATCGAAAGTTTTGATTTGTAAGCTGTTGACACCCAATTTTGGCCTAACATTTTAAAAATCAATAATTTTAAAGTTTTATTTATTTAATAGCTTAAAATAATTTTTTTAATATAATTTTAAATAAGTTTATCAATAACTATCATTATTTATTAAAATTTAAAAAAAATTATTTGTTAATTTTTAAATTACGTTTTTAAATATCGTTAGTTTTAAATTCTTTCTTCTAGATGTTGTAATTCATCTTGCTGGTTTTTATTTTTTCAATATCTTTTGAGTTATCTATTTTTTACGTTTAAGTTTGTTATTCTTACCATAGCTGTTGGTAATATTTGCTGTTAACTATGTGGGTTTGATCTTTTATCCCATTTTATATATTGATTCCAGAAATTCTATCTGCGTGTTCATAATTTAGCTTTCTTTGTCAAGTTATAACAGAATGTTTAATTAGGTGTATAAATTTTTACGAACAGGATGATGTTCCATCTTTGTGTTTTTGTGTATAATAATTATATCATTTATATGACAATAAATTTCTTAATTGATTAAAATTTGTTTCCTAAAATGTTTATATCTGTTCTGGTGCATTTGTATATCCAACGGTAGAACATTCCATTAATAAAATCCTTGTGGTACAGTAACTGCTGTTAGCGTGTTTAGATTCTTCTTTAGTTTAAAAGTGATAAACCTGCAAATAAAAAGACCGTTATAGACCTAAGAGAAAAACTATCAGAATGTAGTTGTTTACAAACGCGGAACGATAGGACAGTAGCTAGAGATTGTAGTTACCTAAAACCAAAAGGGAAAAAAAATTGCAGAGTAGAAGTAGGTATAGACAATGATAATACATGCAAATAGATTACTTAGACTATGACTTAGTGACAATGATAGTATACATGAAGTATCGGATATAGAATGAATAGGACGAAGAAACAATATGATCTTAGATTATGAAAAAGAAATCTATGTCCCTGAAAAGGTCATATGTGAATAGTAAGAGTCATGTGTGTACATAGCTAAGAGTCACTTTGTAAATTTTTTTATTAGTGTCGGCCGACCCGAAATTAAAAAGGTCATGTGTAAAGTAGTGTCGGCCAATGGCCAAAGCAGTAGTAAGTTTTCTTCCTTGTATAAAGGATTGTTTCCTTCGAATGGTTTACCTAGTGAGAAAAATGCCGTATAAGGTTGGAGCCTGAAGAGTTGTGGCACGGGCTAAGGATCTCTCATAATAAAATAAGGCCCCTTTTCCACATGTATAAGCCTAAGTAAAAGAATCAGGAATTATGAAACCTATATAGAATTTCTGGAATATAACATAAATAAAACATGGGATGAAGATTGCAAACGACGTAGTACAGAAATAATTACCTTGATGAAAATAATAGTACAAAGAAGAAATTACAATACTTCTTAGGATTAGTAACAAGAAGGGAATCTAGCAAGCTTCGCAGAACATTAAAAACCATAACCACAAAAAACTCTAAAGAAGATGTCGAATAGTATTTTGACAATAAAGATAAAGAACATACAAGACATAATTAAAAACTTATGAAAAAAATATCAAAACTATTTTCTTTTTCATCCAAACAAATATTTTATTATATTGCTGAAAACATTCGAGAATCACAATTATGAGGAGTCTTAACACCTAAATATGACACAGGAGAGATAATTCAACCTAGAACATCCAAGGCGTAAAAACCCGGTATAGTCTAGAGTAGTCCCAGATGGACAACACAACTTATATAAGAATATGGAACGAACAGATAGAACCAATGCATCTGGAATAGTAGTAAATAAAAAGATGTCTAGACCAAAACTGAACAAATTATAACTTTTTAGCCTCTAGGACTATGTATATAGCATAAATAAAGCAATCGTACTATGGGTAGGACATCTTATCTAAACAAACTAATTGATAACAAAATAACAACAAAGACACGCCAGGAGATTATAGAAAGAAATTTGTTGGAAACACAAATTAGGGATAGGCGAAAAATTACCCCCAACAAAAGTATAGAACCAGTTAGGAGTATAAGAAAATAGAATGGATCTCCATCAACAACAAATATAGATATACTACATAAATATGATTAGCAATACAAAAATGAATAACTAGAAGAAGAATCTAAAAGCTACAAATTTACTGTACTACAGGATTTTTTAAATGGAAGTTGCCGTTGGATATAAAAAATTGCACCAGGAAGATATTCAACATTGTAGACCACACAATATTTTAATCAATTAGAAAATTGATTGTCTATATAGATGATACTTATTCTACTCAAAAACACCAAGATGAACATAATAAGGTATCTAGACAATTTATACACATAATTAAACATTTCTGGATAAGCTATGTAAAAGAAAGCAGAAATTTGAAACCCGAAGATTTCTAGGAATACAAAGATAAAATGGGATCAAGATGCAAACCCACATAGTACAAAAAATAATTCCCTTGATGAAAATATAGAACCAAGAGACAATAGAACTTTACAATCCTTTAGGATTAGAAACCAAGTAAAGGGAAACCTACAAGATTACGGAACATTTAAAATCATTAACCAAAAAAACATAAGAAAGATGTCAAAATTATTTTGACAAGAAAATTACAAGAACCATATAAGAATAATTTAAAAATTAGTAAAAACCCCACCAAAACTACTTTTTCAATGAAAACCTAATTATTTACTTATATTGTTGAAACTGATTCGAGCAATCACAGTTCTGGAGGGTCTAAATATAAATATGACAAAGAAAAATGGAACACCATTGAAGAATTACGCTAGGACCTATACGAAGCAACAAGTTCAAAAGGGCCATAAATAGCACAGAACTATTTGGATTAATAAAGTGTTTATAGCTTTGAGACATATATTGTTTCTAACAAATTTATTGTAAGAAAATAATACGCCAAGTTTAAAATGATGGATAGAGCGAAAATCCCAGACTCAGTGAAAAACAAAGGGGAAATTAAAAAGGCTTGTATTAAATATACCACATTGTATATTTACAATTGAGGTAATTAAGACACATGCCGACAATGTTATGCAGGACTACCTATCAAGAACCCACAAAAAGGAACCAAAACTGCGACAGGAAAAATACCATGAAGAAAAATACTCAAGCCATTATACACTTTTACAAAAGTGGACAGTGATGGATGAAAATAGTTACAAAAATGAAAACTTAAAGTCAGCGCATCATGACTATAAAATGCAGAGCGATGTCGATCGGAAGCCAGAAAACGTTCAGAGTAAAAGAGACGTTGGGAAACTCCATAAAAACCCATGAGAATGTTGTTTAAAATGCAGCTAAACCAGCACATAGACACAAAATGATCAGGGAATAAAGATATACGAATTTAAATAGGAACAAAATCTTCGATAAACAATTTATTTCGAAAAACCAAAAGGACCCATTATGATACCACAGAAACAATACTTACTAGAAAATTAAACCAAAGATAAAAAAGCCTACAACCAATACCCCTCTCATATATTGAAAAACCCATTATAAAATCAAAAAATATTTAAAATCAATAACAAGATCTCCCACGCACAAAGACCCTCAATGATTTTATACCCAAAAACCTACAAGGAGATTATAAGTTATAGGCAACCAGGCACCAATGCAAACTAGTAACAACTGTATAGTTTGGTACTCAACCACGTCTCATACTTCAAACAGGCGAGGAAATATCAACCCCCTGGAGCTCTACAAAGCTTTTGACTATAAAAAGAATTAATAAGGAACATTATTTATTGAAGTTTTATCTCAGCCACCAGCAGAGATATTATTGATCGAGTAATACCAATTAAGAAGTTATTATAAAGATTGGTTTGACCAGAGATAGATAATTTCGGAAGATTCTCGAGGACACCACAACAAGAAGAAGAAAGAATGAGATACCCAGATTTCTGCCAACAAGAGAGGTATTGGAATCACAACTATTCTAAATGAAACTAAACCAATAATTATTTAAAAGGAAATTCAGTATGGAGCTAGTCTGTAAGGGAGCAAGTTATGATTATTAACATATAGGGAAGTTAGGCACAAGATATGGAGGAGATAGGCCATATGGATATAGTTTAACTCAAGCGGTGAGCAAAAACCCAACAACAAGAGCAGTAAGGAAAGAGTTTATTTCGGAAGAATTATTAACCACATATTGCAAAATTTAGACAAAAATACCCGACCATAGATTGGTAAACTGTCAGGAGAAGATAACAGTCATACCAGATGTCAACAATTGAATGAAGCTCGTGGAAAGCAGGAAAACGGCCGGGACATAGAAAGAAAAAGTCGTTTATTAATGAACAGAAAAGTCGTTCCTGAAAGGTCATATGGAATAGTAAGAGTCATCTGTAAATAATAAGAGTCAGTGTTAAATAGTAAGGAGGTTATTATGTAAAAAAAATTTTGTTTTCTAGTGTCGGGCCGCAATAAAAAAAGGCCATGTGTAATTGTGTCGACCACTTGGCCAAACCACTAAAGTGTTATTCCTGTAAAAAGGAGGGTTTCCCTCATATAAAATAACGTCCTTTCCAAGCAACTTTTTCTCTTCTGAATTCCGCTTCACCCCCCATCAAGGAAGATAGACGAAATTGTTGAACAACAAAATTATGGATAGGAATTTACTCCCCAGAAAGTCTAGACACATTAGGAGTGATAAGAACATAGATGGGATCTGCATTACAACAAATATAGAATTTAATACTAAGGATAAATATGAATAGCAAAAAACGGATTTTAATATTCATCGCATTTACTCCCTCCTCTTTTTCGGCGTAACTAGCTTGGAACATCCATCTCAAAATAGAGCAGCCACCACACTGTTCTTCTCCAAAGATTCAACTCTAAACACCCATAAAAACCACTAAAAACCTCCAAAAATCAGCCCATTCTCAATGAACAATTACAGCCAACAAACACCTCCAAAAGCCTTTCATTTTTCTTCCTTTTTCGGTGAAAAAAGTTACCGAAAACAACCCCACAACCACTTGAAAATCCCACCTGAAAAAAAGAGAAAGAAGCTGAAAACAGTCTCCGCAAAACTCAAAATAAGATAAAAAACCCATTGCCAGCCTCCATCCCCCCCCTATCGTCTTCCCCAGCGAAGCTAACCACAACCCAGCTCAAACTAGACTTAAAAACCCCACAGTCTTCGGTCTCTTTTTCCGGAAAAACACCACCTTCCAGACCACAAAGAAACCCACAAATCCCCTCTTGTTTTCCAGCAAACACCCACCAAACATCAGTCCCTTCCCCTCATCCCTTTCACAATTTTTCATTTATTTTTGCAGGTATTCCGCTGTCCAGAGTGACTCTGAAAGCTCCAGTAGGCAGCAGCTCCACCACCGGCTGGTCAACAACTCGTGAAAACAACAACCCAGCTTTTTCCTACTACTTCCGTTCTCTTTTCCGGTAGCATTTTTATTCCTTTACCTTTATTTTGACTTGGTTTTATATTATTAATGTTGAATGGAGAAACTTTTCCTGTTTTCTTGTTGATTGTCGGTTTGTTATTATGTTATAGTTTGGATGAAGTTTTTTTCAAGTTTGTGATCTTTGTTTGATTGTGTTAAGATGTTTCTGTGAATATGGGTTTGTGATTGTCCGCTAGGTTGATTTTATTTTGACTTTTGGATTGCATGTTGTTGTTCGTATTTTTCTTTTTCTTTCAATTGGGTTTATTTTTGTTATTATTGGTATATATTATACTATATATGTAGTGGTTTTAATATATTGACTGATAGTTTGCATTTCTTTTTTTTTAAAAGAATTTTGAACGAAGCATGTTATCATTTGATTATTATTAAATATTATTGTGCATTTTCTCGTTTGTGTTTTTCAATTATTATAAATATAAATTTGTGTTGGATGAAGACTTTAGTTGCTTATAGTTATGATGATTTTTTACTTATTTATTTAATCGGTGTTTGCTCGAATTCTCTTGGCTACTTTACTTCCATTATTATGATTGTGTCATTGGTGTATTCTTACATTCTATTATTTTTATTAAGGCCTTCATTGTTGTATTTAGTTATGTTATTTTATTTTTAATCGTTAAAATTTATTTGATTAAATGGCTAATGAAAAAATTTTCCGTCGGGTTTAGAGTCCTTTCCATTTTCGAAGATGGAAATCTAAATTAAGCTCATACATGTTTATTTGTTAAATTGGCCAATGAAAAATTTACCCATCGGGTTTAGAGTCCTTTCCATTTTAAAAGACGGAAATCTAATTTAAGTTCATATGTGTTTATTTGTTAAATTGATCAATGAAAAAATCTAACCGTCGGGTTTATAGGTCTTTCCATTTTAAAAGATGCAAATCTAATTTAAGTTCATACATGTTATTTTGTTAAATTGGCCAATGAAAAATTTATCTGTCGGGTTAAGAGGCCTTTCCATTATAAAAGACGGAAATCTTTTTAAGTTTAATAAATTTTTATTTGATAAATTGGCCGATGAGGATGAAGAAGAAATTACAGTAGCTGCAAGAACCTACCATTTTAATAAGACGCGATTTTTATTTTGTAAGTATTATTTGGTATTCATTTTATTTGTATTTATTTTTAGTACGAACTCTTATAAGTGTCTTTACAGGCTACCCGGAGGTGCTCCTCCGAACTGATTCGAATGTAGTTTGAATCATTACTTTTTTAGTTTCCGTCTCTTTGCTATTATATTATCATCATATTCCAGCCACTAGGACGATTCTTATACTTTTTATTTTTTTATTTGTGCATATTGAAGGTTATTAGACTTGTCACATAATTTTAGATTCTTCCTGATATTAGAACAAAAAGATAATTCGTCGGACTCACATTTGTGGAGTTCGAAGGATTGCCTAACCCCTTACCCTTCTGGAATAATTTGATACCCTACCTAAAATCAAAGTTGGTTTTGTAGAATCATTTACTGGTACCTAGTTTTTTCCCTAAAAATTAGGTGGCAAAGGTTTTACAACTCGTTCATTTTTAAAATTCATTATAAATGATCAATTAAAATTTTGGAGTCGCCGCGACGTTTTGGGCACGTCTGTATTTTTGGTAGAATGGGGATGTAAAGAATGGCGGACTAAGCTGGGGAGTATAGAAGTTTTTTAACCACTATGAATTTAAATTTTTTCCAAATGATGAAAATTTTGTTTTATTTTAGGGTATACCTATATTTAATATTTCGCTGATTATGTGTTTATTGTATGAATCCTATTTATTTTATTGTGTGTTATTATCATTGCATTCATGAACTAAATTACCGTCAAATGACAATATTTCATTTCCATAAGACGGATTTATGACGGGCTCACATCGTTCATAAACCAATTTCTATCGGGGCACCATGAGAGTGATAGTGTGGCTCACGTGATAGAGTCAACGATTCGTAATTATCCCAGCCCAAGTAGTTCGTTTGGATACCTTGTCCACCTCTAACACAACCCACTTGTAGTAACTAATAGAGCCTAGCCGAATCCAAATTTAAGCATCAACTAATGAACCAACATCCAAGGTGTGTTGAGTCCATTAGAAAGACACCTGAGTCCTACATTAATTGAATCTAGCCTAAAAGGACGATCATTAATTGTGTGTTAAGTAAAGGATGTATAGCGTTGACCAATCAACTGTCAATCTGAATTACCAAACGTATTTTAATAGTTTACTTTTTAAGCTCAGTTTTCTAAACTATCATTCCCATCCAAAGTATTGGGCAATCGAGATGACAAGAATTTAAGAGAAGACATTCCGCATAAGGCTTATTATAAAAGGATGGTTTACCCGACGTGCGGTTGAATATTTGGAATTTTTTCTTCTGTTTTACCCCAAAACTCTGTAATACTACTCATTTATTCATACAATTGTACTAAGGTGTTGGGGAGACAATGGGAAGTTTCAAAGGGAGTATACATCTTCCAAAATCGATAGGCCTACTTATGCTAAAAGGCTCACATATGTTATATAGGACGCGCAATAATGGGTGATTGGTATGCTATATATTTCAGTTTGCGTACTGTAATTCAAATAGTAATGTACGTGTTTTATTCATTATTTGTGCGATATTTTGCATTTATAGATTTTGTACAGGACTTAACACTTTAACCTTGTGAAGTGTTCTCTTCACAATTAAAATTTGATTTATGTCCAAATTCGAAATTATTCATATGTGCGAAGTCGCACGAGGACAAGAGGATATGCGAACCTTCGAGTCTTGTATTTACAAGGACATCAACATCAAAGTCACCACGATAACTCAGAAAGGAAAAGTATTTGAATTTAGACGTCGCATGCAGTATTTTATTATATGTGGCATGATGTTTATGCTGCTCAAATTATTTTTTTATATTTTGTAAGGCTATTTTATAAAATCACCGTCCCGAATCAGGTCAGTGTGGTCATAAACAATGTTGGATCTCATGATTATTGGGAGAAGAAATGGAAAACGGTCCCATAAACATTCACAAAGAGTACAAAAATTCATTACATGTAGAAATTCGTAGGTTACATTCAAAAGACAGTATAAAAATTGACAGTTAAGAGGCTATAAAAAACCTATTGGTGCGGACAAAAAGGATGTCTAAATATTTTTAATTCTTATATGCCTTATTGAAAAACAACTACTGCGGAACCTGATTGCATTTAGATGAGATAAATAGGCAACCCTTCTTGGGTTCGGCATTATTTTTTCAAGAGTATATAAAAAAAGTAAAAATAAAATAGTTTGTTAATATTTTCAAAGTTACATCTACATGAACTATGCGCACCTAATTCTCATCTGAATGAGATACGTAGGCAGCCTTTCTCGAGTTTTGTAATCATTCTTTCAAAAAAATAAAATTACTTGTACATACTATAAGAGTCATGTCTTCAGCTCAGTCGGGACTTATGTAGTTAAGAGCATGTAAATATATTTTATATGATGGAAAACACTGACTTTGCGTAAACTATAGATTCTCCTGGTACCTCTTATATGTACTTTTGTGATGCTTGAAAATTCTCTTGCATGCAATCAAGATAAGAATAAAACTAACCTTATGTTTCATGTGCATTTAGTGTTGAGATTTTGATCAAATTTCAGTTGTGTTACACTGTTGATCTAGAACTTGACCTGAATATTTTTTGAGGCAAAATCTTGAGCAATGTTTGGTTTGAGAAAGGATTGTAGGCCCTTTTTGACCCGATTGTGCCTTTCAAAGCCTACCAAATTACATTATAGATTCTCCTGGTACCTCTTATATGTACTTTTGTGATGCTTAAAAATTCTCTTGTATGCAATCAAGATAGAATTTTAAACTGACTTTGCGTAAAATATAGGATTCGACTTGGACTCTTATATGTAGTTTGTGCTGCTTGAAAAATCTCTGCATGCAATCCAAGATACGGAATAAAACTAACTTATGTTTATGAGCAGTGTGTGGTGGATTTTAATCAAATTTCAATTGTGTGCACTGTTGATCTAGAATTGACCTGCCATGAATATTTTTCGAGGCAAATCCTGGAGCAATGTTTGGTTTGAGAAAGGATTGTAGGCCCTCTTTGAACCGATGGCCTGTCAAAGCTACAAAATTACATTACTCCCTAGTTTTCCCATTTTGGCCAGAAAATTTCTTTGGAACAACATATCTTTACACTACCCTTTTTGAGTGCTTACACGGGCATTTTATCCTCTTTAGGCCGAACCTTCTGATGCACCAGATGTGCAATGATAATAGGTGATCCATGTTTGAAATTGCAAGAAGCAAAGATATGAGTCTTCAAAATCCAGGAAGCAAAGACTCTAGAGAAAACGAGAGAAAAGAAGAACAAAAAGGGTCGACGAAATAAAGAATGGTAAAAGAAAATACCCTGACAGGCCGCAGCAATGAAGGTGGAAGGAAACTATCCACCAAAATAAAAGGAAAACTTATTATAATAAAGACGGAAATAACGAAAAAGCTCCAAGGACTAATGATCACAAAAAAAAGAAGCGAAAAAACTCAATAAATGAGAACTCAAAAAAAGGTCGAATCAAAGAGGATGAAAAAAGAGAGGAAGAAGGGAAAAAACTCCAAAAAATGCGAATTCAAGAGAAGCGAAAAGGGGCCGAGAACAATGAAGAGGATCTGACGTCAAAGGGTACCCATTATTAAGAGCAACAAATTTCAATCGTAAACCAAGGAGATTAATACACTTTTATCCCAAATAAATTCCACCAGTCCCACAAACTCGTTACAGCAAATGATAAGCCCTACATGATCTATTCGAAATTTTTCACATTAGTGGAGATTTACAAATGGTTCCAAGCCTATGGTATCACAGTTGTATGTGTTGAATATGTTTCGGATGTGTGAGTGCCACTTTGGAAAAATATCCTAAAATCAGAAGGTTCCAAATATTTGGAACTGGCCAGTCTTTTCGGGCGGGAACTTGAAACCTCAGGAGTGATAACTTACAAAAATCTGTGTTTGAAGTAAGATGAACGAAAACTGTGATCCTAGTAGTGTTTGAGGTTGCCAATTGCATTGTTTTATGAGGAATCACCTTGAATTCATCTGAATTAGAAAAAAAAAAGAGAGAAAGGGAATGAGGGATTACCTGCCATCCTAAGTGGTTACCAGCGTGTGAAATTGAACTATCTCATCACTTTTTATTTTTAAAAAAAATCTTTTGAGTGTTCAATACAAAACGGTGTGTTATAATGTTATCTGCATATGTGTGAGACGCCTATTTGCTTCATTGGGTTGTTCCACCCCAAAATGTGATAGGCTGGTTTTTATTGCTTTGAATATAGCAAGAAATACCATCTTCATATTTCATCATGTTCATATTGTGCATTTTCTACTGATAATCTTTAAGATTTTGGCAGTACTCATCATCCACAAGATTGGAACTACATTTGACCTGATTCCTGCCTCAACAGAATATATAGGAGCCACGACGGATCGGTCATTTACCGAGTGTGATTATTATTTCTCCTTACAATAAAAATTGAGACCGAATTTTTGAAAATATCTTGAAGATTCACAATAGAGGTGTTATCGCCAACAAGACAATATTGAAGATCATTTTGAGATTTGCCAAAATTCTAAGTGGGACAGAATTTTTGAGGAAGACCTCAAAATTCTTCTAAGCACTGCCATAAGCTTGATAGCAACTTCAAAGATCATGCATCGCGAATTTATATTCATGCATCACGAGTTAATTCAGGCAGTGCGAGTTAATATTCATGCATCGCGAGTTAATATTCATTCATCGCGGGAAGATATTCATGCCCCGCAGAAGATCATGCCTCGCGAGTTAATATTCATGCATCGTGAGAAGATTTCATACCTTGCAGAAATTCATGCATCGCGAGTTAAGGTTAATTCTCTTGCATCCCGAGTTTGAATTATGCATCCGACGTTAATATTCATTAATCACGCTGTTAATATTATATGTTGAAGTAATATTCATGCTCGCGAGAAGATTCATACCTCGCGAAATTTATGCATTCAAGAAGATTCAAACCTTAGGGAATTGATGCATGCGGAAGATATTCATGCCCGCAAAAAAGATTCATGCATCGAGAGTCATATTCAGTATTACGAAGATCAGTGAAATCGAGAGTCAGATTCATGTAGGCAGAAAGAAAGATTATGCATCGAGAGTCAATATTCATGCATCACGAATTAAGATCAGCATCGCGAGTAATCTTCTGCATTGCTGTGAAAAGCATGCAACGCGAGTCACTATCATGCCTTACGGAAAGATCATGCATCGCGAATAATATTCATGCATTGCGAGTTAATATTTCATGCATCGCAGGTAATGCCATGCACCACGAGAATATTTCATACCTCGCAGGAACATTATCCATCGCAAGAAGATTTATACCGTGAAGAAGACTTTATTGCCTTGAGAAGATATTCCTGGCATGCAGAGATCCTTGTATCGAGATCAATATTCATGCATCGCGGAAGATATGCATCGAGAGTTCAATATTCATGCATCGGTAAGATCCATGCATCACGATGTTATTGCATCGCGGGTCAAACAGTTGATCACGATTTAATTAATGATTGCGAGTTAATAATTCATGCATCGCGCCTTAATAGTCATGGCATCGGGAGCACGCTTTCATACCTCGTAGCAATTTATGTACCAAGAAGATTTCATACCTTGCACCAATTATGCATTTCGAAAGATATTCATGCCCACAAAAGAACATGAATCGAAGAGCAATATTATGAATTCGCCGAAGATCATGCATTGAGAGTGAATGCATCTGGGAAGGTATGCATTGCGAGCCAATATCATGCATACACGAGAAGATTTTAGACCTCGCAGTAAATTTAGGATCGCAAAAGGTTGAGAAGATTTTATTACCTTGAAGAATTTATGTTTGTGGGAAGAGATATTAAGCCCCGCAGAAGATCATGCATCGAGATTCAATATTCATGCATCGCGAGAAGATTTCGTACATCGCAAAATTTACGCATTGCGGGAAGATATTCATGCCCCGCAAGAAATGATGCACTGCCAGAAAAGGAATCGTGCATCTCAAGGGAAATATTTACCCCTCAACATTAACTGCATCTTTATTTGGCAAAAGTGAATGCCAAGAGAATCATCGAAAACAACAAAAAAATATGAACACTACATCTGCTTTTTATTTATTTTCGACATCAATTGAAGAGACATTGAAGATTACATTGCATACATAAGACATAAGCTCTATTTGCTTTACGTCAAACCGATCGAGTTGACGTCAAATGTTGAGGAAAGCAATTAAGTGTCGATACAGTAAAAGACACTATCTCCCATTTAAATTGCATTTTTTCAGCTGACGAGTTTTATATCAGTCTTTGTAAAGATCATTCAAAAGGATGAATTTTCCAAAGAAAAAAACAAACAACATGCGCAAACTACTTTAACAAGGACGCAACGCATCATAGAACCTTTTGGAGACAAGTTTGGAATTGACTTCCACCACATTCAACCACACTTTTCTACAAAGGTCATCTATTCAGTCAAAATTGGGTTTGTCAATTTTCGTTGTCCACAATTTCTTTCATTAGTCATACACAACGAAAGAGACAACTGTTGACATCCAATTTTTGACCAACATTTTAAAAATTCGTAATTTTGATGTTTTATTTATTTAATAGCTTAAAATAATTTTTTTAATATAGTGTTAAATAAGTTTATCTATAAATATGCTTATTTATTAAAATTTAATTTTTTTTATTTGTTAATTTTTAAATTACGTTTTTAAATATCGTTAGTTACGTTATTTTTTTTTTAATATTTATTTTTTATTTGTTACATCGATTAATGTAAATTTTGATATTTTCACACTTTAAAGAGTCATTCAAAATACGATATAATTTGCATATACAAATATCTTCAATCGACAATATTTTTTGGGCCTCAATCTTGAGCCCATGACTAGACCCCTTGTCTAACAATTTTCTATTTTAGAAATAATTAGGTCAAAGGAGGTGGGGGAAGAAAATGTTTAGGGGAATTTTTTTTGATTTTTAAGGGGTTAAGAACACTTCTTTGAGTGTCCATATTTTTCGGCGAAAGTTTTGCCGGAATCCGACAGGCCACATCCCAAACACCCTTCAAGTTTCTTTGTCCAAACGATCCATTTTCTCTAGCAAAATTACAACCAGCAGCTCCCACCTCCAAACAACTTCATCACCATCCTCCACCCGTCCAACACTACCAACAATAGCCCCAAACTCGAACTGGAACCCCCAGCAGCTCATCACCTCCATTTTCCCATTTTTTGGCAACCAAAAGCCACCACACCTCCCATTTCCGACCAAAAAAAAACCCAACCTGTAAACTACCAGCAGACCCAAGCCAAAACCTCATCCATTTCTCCTCCTCTTTTTCGGCGAAACTATCTCGAACATCCACCTCAATATAGATCAGCCACCACACTCTTCTTCTCCAAAGGATTTACTCTTAAGTAACAATGAGAACACTAAAAACTCAAAAATCAGACCAGTAGCATATGAACATTACAGCTAAACAAACACCCTAGACAAAAGCCTTTAGTTTCTCCGTTTTCGGATGAAAAAAGAAAAGTACACAGAAAACGACCCCACAACCACTTGAAAACCCCACCTGCAATAAAGAGAAAGAAGCTGAAAACATTCTCCGTAGAGCTCAAAATCAGATCCAAAACCCATTGCCAGCCTCCATTTCCCCCCTATCGTCTTCCCCGGCGAAGCTAACCACAACCCGGCTCGAACCAGACCCAAAACCCCCACAGTCTTCGGTCTCTTTTTCCGGAAAAACACCACCTTCCAGACCACAAAGAAACCCACAGATCCCTTTTGTTTTTCCAACACACCACACTACCCAAAAACATGTCCCTTCCTGTTAGGTAGTGGAGCCTGATGATGTGGTTCCTATTATTCTCTAATTTAGACTTTCTATAGTTCTATAACAAAAATACTTTTGATTATTAATATAACTTACCTCCCGCTTGTGGCAAGTTACTAGGGGTGTTACCACAAAATAGTAGGGTTTGATCTTTCTCTCTCTAGATCTCTCGATCGTTTCTCTTGAAAGTTCTGTGTTCATTCTCAGATGTGTGTGTGCGGTGACTGAAGTCGATCCTAGAAAAACTGGATTGTCATAGATAATTGAGATTCAACACGATCATAAAAAATGGATAGTGCGAAGCTGGGGAATCGAGAAGAAGAGTTTGATGGATTACGATTTCAGTTTCTTGAAGATGCAGACAAAGATATCTTACCAGAAAGCTCTTCACGAAGTTGACCGGGTGAAGCGGACTCCATGGATGGAGGAGAAGTGGAAACTCAAGGATCGCCAAACTCTAGGGTTGATCGGTGAACTTTGTCAAGAAATGTGGGCGTTCAACTATCGTGAATGAGAAAGACTACGTCTGGTTCTGTTGAAGGCACTGACCAAACCTGTATGAAAAACCATCGTTATGAACAAGGTATATTCTTATGGGTAGGAGTAGGTGTTCAATTTTACAGATGTCTGGAATGGATCCGTTTGTCTGACATAGAACAGAGTTGATATGATTGTGAGTCAAACTCAATTCTGTGGCCATGAATTTCGGAAGATGAACTAAGGCGTTATTGATTGTCATCTTCCGGCCAGAGTAGGGGGATATGTGTTTCTGCGATTAGCAGTTCCCGGGATCAGAGAACTGAACCATTTGATGATAATAGGTGATGTGTTCTTAGTGAACGTTATTCGCAACGAGAAGTGGTAGATCACGGGTAGTGCTCTCAGCGTTGATAGAAGGGGGGGAGAGAAGTAATATGAAAAGTCCAAAATCAACATGGTTGATCAAAAATCAAAGAATCTAGGAAAAGATCCAGTACATATCACAGTGTCTTGTTGACTGTTGGAGAAGAAAAAGGGCATTTTCAGATGGACGTGTACCAAGCTAAAGAAGATAAAGAATCAGAAAATTTGGATGATGAGCAATGATTTGTAAATTTAGAGAGGACTTTGGGATGCTCTAATCTTAGTGTACAATAGCCGGTTTGAAGCATGATTTGGATTCTGTTGCATCTTGCATTCGTCACCAAGCCAAGTTAGGTGTTTCAAATTTCAAATCTGGAATTGTGGAAAAGGTATCTCTGCAATAAGCCTTCGAGATTGAAGAAAGGGGGATGTTTGATTAGAAGATAAGGGAAAACCATGTGGACATAGGAGGATGTCAGATATATTTTGGGATCAAGAAAAATATGATCTCTGCTTTGGTCAGTTGGATAGCACGGGATATGCAAGGAGTTGGAAAGGTTCGTGGAAGATCGTTCGAAAGGGATATGGTAGTAGCTCGATGGCACAAATCTGGAACCTGTTACACCACTGCAGGGTGTGTATAAACATAGTGCTGTTGTGAAGGGGTTTCTGATTCTGTCTGTGGCCCCAACAGACTGGGACCACATTGAGCTTACAAGGAATGAAGAATGCGCGTTGCAAAAAAAGAGGATTAAAGGGTTCTAAAGTCGGTGATACTGGGTCTTGCAAGAACTGTGTTATTGGCAAACAGAAAAGGTAAGTTCACAACGACACTAGAGAGCCAAAGAAAGTGCGGTCGAATGGTTCCATACAGATGTTTGGGGACATCTCCAGTATCTAACTGGAGGATTCCAGATTCTATGTTACCTTCATTGATGGATTTCAGCAGGAAGGTTATGGTTTACTTCTTGAAGCATAAGTCGATCGGTTTGCACTTTCAAGAAAGTGGAAAGCATGAAGTTTGAGAATC
Organism: Solanum habrochaites; assembly: GCA_027704765.1. Lineage (NCBI taxonomy): Eukaryota > Viridiplantae > Streptophyta > Magnoliopsida > Solanales > Solanaceae > Solanum > Solanum habrochaites. The sequence continues at coordinate 54,685,076 of JAKWJA010002500.1, forward strand.
ACGACTAGTTGAAAAGTCAAATGCTAAAGGTAATGACAATGGAGGAGAAGCTATGGCAAGTGAGCGGTCAAGAGCATTCGGTTTTGCAGTTGAGGGAATAGATTGATGAGAACGGTCCACGTAAGGCAAGGCGAATGGAATGTGACAGGATGAACAGAAACATTGAATATGAGCGTGAAAGGAGTATGCGGAATTAACACTGTGGGCTGCCAAAACATGTGGGTGGATGCGTGTGCAGCTGCATACTTGATCAACAGGGGACCATCAGTCTTTTAGGGTTCAAGATTCCAGAGGATGGTGTGGAGAGGAAAAGAACTCAAGTCCTCACACTTGAGGACTTTGAGTTGCAAAATTATGTCATGTTGATCAGAAAAGAGAGCCAAGATTATGCCAAGGCTGGAATTTACTAATAGGGCTATGGTTTGATTTGTTTGTTATCAGGTTTGGGATGACTCAGAAAGAAAGATCCTGAGCTATTGTGACAGGACATGTGAAGAGTCTGTCTGTATCAAGACAGAGAGCAGAAGGTTCTAGCGATAAAAAGCAAGTGGGAGTTGGGTTGAGGTGAGAGAAGATAGAAGTCAGTAACCCCCAAGAGATATGAAGCAGATACCTTCAACCAACTGTATGAAGAATCTGGAAGTGGAGCAAGTTACCCTGAGCAGGTGGTTTAAGGAGATCATCCATATCCTCCGGGCACAGATAGCGTACTTTCACCCTCATTACACTATCTATTGCTGATGATAAGGGGAACCAGAGTCTTTTGATGAGCCATAAAGGTGGAGGATTCGATCAAGTGGGCGCAAAGCCAGGATGATGAGATGAGGTCATTGAGAAGAAACGACACAGAAGAACGAACATGGGTTTGGGACGGAGCTACTGTAGGGAAGAGGCTTTCCTGAACAAGTTGCGTGTAAGAACTCAAGACGGAAAACAAGATGCAAAAGAGCCTCCAAGGCTCATTAGTGGTTAAAGGATATTCACCAAAGGAAAGGCGATTGATTATGGATGAAATATATCCTTTTCCGCTCCCCCAACAGGTTAGCACTGTTCCATGCCCCTTCTAGTTTCACCATCTAACCTCCTCTCCTCTACCCCCCTAACTCCGCTACGCAAAGAGCTTTGCCCTTATCCATCCCCTTACTGATCTCGCCGTTTGGGAAAGTTAACCTCTATGCGAATTTGTTCAGTGTGTTGTGGTTGCTCGAGTATTTGCATCTAGAGAAATGGATGTAAAAACAACGTTTTTACATGGCGATCTGGACAACGACGATCACTATTGCATCAAATGGAAGGTATTGTGGGTCGGCACGGAACACCTGGATGTGCAAAACACGGAGCTTGTATGGGCTAAAGCAAGCACCAAGGCAGTGGTCCAAGGAAGTTTTACTTCTTTATGACCAAGAGTGGATTTGCAACGTTTAAAAAAGGATCCTATGGTTGTTACTTCAAGAACTAATTGATGTCATATGTCTTTCTACTCTTGTATGGGGGTGATTATGTTGATTGCAGGCTGTAGTATGGGGAGGAGTAACGCAATTGAGAAGGTTGTCTGCTGCATTTGAGATGAAAGATTGGGTCCAGCAAATAGCTTTTGGGATGAAGATTTACTCGGATAGATTGTTGCAGCACTTAAATCTGATCTCAGGAGGGTTACTTGGATAAGGTGCTGCGCAGATTCAGGGTTAATGATGCTAAATCATGATACTCCATTGGAAAATCATTTTAAATTGTCAAAGAGTAGTCACTTCAGTACTGTCCGAGGAGCGTGATCACATTGGCACTTGTCCATATGCTCAGCAGAGTTGGTTAGTGTGATGTCTGCTATGGGATCTACATATACGTGATTATAGCACATGCATGCGAGTGTTAGCAGGATACATGGCGACAACCTGGGAGAAGGAGCATTGGAAAGTGTGAGTGGCTTCTGAGATAGCTGAGAGGTACATCCAGTACTTCACTTGTTTGGCAAAGGCAGGTTGATCTACAGGGTTTGTGGATGTGATCCTTGGTGGGGATGTTGACCTGAGCAAGAGTAGATCGGGTTACATTTACACATAGCGTGGATCAACAGGGAGTGATGTCCTGGTCTCAGAGGGTGTTTCTCTTTTAATCTATGAAGTGAGTTGTTGGCAATGCTTGAGCATGAGAAGAGATTGGATGAAGAACGAGATGATATGGATTAAAGATTATTTGGGGGAATTGGGCAAGAACAAGAAGAGAGCGAGAAGATTCTTAATCAGATAGAGAGGGACATTACAGTTGGCTGAAAAATCCAGTCTATCATTTGACGACAAAGACATCCGAGGCGGATAACATTTCAATTGCAGGGAGTGGAGACGGTTATATGTATTGGAGAAGATAGAGGGTGCAAAAAACACGGCGAGAACATGTTGACGAAAATGTGTGGATGTGGGAAACTGAGGTTAGTGTAAAACCCGGTTGGTCTTTTCTCTGTGTTGTTGCTACAGATGTTGCGGTTGCGGTCAAAGATGTTGATGATGAAGATATTTTTTTGAGAGACGAATGGATTTTTGTGGATGATGAGTTCAGTCTCCAAGTGGTGAGAGTGTTAGATAGTGGAGCCTAATTAATTTTAGGGCTTTCCTATTTATTCTCTATTTGGAGATTTCCTATTTATTTCTGTAACAAAAACTACTATGCTTTATTAATATAAATCTTACCTCACTGCGTGGAAGTTGTACTCACGGGGGTTAAACGAAATAGCGGGTTTTTCTTTCTCTCTTCTAGATCTCTCATCTCTTTTCTCTTGAAAGTTCTTGTGTTCTTATCATCTCGTGTGCGGTGCGTGAAATTCGATCAACAATCCCCCTCATCCCCTTTCATTAATTGTTTTAACTTTATTTTGCAGGTATTCCGTAGTCCACAGTTGAATCGTGAAAGAGCAGTATGGCAGAGCTCACGCATCGGGATGTCAACAACTCGTTGAAAACCAACGCACCCAAATTTTTCCTATAACTTCAGTTTCTCTTTCGGGATTAGCATTTTTATTATGGTAGCTTATGTTGGACTGGTTTTATATATTAATGTGAATGAGAAACTTGCGTACTTTTTTCTTCTGATTGTTGGTTTGGTGTAGGTTCTAGTAGTGTGGATAGCGTATATGTTTCGTAGTTATTATATTTTCACTTATTTATTTTTAATCCATTCTTTGGAGAGTTAGAATTCTCTTGCTTAATTTTACTCCAAATTATTTAGGATGTGTTAATTTGGTGTATTCTTAAATTCTATTGTGTTTATATCAAGCTCTATTGTTGTATTTGGTTTTCTATTTATTGTAAATATTGTTAACATTGGATGTGATATTAAATGGCAATGAAAAAATCTATTTGTCGGGTTAGAGCCTTTCTATTTTAAAAGACCGCGGAATAAATTACGTTCATCTAGTTGACTTGTAAATTGGCAATGAAAATCATTCTGTTCGGGTTTTTAGAGGGCCTCCCTTTTAAAAGACTGGAAAATTCTAAGTTAAGTTTATACATGGTTATCTGTTTTAAATGGCAATGAAACATCTATTCGTAGTTTTCGAGGACTTTCCATTTGGAAAGACGGAATATAATTTAAGTTCATACCATTTGTTATTTTGTTAACATGGTTACAATGAAAAATCTATCGTTGAGTTTAGAGGAGCCTTTCAATTTTAAAGACGTAAATTAATTTAGTCAACTGTTATTTGTTAAATGGAGATGAAGAGGGATTACGTCGATTTTCCAGGCCTCCATGTAATAGGACGGTTTTTATTTTTAAGGTTTTATTTGAGTTATTCATTTTTATTTATATTTATTTGGTACTAACTCTTTTAATAAGTGTTTTTACAGGTACCCAGAGCTGCAACTACTTGAAATTATTCGAATGTAGTTCGAATCATACTTTTAATTTATTATTTTGTATGCATTAGCGTTAGGCAAAATTTAGGTCGTTTCTTATATTTTTTATTTTATTATTTGTGTATATTGAATGTTTATGTATAACTGTACAATTTTTTATATTCCTTCTCAATTTTTAAAAAAAGTTGAATTTCAGCGGGACTCACATTTTGAATAGTAGGATGCTAACCCTTTCCCCTTTCCTAGAATAATTTGAAACCCCTTCTAGAAAAAATCAATTGATTCGTAGACATTAATGGTTTCCTTGTTTTTCCTAAAATTACGGAGGTGGCATGTAAAACGACTAGTGCAATTGTCGGTGTGAAGGTGCTCTAAAGGGCACACTCTGGTCTCAACTTGATAGGAACAAAAAATGGTGATTCAGTTATATACATAAATGGAGTAAAAAATTAAATATATGCTAACACAGACAAATGTGAAGGATGAATTATTGTAAAAGGATAACATCATCTTAGTAGTTGTAAATAGAAAAACAAATTAAAAACATGACTTCAACTTTTTGTAGTTAAAAAGATATGATAACAAACGGTGGTATCAACCTATTTTCAGTCATAACTTATATTGTATAAATAAAGAGTACATTATAGTTATAAGGATGATACAGTAAATGTTTGACCTTTTTTTTTTATAGGTTCAAGTATCATATGTGTAAACCTTACGTAAGTTGCATAAAAGTATCAGAAGATGGGCGATCTCTTTTTTTTGATTGAATTGTATCTGTGTTGAATAATCATGATTACATATTGTATTCAACTTGATCATTATGATTTGCTATATATTTACTCTTTCAAATGTGATTTTTGTATCTATGACTCAATGTAAATTGTATAATGTAATCATATATATTGAACTTTCTATTCTTCTATATTAATGTATTTCAATGTATGAAATGTATTCATTTATTTATATTGGTACTTAATCCATCAGCAAATGATTACAGGGCTATGAGGTTGATACATCAAACGTTTGACGTATATAATTTGGTAATCAGATCTTTGAGTCACAATATTTTAAGATCAAGTAACAGAAACAGGTGACCCTCCTCTTTAAATATTTGAATTTATATTTTGTATAATAAACATGATACATTATTGCAGTATATTTACTATATAATCATATATTTTCCCTTTTTAATAATTTTTGTAATATATCTGTATATATTTTCATTAATGTTCATAGTAAAGATATACTTTTTTAAGATCATTAGACATTTACTAATGTATCTGAAATAATTGTAGGACGTATTATTGTGTTTAGTTGAAAGACTATTATGATTATTGCGTGCACTGTTAGAAGAATCAGGTTGTATCAAAGTGAGTTAGTGAGGTATATATGTACCATTAAGGGAAAGATATTAACAAAGGTCACGCGACAATTGGTTTGGGTTTTATTAATGGTTGCTGACACCACCTAAACTGTAAATGATAAAATAATATACTCCAAATGATGTATGATGATATTGCGCACTTTATGTTGATATTTTGGGCATTTAATATTATCTTATTATAAAGTTTCATAGTATTAGGTTGAAGCTATAGAAATTGAGCAGGATGACCGTTGCAGTGCATGGGATTGTGGCATTTGTGCATTTGGCCCTATACTGAATCGGTCACTTAAGGACCATTATGCATTAAATAAGCACTTACTTTCTGATAAATGTTGCGATAGATAAAAAAATAGCATTTGCAGTTGGATGCATTGTATTCTTCATCTTTATTCATTTGTACTCCTCCATTATCCTTTTAACCTATGAACTCTTAGTACCTAGCTTATTCATTTACATATCGTTCTCTTCTATTGATGTCAGGAAGATTCGTGTTAGTTAAATATAGTTGGTGGTCTTCATTTGGTTGGTCAAAACACACAAACACTAAGAGAGAAAACCAACGAGTGAAAAGAGTTAGTCTAAAAGAGAGTTCAGAGTTTCAGGGAGGTGTTTTTTTTGTGAAGCTTTGCACTCAACTCTGTCCAGATTGTTGAATTATACTGTGTGAAGTTGTTGTATCCTCGAGGGATCCGCGCCTCAGCCTGAAGAGAATTACTTTCTTCATTTGATTGTAAATGCATATTGCCAATTTATTCTATTTTACATTTTTGCCACTAATCAATTAAGGATATTCGCAAGATGGACTAACACTTTAAGGAGATTCAAGATATCTGCCGCCTCGCCTCGAGAGAGATATCTTGATGAATTATTTGATTACCACCGGTTATAAAAAAAAATGGGTGCAAATGGGTCCTAAGGAAAAAAGTTGAAACGGATGGTTTCTATGATTTTAAATATAAGGCCTAGGCTGAGTGCAAAAGGTTTTAAAAACTAGAAGACCAGAATTTTTGGCTAGTTTTCTCCTTTGGGAAACAAGTAGAATTAATCCATTAGATTTTAGTTTGCTATGGATGCAATTTTTTCTTTGCAAATTCATACAAAAATGGATGTAAAAACTGCTTTTTACTAAAGGGAGACCTCCTAATGAAAGAAATTTATCTGGCCCAACCCAAATGTTTCTTTGTGAAATGGTGAAACAGCGCCAGAAAGCAATAGTATAATTACTAAATCCCTTATGGCTTGAAACTAGGCACCAAAGCAATGGCATGAAAAGTTGCTTCCTGAAGACTGAAAATGGTTTTAACTATATGAGTGTGATAAGTTCATAGATCATAAAGTCTTTGAATAATTTCACATGTGATCATTTGCCTATATGTTGATGATTTGTTGATCTTTGGCTCTAACAAGAATGTTATTGATGCAGCTAAAAAGTTTTTAGACAAAGCCTTTGATAGGAAATGATCTTGGTTGAGGCAATTTGTATTCTTGAATAAATAATAACAAAGAAGAGGGTTAAGGGATTTTTGACCGTCAACAGTTATGTGAGAATTTTTTAAACAAATTATAACTGTCATGATTGAAAGCATGTGGCATTTCTTACAACACGAGGTTGAGATATTAATTGGAACAAAAACAAAAGTGTCGGTTTGTCAATAAAAAAATAGCCGGCTGTACTTGAAGGCTTTTGTGATGAGATTGAACCTTTGTCAGGTGGATTCCTGTTCTACCATTGGTTTGTTTTATATAGGTTGGTGGTGGCGGTTTGTGGCGATCAAAAAAAATAAACTATAATTGTTAACTTACCATGGAAGCTGAATTAATGCTGTAGCGTCAGTAGTGAGGAAAGCGAATTGGTAATATATTTGTTGTTGTTTCAAATTTCTTATTTTGAAAAAACAACCAATTCACCTATTTTAAGTTCTTCTGATAGCACGCTGCAATGGGTTCAAAAATAATTATTACAACGGTAAAATCAGACCTATAAGGAGGAAACACAGTAATCTGTAAGATCGTATTTGACAAAATGGTACATTAATGTTGATTATGTTCAAATCTTGTGATAATCTTATATTATCCCTCTTATGAAGCCTAATAAGATTAAAGGTCTGGAGCACATAGAGGGGGAGGGGAGTAAAGACAATACAAATCATTGAGTCATATATGAGGAAACACAATGGGGACTACAGATTCTATAACAAGGTCAACGGGAGCTAAACTATATATGATGACTTTGTGAGAAACAAGCACTATTCTTCTTTTTTATCCCCTCCTTGATGTGCGTGCATTATTTTCTGTAGTTGTGAAGGTTGAGTGAGAAAACTCTTAAATCAATATCTGTAGCCCGTAGGGTAGAGTTATTAAACACTTACAAGGGCACTTCGACAGATTTCACCTTGCGATTGTGTGGAAGTAGGTCGCTACTATGCGAATTGGCTTCTGCTTAAATGCCTCACGAACGTGATCATAATCATTGTCTGAATTTAACTGATCATGTCAACACCTTGCATGATTATGGGTGCGTAGTGATATATTATTTACTTAGGATTCATAGTTCAAGTCTAGATACTATGCCTCTAGCGAAAGTTCTTGTTTCACCAAGTGGAGGTTCCAATGCAAGCACACCGCATTATGCATAGTGTCGTCCTTTCAATCTGATATACTTCTTGTTAATATTATAATGGTGGGGCATGTTGGTCTTTGAGCATATTAATATATATTTATTATAAATTTTTTATAGTATTATGTTAACGGCTATATGAAATTGAGGTTATGACCGTGGAGTGCATGGAAGTTGGCATTGTCCCTATTACTGAATGGTCAGTTACTGAACAATGTATGATAAGCACTTACTTTGAATAAATGTTGCACTGGTAAAAAATGTTACATTACACATTGGTTTGCATTTGTTATTCTTATCTTTATTTCATTGTTTACTCTTCCATTACCTTTTAACCTATGGTGAACGCCGAAAGTATCTTTATTATTTACTATCCATATATTCCTATTTATTGCAAGGAAGATTTGTAGTTAAATAGTTGTGGTGTCATTTTGTTGGGAAATACAAACACAAGAGAAAACAAAGATCACAAGAGTTAGTCTAAAAAGATAGTTCTTAGTAGTGAAGGGAGGTATTTTTTTGGGAGCTTTGGACTCAACTCTTATCAAGAGTTGGGAGTTATACGTTTGTGAAGGGCTGTTGTATCCGGCGGGGAAAGTCCAAGAGGATACTGCTGGACTGGTGAAAACGTTTTGTGCAGTGGGCTGAATCTCCTTAAAGCGAGCGAGAATATCCGTGACTCCTCCTGAGAGATAATTTTTTTCATTTTCTTTTAATTTTAATCTTGCAATTTTAAATCTTGTTACACTTTTTCCACTAACAATTTAGGGATCATATTTATACCAAGAAGCATGGGTGCTAGAGATTGTGCACTTGCGATGATAAGGTTTAAAACTGCCTTTTTGATATAGATAGTTTTTTTAGAGACCTATGTGTGGGAAAAACTATGTATCCAAATTTTATATAAGGCACGATAAATTCAGATAAATGAGTTAGTTTTTGTATAGCATAGGGGCATTATTTAGGGGTTATTGCCTTATATTAGGCCAGTACTTATTGTTGGATGTTGCTATCTTGATGGATTTACACAAGATTGTATTGAAAGTACACTTGATGGTGTATGTATGAATCTCGTGTTTAGAATTATAATCATTTTATTTCGGGAAAATGCACAACTACTCCCTAAACCTGAATGAAAATTTCAAGACACACCTTAACTAAACTAAGGCAGCGAAGATGCTTACCCCCCCTCGCCCTTCTATTGTTTTGTTATACTTTTGTGCACCCCCATTTTGTTAGTGGAACTCAAATATCTCTAGCGCCTCAATTGGCGTGGAGTCAGGGGGGTGTACAACGTAAGACAAAAGGTATACACAAAATTAGACAAAAAATATCAGTAGGGTTAATAGGAATCTCTCATAGGTCAGGTGTGTCTCTTGATGAAATTTTGGTCATAGTCTGGGGGGTAAGGGGGGGTACTTGTGCATTTCCATTTTTTTCTCCTAACCTGCATTTTTTGTATTGATCATTATACAATATGGATTAGTTGGGCTATCTAGAAATTAACAAACATTGTGTGCTTTTTCTGAGTATGGTACATATTGGTCGTGAGCTTATGAATGATGGACATGGAAAATCTATAATTGCATGAGATGGTCTTTCACAGAGTTTTAAAGGTGCACTTGGGGAGAAAACAATATGTGTATTGTAGCAAATAGAAATGAAATTATAATGAAGATTGTAAGTACAGTTTTTCATAATGTTCCTCATTTTACATGCATATGGCACCTTTGGAAAAATGTTTGTTCAAACTTCAAGAAAAGAAGAAACATACTAAGTGATATGTTCTATTCAATGGACAAGGTTATCTAAAAGAGGATATTGAAAAAAATGATGGCTAAAGTGCTTAAACTTGACAATCTAGTCAATATGTATCTTGATGATGCAAGTTATGAAAAGTGGTTAAGAGTTCATTAAACAATAAATAGGGGGAGAATGATGAATCCTAACATAGCAAAATGTAATAATGGTTGTCTTGAAAACGCGCGACAACTACCTATATTAGAGTTTTTGAAGAACTTAGAACTCTATTCGGTTCTTGGAACTGTAAAAATAGAGAAATAACATCATATACCAAAAAACATTAGGGAGGAGATTTGAAGAGTTATTGATTCTAAATGCTTCTAGATGTTCAAAAATAAAAGTATGTATTCAATATATGAACTATCATGCATCTGGAATTCATTGTCATTTTGCTGTTGTGAGTATAAAATTGAGTTAATTGAGATGTTGTCTCAGTCATAATGTTACCAGGTTGTAGAATATACTTAATTTATTTATTAAGGTGAAAAGAGATATATTGTTTTATTTGAGAGAAAAATTTGTCATTGTGATAGATTTTACCTAGACGAGATACCTTGTGCACATGTATTCGCTGTTTTGAAGAAGACAAACATTATAGATGTACATCCCTACTACTCAGATTAGTATAAGTTAGTGGCATTAGCAAATACATATGGTTCAAATGCTGGATAAGGAGGATTGGTAAGCATTTGAGTTTGTTTTGGACAAAATCTCCTTGCCACCTAGGTACAAAAGGATTGATGGATGACCAAGAAAAAAGAAATAAGAAAAATCTAGATGAAAAAATAAGAATAAACTAAATCGTTGTGGACAAAAAGGTCACAACCAACAAACTTGTTTTTTACGAAAGAAGGTTGAAAAACTTCGTTGTTGGGGCTAGTATTATGTTTCGGATACATTATTTTAAGATTACATGTTGTTAGTTTTTTTTGTTTTTTACTAATTCTAACTTTAACCTTTATAAATATTACAATATATTATTAGGTGGTCAAATTTTGTGACATTAATTTAAAATGTTAAGATTTTCAACATTGTGTTTATTTTTGTAACACATTATATTTTAAATACCTTTTAAAAATAATTTATTGTTAAATATTTGATAATAATGTATAATATATAGTGTTTGTGGGAATTATAAATCAATTAATATACGTTTTCACTAAGTTTTAATAGATATATTACGATTTATTGTGGTCTAATTGAAAAATCATGTCTCTATACAAAAGTTTTTGTTAAAATATAGTATGTTAAAATGAAATAAGAAGTATAAAATAAATGTATCACAATACGTAAAATTAATTTTATGTCAATGTTTTACTAGATCGAATTAATAAACCTGCAACTAATTAGAAAGAACGTCCAATGTATTCGCATGAATGTAGAAGCACTAATTAGATCCTGAATTATAACTACATTGTCATTGGTTATGTGTGAAATTATTAGCTCCTACAAGATTAAAAGAGAGGTAAATAATTTTGTTGTTTTAAAATTAATGAACTAATACATAAAGTTATCCTCATTTAGTATCAAATTATGTACGAAAAAATATGTACTACAATCCATATTGTAAATAACAGCTGAAAATATTGAAATTTCATGCCAAAATAAACAAGTTTTTAGCGAAACACACTAATGCTTGGGTACAAATATATGACAATAATAGAAATAAAGAACTTTAAAACTAGAGTTCATGTATTTCAAAAATAATATCATTGTAAAAAATTTCTAACATTTGATAGAAAAACACTATTGAATATTGAACAAACATTCTTGAGGACGAGCAATCAATTAACTTTTAAGCCTTCCCAGATCATAATTTTCACTAACGTACTAATGCGTCGCCTCTAGACTTTTTTTCAGAAAAAAAGTACCAAGTATTTCCATAATATGTCTCAATATTGTATAAGGTATTGCGAATGGAAATCGTTTTTTGTAATAGAAATCTCATAGCTAGTAAACCTAACATAATACAGACTAAATAAAAATCTACAGTACTTTACAAAATTAAAAATACATGCATAGATGTTATAATATAAAAAGATACAGTGTAATCAAGGCAAATTGGCGAATCTTTCAAGCTATCACTACTTGTTGCATAATGTCTTGTCAAATTAATTTAAGTTCATGTTGTGGTCCCAAAAGCATGTGTAACACCTGTTTAGTCGTTTTGAGGCAGCAAATTTTATTTCTGGAAAAAACTGGCTGAGTCACAGGAATCCCACGCCTGACCCTCATATTCACTGACGGACCGTCCGAAGGGGTTTCGTTCCACAAAACTTATAATTTGAGAATTTGGGTACGATTCGACTCTCTGAACGTCACGACTGCGATGCCAAGAGGGACCGTCTCCAGGCATTGACGGTCCTCACATACTCTTAATGAATTGGAGCTCTGTAACTTTGTGACGGAAGGCTCGCAGGACGGACCCTTACCAGTGGGGGGCACGACAGTGCCGTCACAGGCTGGGCGTGACCCTGCCTGTGTCATTTCTGTTAAATATTTAAAGGGAGTTTTTGACTATTTCTGCTTATGAATTCTAGCAAGTTAGTGTGGTTTAATGTTAATGAATTTAATTACTTGGGGTTTAAAGGAGACAACCTTGGAAGTAAAGTGGGGTTAATTTTTACATCTTTTATACTTAATTATATGATTATTAGAGTAAAAGAAGAAAAGGTTTTTGAATAAGAAAAATAGAAAGAACAGAGGAGAGAGAGAGAAACGAACGGAGAAAGAGAAAAAAACCGCAGAAGAAAGCAAAGGTTTTGGGAAATAAGCTTGTTCTATCGCAGATTCTTCGGTGGAATGAGGTAGGTTAATGGTTATGCTATTCGTATTAAACTCATTAATAGCGAATGATTATGTATTGGGTAGTATTGTGAAACCCTATCTATATTCTTAATTTATATCTTGTATGAATGTGATTACATAATTGTATAAATAAGCATGATGACCGCTATTGAATCCTAAAAAATCTTGAAAACCCTAATCTGCCTTGTTAATGAGATTGATGTCGCCTTGGTAATAAACAGAAGGCTTGATGAACTAAGTGCCAGAAGTAGTGGAACGGGTGTCACGAACCGACACGTAGAATTAGGGGGAATCGGGTGCACGAACCGACCCGTAGAATTAGGGATCGGGTGTCCGAACCGACACGTAGAATTAGGGGATCGGTGTCACGAACCGAGAGGTAAATTTGGGGATCGGAGTTTTAAAAGTTGTGTTTAAATTGGATTGGAGGGAGGTAATTTTCACTTTCTCGACAGCCAGGGATATTATTACTGGAGCGTTGTGTTTAGTGTCACGTACCGACACGAGAGAAATAAACATAATGAAGGGAAAATGTTAATATATCAATTCTAATAAACCTAATTTCCCAATGGGTATGGCCATTGAGGCTTTCTTGAGTTCTCATGGGTGAACTTGGCGGTCTTATTAATGATTATACGATACTGTTTGATGCTACATTTTGAGTATTGTGTTGATTTATGATATTAATTTGATATATACTGTTTTTCTATTTTGATTGGCCGATGATACCTACTCAGTACTCGTGTTTTGTGTACTGACCCCTAACTGTAATTGTTTTTCTTGTTATTGTGGATGTGCAGCAAACGTACCATCGTCTCAACTCAACCGCCACTCTAGGCATTCTTCCTCCGGTCAATCGGATCCTCAGGGTGAGCTAACGCGTACTCAAGTTTTTGACTGGATCTCTTCTTCATGTCTTGAATTTTTAATTTATGCCTTGAAGTTCGGTATGGACTGAGCTGTTTATTATTTTGTTTCGTAGACATGCTTAGATTAGTAATTTTTGAGGATATATGTTCTTGGGATGATGAACTTCCATATTTTTGGGTATAAAATGAGTATTAAAATTTTAGAAGTGTATCATTGATTTCGTTAATGCGTTTTTAAGTCTTTCCGCTTTATTTTCTGTTTATTATATGGTTGAATGTTTTTTTTTTTGGGATTGTGTGGTGGTTTTGCTCAACATATGAAGAGTAAATGTGGTTGCGGCAACTCGTGACTCCGTTTTTGGGTCGTGACGAGCATGTCAATTTGCTTTTCCTGTAAGCATAAAGATGACAGCAGTCGATTCGCCCATGTTGATAAAACACCACTATCAATTAAGATAAAGATTACACGTATCGCTAAATGTTTTTAATTCTCACTAGAGGAATTCTTTTATTCCTTTGTACTCAGTGAAATATACACACTCTACGAGTATCTCTTTAAGGACACAACCAACACAAAATGGAAACTATCCATCTTAGTTCCTTGAATGTATACATAAGGCAACCTTAGATATCCGCAAATTCAGACCTGGCATGGGAAAAAATCCTTTGATTATATTTTGTAGTTGAACTCTCAAATGCAAATGCGAATATTCGTGGCTCCCTGTGCTCTGCCACACTTAAATCATATCAGGAGGGCTACAATATATCCTTGTGTGTGCATCATAGATAATCTCTTAAATAGCAATTGACTGTGGAGAATTTGTATTTGATGGGGCTCGTAGAGTTTTGAATACTTCCTTAAGTATGTAAACACTTTATTGACTGTGTTGTACAATAAATAAAAACTAAAATAACTATTGAGCAATAGGATACAGTACAACAATCCACAAGTTAATATAATGTGTATTGATGATTTCAGTTGTGGGTATACTTAAAAAGGCTATACTAATACAAAATATTAATGTATAATAAATATATTAATAATGTATATTTTGTATCGTACCTCATTTGTCCAACATTTTTTTGGCTAAAATATCACATGAAACAAATTTTTATTCCTAAGAAAAACAACTACAAAGTCCATCAGTTCAAATCCAAATGATGTTAATTTGGCTCTCTCTCTCTCTCTCTCTCTCTGTCTATATATATATATATATAGACACAAACACATACATACCTAGGCAATAGAAGTTAAAATGGTCTATTATTTTACTATATAGAATATTGAAGAGTTATTTTCTTGTTATCATGTGTTTTAAGGAGGCTGTTAGAAATTCACTGGAATATTCTTCCATTAAATTTAATGGACGTTCGTAAGAAATACGACATACATATATTGGGGATATCGTACGAACATCTTCTTCAAACTGTAGTTTTCCTTTGTCACTAAATTCAAATTCAGTCAAATTGGGTGAAAAAAATATTTGATGGAATCCTATTTTATTGAACATATGTGTTTGATAGTTCATACATGACCATCTTATTGCCTGATATTTCCATGGCTAACTTACTGTATGACATCGATTGATATGTTTCAGTTAACGTATCTTACATGATATCACTCATCAATTGAACATTCAAAAGTGTTTGAAGGCCAAAAATAAAAGTGTCTATAGCTTCTTGGGTTCCACAATTAATGGTTGTCGATATGATGGAATCCAATATTGATTTTACCAATAATAAAATAATAATATCATTCACAAACTTCTAAATACATGACGAATATTTTTAAATTTTACTGAATCAATGTTTACCGACACTTTTTCTGGATGTCGGATGTTATGTTGCATTTTATCAGCAATATTTTGATCCACAGTTACTTGTTCGGATTTTTTGGTGTCAACCTCTACTACATCATCCTGATTAGTAAAAAGAATCAAATTGTTATAATGATATAACGAATGATAAATAGATTTATACAAAAAATTGTATTTACAATAACTTCATTGGATACATCCTTGCCAACTTTTTAATCCTTTCATATATCAATATACTATGTATATTAGTGTATAAGTGATATAATAATGTCTCAAAAGCTGAAACTTATACAACATTTGTTGTGAATAAATATTTTTATTAAGAATCAACATAATGTATCTAGAAAAAAATTAAGAATGAATCATACTATTCAAGTTGAAATTGGATGATTGAACTGACGTATCAAATTAGTGATATACTTTTAAGAATATTGATACTTTAATTAAATGTATATGATACTTAACTCTACTCCCTCTACAACATCATCCTGGCTGGTTTTACAAAATATTTTGTAATAATGATACATTGAATAAGTAAATATGTCATATATATAAACTTGTATTTACAATAACTTCCCTAGATACACTTCCTTCAATAAGAGCATCTCTTGTGGATGGAGGTTTTGATACATCATATATGCCTTTTTGATCCTTTAATATATCGACATTTTATGTAAATTAGTGTATCAATAAAATAATAATGAGTCAACGGATGAAACTAATACTATATTATTTATGAATAAGAAATTTTTGAAGTTTAATCGTAATGTATCTAATACACTTATGAATGTATCATAAAACTAAAGTTGTCATGGATGATTAAAATAATGTATCAACAGGTGTTAAATAATTTAGTGAGTATTTGATACTTTATATGAATGTATCTGATTCTTATTTCTCCAACCTAGTGTTATTGAACTGATTTTAGCGTTCCAAGAACACCTGAATAAATTTTAGGTCTTCAACGATCGTAAATCAGTATAAAAACCAACTAACTTATTAGGGTTTAATCCAACAGGAAGCGTGATGTGCCACGAAATCTTGGCACAATTAATGCCTGAAAAGTAAAGATTAATACTAGAATTGAGTGTATCTTTTTATGCTTTGGTGTGTTCATTGAATGTGCAGATAGATTCTTGCTTGTGTGGAAAAATGTTGAAAGAAGCAGAAGAAGATGATGATCAAGTGAAGACCATGAGCACCTAAATGGGTCGTGGTCCTTGTCATGAACCGTGGTGCATGTCGGGAAGTATTTTTGATATAAAGGATTGTAGGAGTAGAGATTTTGTTGGACCAAGTAAATACCACGACCAACCTCACATACTGTGGTCCTCGTAATGGTCCGTGGTGCCAATCATGAAGGTGAACTAGTGGATGGGTAAGGAAAAGTTAAAAAAAAAATTGACCAAGTGAAGACAACAAATAACTACACAAACCGTGGTAATGGTCACAAGTCATGATGTTGTCCGGGGTAATTGATACACTGAAGGGGCATTGAAAAGTTGAAGAGAGAATGGATCAAGGGAAGACCAGGGACAACTACACGAACCGTGCTCATTATAATGAGCCATAGTAGTGTCCATGGTGACGATAAAGTGTATAGGTCTTGAGAACCTATTATGGGTAAATGCAAGTGAAGACCACAAAGGGCTTCACAGACCGTGAAGCCCTTGATGGGTCGTAGAAGTGGGGATTAATGGACGGATAGTTCAGTCCTACTTCAAGTAGAACTCTTTTTTAAAATATTAATTAAAATTGATTAGGTCGTCTTTTATGTTTTATGTTATCTGGCGTTGAATGAAGAACAAATTTCCATTATTCACAACTTTTGATTTTTGATTTGAACATTGAATTAAGATTGAAGTTTGGAATTCCAGTTCTTAAATTATAAAAGTGGTTTTTTTATTTTTGTATTCGTGAAAGTACTTTCTAATCATGGTTTTATTTTATATTTCTGAATATTTACGTTAAATAATGAGTGGATAAACACCACAATTGGGGTTGTGGGATCCATGACGTAATTTCAATTGTGATTTCGTAAAACTAGTGAAAGGCAATTTGGGATTACAAACTGTAGTTTAGCTTTCGTCATTCATGTATTCTTATGATTGAACACATTAGAGGGAGCTTGTATCTCCTACTTTTTCAAAAGAAAAATGATGATTACGAAAGAGCTAAATTAGCCTAAAGAAATAGAGTTAAGGTTTGAGTTAGAGAGAAAAGAACTTTAACACCATTGTAAGCAAGGGTTGAGTTAGTAACACTCTAGGAATGAAAGGACCTGAGATAAAATTATTAGAGTATATTGAGAAGTCTCAAATAAAGTTTTCTACATGTATTTTATAGTGATGAATTTCCTGAAACTCAAATATGGAAGAGCATTAGATGTAGAGTCACTAGGAAAAAAATTCTAGTTCTACTTAATCATTGAATTAACTTTATAACTTAAGACTGTTAATTGTAAATCTTGATTTGTATTGCCAATCTTTGTTACTATACCATTTAAAACTAAAAAAATTGTACTTTTCATATTTGTTATCTAGGAAAAAGTGACGATATTTGAGTAAACTTGACAGGTGAAATCACTTCTATAAAGAAATTACCAGTGGGATCGACCTCAACTCATGTTGAATTCTTTAAATTTCCTTCGACCATTTATATCTCTTAACAGAGGTGTAAGTTTTGACCCATCAAATTTTGGTACGACTTTCTGTGGTAGTTAGATTTCCTAATTTTACATTTTGCTTTTTGTCTGTGTCACTTTCAGGTGAGTTTGACTGTGTATGCCAAATACCAGATGTAAGGGAGCCTTATTAGTCCCATATAATCCATAACTCTAGAAAACAATCTGCAAAAGGATGAACACACAAGAACTTGAGGCGTAGAGATAGATATTTGAATTGGAAGTTGAAACCGTTGTAATATATATTCAGCCACATGATGTATCCAAGCGGTAGAGTACAATATCCAACTCACATGATGTGTGAAGAGGATGGCCTAGACTTTGATGGATCTGGAGGCACTAGAGTAATAGTGTTAGCTGCACTACCTCCAGGTGTTAAAATTAACAATAACAAGCACTATGATTCAACTATTGAATCGAAAAGGTATGTTAAGGTGTGAAACTGGTGATGATGCAAACTAACATTTGATGAACTTTGTGGCGATCTCCAAAATGCAAGAAATTATTATAGGTGATGGAAGCTTGGATAAAAGGTATGTTCGTAATGTTGTTTAGCTTTATTTATGAAATGCTCTTGAGTGGTATGGTCCACCTTCTTGGTGGCGGTGTTTACTTGATGAGTTTTGATATACTTGGTGTGTATTGTAAGAGTGTCTTTAAAGGCCTAATGTGTGGATTAAAGTCATAATGAAGATGTTTCTTGTAATGCGTATTATGAAGCTTGAATTGTATGAAAGAAAAGTTACTTTTGTATTTAGAAAGAGCCATGAAGGCATATTATGTGAAGTAAAATGATTATGATGTTATCATTGTTAATATGACTTATGAAGCTTATTATGAGAAGTATGCTAGAAATTATGTCAAGATGAGTTATATGATTAAGTGAAGCATGTTAAAGTGTGTAATATGATGAATGAAGGTCTAAGCATGTATATAATTGAATGTAAATGAAATGATGCTATTGTGCAAGGTGTGTTCACATGTACACACACACACTTGAATGAATGAATAAATCTAAGTTAAGTCAAAAGGGGAGTTTTGGGGTGAATGCTCTTCATAAGTTAAGATGAATGACTTACTAGAAACCTCACTACATCCTAAGATCTTTCTAAGATAGGTCGAAAGATGAATGCCCTCCGTGTGTTGACATGTGGTATTCACTAGTTATCCTTAACCAATAGTATATAATGTTTAGAATCCATGGGGATTATGCCTAGCACTGAGAGGATATAAACAAGCGGTGGTTACACTTCATGAGTTGAGATCTTTTATTCTAATATACCTCCTGAGATGAGAACTCGTCCTTAGTAGAGAATGAGATACCTAGTAGCAATTTCCTTATCCCTTAACTATGCACCCGCATAGGTGTAGCTATTGGGAAAGCCATGTAAAAGCTTAAACAAAGACCTCACTCTAGGCAAGTGGGGGGACCCTTCTCCGATAAGGGAAGTATCAGAATTCCATGTTTAGCTCTCATGGTCTATGTCAGTTAAGCTAACCCCCACAAAAGTAATGAAACTACTAAGTCTTCAAAAAGAGTATACTTCTTGGGGTAGGTATTTTAATGGGAAGCTATTTATCCATTGCACTAGGTAGGCATTCCAAAAGGGGAGTCTTGGTAATCTTATATGAATTGAAAATACTATATCTTCTAAAAGAGTGTACTACCTAGGGTAGGTGGAGGAATGGGATGCCATCTATTCATTGGACTAGGTAGACATTCCGAAAGAGGAGTCTTGGTGAGTCTTATATGAATTGAATGAGTTAAGTCTTCTAAAAAAGTGTACGAATTATGGTAGGTAGTGTAATGGTACGCCGTCTACTGATTAAACTATGTAGGCATTCCGAAAGGGAAATGTTGGTGTATTGTTTGTGCATTCTTCTAATGTTGTTTTATTGAATGGGTACTTGTTCTCCCGATGTGAGTAAGCCTAGAAGGGGTAGTCTTGGGGATCAACTTGGTGTGTATTGAAGGAGGTGTATGTGCGTTTCCTTCATGTCTTACCTGCGTGAGTCTCAGGATAACCTTAGCTAGGGAAACTCCTATGGAAATGAGTTCACTTACTCTTTGCTTGACCTTGGAAGATCACTATTTTGGTGTTATTTTGGTTCACTGTAATATTTCAAAAGTTTATTATAGATTTTGAAAACATACTATAAAGTCTCTCTATTTGTAAAAATTATGGAAATCCTTTTGTAAGCGTTAAATAATGATTCTTATGTTATTTTACTCTTATATTCATGAAGGTTTTACTTATCTGGCATGAAAGCTTATTTTCCTAAAATGTCCCTTTTTTGCATGTTTTTTCATATGCCATACTTAGTCTATTATTTGTACTAACCCTATACTTCTCTATACTCTATAAGTATAGGTTTGGATGCAAGGTTGAAGTTAGAAGACAAGCTTGGGAAAGAATCTCTCAATACTAAGTATGTCCCCATATATTCGAGGGCATGGTTCTATTTCTTAGTTTCTTATTTAAGACTTACTATGTATTTTTCCTTCAAATGTAATGGGCCATGTCCCGAAGATATTATGTCATGTCTTTAAGTTGACTTGTTACAATGGGGTTTTCTTAGTATTTATGAAATAATTCAATTTTATATTAAATGTCGTATAAAGTTTTAATTCCGCACTACTTTTCATGCCTTAATGTAATGAACGATAATTAAAGGTTTTGTAGAAGACCCCAAAGGGACACGTACGCCTTGTGACGATCGAAGAGTTCTTCCTAACTTCTAGGGGTACTTGTGGTTCGTTACAAGTTCGTCATTCCTAAGGTTCCTAATTTATGCAACAATTAGATTTAATTTATGAAAAAAATGGAACCCTAAGTAAGAACATTTAGCCAAACTAAAGAATTAACTTGTTAACTTCGCTACACAATGACTTTCCATCATCCTAATGGGAGTAACCACACATTTTTAAGCATACAATTTCACTTCATTAAATCTGAAGATGAAGACCCACTTTCGGATTCCAATTTGTAACTATGAATGAGAATTGAAAGTTTAAATGAGATCAATGTACCTTTCTTAGCGGTGGTGTGGTTGTGAGGGACTTGTAAGAAGTAGCTTACATGTCCAACCTCGATCAACTGTCCGTTGAGAATGAAGAAACGAAGAATTCGGAAGAGATGGAATGTTTGGGAACTAAATATTATGATGGTTGAGTGATTTGGGATTTGGGGAGTTTGAATTTGAGTGAAATAGGAAGGAAATAATGGAATGAAACGGTTATGGAAGGGAATTTTAAATGAAATGGAAAGGGAGATGAATTGAACCGTTATGTCTTTTAATAAGTCTGCCCAGGTCGGGTCGAATCACTGTTAGATTTGGGCCTGCGAGACCCCATAGACGGTCCGTCGACTAGGACCGAAGATCACTTGGAGACTTAGAAAAAATTATGGAACATACCTGGGATCTACGGACACAATCGACAGTTCATCGGTGGAATAAATGTCCATCGTTGGGGTCCATAGACCTCTACACCTGACCATTTTCTGCAGATTTTGCTTTTGCTCCCTACACATGAAACACCCACTAGGTCATTCTTTTTGTGTTTTTCACTTTTCTGACACGACACCTATTCTAATCTCTAGCTAACAGTAACACACAAGAAACAATGAAATAATGAAAAACAAACAAAATAAAATTGTGACTATTGCTACAAGGAAAACAAAATCCTATTGTTGGCTAGAGGATACACCTTGGGTTTCCTTCAAAGAAGCGGTTGATTTAACGTTGTGGCACGATGCAAGCCCCTTACAGAGGTTTATCAAGATATAGGCCTCAAGCACTTCATGCATACTCTCCAAATGCCCCAGATAGATCTTTATTCTTTGACACTTGATTGTGAGCTTTGCGCCTTCCTTATTCTCCAACTCAACCACTCCATGTTGGAACACATTATTGATAAGGAATAGACCTTTCCACTTGGATTTCTGTTTGCCCAGAAACAAGCGTAGCCTGGAGTTTAATCACCAACTGTAAATTATGTTTTTTCAATGTTTTGGCCGTGATACTTCTTCATCTTCTCTATATAGATGGCTTAACTTTAAAAAGACTTCAGTTGAAACTCATCAATCTAATTAAACCCATTTAGTCTTTGTTCTGCTGCTTCAGTGTAACAGCCCTAAAAATGAATATGTTAAATTATGCTTAATGTGTCAAGAATGTCTATCATTAGAAAGGGTTCACACTGATTGATGAGCGTAGAACCATACCTCTGAACCCTTGTGACAGTCAATCCAACTAACTTTGAGAATTAGTTGAGTATTAAAGGTTGGATCCAACCATTAGGGCTCCCGAATATGAAGATTTACCCGAATGAGCCTTTACCGAATTTAAGAAGGGGAAATCTTAAGTTTGGAGGGTTATCGTAATTATCCTTAATTAATTATTTAATTAATAAAGTGGAGGGTCATTTTGGGAAGAGTGGGCTGAAGATTGGCCTTTTAGTGAAGTCTTGCTCCACCCTAGTTCGAACCTAGGTGGAAGCAATGATTATAATTGGTTTAATTAAATTGGTAAATTAATTTAATTATTTAATAATTATTAGATGATTTATGAAAAAGGAAAAATTCAGATTTTTTAAAAGGTTTGAGAGAGTCCTAGTTTGACTAAGTCTTTACCTAAGCTTAAACAACCTTTCAAGTTTAACTCTCTCTCTCTCTCTCACGTCAGAATCTCTCTTTATTTTCACGTTCTCTCTGCCAAAATACAGGAACTGACCAGCAACTAAAAGTTCCACACTTGAAGAACATTCACGTTAAAAATATAATCAAAATTTATCAAAAAACGTTAGGATAAGGGAGGGTTTTCCCATCGAAGTTTGGTGTTGAAGATCGGATGTGGACGTGAGTTGGAGGAGGTCTTTGGGCAGCACGTTCAAGGTCTGAACGTTAATGTAAGGTATGGGTTTTCATACTCTTGATCCCTTTCCCAGGAGACCCTTAGGTCTAAAATGAATCTATTCCAAAAACTAGGGTTGTTCCCCGTTGCAAGTCCCTATCACAAGCTCCAATTGATTCATAGGTTGGGTATGTTTGTTGGTAGAAATTAGGGATGCAATGTGTTTTCGTGATAATCATGTTCATGAATGTCTGTTTGGATTTATGTGATTATTAAAGTATATTTTTCAAAGACTATGTGATAAGTAGGTGTGCAAAGTGTGTGTTGCCGTCGCTCTTGCACACGGATTGGAGCATGGAATGGCATGTTTATTGTTGTATTTCACGTGAACAAACTTGTTTAAATCGTGATGTTCATAAGTGATGTAAAAATGCTTAATTGAGTGCAAACTCTTTATCGAATGCGATCTTGAAAATGCACTTAAAGAACTCACTAAAAAGTACTCCAAACGTATACACATTTAACGTGATAGAGGTGAGAAAATAGACTACAAAAATGTGATAAAAATTTCCAGCATTGTGTTAACTTAGTTTCGGCCAAAGCAATGATGACAACAAAAGATTTTAAGTGAATAAAAATAGGTGAGGTCACTAGTGATTGAACAAAAACCTCACACGTAAAAAGCTCCAAAAATTAAAATAAAGAAATGGGGTCAAAGGGGGATCGAACATGGATACTCTTAACTAAAAAGTTGTTGAATTTCACTAAGGCTTATTATAATTAATTAAGATTAAAAAAATTATTGAGGCACACGGGATTCGAACACGAGTGCCCTTAGCCGATTTTCCCAAAGTTACAAATAGAAATAAAGAAATGAGAGAAGTGGGGTTCGAACTCACTACCTCTAAGATTTAAGGAATTAAAATAAAAATAAAAGGTTGAGGTTTGTGGGAATTGAACCCACAACATCTAGGTAGAATAAAAGGGAATTTAATAAAAAATTGAAGTGGGACTATGGGGGTTCGAACCCACATTCTCTCGGCCAAGAAGGAGAGAATTAAAAGAAAAGAAAATAAAAAGGAAATGAGGTTTTAGGGGTTCGATCCCACATCCTCTATGTCCCAATGAACGAAAAATAAATAGATAAACAAAGGAAAAAAAGAAATGAAGGCGTTGGAGTCGATCTTGGGTCCCTAAGCCGTGTGGATCAAACCAAAATGAATAAAAATATAATTGTTGTCCAAGGGATTCGAAATCGGGTTCCTTTGCCAAAATTCCGTATCGATACATAAGTCATAATTTAATAGATGCTTAAAATAATGTTGCCTACATAGATCAAAATCGAGATCTTAACATACTTACAAGATGTATAAGTCGTGTCCCACCTAATCTTAGAAAGATATGGATCACTTAAACGAACTATGAATGAAGCCTCATGGCTTTAATGTATAGACCCATAAGTCTAGCATACTTTAAAAGTAAGTGAACCTAAGATGTGTGTAACGAAATGATGAAACACTAGAAGGGTCAAGTAAGAGTGTGAAACACACTACATGGTCAAGTGCATTGGCATACGATGAAATGAACATTCACGTAAAGGGGTAAGTAATTATGAAAAGAAAATGTGCTAAAGTTAATGAATGAGGTGACAATATGATAAGAGGCTAATGTGAAAGATGAGTACAATCTCAAATGAGCCTAAGTAAATGTTACCAAAACGTACTCACCTATGAGAGTGTAAAGTTAATAAAGAGACATGTCTCTATAAAGACTCTAATAAAAGTATTGAAGTTAATGCATACTTAATACTAATGATGAGATGATAAATCATCTAATGAGCTATGATATCCTCACACTAGAAGCCAACTTCCACGATGTATGAGTTAAATGTAATGGAACTTTATACTAAGCACCGATAAGCTAGCTATGAGCGGTGATGCCTTCCTCGGGAAGGGCAGAGATTCATGTTACTCTCATGAGATAAGATTGTCCTACATGCCGGGTATGGGTTTCTTTATATCTCCTAGTCTCTGAACCTATACTGCAAATATAGGGATCTAGCAGGGTTTAATCACCTATATACGCTAGCATGTTTTGGGTCACTTTGGCCGATTATTCAACCTTTTTTCCTTATGGGGAAGATATTGGATATCATGATGCTCACATGATTTATGTTAGTTAAAGTTAAAGTTCCCAATGAATGAATGAAGCCAGCCTCAAATGATTCACATAATGAAATAAATATACCAAAGGTGTTAGGATAGGATAATCAAGTGGTGAGATAGACTTAAGTAATGACCCTAGTTCATTCTTGATCATTGCACAATAAACCCGGTTAAAGTATTACACTACATCCTAGGTATATCTGGTGTTTACACTAGATTATGGATGTATGAAGTGAAGTAAGTATGAATGAATGAAGAAGAATATGTGTTTGCTAAAGAAGACTCCCTAAATGAGGTCCCATATGTTGAGCCCTCATTTTTGGGAAGTCTTGATGTCAAATCCATGATTCCAAAGTCTTATGGCGTATGAACGAATTATATGAAAAATGTTATGTGCTATATGCAATATGTTATGTTCTATGTGTAAGACGTTATGTGTTGTGCAATATGATACGTATGATGATGCATTTTACTCTCATGGCATGACTTTCCTAATCCAATTTGGAAAGTCCACTGACTTTCCTAATCGAAATTTGGCAGGTCCACTAACTTTCCTAATCCAAATTTGGGAAGTAAACTGACTTGACTTTCCATAAATCATATTGTTAGAAAAAAGCTATTCTTACTCGTGCATGTCCTTGGTGTGTGCTTGCATATACCCATACTTAGTACAAGTGTGTAATAATCCCATACAACTCTATATTTTTAAGTGTAGGAAAAAGTGGACGTTAGAGCTTAGAGGTCGATGCTGAAGCCATCCGGACGTGAAGCATTCATCCAGACTTAGTACTCCATCATGCATTTGAGGACGCTTGCCTATTTTATTCTAAGTTAGTTATAGGATTGAGCTAGTAGGGTATGATTAACTAGCGTTTCTTTCCCTTTTTTTATTTAAGACATTGTATTGGTTCCATTATGGCAAGTATACATTTAATGTAGCATTGAACGATTTTTTTTCATTTGATGATCTTAGTGTTAGATGGTTGATAGTGAACATATATGAGTTTAAGTAGAATGAATTACATGTATCTTAAGAAACAAAAAGTTCAAATTTTCCGTTAAAATTAACCTAGATTAATTATCAATGACGTATGTAGGCTTCTCTGCGACCTCTGAGAGGTCAACGTCGCTGGTGTCGTCTGGGGTCTAAACTCCGGTCTTGACAAAGTTGGTATCAGAGTGAAGTTAAATTTTGAGTTTAATAAGTTCACATCAACCACATGAAGTAGTTTCTAAGTCATGGTAGTGAAGTGCACCACTATCTTGAATTAGAGACTACATGATGTGTAGGAAAATTCCCTTCTTTTGATCTTATCGTGCCTTTTCCTATTCTCTGATTTCCGTATGTTTTGAGTGTGTCTATCATCAATCCTTGTTGTTTTCAGAGAATGAATAATAGGATAAATAATGGTTAGAGGAGAGGAAGAGTAGGTGTTGGGGTCAATTAGGTTTCACCCCTGGCTCCAGCTGAAGGAAGGGCTATGTCGGCTAACCCTGATGGGTTGATTGATGCGGATGTGCGAGCATCTCTGTCCCAGATGGCACAGACCATCACTATGTAGGCCCTGTCCATGACTAACCAGGTCAATCAAAAAAATGTTAAAAAGGGAAAACCCATATGTTTGTAGCATGGCTGGCAGGCTACGAGACATCACGAGGATGAATCCTCCTATTTTTATAGGGTCCAAGACTTCAGAAGATCCCCAGGAGTTTTTGGATGTGGTACATAAGATTTTGGTGGCCATGGGGGCCACGGATATAGAGAAATCTGAGTTGGCTTCTTATCAGCTTAAGGATGTTGCACAAACTTGGTGTAAGATGTGGCAGGATAGCCGAGCGTTGGGTGGAGTTCTGGTCACTTAATAGCTATTTAGAATAGCCTTCTTTGAGAGATTCTTCCCCAGGGAGATTAGAGTGGCCAACATTGAGGAGTTTATCAACCTTAAGCAGGGATCAATGAAAGTTAGAGAGTATTCCCTGAAGTTTGTTAAACTATCCAGGTATACTACTTCCGTTTTATATAACAGCAGGGATGAGATGAGTAGGTTCCTCACTGGAATCACCGGAGATCTGGAGAAGTACTGTCCAACTGCGATGCTCCATGATAACATGGACCTCTCAAGGTTGATGGTGCAAGTCCAGCAGGTGGTGGACAGCCCGAATAAGAGGGGCGTCCGTGATGCAAGGAGACCTAAGACTCATGATTAGGCAGGTCGTAGCAATGGAGGCAACAGAATCAATTTTGGCGTCGTGAGCAACCCTGACTAGAGGAGGCATACCCGAACCCAGAAGGGCAATGGAGGTGATATGCAGCGTCCGAAAAGAACTATGCTGAGTGTGGCTATGCTCACACTAGATAGTGCAGATAGGGCATTAATGTCTGTTTCAGTTGCGGTAAGAGCGGGCACATGATTAAAGACTTCCCACAGAACAAGGGTTAGGCTGGAGGTAATGCGCAGCCTAGGCCTAATCCACAGGGTGAAGACGTAGCCGAGCCTCCTAAGAGGAACAGGTATTACGCCCTGAAGGGAAGGGAGGATAAGGAGAAGTCCTCTGATGGGGTCACACGTATGCTGTAAGTATCTCAATTTCTGTTTATGCTTTAATTGATCGAGGGTCTACGCTTTCCTTTGTAACTCCTTTACTTGGTCCCACTTTTGAGATATTGCTTTAAGTTCTGCATGATATTGTAGTGGTTAGTACACATTTAGGAGAAAATGTAAGAATTGATAGAGTATGCAAGGATTGACTAATAGTTGTATGTGGTAAGACTATGTGTGCAGACTTAGTTTAGTTACCAATGCATGATTTTGATGTTATTCTTGGCATGGACTGGCTTCTTAGTTGTTATGCTTGTATGGATTGTTATAGTAGGGTTGTAAGATTTTGTTTCCCTAATGAAGATGAGCAGGTCTGGGAGGGGTACAACTCGAGTCGTCCTAATCCCTTGATTTTGAACCTTAAGGCCAATAAAATTATATCCAAGGGGTTGTTCTGTCATCTTGTGAGTGTAAATAATTTAGATCATGAAATTTCTTCCATAGACTCAGTTCCTGAAGTGAATGAGTTCAAAGATGTATTTCCTGATGATTTTCCTGGAGTTCCTCCCCCTCGAGAAATTGACTTTGGTATCGACATAGAACCCGATACTAAAAAAATTTCAATTCCTCCTTACAGAATGGATCCAACTTAACTCAAAGTGTTGAAGCTGCAGTTAAAATATATCACTCACAAAGAATTTATTCAGCCGACCATATCCCCTTGGGGCACTCCAGAGTTGTTTCTTAAAAGCAAAGATGGAACCCTTATAATGTGTATCGATTATCGAGAGCTCAACAAAGTCACTATCAATAATAAGTATCCACTTGCCAGAATATATTGCTTGTTCAACAAACTCCAAGGTTCTATTTTCTTCTCGAAGATTGATCTTTGTTCAGGGTACCATTAGCTAAGAGTTAGGGATTGAGATATCCCAAAGACAACCTTTCGTACCCGTTATAGTAACTATGAGTTCCTAGTTATGTCATTTAGTCTCACGACTGCACCTGCCGCATTAATAGATCTCATGAATAGGGTCTTCCGTGAATACCTTGACTCTTTCCTTATAGTATTCATTGATGACATTCTCATCTACTCTAAGACCAAGGAGGAGCATGAACAATATTTGAGCCTAACCTTGCAGGTAGTTAGACAACATTACCTGTATGACAAATTTAGCAAGTGTGAATTTTGTATTACATTAGTGACCTTCCTTGGTCATGTTTTGTCCGACAAAGGTGTGGAAGTGGATCCCAGGAAGACAGAGGTTGTTAAGAACTGGAAAAAAACCTCTTGCTCCGACAGATATCCGTAGCTTCTTGGGATTGGCTGCTTATTATCGCATGTTCGTGGAGGGTTTTTCTTCCATTGCTGCCTCACTGACATCTTTGACTAAGAAGAAGGCCAAGTTTTAATAGACAAAGACTTGTTAAAAGAGTTTCCTGGAGCTCAAGGACAGACTCACTTCATCCCTAGTGCTCACTTTGCTTAATTGTGGTTAGAATTACTCTATTTATTGTGATGCATCTAGCGTTGGTTTGGGTTGTGTTCTTATGCAGGTTGGTAAGGTGATAGTTTATACGTCCAGACAACTCAAGGTTCAAGAAAAGAATTGTCCCACTCATTACCTGGAGTTGGCAGTTGTAGTGTTTGCACTGAGATTGTTGAGACGCTACTTTTATGGAGTGAATGTAGATGTGTTCACAGACCACAAAAGTCTCTAGTACGTCTTCACACAGAGGGAGTTGAATCTACGTCAGCATAGGTGGTTGGAGCTTTTAAAGGACTAGGACATGAATGTCCACTACCATCTAGGTAAGGCTAATGTTCTAGCTGATGCTTTGAGTAGGATGAGCATGGGAAGTACATCCAACATTGAGAATGAGAAGAAAGAGTTGGTTAAATATATACACAGACTGGTCAGACTGGGTGTGTGGTTAGTTGACTCTACTAGTAAGGGTGTTTCAGTTCAACCTAGTTCTAAATAATCCTTAGTAGTTGAAGTCAAGAAGGGTCAGCATCTGGATCCTATGTTGATGGAGCTGAAGGATTCAGTGTTGGTTAAGATGAATGAGTCTTTTTCTTTGGGAGATGACGACATACTTAGGTACCAGAACAGGCTGTGTGTACTAGATGTGGATGATTTGCGGACCAGGATCATTGTAGAGGCCCATGGTTCAAAATATTCCATACATCCAGGTTCCACCAAGATGTATCATGAATTTAAGTAGATCTATTGGTGGGATAGCATGACCATGGACATTGCAGAATATGTGGTCAAGTGTAATAATTGTCAACAGGTTAAGGTAGAACATCTTAAGACAGACGGTTTTACTCAGATTATTGAGGTTCCGACTTGGAAATGGGAGGCCATTAATCTGGACTTCGTGGTTGTTTTTCCGAAGACTAAGAGACAACATGACTTCATATGGGTTATTGTGGACAGGTTGATTAAGTCTACCCACTTTATCCGTGTGAATTCTACTTATAGAGCCGAGAATTATGTGAGACTCTACATTGATGAGATTGTGAGATGGCATGGGATTCATTTGTCTATCATTTGAAATAGAGGAGTTGAATCACTTCATATTTCAGGAGATCCTTTTAGAAGAACTTAGGCACGCACATAAATCTTACTACTGCCATTCATCCACAGACTGATGGGTAGGCTGAGCACACCATTCAGACATTAGAGGAAATGTTGAGGGCGTGTGTGATTGACTTCAGGGGTAGCTGGGACGATTATCTCCCCTTGATATAGTTCTCATATAATAATAGCTATCACTCCAGCATTGGGATGGCACCGTTTGAGGCGCTGTATGGTAAAAGGTGTAGGTCTGGAGTTGGGTGGTTCGATGTTTGAAAGTCATACATTTTGGGTCCAAAGATAATTCATGAGTCCTTAGAGAAGGTCAGAGTGATTAGAGATAGGTTGGCTACTGCTTACATTCGGTAGAAGTCTTAAGCAGACAACAAAAACAGCCCTTAGAGTTTGATGTTGGTGACCAGATCTATTTGAAGATATCACTTATAAAGGGGGTGATGAGGTTTGGTAGGAAGGGGAAGTTGAGTATGATGTATGTTGGTCCATATGAGATCCTACAGCGTGTAGTTGAGGTGGCCTATGAGTTGGCATTGCTTGCGTAGTTAGCTTCTGTTCATCCAGTTTTTCATGTCTTTATGTAAAAAAAGTTTCTAGGTTATCCAACATCGATTCTACGTGTTGAAGGTTTGGGGGTCGATGAAGACTTGTCGTATGATGAAGTACCTATTGAGATTTTAGACTTACAGGTCAATGGGCTAAGGAACAAGGAGATTTCCACAGTGAAGATATTATGGAGGAGTCATCTTGTTGAGGGTGCTATGTGGGAGGCCGAGGCCGATATGAGATACCGCTACGCTCATCTTTTTAGCTCTTGAGGTTAGACTTCCTTCTCTTAAGTCTACATTTCCTTATCTCTTTATTCGTTGTTTATATTGCTTGTTTATGAATAGTGTTGGTGGTATAATTTGACTGTCATTACGCTAGATAGTTAGTAGTGTCATTATGGGATGAATGTTCCTAAAGAGCGGTGGAAATGTAACAAACACTAAGAATGGATATGCTGAGTATGCCTTATGGTATTCTAGACTCGAATGCCTACGAAACAGACCTGGTTCACATGATTGATGCGTCTAAAACTAACCTCTGAAACCTTGGATATCCTACAACTAACGTAGGGAGTTATTTGAGCTAGGTATGTTTGGTCCGCAGCCATGAAGGGCTTCGAATAGTAAGATTAGCCCATGACGTTTTAGCATGAGATTTAAAAAAGGTAAATGCGTTATGTTTGAGGTCTAGGGGGAAAATGGGTCCTTTTAATAGGCGTTAAGGATTAGTATCGTAATTAACCCTAATAGTACTTAATTATTTACTTCAGTGGGAAGGTGGAGGGGAATTTTGGGGAGAGGATGGCCGCAAATTTGGCTATTTTGTTGAAGTCTTGGCTCCACCTGGATGTTGAACCTAGGGGGTGAAGCAGACTAATTGTTATAATTAAATGGTAAAATTACTTTAACTAGATATACTTATAGCTTATTTAATACAGAATAAAAAAATTAGAGTTTTTTTTAAAAGGTTAAAAAAAAGAGTGCTATTTTGACTAAGTTTTAACTGCTCTTCTCTCGTTCTCATGTCAAACCTATCTTTTTTTCGATTCACATTCTCATCTGCAAAGTAGAATACAAGACTATGACTAGAAAACTAATATTGTCTTCTGTCCTTCATCACACTATGAAGAACATTCACGTTAAAATATAATCAAAACGAATATTTTAAAATGTTAGCAAAAGGATGTTTTCCCGCTCTAAGTTTGGTGTTGCAGAACGGATTGGATATGAGTTGCGAGGAGGGTCTTGGTCAGGCGATCATTTTCATGGTTTGGAAGGCTAAAATAGGTATGGGGGTTTTCTATGTTAGTCAGTCCCGTTTCCCCAAGAACCCTTAAGGACTCAGAGAATCTATTTCTAAAAACTAGGGTATTGTTCCTTGTTGCATTGTCTCTGTAACTAGCATCCGATTGATTTTGTAGTCGGGTCTGTTTGCTGGTAATTTAGGGATGTGATGTGTTTTGTCGTGATGATCACTTTCATGTATGTGTTTTTTGGATTTAATGTGATGTTTATGTAATATTTTTCCAAGACTATTTGAAATAAGTATGTGGTGCAAAGTGTGTGGGTGTCGCGTCTATTGGACAGCATATATGTGGATCATAGAATTGGCATGTTGTTATGGTTGTCATTCACGTGGCACAGAACTTGTTTAAATCGTGATGGTTCATAAGTGAAATGTAAAAAAGCTGATTGAGGTGCAAATCTTTATCGATGTGATCTTTAAAATAGGCCTAAATAATTCACTAAAAACTACTTATACTACAAACGTATACACATTTCACGTGAAAAATTTGAAAAAAAGCTGCAAAATGGGATCAAATTTTTCTTTTCGAGCCTTGTGGTTAACTATATTTTTGCCAATAAAGGATAACACATTAGAATTTAAGGATGAAAAAATAGGTGAGTTCACTAGGGTTTAACCTCCAAAACCTCACATGTGAAAAGCGAAAAATCCGAAAATAAAGAGATGGGGTTAAGGGGGATCAAACATGGGTACCCTTGACTGAAAAGTTGGTGCTAAGTCTTATTATATTTAATAAAAATTAGAAAAAATGAGTTAGGAACACTAGATCAGATCCCGAAACCGTGTGGATCATATCAAAATAAAAAAAATGTAAGTGTTGTCCAAGGGATTCGAAATCGGGTTCCCTTGACTAAATTCCGTATTGATAATAAGTCATACGTGAAACATGTTCAAAAAGTTTTCCTAATAGATCGAAATCAGATTTTGACATACTTATAGATTCATAATCTTGTACAACATAATCTTAGGAATATATGAATTACTTGAACTATGAATGAGCCTCATTTCTTGTATGTATAGACCCTAGTCTAGCATACGTTTGGAAGTGAACCTAAGATGTATGTAACTAAATGATTAAAACCTTGAAGGTTCTGAAGTAAGTGTCGAAACACACTAAATGGCCAGTGCATTGTCATACTATGCAACAAATATTCACGTAAGGGATGAGTTAATTATGAAAAACAAATGTTCTAAAGTTATTAATAGGGTGACAAATATTATAGGAGGCTATGTTAAAATGAGAGCAATCTTAATGAGCCTAAGTAATTTTACTAACCAAAACAACTCACAATTGAGAGTGTAAAGTTAATAAAGAGACTAGTCCTATGAACACTCTAATGAAGGTATTGAAGTAAGTCATACTGAAATACTCAATTATGAGATGAGAAATGATCTAATAGCTATGATGATCCTCATAACTAGAAGGGCCAACTAACTACCATGATGTATGAAGTTTAATGAAATAGAACTTTATATAGGCCACCGATATACTATTTATGGAACTGTACTCCTTCCTTCGTGAAAAGCGGTAGGTTTACGTAAACTCTTTATGAGATGAGATTTTTATGACATCGGGTAGGTTTTTCTCCTGATATCTCTCAGTATTTGAACCTATACTTCAATATAGGGATCTATAGGTTTCGATCCCCTATATAAGCTATAGTGTTTTGGTACTTGGCCAGGTGATTGGCCCTCTTTTCAGTGTGGGGCATGACACTGGATTCATGATCCTCACAGATCTATGTTAGTTAAATTAAAAAGTTTCCCAATGAATAATGAGGACAAGTCAAAGACTCAAATTATGCATTTTAATGAAATCAATGATACAAAGTGTTATGAATAGGATAATCAAAGGTGAGCTAGTACTTAAGTAATACAGTAGGTCATTCTTTGATCATTGCACAGCCGAACCCGAGGGAAATTCCTATACTACATCTAGGTAATAATCTTGTGTTTACCTATCTTATGATGAATGAAGTGAAGTAAGTATGAAGAATGAAGAAGAATCGTGTTGGCTGAAAGAAGATCCGTCTAGTTGAGGTCCCAATATGTTTGATCCTCATTTTTGGGAAGTCTTGATGTCAAGTCCATGATTCCAGAGTCACATGCCTATGAACGACTTATATGAAAGATGTTATGTCCTATATGGCGTATATTTATGTTCTATGTGTGGAGAGTTATGTGTTTGTGTCAATATGTACATATGATGTGCATTTTACTCCATGGCATGACGGTCCCTAGATCAAATTTTGCAGGTCCACTAACTTCTTAAATACAAATTTGGAAGTCTACTACGTGACTTGCTATAATTATGTTGTAAAAAAAGATCTTTTCTTACTCATGCATGTCCTTTGGGTGTGTGCTTGCATATACCCATACTTTTTACAAAAGGTGTACTAATCCCATACACCCTAATATTTTTAGCTGGCAGGCACAAGTGGATGTTAGAGCTTAAGAGGTCGACCTAAAGCCATACGGACGTGGACATTTCATTCGACTTGGTGGGTTTAATCATTCAAAAGCTTGCTTCTTCTGTCTATCTTAGTTTATATGTTGATCTAGTGGGTGATGATTTTCACTAGTGTTTTCTTTTTCTTTCCCATTTGTTTTTTTCCATACATTGTATTGGTGACATTTTTGGCAAGTATACATTACTGCAGCATTGAACGATTTCGTTCATTTGATGATCGTATGTTATGATGGTTGATGTGAACTATATGAGTTTTTAAGTGAATGAACTTCCACATGCATGGTTAAGAAACAAACGAAAGATGAAGTCTCAATGACATATCTAGACGGTCTTGCGACCTCTAAGAGGATTAACGACATCCCCGATCTCTTCTAGGGTCTAGACTCCGTCTCGATTTCAGGTCAACCCAAACATGCAGGTTCTTCATTGCATGCATTGCATTGTGTCAGTTTTTCGATTGCAATTGCAAGGCTTACCATATAAGTTTGTTTTGAGACAATACCATATGGGATTGTTGTATGCAGTGCGTAAGTTCAAGTCTTTGCCTTGAATTTGCTTGTCTCACGATTGGACACCTCTACTTGCCCCCGTTGATGGTAAGCAGTAGCGACATATGGCGAAACCATATTTCCTCAAACAGTCATTTGAACAATTTATCACAAAAGTCAGAGATAAACATCACAATTAATAGGACATAGGTGTGCCCAAATCTAAGGAGAGATTGTATTTTTTAAAGATATGGTTGCCACACTTTCTTTATATTGTTAGGAAGCCAATTAACTTTCCACCCATTCAAAGTCAACCCCTATCAACCCGCCAAAAGAATTACTACTTCATACCCATGAGAACTCACAAATTGACCATCAAGTCCATGGCCCCCATACACAATAGCTCCCAATAACCAAAAACAGGATAAGGGTAGTTCTGGCTCTTTGTTTTTTATTTAGCTCTCATTGCAGCAAACCGACAAATGAATTTGGCCAAAATCGTAGGTAATCCCTCTTGTTTGAATGGGTTTGATGGACCAATAATGCCCAGCCTACAACATCTTTGGGCAGTCCACATACCACTATGGTTCCACTCCCAAAGGCGAGGAGTGGCAATGCCCCTCAAAAAACTTCAACCATCTCAACCACATGTACACAACGACGAATGATCCCATCGGCACAAGTCCGATATAAGTAAGGATCATCCCAGAAGAACTTTTTAACATCATGCCTGAACTTTTTTCTTTGGTAGAAGGTCAAGTCCGATGGAACTACATCACTCGCTAGATTATTCGCATTGTCTGTGAACCATGGGATCAGATCCTGAGATGCGACAAAAACATGTTCATCGCTTCATCCTCGAATCTAGACAAGTTTTCGGCAACTTGATTCTCAGTCCCATTTTTATCTTTTACCTCGAAATAAAACTCTTGCAACAATAATACCATCTGACCAACCTTCACGTATCATACTTCTTCGCTATCAAGTACTTCAAAGAAAAATGGTCAATATGCACTATGACCCTCATTCAAAGAAAATTGGAGCAAAATTTCTTGAATGAAAAGAATACAGCAAGAAGTTTCTATTCCGTTACCATAAAGTTCTTTTGGGCTTCATTCAGGTCTTTACTCACTATAAACGATGGTGGTGAAGATTTAAATCCCTTCTATGCCCCAATACCATAACAATGTTACGCCTCAACTATCGCATCACACATCCCCTCAAATGGCTCACTCTATTCTGGTGAATAATAATAGTTTTTTACGGTGCACGACACCAACGTTTCCTGGAAATCGCCAAATGCTTCAAACATGATTCATCGAAATAGCACTTACATTTCTTCTCAAGATATTACCAACAAATGATTTGGCAAATTTTTTTGAAAAATCCCTAATAAACCTCGTATAAAGACAAGCATGCCAAGAAAAATTCGTCACCCTTTGACAGAGATGCTGACGAACTTCCTATTGTTCTTCCCATTAGCTCGATCAACCTCCACACCCCCCCTTTTCAAGAGGTATATGCCCAACCAATGCCTTCTTTCAACACAATAAAGTTGACATTCTCCCAATTTAGCACCAAATAAAAAATCTCTCACAACCTCTTGAGAACCTCATATCCAAATTACTTAACAACCAATCAAGGATTTAGTCCGCACTAAATACAATCATCCCTAACACCTCATTCAAAAGTGTTCCTCCACCATATAGGAGAATATCGACATCATACAATGCTGGAAATTTTCCGGTGCAAAAGTCTCATAAGGGCAAGTGAAGTGGTATTTTTCTTTATCTTCTCCTCTATCGTTCTCCTCGCGTGATAGAGATTTGATTTTAGAGCCTAAATCTCCATCAATAAAGTATACAACCCGGTTCCTGTGAGTGTTTTTCTTATAATTGATCCCCACGCAATCAATGGTAAAAATTCTCCTTTATCTGCCCACACATTTCACTTCGGTAGTCCATGCAACTCTACATCGGGTCATGGTATTATTGGAACAAGCTCGTTCCCTCTTAGGTACAAGTTTCATCCCACCCCCCTTTTTTTTTAGCCATAGCATGAACAAGGACACATCCAACTTCTGTCCGTAATAGATATATGACTCCACAACACCTAATCCGCATGATAATCTCATTTTTTTCACTAACCCCCTCCATGCATCGGGTGGTTCAACTTCTTTGTGCTCAATACTTGGTTTGTAATTGAGCATGAGTAGGACATTGTGGGATCAAATACTGGTAGGGATCCTAATAATGTTCACAGTAGTCTAACCAATGATTTGTTTGAACCTCTTCAATATTGCCACTAACCACTCTACTTTTTGTCCATTCTAATCTATTGCAATTATTACCAGTAAAGTGTCATCTCTACCCAAGAACACATACATCATATGAGGTGGTAGACCCTAAGCTTTAATTTTTGGGCCTCCTCAATAGATTTTTTTACGAGTCGAGACTCGCAATGCTTTATTTTGAACTCTAATTTCTTTGGCTTTGACCAATATTCGTTTCGTTCATGTGCAGCCCCAAAAGACCAATAATTTTTCGATAGCATCAATGTCAAAAATCATGATAAGTGTTGCTATTGCCTCGACACCTAGTCACTCTTCAATTTGCACCTCAAATATACTCTCAACCCTGTAAGATATAACAGATACCATTTTTATCTCACCACTCTGCTTCATGGACCTAATATATTAAATTTGCTTCTTCATTGTTCAACCTAAATATCATTTTCCGCTTTTCCATGTCGACTAACGCACGCCCATTGGCAAGTAATGGTATTCCTAGATAAAGTAGGACCTTAAAGTCAACCTCACATTAAAGAATCACAAAACTGACTGGAATTATGGGGGCTCCACTTTCACAAGTACATCATAGAGTATACTAATGGGTCTTTTCACAGTTCGATCAACCATTATTAACCACATCGTAGTATGCTTTGAGTCACCCAAGCCTAACTTCAAATAAATGGACAGAGGAATGAGATTTATGCTTTCACCAAGATCACATAGTTCCGTAGCAAAGTGTAGCAACCCTATAGTACATGGAATAGTGAAGGCACCCAGATCTTTTTTCTTCTGCACAAGAGATCTTATAGCAATAGCACTACAATGCTGCATTTTGTCTTCATCTTCAGTACTCATCGTTCTCTTCTTTGTCACCATGTCCCTCATTAACCTAGAATAACAGGGCATTTGTTCCAAAGCTTCTATCAAAGGGATATTGATGGAATGTTGTTTCAAAATTGTCGTATTTACCATCTCTAGTCTTCTTCACTAATCTCTAAGGGAATGGTGGTAGAGGTCTACGGGTGGGTACCACTTTCTATTGTACCTCTTCTTTTTTCCATCTAGTCCACCAACTCTCCACTATTTTTAGCCACATATTCGTCCTTTCTCATATAAGCTTATACTACATGCAAGCATAGTTAGATTAATGGTCTGCTTATCCCGTCAAGTAGTGAATGCCATGCAATACCTGTCATTTTAAAGTTTTGGATGGTGTTGCTTGGAAGAGTGCCAGGTATGCGTGGGTTCCCAGTAGAAAACAACTCCATCTGTAGCTCAAGATTCTATATCAAAACCGCATGTGCATCAACCTTTTGCCCACTGTTATCTAGATTAGCTCTCATCTTCTTGACATTCTCATCACT
Organism: Solanum habrochaites; assembly: GCA_027704765.1. Classification (NCBI taxonomy): domain Eukaryota; kingdom Viridiplantae; phylum Streptophyta; class Magnoliopsida; order Solanales; family Solanaceae; genus Solanum; species Solanum habrochaites. The sequence goes on from JAKWJA010002500.1 coordinate 54,723,533, forward strand.
CGCATTGAACCACTTTATCATCTTCTACAACATATCCTAAACACGCACCATACTACCTCCACCGTCCCTAGGAGAAAATTTCCAATTTTGAGGGGGAATATATGTCCCACTCCGATCATTCAAGTTCCCATAGTTATTTCGATTAAAGTTGTTTTCACAGTTGTAGATCCTATCTCGGACATATTGATCATCTCAGTTGTAGTTACCATAATTCAGACCTTGGTTTCCTTGACCTTTGGGCCAATTTTCCTTATTAGAGCCTTGGGCATTTTGTGGGGAACCCCCCATCTGATCATTCACTGCATAGGCATCCTCATCATAATAGTAATCATATACCAGTGGTTGTTTAGTCAAATAGTTCACCACATTTACCTAATCAGCACGTATGCTCACATGTTTCAAGACCAACCCTAGCTCAGTTCTCATGTTTGCCAACTCTTCACGCATCTCATCTGTTGTTGGGTTATTTGTAGCGTGGTAACCACAAAGTTGTTTCTTCATTTCTGAATTTGCGAGTGCTCCAGCCTGTTGGTTTGGCGAATATCTTCACAAATTCTCTTCAATGTTCGCAGAGTTGGCATCCCCATAGGACCACCCGCAATAAAATCAAGGCACTCCTTTGTGTGCTTTAACATCTTTTCCTTCCTCTAGATAATACTTCTATCAGTGATTCATAATAACCCGGTGGTTTGGGATCACCTCTTAACGAATGAGGTAAATTTTTCTCAGGCTACTCATATATGTCTCCTTCCCTAGAGTGCCATCATTTTGACCTTGTCTTTGTTTTGAGATTCTTGGACACGGGATTATCACTCTGCCAAGAAACATCTCCGCAACTAATCCAAATATAAAGTTATTGCCTTGTCTTTGTGTGTGATCTTTCTTGGACACCTGTATAGTGACACCTTGCCAAGAACACATCTCTCAACTAATCCAAAATATAATAGAGATATAGGGCAAATCAGTGAACCATATAGCGGCATCTCCTGTCAATGATAAGGGAAACACTCGCAATCCAATTGCGTTCATATCCTAGTCCATCCTACCCACACAAATTTTTCACACAGACCTTAGTTTAACTATATGAGCATGTGGGTCCTCCGATGGCACTCCTGAGAATAAACCCCTCGCGGTGAGCACTTGCATCAAGATAATGGTCACCTCGAATGTGTGTCCACCTTTCATACGGGGTAGGGACAAGAGGTCCATTGGACTCTGCAATGTTCATGTTGCCCCTCTAGTAATCCTAATATCGTGGAGCTGGAGGTTGCATCCTCAAAGCATTCTCAAATTGATGATCAACACAAACTTGGTTGTGTCCCTTAATCGGTAATTTAGGTTGATGGATTGCTCCATCACCTAGATTCCCTTTGTTAGGGTTGGCTGGCGCCTCTTGATTCTCCATTCTTATTAAGTTTTGATTAATTTTGAGATTGAATAGAATGGGTAGTTTTCCTTTCAATAATGTAACCTAAAGTAAATATCAAAACTAGATTTCTGTGCAGCGATGTCGAAATTCGATACGCTTAAATAACACCTCCCTAAAGAAGTATATGTGGTCATAGTCAAGTAGAGAACCCAACTAGTAGGTTGGGATTGATCCCACGAGGAAGTGGTCTAGACTTCAGTTTTATTCACAACTACATCAATTTAGCCAATGTCTTTTTAAGTTATGAAGTAAAAAAAGTAAATGTAGACCTTTTATCAAGTTGTGAGAATAACTGAGGTATATGTGTTTCCCACAAGTTCATTATTCCTAGTGTTTTACATATAAAGTGGTAAGTTATGTATGTTTTATTCCTTGGTCCTACATCTAGAAAATTTCACCTTGTACCTTCGTCCGACTACGTGTGTATAAACTACCAACCCGTACTTTTCCCTCATATTTGGCATCATAATCGATATATGAATTTGTTATTGCTTCGCATCAATCAGTACTAGCCTATTATATAGTATCATACTAAATATATGTTAATACGTATTTTCTTATTCCTACCTCCTTTGTAAGGCAAGTAGAAACAAGACAAGTTCTAATGCGTGCACTCGTTAAAAAGACTTCTATAAAAGAATTATCAAATAGGTGGTCCTTGGGGAGTTATACACAAACATTTAGACCATAAATGAACCCCGCATATAGTTTCTAGGGTCCTCTACTATCATTGACACCCAAATAGACATAAAACAGGCACCTGTAAAACACTAGCCTATCACAAAGAAACTAGTTTTTGAACTTCTATGGTCATCTCCTTTGGCATTCAACTTATAAACTCTTCAAGCGTGACTCTAAAGCTATTCTTCATCTTTAACCACATTATAATCTAATGAAACACTTGCGAACTCTAGTTTTGTCTTATTTTAATTTAAGGTTGTACATTTGCAGTTCAAATAATTCGTATTTGGGTTTGTGATGCAGCAACAACCTTCAAAAACGTTGTATGATGTTGATATTTTCAAATATTTGAGGACCCATATAAAGTGTTTATGGATGTTCTTTGTGATAGGTGACTCGTTTAATTCTTGTTTGACACATTTGGCTAAAGTACTAAAATGATGTGAAGAGTGTAATCTTGTGCTAAACTAAGAAACATGCCACTTTTTGATTAAAGATGTCATAATTCTTGGTCATCGTATCTTTTTGAAAGGTACTGAGGTTGTTCGAGCTAAAGTTGAGGTAATAGAAATGTCTCCATCACCATATCTGTTAAAGTTTTTTGAAGTTTTCTTTTGCATGCATGTTTCTACTTGAGGTTGATATACTATTTGTCTAAATCCACACCCCATGTGCAAGCTACCTGAAAAAGAGTGCAAGTTTTATTTAGATGAGGCTTTTGAGAGCATTTGGAGATTTTAAAGAAAATTTAACTTCAACACCTACTATAATTATATCACTAGATTGGGGCAAACATTTGAAGTACTGTGTGTTGGAAGAGGGGTGTCACTTGGTGCTTTATTAGGATAGAGGAGAGAGAAGATTTTTCATTTGATTTACTATGGGAGAAAAGTTGTAAATGTGGGTCAAAAGGGAACAAAAAATAAGGTTGCTGATCATTTTTGTTGACTATATAAGGGAGCTAAAATAAGGTTAGAGGTTGGAATTGAGAATAATGATTGGATTTTTTCACTGATCAAAAGGTACTGTTCGCTTCTTATGATCTTATCCCTTGTTTGGGAGATTTTCTACTCTTGAGAATTGATTTGTTTTCTAATTCTGCGTCAATTTTTCACACTTACAAACAACGGCAAAATAAAGTTCATGTTTTGTGAGAAAAATTCTTTTGGGATAACCTTACTACTTGTTTGTGTTTTGGGTTGAATTGGGGATTATTCATCATTTTTTGCCCTAGGTAAGGTTGAGATATTAGTTATACAACACGTTCATTGATCGCCTTCTGTTTGAACCATATTGTACCAACGACCCATGAAAAGTTTTGCAGTGTGGGTACTTTGTGGCCTTCATCCACCAAGCTACTCATCGCGAATACACAAGCTTTGATAGTCCCACCAGTATAGGAGAAATCTCGAGAAAACAAACGACTAATGAATCCAAATTGGATAAGTACATTCTGTTTGGCGATTAACTATGTATCCAAATGGGTGAAAGCAGTTGTGCTTTGTCAACCTGAGGAAGAATGTCACCACTTTCTTAGAAGAGTATCTTCTCTATATTGCTTATTGCAAGGGGAGTCATAACTATGAAGTTCTCTCCTCATCTTTTTTCCAATTAATTTTTTAATAAGGTCGTTCTTGAGAATTCATTGTTCGTCACAATTTAATCACAAACCCCATACAATCGTAGTCGTGTGGCAAAGCCGAAGTACAATGTGAGATAGAGCAGTTCTTCAAACCAAGGTGCCACCAAGTCTACGGTAGAGAAGGCCTGATCTGTTGTATGGTCTATATCGAACTATATTAAAATGTCCATAGTAATGTTCCCCCACAATATTGTATGTTCAAAGTCTTGCCATTTTCTTATAAAAGAGAAAAAGAAACATACAGCGATTTGGGCGAAAGAATTAATTTTTTTTGTAGGTTGGGCTGGTGCATATCGATTGAAAGATTGAATGCAGATGAATGATCTTGATGCTCTGTTCAACTAAAAGAATATGAATGTCAGCCTTATAATAAGAGAAAATTAAAGGTACAATGATTATAAGGTCAAATAGTGTAAATGAGATCTGCTTAGAAAGGTTCTAAGAATAAAATTAAGCTGGCACTTATTCTTGGAATACTCAAGTTAAAACTTGATAGGCTTCCAATAAAAACCCAAGTGTTTCCCATTGAGTGTTCAAACTAGAGACAGGATGGAACGAAGATCAATGTTGAATGTTCGAAAGAATAATGATCAACATGGGTAATAAAGATTGTTAGTGAGGTGATAAGGTAGAGGAGTCTTTGTGACGTCTTAGTGATGAGATGTTTGGCGTCGTTTCCCATGACGTTAAATCAATTGCTTCTTTGCAGGCATAAAGATGTATACAATCCACAATAGTAGTTTCATTTCGATAAGGTTTTCCGCTCTTAAATTTATAGGTTTTTTTTTTTAAAAAGTACAAGTTTATTAAATTTTTTTATTACCAAGTGTTTTCTAGGATTAATTATCTCGTTCTCGTAAATAACAACTGTTCACAAAACATATAAAGAGAGGCCTAATGGTGTATTACGTGTGTAGGGAAGAAAAGACATTTGGCAAATTTAGGTAGCGGATTCAGGAGTATACTGGGTCCCCTTGATATCCGTGAAGTTTCCACCATTCTCTGTGGATATAATCTGTCGATCAAATCTAAGTGTTCCCAAATTTTTTTCCTCATGTATAAAGTGTACCACGGTGCCCACCGATGGCCGTCGGTCGACCCATAGACTATCGACATGGCTCGTGGGTCCAAGTTAGTGTTATAGTCGAACGCCCGGACCATCATTAAAATATAACTCTTTCTTTTGAAAACATGCCACCATTATACCTCTTTCCTCCTTCCCCAAACCATTTTTAACAACCCATTAAAATTCCCGAATTTCGAAAATTCAACCTTACACTCCCACTCATACTTATAATCCTCTAAATTGTGTTGTGGATTACACTATAAAATGTGGGATGATATTTATATAATTTGGATGTTGTCGGGTGGTTCTTTTCTTTTTTTTTGTGTTCCTCTATGTTGATTAGTCACTTTTGCTTAATCAAAAGCTTAAGGCTGATGAAGTTCCACATAGTGTGTTGGAATTCAAGTTTATACTGGATGTAATTAAGGGATTGTGTGTTGCCTTTTTTTAATTGGAAAGTTTTTAAGTCATGTGTAGCACAAATCTAGTAAAAGGCCACAACAGACAGATGGTAGATCTACATACGGACCGTAGCTCCTAGTTCGTCAACTGGATGTATAAAATATTTTCTGTGTTAATCAAGGTGTGGACTATTGTCTATCGTTCCATCGATATAAGATTCTGCATATATGTGGTTACAACAACTTACAACTAATATTTGACTCTCTAACATACAGATGGGACCCAAAAGTCATAACTTCATCGGTAGACCGTAGCTACACACCATAGATTCCAAAAACAGCTAGTGTTTATAATCTTATTTATATACTTTTTCTAGGTCCTAAGGGGGTTCTAAAATAATTTACTTCTTGTTTTGGGCTTCTTCAAATAATAAAAACTCTTCCATAATGTACAAGGAAAGAAAAAGAGGCAAACACTTATTCGAAGCAAAGAAATCCAAAGTCACTTGAACCCTTTACTTCAATTTACGATTCAACTAGAGATTAACAACTACTACGGTAAACTGAGGCTTCCCCACTACCCTGATACCACAAGTCACCGAAAATAGAAGTTGGTAGTTTAAGACGAGGAACATCCCTTCGCTACCTATCCCTAAATTTTTTTTCCCCCATTCTTATGAGGGGTGCGCAAAACATCTCAGGAGTGGCATTTCCATCTCAAAGTGACACTTCGGTTCTTGGTCGAATTTTTTATAATACGCGCACCTCTACCTCCCATGCACTAACTTGGAGAGGCAATGAACTTATTTGCCCATTTTACTTTGAACGAGAGCCAAACAGTTTGATGTGTTCATGGCCAATAATTAGATTACAATGATGTCCAATACCGGAACAAGCAACTAACATGCATGAGTATTACGTCTTAGGGAGACTTCATAATTAACTCCTTATGATTAAGGAGTTGTTTAAGTGGCAAAAGTTTTTATGTGATGGCACTAAGGTTAGGATGATTATGAGGAGAATGACCCACAGTTTTTATTCCTCCTACTTGCCATGCTAAAATTCTTTGCCCAAAAAAATTCTAACTACAGTTCAGCCCCCCCCCCTTACAACGTTAAATCTTTGTAGAACTTCCCCGTTTGACATCTCGGAGACACTATTCTTTGTTTAGTTAAGCCCAATCGATATTTCTATTGATTACAGGTTACAACACCGTTGTAGACTAAAAATGGGATCATTCAAGTACGGGACTTTCAAGTGATGTCGAGCACAAAGAGACACAAATATAAGGATGTACCATTATTTGCTGAGGATGGTTGAAGGATCGAGTGGGTGCAAAATTCTACTTTATCTATCCTAGAGGAACTCTAAAGCTCATTGAGAGGTTCATTAATGATTGTTGCATACTAGATTGTCTCCTACATAGGCGCACATAGTGGTATTTTGATAGGTTGTATTTTGGCAGACCTTTCAAGCGGAAGTGGAGCGTGATTTTCACTTGATTCTGATAGATAAGATTTAGGAGAGATCCTTTAAAGAACCACCATTACTTTTCCCTTTTGCTTGTGTGATATATCATCGGTGCAGGGGAAATCGTTCGACGCATTTTGGCAAGTGTGATAGGTTGATAGAGACGACAAAATAGTGACATCACATTAATAGAGATGATTCCCAATTTTATGCACCATGGGAGTACTCAAAGTTTGACTACTTTTTTGGGGTGTTGATCTTTTTGCTCCTCATTCCCTCTCCAAATCAGTAGATTCCCAGGCTCCCCCTTCCACCTCCACTATGCAGTTGCAGATCTCATCCTAAGCACTTCACCTCAGTAGTTCCATTATCGGTTCTCTTTTGCCCTAGTCCTCATATTGACAAAAAAATGGGGTATCATTTCTAAACACATAAGGCCCCTGGATGTAGCGATCTTAGAATAGTTTGAAGGCCCTTATGGAGTGGATTATGGATGGTAAAATTTTTAGATGGTTCCTCACGTACCTAAATGCTTTCCCACTTGATAGTATTGGAAAGGCGCGCCCACCCGTGATGTAACTATTTTGTAGATGCAAAAAAAAAAGTTGGCTATACTGGCTTACTCATTTAATATGTGGAAGCCCATCTAACCCCTCTTGAGATACTAGCAGAGACCACTCTTTTTGAGTCTTAATATGTTTGTTGGAGCCCTCTTTAGGGCGACAATGAGATACCACCCTAATCCATCCCACGCATTGGGAATTGCCGTTTTCGTGTATTAACTATTGGTTTATAAGAAACCCACCGATGAAAATAGAAGAGAGGTCGGAACTATTGAGGCGACATCGTATATCAGTGTTTTGACTATGGAAGAATAGTTTGCGTCTGAGAAGAGTCTGTGAAAACATTTTTCTGTTCTGGTGCCTTTCGTTTCGAAGGGAGACTACCTTATAGTGTTCTTGTTGTTGATGAGAAGCCATTGATGCCGTTTCTATTGTTGATCCATTGGGATTCGGGTGACCTAACCCACCTTAATCTTTATGGATCTTTTGTCGTATTCTTTATTTTCTGTTCTTTTTGCATTGAGAGAAACTGACCCATATTTTTGGGGGGTTGGGTAAATTGGAGGTGAGTGAATGGGTAAAGTGTGGGTAACCCAATTCATAGCCCTCTTTTGGGGTTTTCTTACATGACTTCTTTTTTATAGGCTAGTGTTTTACTTTGATATTGAACCTACTTGTGTATTATTGTATATGTATAAGTAGAAAAGTGATACCTATGAAAAGTGTTTTGAAATGGGCTAGATCTAAGGTGTTAATAATAATTAACTCTGTTTATATGTGTTGGAGAGAATTTTCATGATTAGGACCGGTCTATAGCATGACTTAAGATAAAACTTAATTGGTCCTTCAATTTCATCTATAATGAACAAGGTGTCATGGGTGTGTAATAGCTTTTGGAATTTTAGTCATTAGTGTTTCAATCTATATTCTTGCCTCATTCACTACTAGAAAACTCTGGAAATTACATGGGAATTTTTGTGGAAATTAGTATGAAAATTTGTAGGAAACAAAGTTTTTTATGTGAAATTTCATAGAAATCCCAAGGAAAATCCGTACGTAATTCATACTTTTTTTAATAGTTGTTGGTCCTATTAAAATAATGTAGTCAAGTTATTGGGAAATCATTATAGGACCTTGTTAAAATAAATTCATTTAATCCTAAAATGATCAAACCAAAAGACATAAATGCTCTCTTTGATCAGAATGTTTGAGCTTAACGAATACATTTTCTTTAGCCTTGGTCCTCCTTGGACATGTATACCTTAACTTAGGCCAAAAGCCTAAGTAGAGGGTGGGAAGTTCAAAAGTTACCTTAATCTTTGTTGTAGTACGAGTTCAAATATTGTGTACATCAACTAATTTAAAATACTTAAGAAAAGGGTGGCTAGGGAAAATGAAACTTAAAGAAAAGGGTAAAAAAGAGTCGTAATGATATATGAAGGAAGGATAAAAAAAGGTCTGGACTAATACAAAATAAAAAAAAAGAATATAATTATATGTAAAACAAATAAGAAGAAAGAAAAAATTAAAAGATAAGTAAAAATTCAAAGTCACATTTGCGCCAAACAAAGTAAAGTAAAAGAGTAGAAAATCAAAAACTTTTGTCAGAATTGGTTGATAAAAGAGGTAAATAGACAATGTAATGTCATGTAGGAAAGAAAAGTTACTTAAAGTACACAATTGTACCCTACCTGACCCTAGTGACCACTTTGGAGAGTCTATGAATTGAAAATAAGAAAGCCAATGGCATTGAGAACTAACTGAATTTGAATTAACTTTTAAGTGTGAGTGTTGATTCAAACGTTGAACTTAAATCATACTTGGTGTGTCAAAAAAGACTTCTTTGAAGTAAGGGAACTAGTTATACTCTTTTAGTAGTGGTACCTTCGTGAGGGTTAAAAAGATGTATGTAGTTATATCTATTGTTTGTCTGATTCATGGTTTGATCTGCATAGTTAGCTTTGTTGCGTCTAATGAGAATATTGGCACTATATGACTGGATTTATTGAGAAAGCCATGTGATTTCTTGAGTTTGTATGTTTGCTTCTATATAAGTGTCATTTAGATTCATAGTGTGTCACTTAAGAATAAACAACAAGTTTATGTTAAGGGTATTGATATACCGTGAATTTACAAATTTTTTTATGCATTTCACTTGGAATTTGTGTGTGTCTTGGGAAATTTTATTATTGGATATAATATTTTTATGTAATCTTTTATAGGAAATTGGTTAAAAATTTGTTGACTAAACATTGCATTGAAACGACAAACAATAGCTATAACGACGGTCAATAGGTTATTCAGGGTAGGTGAAGTTAAGGGAAGTTTGAGAAAGAGAGGAACCACGGAGACCAATGACGGATCACAGGTCAAATTAATGATTGTCATCCACACACGTCGGTTTGATCAGAAAGTTTAAGTTCTAGTACATAAACTGCAGAAGTGACCCACGGATCATAGGTCGATCCACGCTTTGTAGGTCCTGTCATAAGTCAAAACTGCTTCAGGAAATAATTTTCATTATTTTATTTCCCTAGTTCGTTTAGTATTTAAACACTATAAATATGAGGTATACTTTCCATTTGTATGGGTTAGACAACATTGGATATTTTTTCTTGAGTCTTTCGGAATTATATTGAAAACTTTTAGCAATTACATTCCGGAAGATTGTTTTACGCAATTGCACTTTGAATTTTAATTCAAGATTTCATTTTTCCTCTATTCTAATCATAAGTTGATTATTTCTAAACTAATATGAATTCTAAATCTGATACATGTGTAGCTAAATACACAACTAGGGTTTTGGGAACAATGAACAATTATAAATGCATGACTAATAACTAAGTACTTTTGTAATAGTGTTTATGATTGTATTATTTATCTTTTCATATAAATTTCTTCCTACGGGTGTGCAACGTTAGAAGTGACCTCGTTCCTATTTGCCATACAACATGGGTAATGAATGAGAAAAAGATTGAACAAAAGAGATTTAGTTAAGGATTTGTTGTTAGATATTACTTTGACTTCAATTATTTGGTGTGAGAGTTTATACCCAACTCAATCTTCATAATGACTAATCTAGGGTAAGGGTAAGGGTTAGTGATGATCACACTCATAGACTTACCAAGTTTTGAGTTGAATTTCGTACTTCATTACTCAAATGACATTAGGGATACACCATCTTATATCTTGAATGTCAACCTAGGATAACATTCTATTATTAGGAATACTATTTAAGAGCTTGTGGGAACACATATTTCCCTAATTTTCTCCTTAGATTGATATCTCAAATTTTGAATCTTCTTTACTTGTTATTTAATCAATTCAAATTAAAAAAAATGTTTTTTTAATTGATAACACTCCTCTGTTTAATTTTCTCAAAAAAATTGTTGATAAAAAGAGATAATTTTGATTTAGTTTAAGTCTTAACCCTATTCCTCGTGGGATCGACAACAACCGAGATGGGTTCCTTATTTTTCAATGCCGCTTATACTTCTTTTCGTGAGGTGTAATTTAGGTTAAGCAGAGATCTGCTAGCTAAGGTTCTCGTGACACATCAAAATATGTGTGGACGTGTGTGGGGAATTTCTCTTTGAAGAACTCAATCCGATTCTGTCCACAACGTTAAAAAAATGTTTTGTTTCATTTCCTCTCTCTAATGGGGTAGGAACAAAGGTTAGAACGACGTCTGAGGGACTTATTTACTTGTTTTGGAGGAGACATGTATGCTTTTATTTAGTTTTTCACTCCCTCGTAGATGTTCAGTTTGAGGAAAGGATATCTGACTTTAAGCGAGGTTGATAATCAATAAAGTAATTAAATATGGTAAGTTTGGCCATCTAGTTCGAGAGGAATCATTGCAACAACAGTTTTGATGCATCTACTCTTCTTGAGGAGATCAAGAACCGATTTTCAAAAATTCAGAAAATATCACGTGACTCTATTAACTTTGGGGGATGACAAATGTCAATTGGATGAGGTATTCCCAATCGGACATAACACAAGGCAAATCAGGATGTCCCCAGCATGAAATTTTTAACAAAACATGTGGCATTGGGGGACCTCGTGAAATCAAAGAGGTGCAAAAGGTATCAAACTCGATTTTGGGTGTCTAGTAAAAAATCTAGCGAAAAAAGACAATTCTAGAAACGTGGGAAGGGTCCGATGAAAAGCAAAAAGTCATTAATGCTGACTTCTTAAGTCATGAAAGTAAAGAAAACTTTCACCACTATCATCAACAACTTGAATATCCATGAGTCAACTTTCACCCCTTTATGAATCCAAGGCTGTCAAGAGAATTGATTAATCATACAGAGATATGAAAGGATCTATTTTATATGCTTTTGCGGCTGACTCGGAGTGGGAAATCAATAGTTGATAATGTCCTAAAGTGAATTGTTGATGCACAACTAGTAAATAAGGATATGATTTGGTTTAGAAAAATCGGACCAATCATTAGAAATGACATACCTAAAGAGGTTAGAAAGTCCAAAACTATTCAACGAGGACACTTGAGAACTATCTTATGGTGTTTTTTTTTATTCTTCAAAAGACTACTATTTTTTATAAAAAGTTAGTACCATCAGTACCGTCAAAGAATAATAAGACGAATGAAATACAAGTTCCATGATTTCTTGAGTTGAAGACACTACTTCATTTGTCCTTTAGTTGGAGTGTTGTTGGAGATGTCTTGTCTAAAAAAGTTCATGAAAAAATAGTCATCAATAAGAAGTCTGGAGTTTTAAGGCGGTGAATTTCTCATAGTTATAGTGCCGTCATGACAAGCAATGTGATTATGAAGAGAACTTATCCGGGGTCGTTTACTATTTAAGGTACTATGAGGATGCTTCAGTTTTCCAAAGATTTATACGGCTTAGGGGCAAGTATTAAGTTGTATGTTATATACCATTTTCAAACAACGTCGGTAGGGTGAACATAAACCAAAGAAATTAAATCTTCTCATGGTTTATCAATCTATTAAGCATCCCATTGGCATACTTTATGACATCTTGGTGAAGGTTGATAGGTTCATTTTTCTAGTCGACTTTGCTTTTTTTTATTTTGATATTGATGTTAAGGTGGCTACTATATTAGGTAGGACTTTTTGCTACCGGAAGAGCCCTTCTTGATATTAAAAGTGGCGAATTAAATTTTTTATTAAATGATGAGGAGTTTACTTTTAATGTGTATACATCGATGAAGAAACTGAATTACATTAATGTAGTTTCAGTTCTTGATGTAACTGATGAGGCAGTGGAAAGTGTATGTGAGGTTTCCGTGTAGGGTCTCGTTATCATCCTTTCAAATAATGAGGTGGATGAAGTTCAAGTTTATGATGCATAGGACTGAGAAAGATCATATTGTATGCCATTTATGGACAAAATTCTTGAGAGAGGTTTTTCATGTGCAAATTGTATGCTTTTGGATAGCTAGTCAAGGTACAACAACGAAATTCCCTCTCACTATCTCAATCCGATCACGAAAAAAACCACTTTTACATTCCCTATAGACCTTATTGCTTTCAAATGCTCAGGCACCATGCCAATATGTATGCTTTCAATTTTATGAGATATGATTAAGACTCAATGGCGGTTTTGCATGTATTATTATTCGTTGCTGTGTTAATTCCAGCATGTCTTGACCACCTTGGATATAAAATTGTGAAAAGTCTCATTTCATGATGAAAGAGGGCATTGTTTTTGGGACATAAAATTTGAAGGAAGTAGAATCAGGTTGATCACGCTAATGTCAAAGGCATGCTAAAATTACAACATCTAGTATTTAATTTTGGTAAAGGTTTCTCTAGAGTTTTGTAGGGCATGCATGTTTGAATAAGCGGTTTACATAGGATTTTTCCAAAGTATAGCACCCTCTTTGTATTTTTAGAGAAGAAAATCTAGCTTTAACTTTGATGATGTCTTCCTAAAAGCATTTTTTTAAAAAAAAACAGATAGTGTCATACCCGATCACTATTGCACTCGATTGGAGTACTCCATTTAAACTCATGTTTTATTCTAGTGGTGTTGCTTTGGGGATGTTCTTGATTAACAGAAAGGAAATGTTTCACCCAGTTTATTATGCAAGTAAGACCTTGAATGTGGCTAAAAAAATTATACCTTTACACACAAAAAAATTCTAGCAATGGTGTATGCATCTAGAAATTTAGAGCATATTTTTGGGAACTTTGATAGATATTTGATGGCTTAGAAATATGCAAAGCCAAGATTGATTATGTGGGTGTTGTTGTTGAAAGAATTTAATTTTTATGTACAATATGGACAATAGTGAAAGAACCAAGTGATAGATAACTTATGTTGATTAGAAACAAATATTGTTGATTCCAGTGCAAGGGACATTAATTTAAAACTTCCCCACCAAACAATGATGTAAATAAGATGAAAACTCACCATGGTATGCTTACTTCAATAACGATGTAATGTATGGGATTATGCGCGAGGGCCTGAATTTTTATCAACAAAAGATGTTGTTCGATGCACTGAACTACTTCTCGAATGAACCTAATCTATTAAGAAGCAGCGATATCACATAGTTAAAGTGTGGTGCCTTATTGGTGGTAGTGAAATTCCATGCTTGTTGCCCCTCATCTCCAGTCGGGATGACTCGGCAGGCGGATATGCACATCTCCACGCAAAGGCTCAAAAGGGGATACTATTTGTCCTCACTATTCATATTGCTCATGTTCCATTAAAATGCATACAATGCCATAAACAAGGAGACTTATCAAGAAGTCATGAGTTACCCTCGGTAATCTTATCCTAGAGGCTTAATTGTAGATATTTGGAGGTAACTGCATGGGTCCCATTTTTGAGATCTTTCGAAAACAATAACTCATTAGACAATTAATTAATTTTTCAAAATGGGTAGATGAGAAGCTTTTTCCTACAATGAAAAAAAGAGGTTTTTTGTAATTCTTAAAGCGATCAGTTTTGCATGGGTTTGGGTAACCCAGCATATTATCCCTATAGAGGGTTTCATTTCTGTTCTGGCAAAAAGATTTTCTTGGTTGTTGAAGAAATATAGAGTTAAGCCAAAGTGGTTCACCCTCATCATCCTAAAATTGTTTCAGAAGACGAGTATCCATTCGGAGAAACAAGAGTATTTTAGCAAAACTAGTCAATGCAAACCAGATTGACTTTCTCGAAAGTTAGATGATGATAATTATGTGTGCCACACAACTTTAAAGATATTAATTGAAATTTCACCGCACCAATTATTATTTTAAAAGACTTGTGACCAGCCAATCGAGATTGAACACAAAAATATTGTGGTTATTAAAGGTGTTAAACTTGAATAACTAGGTGTTTCAAAAGGAAGTGCAAATCAACTCCAAGAATGGATGAGTTTTAGCTGAGCTCATATGACACTTCAACCCTTTATAAGGAGAAAATGAAGAAATGGCATGAAGCAAAGATCATTGAATGAGAGTTTAATAATTGTGATCTTTTCTCTATAACACTTTTTGAGATTATTCTCAATAAACTCAAATCAAAATAGTCACGGCCGGACTGTTATATTATTCACCTTCTAACTTAATTTCCCCCACTTCAACCGCCCCTCCTTCCTCCTTACTCCCCTCTAGTTTACCCAATGGAGGAATGAGGTGAAACATGAGGTTTGTTATTGCAAAACTTTATAGGATATATAGGTTAAAGATGCAAGACTTTAGAATAATGCTTGTATGTTTTCGTAAATCATTTGTCTTGTATGGCGCATTTGAATGATGTGAGAGTACTCCACAATCATGAGCTATGTTAAGTAAGGCTATTCCTTAAGGAGAAATCCTAATGTTTTTTGGTTGTTTTGATAATTGCCTTTCACAATAATGTAGATTACAAATCGCGTCATTTTTTACAGCAAACAACAGCCGCATCATTAGGCCTAATCATCTTCGTCAGCCGACTAACAAGTGCGGATCTCGAGCTAAGTTGCCATACTTATCCAAATGGCAAAAACATTATCTGGAACTTCGTGAGTATTATGCACTTCTGTCAGCAAATTCAGAAGTCAGCGAGCCCGATTTTTATCTAAGCATTAGCGCGTCTTGCTACAAATTTTTTGGGAAATTTTTCTAGATAAACATGGTGAATGCTAAGAAAGTGTACTTTAGAAGATTTGTAGTGAAGGTTAAGATCCTCCTTGTCCTAATCTTTTAATTGACAAATTCTTACTTGCTTGACCTATTAGGCTATATTAATTATACATAACAGTTAGGACAATGTTGTGTTTTCTTGGAAAGGGTTGTATCGTCGACCTACCGCTATCTGGTTGTATTTTGATGCCTATTTTTGTGGATTTCTCTTCCGGCTCTTTGAGTATCGAGGCGATCAATTAGCCGATGACTTCATCGTGGCTCTGATTTGATGATATGTTTATATCAATTCCATTGAGGGGTGGGCAAAATATGATGTTGCAGAAGTCTTCTTTTCTATAAACATCATAGAAGCGCTCATTGTGAACTAGCTCGATTGTTTTGAAATAAATCATGTGATTATAGTCCCAACCGAGGGTCTCAAATATGTAATCTTTATTGATTATTTTGTTAATTCGCATGTGTCTGAGACAAAAAAAAAGCTTAGATAATTCTTTGGGTGATATGTAGAACTTTTGCATTGTTTCCCATTGACTATGTAGAGGAATGGATATATAGAAGATGATCATAGGCATGCAATTTTTGGAGAGTGATACATCAATTACATATTATACCCTTATCTAGTTAGCCACTTTTAGAGTGTGAACTGCTTGCTTGAAACCAATTTTAATAAAAACTAGCTTTTCATTAGATTGAAAACCTTAGCAGCATTTAGTCGCTATTTCTCAGTAAGCCCCAAACATTTTTAAGGCATGGTCTATTTGAACACGCGCCTAAGTGAACAATTGTGTGGGAAAATGAGCGAGTCAGAAGGTTTTATAAATACTGTCGCTTGATGGATTAGTTGTTAAGATATGGAACCCCTATATAAATTTAAAAGAGAAGAAAAGGGCGCAAAGTAGCTATGATACTTGTAAAAAGAATGTTGAAATAACTTTGTGCATGATAAAAGAACGGGGGTTATCGGCAATGCTTAAATAACTTAAAGTGGAAGTGGGAGAATTAAAAAAAGGTAAGGAAATGTGAAATGAAAATATATACTACTATGATGTAGAATCATAACCATAAATGATCATAATTACCTCTCAGTCTCCCGTTAAACGCGCTTGAAAACGCATAGTCGATCTATACAGAGAGTAGATGTTCTGCCTTCTCGTTGATCTTAAAAATTGGGAAATACCTACTACAAAAAACAGGCATCGTTTTCTATTGAATATCCAAGTCATCAGAAGAATTGGAAAGAATACGTGCAGAAACGTGCAGAGCACGG